>CM042140.1:125791819-126014319 GCA_023376005.1 Doryteuthis pealeii
TACATTAGTTTATATATATATATATATATATATATATATATATATATACATATATATATATATATATATGTGTATATGTGTATATGTGTGTGTGTGTGTGTGTGTGTTTTCTTAGGGTTTTTTTGGGGGGTGTAAGTTTTTTTCTTTCACTAGATCTAAGGTTTCACACTGAAAAAAGCAAGAAGCAGATGATATCCTGCAGAAACAATTACAGATGCAGACTATGTAGATAATCTAGTGATTCTCACAAATACACCTGCCAAAGCCAAATCTTTGTTGCATGGAGCAGGTAGTAAAAGGCATTGTCCTCTTTGTGAACTCAGATAAAACAGTTAATATGTTTTAAACAAGATGGAGCCATCTCCACATTAATGGGCAAGCCTCTGGAATTTTTAGAACAGTTCATATACCTAGGTAGCAATATCTCATTTACAGAAAGTGATGTCAATATATGAATAGAAAAGGCATGGACTGCTACTTACAGGTTCATGACCATAAGGAAATCTGATCTCTCTGATAAAATGAAACATGAATTCTTCCAAGCTATAGTCATGTCGGTATTACTGTATGGTTGCACCACTTGGACTTAAATGAAACGTTTGGAAAGAAAGCTTAATGCAAACTATACAAGAATGCTAGGTGTTGTTCCGAATGAATCCTGGAAGCAGCACCCCACAAAAAGTCAGCTATATGGCCACTTACCTCCTATCTCACAAACCATCCAAGTAAGATGAACAAAACATGCTAGACACTACAGGAGGAGCAGGGACAAACTCATAAGCAATATTTTCCTTTGGACTTCAACATATGGACACACCAGTGTTGGCCAACCAACAAAAACTTATATTCATGAGCTCTGTACGGACACTGAATGCCATGTAGATGACTTGTCAAGAGCGAAAAAGAGAGAGAGAGAGAGCACAACTTGATGATCACACACACACACACATCTCTGCTGATGAGGCCTAATAGGCCGAAATGTACATACAGAGATTGATGTTTCTCGATTTGTTTAGCCTTACATTTGAATAGGTATGCCCATCTAATTCATTAATTATTAATTAATTAATTTTCAAAAAATTAGGTACGACTTCAATTAAGCACATATTCTCCGAAATATATATATATATATATATATATATATATATATATATATGTGTATATCGGAGCACCTCATGTGATGCAATGTTACTAAGCTGGATTATCAGACTATTGTGTATTCTTTTCTCACGTGTGTCCTATACTTTCGGCTTAGTGCCACAACTAAGCTTAGCTTAGTAAAATAACTATACACACACACACACACACACACACACACACACACACACATATATATATATATATTATATATATATATATATATATATATATATATATATATAAACAGTTTGGAAAAAAATCCGACAGAATGGGAAAAATATGAATGAAATTAATTTGTGTTGGTTTATCTACATTTTCCATTTATATTTTTCATATACCAGCCAAAGGTAATCTGCATGGTGTAATGATTAAAGTTGGACAGTTATTCTCGCAGGCCATTGCCATTTATGAGTTTGCAATCCCAACCAAGCAAAACTAGGAAAATAACTACTAGTATCCTACCATAAACTGTTATAGATAGAGATCGGGCCAAATTTATAATGGGAATTTATATTGTGAACACCGGACATTGAGAAACCATGCGGTCGATACCGGCGGAACAAGTTGAATGACAGCTGCAAATATTGAGAAAGAAGAATATTATTTTTAAAAATGCGTGAAATTAAGGAAGAAATTGATAGATTGAATCTACTTGACAAACATAAAAATTATGTCAACTGCCACTCTGATCTACTACAACATGGATGGTCGCAAGGTGAGAAAGGAAAACTAAACATTTTGATATTCCATATTGTTTACGTTTACGGACGGAAGTTAATAAATGCTGTTGACTCACATTTTCGCGCGAAGTTCTGACAATTTAGGGGCGAAAATTAATTGTTAATATTTGTGTATAAAAAATTAAGTCTGCTGTTACTTGATTAGTTTGAGTAAAATCAGTTGTGGAAACTTGTGATTTTTTTTTTTTTTTCCGTTTTCGGATTTTTTTTTTTTTTTTTGACAAAAAGTTTTTAGGCTGTAAAAAATAAAAATAAAAAAAACTTTCTTTATTGTTGCTGGTTTGCTACAACATAAATAAATGTTTATGGTTTTTTTAGGGGGTGAAGGTTACTTTTGTTTTTCATTAAAAACATGACTATAAATAAGACATAAAAATATTAATTTAAAATACAGAAAAATCTGATAGTTTCGGTCTCACTCTAAATCTATTTATGAAACAATCTTGAATCAATAACTTTCTTTTATCGATATTTATTTATCCTCATAAATCTATAACAACAGAAAACCAAGATTAGATAAGAGTTTAGTTACGTATAAATATTTTTTATTGGCTTTTTTCTTACATTATAAACTTTATTTCTTAACTTGTTTACGAATTTAGTCTTTGTGTGTGTTCGACCGGAGAAGTAAAGCTACAAGTTATAATACTTTTATTGAAATCTTTTTAATCTTAAAAATTGATGAATATGGTCAAAGAAAAGGCTCTTGTTTTTCTTTTTATTCTTATCTTAAAAAATTAATTTTAAAAATCGTCAATTAAATCTTATTTTCTTTAAAGGTGCTTGTAAATAAAGAAAAATTCCGCTATTTCTGCGGTATTTATTTAAACTCACCATCCAAATAAGAGTAAGTTTCAATCATTTGCTTTACTTTTTTATAGAATTGTCACATTTTTAAGTCTCCAAAATGATATATCTGCAATCGACCCTAAGTAATCTTAGTGGTTCAGGGAGAGGGAAAGATTAAAGAAGTATGTCGGATTGACGTGTTGAAAATGTAATTTTTTTAATTAAAAAAAATGAAGCAAATGAATGAAACTTACTCTTATCTGAATGGTGAATGTAATTGTTTGATTTCTACATGATTTTTTTTTTTTTTTTTTACATTACCGCAAATTTTATTTTGTTGAACTCTATACACAAACATTAAAAATGAAATACCTTCAACTTTAAATGAATTATAGATTATATTTATTTGAAAACATTTCGTTTTTGTCATTTTTAGTTTTTCTTTTCTTTTTTTTTCTTTTCTTTTCAAAGTTATTTATTTGTTTATTGATTAATCACTTCAACTTCTTTGAAGTTATTTCTTCATTGCCTGCATTCTACTCGAATAGTTCGGTAATTAAATTCATTCTATTTTTTTTTATTTCTTTTTCATTCATTATAAAAATAAAAATGAAGCAATATATTTCGTCATGACTATTTTACTGCTTGTTGCATTGAGTAATTTACATTGGAGTAGCCTCCCTTGTTTCTTTTTCAGTCGTTTGATTCCTGAATTCTCCGACATTTAATTTAACTCTTTCATAACCAAGTTTGTTTTGTTTTTTAACGTTTTGGATATGCAATATTATGCTTTGTGTACGACGTTTTAAGGGTTAAAATAAACATATTTAACAATTAAATTCTATAGAGCATTTATGTATATTAGTAAATAATTCATAATAAACCATTTTGAGATAATAATTAAGAAGAAAATGCAAATTTATTCAATGAGATCCGTGTGGATGATACTGCTCAGCAAGTTTTGGGTTTTTTTTTAATATTCTGCTCTATTGATGTCAATGATAGTCAAAGATCACCCTTGTTTTCACAATGTTGAGTTTATTACAAACTTTTGATGATAAGTTAAAAACATGACTAAATCCTGATTCAACAAGGTAAGATGATGGAAAAGCTTAGTATTATCTGCGTTATTCAGACTATTGTCCCCATCTTCATTGTTATTTGTACAACGTTTCGGCCGATATACCCTCCGACCTTCTTCAGGCCAGAGGGTATATCGGCCGAAACGTTGTACAAATAACAATGAAGATGGGGACAATAGTCCGAATAACGCAGATAATACTAATCTTCTAGCCTCATCTCAAACATTCAGAGAAATAGATGGAAAAGCTGTTATATAAAAATATATCTAAGGTGGGTGAGTTGTCGTCCTTGGTCTACAAGCCTCTCTTTGAATCAACCAATCACAGGCCCGCAAACTTTAGCGGCAAAATTGAAGAGTTGGAATTCTTACTCTTTGGTCACCAGCCTCTATAGAAGTCGGACGAGCAAAAATAGTTGTCCCTTATATTCAGCAGAGAGAAACTGAGAGCTGTAGTTAAGTGGACTGTATTATTATATTTATATAATTATCATTCCTGCAGACAAAACCTTCGTTTGTGATGTAATGAATATGTAAATACCTTGGTACCCCCTCACTATAATCTGATTGGACAGTGTCCTCTATAAATATTCAACACTGTGGTGGTACAAGTGCCTAAGCCTACTAGCCTAAGCTTACTCGCCTACCAGTCAGAATACCACCACGACTGCTCGGAAAACGTACTGCTATTCGACGCACCAGCTACTACTGCGATAATATACCTTACTACCAACTTCATAATATATCCCTAAACCCAGATATATCAGTTTGCAAGCATAATTTCTTGTTTGTCTGTATATATTAATACAAGTTATTTGAAATTCCATGTCGAGTTCATGTGTTTTCTGTTTTTAACTCCTGTCTGCCTTTCACTCGTGACATGAATCACCACTGTAATGTAGAGAGCTTTTTTTTCCGGTGTAATAGGTTCTTTTTATCAGTATCATTTGTTTTCCCATCTTTCAATTTTGCATGCAATATTTCATTATTTTGTAGTTCAATGCACTGGCAGCGTTAATTTCGAAAGAAATGCCACCCAATTTGATATATCCTGTGAGGTGGCAAGGTGTTTTAGGTTTAAAGGTGGCTGTGGTTATTTTTTGTGAGTGTTCACAGGGCTTGCTTTAACCCCATCCTATTTTGTGGTTTACACTGAAAAGGAATTCAAGGAAAGAAAAGGAAGAGACAAAGACAAAAGGTAGTTTTAGGATTTAGGCTTTATTCACAGGTCATAGCTACCATGTCGCAGGGAAATATCTTCCTGTCCAGTAGTAGTGTCTCACCCCAGTTAAGGCTTAAGTTTGAATGGCAGATAGATTCTCTTGGGGGTCGGAAGTGGGTCCCTTTTCTGCACATGCTCAGAGGGTTCTTCCGGTGTGAAGGCTCATGGGAGTTTTTTATTTTTTTATTTTAATCCCCACAATCCATTATGAATAGGTCACTAAACTGAGTTTGCGTATTCAATTGGTCATCATCATGCAAATCACTACTAATCAAGGCCAAACAAGGAAACTGTTCAAATGCATGATGTCTGATATTAATTTTTACAGCCACAGTTTTCTCAGAAAAGCAATAATAGCACCTTTACTAGATTTAAGATCAGAATGTTTTGCTTGGAACTGTGGTGAACGAGCTGACTTACCTCTGGTGAAACTCATCTGTTTGGCTTGTCATGTTTTGAACCAAACTAAAGAAACATAGCCGCCATTGACGGGGCTTTATAGGGTGTGGTCTTGTTCATGGCATGAGCATAGGGGTACCTATGCAAATAAGGCCCACAAGAACGATAGGATAAAAGGACCTTGTTGTAGCATGTGAGCAGTGGTAAAATTTAATATGAAGGAGGACTACTGTGTGATTGTTGCAGGAAAGGGATTACCTTGGTGGCAGAAAGACTGTTGCAGGAAAGGGATTACTGTGGTTGATTACAAAAACTCAAGTCCAAAAACATTTACAGAACTATTTATATAAATAAATTGATTTTTTCTAATATATCAGATAAGTAAAATACATCACAGTTGCAAGCAGTTGTTCTTCAAGCAAGAAATTCAGCAATCAGTTTGTATGGAAATTCTCTGTTTCCTCAAATGGTAAAAGAATAGTCAATATAGTTCTTGGTAATGTTACTCAACCATTTAAAGCAAAATTCTGAGTCAGGGTAAAAATTTAATTGTTATCAAAGATTTCTAAAGTTTTGTTCTTGCTACAAGTATAAGAAATGAATAAAAATCCGTCGGGTTGGACAGTCGGATCTCACCACCCAAAAATGCCATACCCCCAGTTTCTCCTGACCAACTCCTTCTTGCCTGCAACAACGTTTTCTAGCAGTCCTTCGCCAAAGCTCACTCGCCTCTTATTCCTTGTCGTAAGTGCCCTCATCAGCAAGACATCTCTCCCGGTGTGTTAAGGCAGGCCTTAAATAATCATACTAAATTCCACATCCAGGTCAATCGAACATTGTAGTAATTTACATGCGTGCCAACAAGGTACTCAGATGTCAAGCCACGACTCATCATGAGGAGGACGTGAGTTCAATCTCCCTATCATCCGTTACACTCCCCCCTGATGTCATTTTACATGCCAGACATATTCGTGCACGCTTTGAGCTACCATGTGCATGATTTCTCTTGCGACAACAAGAAATTTAATTATTGTACAAAAATCTTGTATATTGATGTAGTAACGAGTCGAACTTACCTGACTGAAAGCGACCGAGATGCCTGGCCTGCGAAACTGTCCCTGGCAAGGAAAGGAATGTGGTCGGGGGAAGAAGGAATGTGGTATGCCATTATGCCTACTCTGAGTAAGAAGTGTCAAGAAATTGGAGGGGGCAGAATACGCTTTTTATAGAGTTACGAGGAATTATGGGTGACTACCCATAGTACATGCAACTTTTATTTTACTATAAAAGTGACCTATTTTGGCCTGAACGGCAGACTGCATTTTTGTTCTTCAGTAACAGTGTCAAGAGAGAAGAAGAGAAAGAGAAGCTGGTGGACAATTTTCAAGTATATCCGAATTTGCATAAGCGCATCCAAACGAGCAGAAATAAAGATGGACTGTCGCTGACAGGGCGAGTGAGGAAGAAAGTGTTTGGACGGCAAGTGAAATCTGACAACTGCTATTTGAAGTGAGAGTGGCGGGTTCGGTTGGGAAAGGAATTGCATTTCGTTTGCTGGAGAGACTGGCAAAGGATTGATATTACCTTGAGTCTTTTGGACCTTTTCAAAATCAATTGATGAGTCTTCTATCCTAGAAAACAAGAATATCAACCTTTTTGATGAGACAATTGATGTGAAAAGTTTTTCAAAAATGCATGTAATGCAAGTCTTTGGAAATGAGACCTGCTTATGGACAAAATTGTGTATTTTAAGATTTTAAGCCTCTTCTAATCCTGATCTATTAATAAGCAGAAATGTTTATAATAATGAGATAAGATTCCACCAGGGTTTTTGATACAACTAAAACCAATCCAGAGAATGATTTGACACCAGATGATTATAAAGATGTAGCAATAGGGATGTGGATAATTACCATCTATGATTATGAAAGATGGCTGGGAAAGGTGTTGAACAAAAAGTCCAATCAGATCTGTGTCTGGTATCTTGAAGAACCACTTGGTCTAAACAGCCCACAATTTAGAGAGAGGGGAAGATGCTGTTTATTTTAGTCATGTGTTTAAAACCAGTCTTAACCCAGCTTGATGCTAATTGAGGAAGAAAAGGGTGTAAATTGTAATGGGTGTATTAATAACTTTATTATAACCATGCTGTTAATGTAATATTTTAAACAAATTTCTGAAAACAAAAAAATATCTTAGAATTTCTTTTATCAATTATTTACCGGATCGAAAATTTTCTATGTTCCACTTAAGGAAAAAGTGTCAATTTTTACATGTTGCTCTGAGAATTGCATGGCTGGGTTATATGATAATAATGAAATTTATTGTGTACAGTGCTCAGGTGCACCACAACTCATCAAAGTCTCATGTACACAGAATAATGTAGTGTCAGGAACATGAACAGTTTACAGTAGTAATATGCATGCATGCGCATGTATGTGGAGAGTGGCATCAGGTATAGTGTTGGCGAACTACAGGAAGCATGGAGGCTTTGAAAGATTCAGTGCTTCGGCAGCCTACAACAGACGCGGGCAGTTTATTCCATGTCTCCACAATTCTGAGCGTGAAAAAATGTTTCCGAAATGCCAAATCAATGAGTTACCTATAAAGAAATGTCTACATTATTTTGATAAACAAAGAATTCAGGTTGCTTACAGTATCTGCTGTTGCTTAAGTTAATTCTTGTGAACGGCTCTTGATTAGGCCTTCAGCTGAACAATGAGACCTCATGCATTGTGTACATATTAAATTTTATTAAACTTGAACAATATTTTTCAAACAATTAGATTATTTTTTTAAATATTTTATTCGGCCCAGAATGTTTTTAATTTGTTAACATTGTTGGACTGATTCCAAAATGGTATGATATGTTGGGCTACAGCCTCTAGGAGTAAAGTTGAAAAAATGGGACTCACTGGCAGTCACATTTATTATTAGAAAAATCTATCAAGTTACTTGATTTCAAATTCTTGGTCGTGAATAAATTCTTTGGATTTTTTTTTTTTCGTTCATTTTTAGACTTGGAACTGCGTCCCTATCAAATAATTGGTCTGAATTGGTTGTTGTCACGCTACTACCATCATCAAGGATGCATTCTTGGCGATGAAATGGGACTTGGAAAAACATGTCAGGTTAGCTTTTATATTTTTATTTCACCATTAATTCCACAGATGAAACAGGGTATTTTATTTTATATATGATATGATATGATATATATATATATATATATATATATCAAAAAGTTACTACCACTTTTTCATTGCAGTAGCATAAGAAGTTAATTCAAAAGGGCTCAATATATCTTGTAAAATATAAAGCATTAATAGTTGTAGAAAAGTTTTTCTCTCTACCACGGTTTCAGTGTTCAAGGTACACCTTTCTCAGGAGAACTAAAGAAATTTAGGTAGCTAATATTATGTATATACTCTCCTGGTTTAAGATTATTTTTATCTATGTCTCCTAAAAATAAACTTTTGTCTCTAAAACTAAAGCTTTTTCCTTTGAAATTAATGATTAGTTTACTAAATGTATATATATATATATATATATATATATATATATCATCAAAAAGTTACTACCACTTTTTCATTGCAGTAGCATAAGAAGTTAATTCAAAAGGGCTCAATATATCTTGTAAAATATAAAGCATTAATAGTTGTAGAAAAGTTTTTCTCTCTACCACGGTTTCAGTGTTCAAGGTACATCTTTCTCAGGAGAACTAAAGAAATTTAGGTAGCTAATATTATATATATACTCTCCTGGTTTAAGATTATTTTTATCTATGTCTCCTAAAAATAAACTTTTGTCTCTAAAACTAAAGCTTTTTCCTTTGAAATTAATGATTAGTTTACTAAATGTTCACCGGCAAAAGTAATTTGTGATTCTGTCTATTTGCCATGCTAACACCTATCCTCTTTTTTTTATTTTTTTATTTATATCTTACTTGTTTGTAATTCTGAAATTCAAGTCTTCTGATAAATCTATTAAGCTATTTTTTTTTTTTTTGTTTTTGTAATAATTAGTGCATGTATTATATTATATACTGCATAGTCTACATTTATATTGGTCACTTTTGTATCCTTGGGCTTTTTTTTTGATAATTTCCTATTCTATTATAGGGGTTTTACCCATTGTGTCTTTTATGTGCCATATGTGTTTGGATAGGGTGGTACTGTTTGAATATCTTCTGTTATTGAAGCTGAGGTTGTGATTGTACCATCTATATTTCCAATTTTGTTCAGCAGCACCAATGTATGTCTTTTCATTTTCCTTGATGATAGCCTTATAAATGATGTTGTCAATTAAACAATTGCCATTTTAGGGGATTTTGTTCTATCGGAGCAGTTGCATATTTTCAATATTTAACTGTCTGAAGATTGCTAATATGCATGAAACTTTTGTAACTGTCATTAGTACCATAATATTTTATTTGAGATTTTATATATATATATATAGGGTCATCCACAGACACGTGTTTCGACTTATCAAGTCTTTCAGTGTGGCTAGACATTTTGTAAGCTACCTACAGCCGGAATTGAACTCCGGTTGGTTGGGTGTCAGTCCGGCACCTTAACCATTAGGCTGTCTTCACTTACAGAATGGGAAGGGGATTTTAACTGTCTTAATACACACATCGCTTTGTGTGTAAAGGCAGTCACAGAGTGCTCCATTCCTTATAAAGAAGAGCGTTGCGTTTACACTTGAGTTGACGGCCGTCAGCGAGATCCCCCCAGAGTGCTCAACCCTAGGGGATGGGGAGCATATATAGGGTCATCCATATATATATATACACACACACACACACACAAGGGTCATTCAATACATAAGGTGAACATTACCTAAGGAGTTGGCAATAGGAAGCACCTTTTTCAAGGAAATCAATAGTGATGGATCTTTTCATGTCCCAGAAGACTATCAGCATGGCCTTCTTTGCTGACTACTGCACCTGGATCGTTTTTTTTTTTTTTTTACTGAAGACTCGGTGTGTTTACATCTATTAACTGTCTTTTTGACTCCGTGTCTAGTCCATTTGTTAACATTTTTTTACTAAAACATGCTTCTTCATGCACATCATACATTTTTTTTGGAAATTTCACATGGTTTGAAACATACCAAATTTTCTTTAATTAAATTTAAAATTGGATATTTTTAAACAGTCTCTAAGCACTTAAAAAATAAAAAGTTATTTGATTTTATATCAAAATTATGAAATAACTGTTAGATTGTATATTTATTTACATATTAACAACAAGTGGTCTTTTGAAAAGTCGGTACAAAAAATTTTGTTTGAGGATTTTTCAAAAATAAATTAAAATAAATTAAAACAAAAATAGTAAATTTTCTTTAATTCAGGTTTCACTGAAATTTTTGAAAAATTCTCAAACAATTTTTTTGATGGCTTGAACACTGCTTAAAAAAGGACCTGCTCGTGATTGAGGAACTGGGTAAAAACATCCAATAACCCCCATTTTGGATTTGTTTAATCTAATTTTGCTCTGAATATGACAATACAACAAAACACAGAATTTCAGTGTTGTTCAGGGTAGTTTGGGCTTTTTAGCCGTGGTATGGCAACCAGTCTAAGAGAAGGAAAACTGGATTCCAACCAGTTGTACTCTGCTAAAAAATTGCTCATGATGGAGGGGCTGGGTAAATACATACAAAGCCACAAAGTTCAGTCCACCCTGCTATTTACTCATAGTTGGGATGGGAAGAAACAAGGTTGATATACCATAAAACAAAACAAACATGATTAAGATATGGAAAAATAAAAAAAGATATTTTTCTATTAAATACTCTCTCTTTCTTTACTTTTACTTTACACACTATGTTTAAAATAATGTTGTTTTGTTGTTTTTTTCTAATGCCTATTTCTCATTTCTTTTCTTCTTTCTTTTTTGTTTTCTTCAGACTATTGCTTGTATACTTTATTTACGCAAAGTGGAATGTATGAAAAGACCCGACATTGTGATCTGCCCACGATCAGTTTTGGAAAATTGGAGAGATGAATTCCAAAGGTATTACTATTTTGATATTGACAAAGCTTAGTTTATTTTGGCATAAAAGTTAAATTGGTGAAATAGTTGTTAGGAAGATATTGTCCCATCAATCTTTGAAGTGGGAAGATCATGCTTACATATCTACCTTGAAATTTCAGCATTTAAAACTTGTGTCTATATATATATTATGATAAAAAGGTTCACAAAGTGGTTTGAATTTTTTTTTCTATGTATTTCAATTTCATATTAGGATCAACACATGCTTCAGATTTTTTTTAATCCTTGTCAAGCTAATACAAATATTGTTTGCTTTGGGGGTTATTTCATTATATATTCATTTTTAGGGTAGAGAGAGGGGTAATAGATTATACTGGTTGATTCTATGTCCAGTCTGGCAGTCAGTGTTCTTTCAGTGATTTACTTAGAAACTTACTTCAAAACTTGCACCCGTAACTTAAAATTCACCATGGAAAATAATTTTAAAGAACTACCATTTTTAGTCATCCTCATTAAAAATCCATATGACCAAATTATCACATATTTACCACAAACCCACAGACATCCAACTTTTAAGAGCCAACACCCAAAAAACTGCATAAAAACCATTCCTTACTCCTTAGAATGTAAAGTTTTACACTATAGACACTAACAAAAACCTCCAACAGATCAACTTAAAAGAACTACGCAAAACACCCCTTCAGAGAGGATATCCCACAACATTAATAAGTAAGGGATACAAATTAGCAGAAAAAATATCACTAGAACAACTATGAACCCCTAAAAAAACATTACGAACAACCCTAGCATACAACAAAAACAATCCAGGATTATTCACATAAATATTGAATCAACTTAAACGATGATGCAATTAAAAACATATTAGACCCAATCATAATAATCAAAATCAAAAGATGACCAAAAAATCTTTAACATACACTATCCTCATCTAAGTTTGGAGAACACACACATATGGAACCTCAAAATCTGAAAATAAGAGATGTGGAGTATGCAATATGATTATAAGAGGAAAATTCTATACCTTCAAAAATCGCAAAACAATATTCAGTATGAATAGAAATCTTAACTGCACTTCCAAAAATGTAGTTACATAATCAAATGCACAAACTGCAGAAAAAATTTAAATAGGCTGCACACAGTCATTGAACAAAAGAATTGCACTGCACAAAAGCAACATCAAACTAAGAGAAACATTTATGTATCAAAACATCTCTATGAATGTAGCAACAGGAATTTTAAAGTAATACCAATTTATCAGACAGATGATTATTCCCTACTTCAAATCATAGAAAAAGTCTTCATAGATAGATATAAACCATCACTAAACAGAATATAACACACAAAAATCAAAAATAGGAGGAAAACATTACACACACACACACACACACTAGTTAGCCTTAATACTATACATATATACACACAAAAATACTAGGAACAACAACAACACTCACATACATGTATGTACTAGACAAGAGAGGTAGATCAAAGTAAATCACCAAAAGAACAGTGACTACCAGACTGGACATGGAATCAACTGGAATTAGCCAGTATGATTTATTACCTCTATCTCTATAATAAATGAATAGAAAATCCGTCGGGTTGGACAGCCAGATCTCTCCTCCGAAAAAAGACATTCTCCTGACCAAGTTCTTGTCGCCTGCAACAATCTTTTCTAGCAGTCCTTCGCCAAAGCTCGCTCGCCTCTTGTTCCTTGCCGTACGTCAGTGCACTCGTCAGCAAGACTGGAATGCAACTACATGGTGTGTTAAGGCAGGCCTTAAATAATCATACTAAAATCCCACATCTGAGTCAATCACACAGTGTAGTAATTTACATGCGTGCCAACAGGTAGTCCGACGTCAACCACGATTCACGATGAGGAGGATGTGAGTTCAATCTCCCTAATCACTCGTTACATTTTCTCTCGCCACAATCTCTACCCTAAAAATGACTGTATATTGAAATAAGTCTCAGCATAAACCATAATTGTATTAGATTATATAAAACATAGTATGCTTATATTTATTGATCTTTCAAACTGGTCTCAGTACAAAGTAATGAGATATTCATTTGTTATGATAACACAAGGCATTATCAACCATTTACTTTTTTTTCTCAATACATACACACAAACACTGTGTTTGTACAAATCTTTTGGCAATGTATTAGTAACCTGGTCTCACTACTGAATAACGAGAAATTCTGTTGTTAGGGGAATATGTTTTTTGCCTTTGTTATGTTATTAACTTTTTGCCTACAACCAAGCAAAGCACAAAAACTGTTAGTTCATTATAATTGAGCTGAAGGGTTGAGATTACAATAATAATAGAACTTTATTTGATAGAATGATTTCTGAGGTGAATAGATAGTGAACTTTGAAATACCCCGTCATACAGGTAAAAAATACCAAGAAAATTTGGTACAGCCGTGGGAGAAATTTGATAGGCAAAGAGTTATCTTTTGTCAAAATTTTGTCAATTTGATGCTGTATAAATGCTAAAATAATAATTTTCTAAATTATTTTTTAATTATAGAATTTTTCTTTTATATGATTTTTTTTTTTTTTTTTTTTTTTAGATTTTCTCCCAAAATGATTGTAAAAGTCTACTCAGGAGATAAAAATGTCCGTCAAGCCATGCAAAAAACTCTCTGTCCCCAAAACAGTCATTCTGATTATCCTTTTGATATTCTCATCACAACCTATGAGGTGAGTTGGAACAATGGAGAATTCTGAAAAAAAAAACCTAACCCACAATCTGATTCAGTTGTTATTTTCCCCCAATTTCAGTCATCTTGTTATAATTGCTTTTTTTTTTATTGCAATACTCCAGTTATTTTACATTTCATTGCTCTTAAGCAAGTATCTTGAATCCAAAATAAATAAGTATCCTCCAATGAGATTTATTCTCACATTCCCTATCATTTGACATGGATGACACTTTACAAATTTGGACATAGGAACCAAATAAGTGAAGGTAAATCTAATCATGCAGCAACTTTCCTTTTCATCTGATTTTTTGTTGATTGGTTGTTTTATGGCATATCAACCTTGTTCAGGTAATTTAATGCCAAATCAATTCATTTTGATAAACAAAGGACTCCGTTTGCTTACTGTTGCTTGCTGTTATTTAAGTGGTCATCCAATCAAGTATTGAATAGTCCCATTGCTGCTTAACTTGGGTGATCTAGTGGGAACCAGTGATTTCAATGTGACTTATGAAATTGGATATTTATTAATAGATATAGATATTTACATAGGTTGCATTTGTCTACAAAAGTTTGGTTTGGGATTCTTTGAATACAAATAAAATGCTGTCGTTATCATCAAGTTGTACCAACAGTTCAGATTCCCTTGACACTTTTTCACCATACATCCCTATCAGCCATCACTTTTGGTAAGTCCTCTAGATAGCACCCAGTGTCCACATGACATTTATACATTTATTTGTTATGCTTAATTTATTATTTTCTAATGTTTTTGTTTATTATTATTATTATTATTATTATTATTATTATTTATTTATTTTAGTTTGGTTTGTCTTTGGATTCATTAGTTTTCAGGTGGCTAAGTAGGAATTTGTTTTCATGCCTACATTTGGATAGAAGTGAAGGTACCCATTGTATAATGGTTATTGTCGTAAGGAAATGGACACAGCATTCATAGTGCTAATACCCTTGAGAAAGGTATGCATTCAACTTTTCTCCTTCCAAATTTGAATAAATATAAGGGCAGACAGGACTCTTTAACTTTGGTATGCAACCAGTCTGAGAGAAGGAAAACTTTGAATTCTTGTTAAAGTCAGCTTAAAAATAGACTTTGTGTCACACCCTGCTCAAACGGAGGGGTTAATAAATACATATAAAGGCCATATGATGTCATCATCATAAAGTTGTGATGGCAGCATAGATTCCTTTTCTTTTTCACCATCCATCCCTATCAGCAAGTCAGCTAGAGGGTACCTATTGTCTACATGAAATTTATTTATTCTGTTATGTGGAAATTATTATTTTCTAGTGTTTTTATTATTATTATTATCATATTCTTATTTATTTATTTTAGTTTGGTTAGTCTTTGTAGTCATTAGTTTTCAGGTGATTAAGTAGGAATTTATTTTCATGCTTACATTTCGATATAAGTTCAGATCATTTAGACATAGAGCACTTTTTTATGTGTACTGCTAACGAAATTAAATATATATATCAGATTAGCAAGCCAAGTTCAAATCTTGAACAAGACTGTTTTCATTTCACATAGTGGTGATACCCTTGGGAAAGGTATGAATCCAACTATTTTTCCTACAGCTATGGGTAAATAGTAGGACAGACTGAGCTCTTTAACCTTGGTATGGCAGCTGGTCTAGGAGAAGGAAAACTGTTTTTTTTTCTCTCTTGAAGATGTGTTCCAGTATAGCTCAGTCAGTAGAGCTCAGTAGTAGGTTTTGTGTTCAAAACCAGCCTTCTCCAACTCAGCGCATGAGTAGCTCAGCTTTCAGTGAAATAAGGTTGGGAGCTTGTGGTAGATGTGACACTCCATCTAAGACACAAAACAATCTCCCTGATCTAGCACTAGTGAAAAGGGGATAGACTCCAGCTAATGCTGACAATCAGCCATTCCACCTACTTTTACTTATTTCATTGTTATAATTAAGAAATTTATAGAAATAATTTTTTATATTTAAGTTTAGGATCTGCTTTTAAGGAAAAAATTAAAATAGGGGTCAATTTCTTTTTTTTAATTATAAAAGTTTAAAGAAAGTGGGAGTACTTAATACTCACTTTCTCTTTTTTTTTCTGTTTCAAGTGAGACAGACATCTTGGTTATTATAGATTATATTCTCAATAGATTATTTGCTCTCAAATTAGCCAATATGGTACATTGTAGATATATATTGAATCAAAGTACCCCTAAAAATGGGCTAACTTAAATAATGAATTAAAAGAATCTTGGTGATTTGGAAATTGAATAAAATTGTGTAGTTGGGGGGGGGTGCTCTTAAAAATGAATTTATTTTCAAGGGAGACAATTATTAAATACTAATTATAGTATAGTCTCCCTTATTTATTTATTTATTTCAATTCCTTAAGCAGAATTATGTTGATTGATTTTAACGCCATCTGGGGTTATTTCATGCGTAGAGGTTGGAGAATTGCATTCATTGTACGTTCATATTCACATGTTTTGTGTTTTAAATTCTTTTCTTTTTTTTTTCTTTTTTTTTTTTTTTGCACATGGTCCTATGAATACAAATAATTTTTAAACAGATCAATTTGACCCATAGATGGGACCCTAACAGGTACTACCTCTCTGGGTCAAAGTGGACCTGTAAGTAATTATCATGATGGGGTACTCCACAGTCTCCAGATCTCCAGACTCACCATCGGATGCAGTTTAGTGTCATATTTAAGACACCTCATTTGGGGGCTGGGGGGGCTTAGAAGGTCTTACCCCTCTGTAGAGGATGCAGTCAGCATGTTCTAAGCCCTGCCAACAGGGCTAGCATGTATTCTGTGGAATTTTCAACCAATATATATCATTAACACAAATATCTTTTATATCTAAACTTAAATTCTTTTTATTCTTTTTCTCCAGTTTGTCAAGTGTCTATTTTTGCAAAGAATGTGTGGTATGTCAGCTATGACGTCATTGCAAACATAATCAAAAAATAAGTAATTAAATAATTTGAAAATATGAATAAGTATGTTAAATAATAATATTGAGAACCAGATGTATATGATGACAAAAAGAGAGAAAGGTTGAAAGAAAAAAGGACAGCAGAAAGGAAAGAAAAAAGAAAGAAAGGAAAGAAAACTTAATGAATATGTTGACAGATGTTAATGAAGAGAAAGAAAGGGAAGAAATGTAAATTAAGGAAAGAATAAGTAAAAGTAAAATTGGCTGGGTGGCCTATTGTCGGTATCAGCTGGATGGCAAGGGAGTCTATCCTCTTTTCATTAATGCTAGACCGGGGAGCTTTTTTGCCACAGCTAAAATCACTTCTCCAATTTACCACATAGATCCAAGCTGTACTGTTATGATTATTGTGGCCATTTTTAGGCTGCAGGTGAGAGCACTTTACAGTGGAGATCCCTTGTGTTAAGTAGAGTACTTAGTTATTCCTCAGTGTTAAGCAGAGTCCTTGGTTGTTCCTCGGTGTTAAGCAGAGTCCTTGGTTGTTCGTCCGTGTCGATTATGAGCAGCTGAATGGCTTTCAAAATCGGCAATTAAATAGTTAACTAACCACATATTCAAGCATATTGATTGGCTGATTGAATCCATATGGCCATGCACAGTCTATAAGTTTAAGTGGTGGGCTCCAGCACACCTTATATTACAAAATCATTCCAACATATACTACTCCTGCATCGAGTTGGCGAGGATCAGTATCGAACCCGGAACCTTGTGGTTCCTTGCCAGATGCTTTATTGACTGAGCTAAACTGGAAAGAGTAATATAAATAATAAAAATTTAAAAAAACACTTTAAATTAACCCAATATTCAATTTACTACACATCTTTGCTTCTTTAATTCGTAACACAAATTGACAGCAATACTTTTTTTTTTAATTTAATGTTCCCTTTTAGTCTCATTAGAATGCACTACTTTACTTACTAAGGCTGACAGAATACATACTATGTCAAACACCTTATACTGTTAAACACATTCTAATAGATTGTGGTGATTTTGTTGTGATTAGACGTTTTTATAACATAAATAACGAGTGATATATCTAAAAATGTCAGTATAGATGACATTTTGACTTTTCAGAAAGAAATAAAATTATACCAAAAAATATAACAAACTTAAACTTTAACCTATAAACTTATCCTTCAAAGAGATTCCCAATCCATTTAGCAACAAACTTTCTGTCAAAATCAAGAAAAATCCTTGGGAAAACAACAATAAATTTGACCATCTCTTATAACTTATCGCTTGGCATAAAATAACCCTGGATGGGTTGACATACTATTAAAATCAATCAAAGGTTAACTTATTGAGTTACTGGGTTGTCTACTAATAAGATAAAAGAAAAACTTATAAAAATTATTCTGGTTATGATACTAAACTGCACGTGATATGCCACTGCAAAATTGTGTTGAAGAATGATAGTTGGTTGAGTATATAATTTCCTTGTACAAAATAAATGTAAGAATAATACACAACAAAGTGATAACAAGGATATTTTATTGCCTGAGCAAACTTAATAGAAAAGAAGGATCAGGTCTACCAATAATCACCCTAGCTTCTTAAGCTATTGAAGGGTTCACATTTTGACTCGTCACCAGTCAGTTTTGCTTCAAAATAATTATAAACAAACTGACAATGTTTTTGCACTTATATTGTATCTGAAAAAATAAATTTTACAAATTGTGAAAATCAAGTTTATGAATAATTTTCAACACTTGCGATAAATAAAAAAATTTTTTTAAAAAGACACGTTTTTATACTAAGATATTTTTTATTTGATATGAAGAGAAATGTTGACATTTACAAAATATTTTTAATGTTTATTTGAATAAAAAGGATGTTGTTCAAAAATAGTATCACACAATTTGTAAAGTTTGTTTTTATCAGATGCAATATAAGTGCAAAAAATCGTCAGTTTGTTTATAATTATGTTTGAAGCAAAATGTACGGGTGACGAATTAAAATGTGAACCTTTCAATAGCTTAAGAAGCTAGGGTGCTTATTGGAAACCTGATCCGAAAAGAATACAGACATGACTGAAGATACAAAGAAGTTGTATTAGAGAAATGTCCTAATTGGAAAATAGTCTTTTAGTAAATAAAGTTTTGAGTCTGCTGGTAAAAGATGAAAGTATAAACACTTAAATTTTGTGCATGTTTTGTGTGCCATGTGACATAAAATACTGTAGACAGGAGCTGCAACAGGTGTGTGTTACTCAATGAAGGTTGGAAGGTGAAACTGTTTGATTTTGTTGATTACACTTTTATAATATTGCTTGCTAAGCTACCTCGTATCTACTGGCAAACAGGGGACGTAATTACCTCTTATGTCCCCTATTAGTTAAGAGATGTAATCCCAACACTTGGAACTATCTCCTTGCTGAAAAGGATCACTTGATCTCTTTTAACAATGACCCTATTTTTTGTATCAGTTGTGGGTGTTAGTTCTTGTCGCCATAGAAGGGGTTCAGTTGGTTAATACTTGTAATCCTCTTCTGTAGTATTCCCTGAAATCCTAGGTAGAAAAGAGTGTAGTATCAGTAGATACTCCTTGTAGCAGAAAGTCTGTAGTATTCCTTGAAATCCTAGGTAGAAAAGAGTGTAGTATCAGTAGATACTCCTTGTAGCAGAAAGTCTGTAATATTCCTTGAAATCCTTGGTAGAAAAGAGTGTAGTATCAGTAGATACTCCTTGTAGCAGAAAGTCTGTAGTATTCCTTGAATCCTTGGTAGAAAAGAGTGTAGTATCAGTAGATACTCCTTGTAGCAGAAAGTCTGTAGTATTCCTTGAAATCCTTGTAGAAAAGAGTGTAGTATCAGTAGATACTCCTTGTAAGCAGAAAGTCTGTAGTATTCCTTGAAATCCTTGGTAGAAAAGAGTGTAGTATCAGTAGATACTCCTTGTAGCAGAAAGTCTGTAGTATTCCTTGAAATCCTTGGTAGAAAAGAGTGTAGTATCCTCCTTGTAGCAGAAAGTCTGTAGTATTCCTTGAAATCCTTGGTAGAAAAGAGTGTAGTATCAGTAGATACTCTTGTAGCAGAAAGTCTGTAGTATTCCTTGAAATCCTTGGTAGAAAAGAGTGTAGTATCAGTAGATACTCCTTGTAGCAGAAAGTCTGTAGTATTCCTTGAAATCCTTGGTAGAAAAGAGTGTAGTATCAGTAGATACTCCTTGTAGCAGAAAGTCTGTAGTATTCCTTGAAATCCTTGGTAGAAAAGAGTGTAGTATCAGTAGATACTCCTTGTAGCAGAAAGTCTGTAGTCCCTTGAAATCCTTTGTAGTGTAGAGTAGGGGTAGTGTAGTATCAGTAGTTCTTGTACTTGCTGGCAGAAAGTTCAATTAGCAATTGATTTGAGGACAGTTGCAAATGATCTTAAATGCTTTTCTGTGCTCATTCCTGATTGGCCAATTTTTACCTGCTGCTGTTGGGAAAGTTCATAAATAGGAGTGGTGATTTGGCATACATCTTACAGTGGGATTTTTTTTTATTTTTTTTTTTGTTTTGTTTTTTTGTGCTTTTTTTTTGTTTGTTTTTTGTTTTTTATTGTTTGTATACAAATTGACTGTTTCAGATTTGTATCAGAGATGATGAATTCTTCTCTCGAATTCCTTGGCATTTGATGGTCATTGATGAAGCCCACAGATTGAAAAATCAAAATTCTCTTCTCAGACAGACTTTGACTCAGGTTTTGTATCACCTCTCTTTTATTTCATATATGGAAATGCTCTGTTCTAACATTATATTAAGTAAATTATATTAAGTACAGGAAAGGTATGAATCCAACTATTCTCCCTCCAGCTATGGGTAAATAGTATGGCAGACTGGCCTCTAACATTGGTTAGGCAACCAGTCTAGGAGAAGGAAAACTCTGAATTCAAACCTCTTAAATCTCCGCTTGGAGTGGTCACTACTAGAATAGGCTCAGGCCTACTTAGTGATCTATTTCAATTTTTTTTTAAAGACATAATTCCAAAAGTAATTCCTTTTATTTATTTCCATGGAAACTACAACAGATGTAGGTGCTCATGGTATAATGGTTACCATCATAGGAAATGGACTGAAACCTTGAACAAAGTCATACAAAGTGCTTGAATTAAGATGCAACATGAAAATATAGTCAATTTACAAGATCTCATTTTTCATAAATAGCCAAAAATTGTATTTCCTTTGACTCAAAAGACTAAATAATTGCATTTTTATGTGTCAGTCTTTTATGGGTTACCCTGTATAATTATAAAAGCTATTTACAAAACAATTGATTATTACAACAAAAAAAAATGGTTATTTAGAAATAAGATTGAAAATGAATAATAAAACACCCTATTTATTTTTTTTTTCAATAACCTATTTTCCTTTCTTTAATGAGAAATTCTTAAAGCAAAATATACAACTTAAAAGACCTCTTCAAAAATACAAACTTAGAAGACATTTTAAATTTTCTAAAAAAGCAACCTTTTCAACAAGATCTAACCAAGCGTAACTAAATAGCACCATAAAACCGTTACTCTGAAAACTGAAATCCATATGAAAAACATTCTACATAACCCTTTCTGGCATTAAATGACCCACAGAGGTTGATATGCCGTTAAACAAAACTAAAAAAAAATATATAACTTAGAAAATCACTACCGCTGTCAAGTTATATAGCAGGTTACTAACAAACTTATTTAAGGCAGGAAGAAGTGGTTGTTTTAGCAACACATTTTTATACAGAATTCTGGCAAACAGATACGGTAGCTTTATATAGAAATACATTTCACCTTATTCAGTCAAATCAATATTAAAAAGTTACAAGTTACCACAATTTAGATTTCACTATTTTTATTCACTTATTTTATTTATTTATTTATACTTATACGTTTGTAGTAAATATGTTACACTTAATATTTATAATTTAACAATTTAAAATTGTGGTCACTATGCAAATGTAAAGTAAGAGTAATAACATGAGCAACATTTTAAATGTAAATATACATAGATTTTTTTTTTTTTTAAATAATTTCAAGCACAAATTACATCATATAGTTTTGAAATAGAATGCTACTAACGGCTATAGAATGCTAAGATTTGTCTCTTTTTTCTTTCTTTCCATATTTGTATTGAATATTATTCAGAAGTTATAACATCACATATTATCAATGCCCTGATGATGGTTTTATATATAAACTGAAACATTTAACATTGGTTGATACTTCTAACTGCAATATAATCATCCTGTGAATACCATGTTTTTTTTTTTGTTTTCATGATTTATATATTAACATTTATATAAATGTTTATCTTAACTTTTATCATTTTCCACAGTGGAATACAAGACAACGAATCTTATTGACTGGGACTCCTGTACAGAATAATTTACAAGAATTATATTCTTTGCTGAATTTTGTATCTGAGTCTATCTTTTTACTTAGTCTCAAAGATAAATTCCTTACAAAATTCTCTGATACAGAAAATAAACAAGGTAAGGAAAAATTTTAAAACAATGATTGAATTGATAATCACTTTTATTTGTTAATTGTAGATTTTAAAAAAAACACACTTATTTGGAAGAGTATAAAATTTAACTCTTTGCCTACTAAATTTTCCACACAGCTGTACCAAATTTTCTTGGTATTTTTTACACACACACTGCTTCACATGTCTTTTATGTAAGCAGACATTTGCATTATGATTTCACTTAGCAAAAAATGTTACCTATTGAACCTTGTATGGAATTTCACAGTAGTCTAAAGTTTGCATTTAAAAAAAAGATCTTTGAGATGGTTAGGAAAATACATACTTAACTCTTTGCCTACTTTAAGCCACTCACAGTGGCTCTCCCACCACAAGCACAAAAACTGATTGTTCATTATAATTGAGCATAAGTACTTAGATTACAATAATAATAGTACTTTATTTGAATAGAATGAGTTCTGAGATGAAAAGATACTGAACTTTGAAATATCTCATCAAAAAGGTAAAAAATACCAAGAATTTGATACAACCGTGGAGGAAATTTGGTTGACAAAGAGTTAATTAGAAATTGATTAACAGTTTGATCAAGAATCTGGTTTTGTGCCATGAATAACATCATTATCATCATCATCATCATCATGTAATTCTGACAGCACAGATATCCATGACTCTTCCTCACAACCCATCCCAATCGTCTTTCACTCCTGGAAGGTCCTCTGCACAGCATTTAGTATCCACACAGACCTGATCAACGTAGGCATTTGCTGGACAACCCACACTGTTGTGCCCATGTGAGGAGCTCACAGGAGAATGTCACTTATGAGCTCATCCCTGCTTCTCGAGCGGTATCCAGCATAAATATCAATATGTCCAAATCAAATGAATGACATGTAGTAAAGTCTACAGAGAGACCTGTTATTAGTATCAGCCAAACAATGAGGGAGTCTATCTACTTTTTACTAGCGTGAAATTGTTTTACTGAGGTGGAGCATCACACCTACCATCAGTTACCAGATGCTTTACCATTATTAGACCAGATTACCCAGTCTGTGCTAGTCATGCGCTGAGGTGGTGAGGACCAATATTGAACTCTGAACCTTGCAATTCCTAGGTGAAGGCTCTACCGACTGAGCTAAACCAGCAACAAATAAAAAAATAAATAACTAAAGAGAAAAACATTCTTAGAATTTACTAAAATATCTATTTGACAATTTATTAAGTAGCAATGGTTGGGAGACAAAATAGAATTGTCTTCTTTTGACTTTGAAGGAGGGGCTTTCCCAAGTCAAGTGTCTATTTTGGTCATGTGATAAGGCAAATCCTAAAATCTCTCTCTTTTACCAACACGGCATTGGAAGCAACAGGTACCTTTTCACTTCCCCAGCAGTGGTGTATATGGGTGCCTGTCTTTGTTCTCAGACCTCCTGAAAAATAGTTAGTGGTTTCCACCCCTTTGTTGTTTAACCTTTCTTCATATTCCTCAGAACCCTTTGTGACTCTTTTATAGTTTGGGATGGGAACTATGTTCGCTCTTTGTATGTTGTAGAATTTGATGTTATATTGTATTAATTGATTGTCTTTTTCCCTACTGAATATTCTGTGTTAGGATACCCTCTTTTGAATAGCCTAATGCATTATGAAAGTATAGGTGTTAGCTACAAGTTAATAGCCCACAAATTCTCATACAATGCATTACAAGTCTACAGTCACTCTCTTCTCAATTGTTAAAATTGAGTTATCAATTTTTTTTTATTGTTTGTTTTTAGCCACTTCTGATTTGCATCAGCTGTTACAACCGTTCCTTCTACGCAGAATAAAAGAGAAGGTACTGAAAGATTTGCCCAAGAAATCTGAAGTCATTCTTTTCCATGGTCTTTCTACCGTCCAGAAAAAATTATACAAGGCCATACTAACAAAAGATCTCAGTGAGTATGAATCTTCTTTTTTAGTCAAAAAGACGGGAGAGGGGAGTCCTCATGGCGTAGTGGTTAACATACTGGGCTGAGACATCAAAGTGAATTTGAATTCCAGTCATGCTATTACATTCACTTTCAGACTGATACCCTTGGGAAAGATTTGAACCCATCCATCCCCCAGCTATGGGTTAGATAGTACAACTACTGTTCTTCTACAAGGATGGCTTTGGCATTAAATAACTCACAATGGTTGATATGTTATTAAACAAAGAAACCAACCAAATCTATCATTTCTTTCATCACTAGGGTTCAGTGTTAACCTTTTTAAGAGACCTGCTTTTGTGTCTACTCTTGACATTACAGAATATTAAAATTTAAAACCTTGAATGTACAATCTGAGGAATTCAAAAAGATTAAAACATTGGGACCAAGTTACCTTTAAGCACCCCAGGGGTGACCTGGATTCAGAAGGACCTGTTTTGCTTTGCACCGTCAACATCCGTTTTTTGTTAGGGTTAGGGTTAGTTTTATAATTTTTTTAAAAATGCGTCTAAAAGTCGTCTGGTAACAAATAACCGGATGTTGACAGTGCAAAACAAAACATGTCCCTCTGAATCCAGGTCGCCCCTGGGGTGCTTAAAGGTAACTTGGTCCAAACATTGTAACTATAAAGTTATCCACTGTTTTCCTAGTCTCAACAGTTATTTCAACCACCTCTTGAAATCACTTTACCAGGGAATTGAAAAAGAAAATTCAGAATAGTTTGGATCATCAAAAGATACCACATGTAGGCACTACATATGCACCAAATGATGACACATGTAGGTACTACATAAGCATTAAAAGATGTCACATCTAGGCACTACATACACACCAAAAGATGTCACATGTAGGCACTACATACACACCAAAAGATGTCACATGTAGGCACTACATACACACCAAAAGATGTCACATCTAGGCACTACATACACACACACAAAAAGATGTCACATCTAGGCACTACATACACACCAAAAGATGTCACATCTAGGCACTACATACACACCAAAAGATGTCACATCTAGGCACTACAAGATGTCACATCTAGGCACTACATACACACCAAAAGATATCACATCTAGGTACTACATACACACCAAAAGATGTTACATGTTGGCACTATATATGCACCAAAAAGATGTCACATGTTATTCATTACATATGCACCAAATGATGCCATATAGGGAAGCACTCAATGGTTTCCCCATGAATTCTCAGTTGTTTAAAAAGAATGAAAATACTTTCAATATAATACCAATATTTATGTATTTGTTTTTTTTATATTTCAATAATTGCTAATTAAAGGAATTAAGACTTTTTCATAATAGGAACAAGATCTATACTTGATAAAATGGTTGATGGTAAATGGTGCAGAAAGGATTAAGATTCATGCCTTTCTTACAGCAATATCTTCCAATGTTTGGCCACTGTTTACCAATTTTATTTTCTACATATCTTATTATAATGGAGATTGTGTGTTTGTCTGCCTGTAACCGAAACTATATTACTACTCAATTCACAGTTCCCTTAGTTATTTACATCACATTCTCCATGATTTTATTTTTATTTAAATCTCAATGAATAATAAAATTGTTTTACATTATTAAGACGGTTGATCATATCTACATACTAATAATACGCAATTGTATTTATATATACAATAAAATAGTGGTTTACAGTGTGAATGGGAAGGCTAATTTGCATATTGATCTTAAAAATTGATTTTAATAAATATATGCTAAGTATTATTGATTTCTAATTGTTTGGTTTTATCTTATTGAATATGAGCAAAAATCTCTGGGATAAATCTTAAAAGAAATTCTTAAAAGAAGAAATAACTGTAATATTATCCTTTACTTCCTATTTTAAGTAAAGAGTTAAATTAAGAAAATTTACCAATGAAAGACGGGAGTAATGAAAAATGATGGAAGAGTTAGTTTCAAAGCTGTTCTATTTTTCGATAATACCCCCTCTGTTCCAAATCGTTTATCTACATTCTTATTTAGTTTTATTAGCCTTTCTAATTCAACATGATATTTTATTATATCAAAACTTAAAAACTTGCACCCAGAGGGTGCATAAATTTGCTAGTCATTATAATAGAGATTGTGTGTTTCTGTCTGTAACTGAAACTTTCACCACCAACATCACAATTCCCTTAGTTATTTATGTTATATTCTCAGTGGTTATTCAATAATCATTATTTAATCTTAATTAGCATCTTATTTTTACAATGTCTCTGTTAAGGTCTAGCTGAAATAGATTTGCCTCAAAACAGCCCATATTATTAGGTTATTTACCTCGCATCCCACATATGCGGTTGTGACACAATGTCGTTTAATGTGGGACCATCCACGAACCGAAGCTCATGGGATGGCAGGTGCAAAAAATGCGTAGATCCCGTCAGCATTCATCCTCAAGAGGGGCACCTCAGGCACTGAGTAATAAACCCAGCCCTGCCCCTTTAAATCAAGGGGGCAGGTGTTGACTGGGGGGATAGGCCCCTGGGATCAACGCTGTTAATTTACATAAACAAACACAGGCCCCGAAGAGCCTGTGTTATTAATGGGTTTAAAATCCTGATGTGTGTTATATATTAAGAAATAAATGTTTACATAGTATATGTTGTGAATAATTTGCATACCGGTTTTAATAAAACCGTGTTTAATAAATGATTACTTGGTATTATTGATTTCCAATATTATTGTTTTATTCTAGAACGTATTAAATGCAATCATATGTATAACTTTATATTGAAATCAATTTGAATGAAGTAAAAATAAGTGTAATCTTTTTTGTGTTTATATTTATTTTCATTAGTTTTTTTTAATTCAGTATAATATTTAATTAAAACTTAAATACTTATGCCTGGAGGGTCCATTCTTTTGCTAGTATATCTAATTCTACTAGGATATTCCTCCATTGTTGATTGCAAAAATTCCTTCAAGTTTTGTTGCATGATTCAGGTGTTTGTGTTTCAGGTGTATTCGCCACCAATTCTGACCTCCCCAATGCACCTCAGAGAAACTTGATGAATGTCCTCATGGAGCTGAGAAAATGTGTCAATCATCCTTATCTGTTTGATGGTAAGTTTATCTTCATACCACTTGGATTTTACAAGCATACATTACTTTATCATACCATATTCTGAACATCTTGCTGCCCTGAACATGGATACATTGAAACTCCGGCATCTTGCAATTGACTTGGTAAACACTCATAAGGTTATTAACTCTCTTGCCAACAGCAACCTTGATCACATTTTTGATTTCCATGTGTCTAACACATGTGGGCATTAGGGAAGGTCAATATTTGAACTAAGTTTGTGCGTTCATAGTGATAGTTGGGGTGTTACATGATAAATAATAACATGATAAATTTCCAACCTTTGGGAATGAAACAACAATAAACCAAAGTTGAAAGCAATTTCTTCAAAAAATATAAGATAAGCAACAAAAAAAAGCACTATATGCCTAATAGGAGACAACCTTAGGATTATTTTCATATATAATGTGTGA
The DNA here is from genome assembly GCA_023376005.1 of Doryteuthis pealeii. NCBI lineage: Eukaryota > Metazoa > Mollusca > Cephalopoda > Myopsida > Loliginidae > Doryteuthis > Doryteuthis pealeii. Next base: position 125,819,824 of record CM042140.1, read on the forward strand.
CATAAAAACAATTGTATACCGTCAGGGATTTGATTTGAAACTTTGAATTTTGGAGAGAGAAAAATCAAATTTACTTGTCTTCCGTAACATAAACAACTCTCAGCTAGGCATCGTTTATGCAGACCATACAAGTTTAAGTAGTAATTCATCGCTTATTTCTGGTCCAATTTTTAAAATATTTATATGGTTGAAAAGAAAATAATCTTTCTAAATATGTAACTTTTATATGTTTTTAACCATTGAATTATTTTTTATGGTGAGTTAAAACGGTATTATTTTTTATGGCAAGTTATTTGTTTATTATATTACACATAAACAAAGCTGCACACAGACAAGCTTTGTTAAATAAAATTATATAGAGTTATTCTATTTCTTGTATGTAATACAACATAGCAGGTATTTAAAAAGGTATTTTTAAGTTCAAAGTGATGTTATCTATATAAAGGGCCAGTTTAGCTCAGTCGGTAGAGCGTTGGGCTAGAAACCACAAGGTTCCTAGTTCAATACCAGCTCTCGCCAATTCAGCGTATGTGTAGCATAGGGATCTGTGCGGTAAAGTAAGGAGCTGCACTCCACCTCACGCAAAAACAATCTCCTTTGTCTAGCGCTAGTAAAAAAGAGATAGAATCCCTCGCTGATTGGCTGATACCGACTTTAGGCCACCCCGACGACTTTTTTTTATGCGTATATATGCCGTATTAAAATGAAAATGTTGAATAATCTTGTGGTAAACTTAAAGACAAACAAAAAATCTTGATATCCCTACTTCTTAGTCCCCAAATAATGGGTTCTAGCATGGAAATACATAAAATTTAAGTGCAGAATCAAAAAGAACATACAATTTTACATAAGAATGCAAAGTTTTATCCAAATTGTTCCAAAAATAAAGAAATGGTGAAGAAATTACTAAATTTCTTGTTTTGAAATGATCCGTGATTTGACATTTTTTTTTAACAAAATCATGTCCACTTTTCTACCCCCAATTTTGAGGCTTTGAATTCTCATAACTTTTAAATCACTGGGGATATTTGCATAATTCAAACAGTTCTGAACTCCATTTACAAAGCTCTATATAATTAACATGATTAAATAACAATAACCTCAAAGAAAAAAATCAACTGGGAATGCTAATTTTAGCCATTAGGTTAATCTGCTTACGGACCAGAAGTGTGTATTCCCCAGAACTCTCAGATAAATTATGTGACATTGTTTAATTTGTCATTCAAGTGTATGCAGTTAGGTGGTTCAAAATAAAAAGGGGTAATGATTTCTATAACCAACAACTGTACATCTTTAATATGATCTACAGAGTAAAGCAAAAGTCAACTGAAATTCAGAATATTGCATTAAAAAAATTACAGCACAATGCTTTTACTTTGCTTCTGGAAAACATTTTGTTGTCAGTGTTGAAGTCCAATTGTATGTGAGGGAAGAGGCAAAAAAAAAAATTTAAGTTTTCAAATTGCATTGCAAAAATATAATCAAGTATGGGTAAATTTTCCAATATTTTTTTTTTTCAGAAGTAGCAAACTACAAATGAAAAGATTTTAAAAAATTACTTCAATTAATTTTAAACCCACATAATGGTCAACTTTGCCCTCTCACAAAGTTGGGTTTGTGAACCTGCACTTGTAGAAGGTTTTTCAAGGAATGAATGAATGAACTAGAATGTCTACTGAATGGAACAGAATTGAAATTTCCAAATTTACCCGCCCACTCACAAAGTGTGAAAAGAGCTGTTAAATTAACAATGTAAGCTTCACAAATTGTGTATGGACAGGAAGCAAGGCACAGGTGCCACCAAATAAGACCTATATTTTCATCAAAAGGAAAATGCACCGAACAATTTAATTCTATTGTTACAAAATCTTATGTAATGCAGGAGGTTTTAGTGCAATGTTCAATGAACAATGCAAATTTAAAACATTGAATAAACATTCATTATATCTAATGAAAAATATCAATTTTATCTGCATTTATTATTGAAATAATTAAATTTTGAAGTCAGTTTGTCAGCAAAATCCTGCGGAAATGAGGTATTTGCGTATATTTTTGCTGACGATGTTTAAAATTAAATGCTCAAATGAGTTTTAAAGTTAGGAATCTAATTTTTGATGTCAGTTCTTATAACACCAAACCTCAGCTTTCACCACAAAAGTTATAATGAATTTTTTTAAAAAGTGACAAATCAAACTGCCTACAAAGTCAGAAAACAACATAAATCACATGACTGTCAGAAACATTTTTTCACACTCAGTTGCTGAGGCATGGAACAAACTGCCTACATCGGTTGTTGGCTGCTGAAACACTGCATCTTTCAAACCCCCCCCCTTGCTTCCTGCAATTCAACAATACTATACCTGATATCCCCACTACATACATATTTGCGCATGCACACACATACATATATATTATGACAACGCTATTCTGAGACCAGTTTAGCTCAGTCAGTAGAGCACCTATCTAGGGAGCAGAAAGTTCTTAGTTCGATACTGGTCCCCACCAACTATTGGGTAATCTGAGGTAAAGTGGGGAGCTGATGGTAGGTGTGGCGCTCTACTTCAGCAAAAAATGTCTCTCTGGTCTAGCACTAGTATATCATACTATGTACTATGCATCAGTCTTTGATGAGTTGCAGTGCACCTGAGCACTGTACACAATAATTTCATTATTATAGAACATTATTAACTGTTAGGTTCTGTTTCATAATAGTTGTTACTTTGGATACAAATTTATTGATTCAACCATTGAATTTTGAATTTTTTTTTAATTCTTTTTACCTACAATTTGTTTAGTGAAGTTTGAGCACAATCTAAATTTGAACTTGCCAATTTTTTATTTCATTTAACCAAATGGCTATTATATAGGTATACCTAATTTGTAGAAAATCTGTGTTTTACAAAACACATTTACCTCTGTTTGAAAGAAATTTACCAAAAATCAGGGAATTATCCAATTTTAATGAAATTTTCAGTGTTGATTTATCAATGAATGAATTTTATGATATAATATATATATATATATTATGATATTATTTTATGAACACAGATTTTACACCATCTTTAGACAGCGTTTACAGCCATATTTGAGCAAAATTGACCAAAACAATAGTTTTAAATGTATTAAAAATGAATTACATGTGTAATATCATTCTGCTTTTTTTTACTGATGTTACTACTTTTAATTCGTTTTTAAAATGAAAAGCAGACGAAAAATTGTGTATGCCTCCTATTATATGTACTAGCATATTCACCACATGTAGTACAGCTTTGCTGTAGTCAAGTTGGTTACTTTGCTCACAGCTCGCTGCATTAGCAATCTCACTATACAACATTTAAGATATCATTATGTTCAGTCAGAAAGGATATATGCTATAGTTTTATCTTATCAAGGTTTGTTCATTTGGTTTGCAATCGGTCAGATTTTACCTGTAACCCATTATTCATACTAGCAAAATAAAAAAAAAACACCTGATGGCTGATGTAAAAATGAATTTTTGAAAGATATTGCCTGAGGGTATGGGATTTAAAAATTCAATGTCAGAGAGTTTGTACCCTAAGTAAGTAAAATCATCAGATTCATTAAAAGAGTAAAAAATAAAACAATTTGAAATGGGAACTTTGTTCTGATAACTTAAATATATATTAAGATAAAACCAAGTATATATAAATATATAATACCAGACATGTATTTATTAAAACTTGTTTTAAAAACAATGAGGACCGTCTAAGGTCGTATGCTCAAATTTTGAGTGATTGTTCTTTATTCTATGTATTGACGATTTTGGATCATGTGAAGTAAGCAATAACGTAGTTTTTGTTACAGACAAATAAAGAGCAAATCTCCATTATTAATAGATTTTACCTTAGAGCATTTAGATGTTACGTCTTGCATATATTACTTTCTGACAAATATATATTAACTATTGCTTTATTACAGAGTTGCATCATATATTGCGTAATACATATTATAAACCTTATGTATTATCATTTACTTTTACCTGTTACCTTTGTAGGTATGTATATATGTATTTGTATGTGCGTGTGTGTATATAATGTTTGTATGATTTATATATGTATGTGTAAATGAGTATGTGTGTGTGTATATACAAGGTGTGTCAAAAAAGTATCAAGATTTTTTTGTACTTTTTGACACACCTTGTATTCTGGTGAAAAAAATAACGTTCCATTCATTAATTGTTTTCAGAATACAAGTTGTCAAAAAGTACCAAATTTAAAGCTGTATTTACCAAGATAGAAATGAAGAATGAATGGAACATTTTTTTTTTTTTGTGTCAAAAAGTACAAAAAATCTCAATATCTTTTGACACATCTTGTATATATATTATATATATATATATATATATATGTGTGTGTGTGTGTCTGTGTATGTGTGTGTATATGTATATATATATATATATATATATATATATATATAAATGTTGTTCTGGTTCCAACAGGAGGAAATTCAATATTTTATAAAAAAGAAGGTCTGCAAAATGTATTATGTTTTTAGAAAAGATTTTTTATTCTTATTGATAAAATAAAAAGAATAAAAAAATTTTTCTAAAAACATAATATATATATATATATATATACACACTAATATGAGAATTTTAGTGATAAATGTATTAATATATGTGTGTGTTTGTTTTTTAGGTGTTGAACCTGAACCATTTGTAGTTGGAGAACATCTGGTGGAAAGTAGTCAGAAACTTGTTCTGATTGATCGATTACTGAATCACCTGAAAGCCACAGGCCATAAAGTTTTGATGTTTTCACAAATGACACGAATGTTGGACATATTACAGGATTATTTAACATTTCGAGGTAATATCATCCTTTGTTATGAAGTGGGTTGTAGTGTATATGCCATTGGCATAAGGCAGGGATGGGTGCCTGTGCCATTGGCATGAGGCAGGGATGGGTGCCTGTGCCATTGGCATGAGGCAGGGATGGGTGCCTGTGCCTGTGCCATTGGCATGAGGCAGGGATGTACAGTTGACATATAGTTATTTATGGGGTGCCCAGTGAGAATTGAACTCTAACAATAGTCTTCAAATCTAGCTTTCTAACCATTACACCACATGAGGTACAGTTGACATATAGGGGGATTGGGTGTTTGACACAAGTGCTTATTGCAAAATGTACATAGCATTTGGATCAGTCAAGTAATAACTAATGATTATTATTGTGAGTGTATGTGTATGTAGGCAAACATGCATGGATTTACCTAACCCCTCCATCATGAACAGGATGTGACACAAGTTCAATTTTAAGCAGAGTATGTATTTATCAAACCCCTATGCCATGGTCAATTTTAAGTGGATTAAAACTGGTTTGAATTTTCAGAGATGTCTTTCTCTTAGACTGATTGGCTAACCAAGGGTAAAGAACCCAATCTGCCCTACTATTCCCCATATATTATGTAATTAATCTTACTATTAATATCTGATTACTCTGTACATATTTACCAACCTCTCCGCATGAGTAGGATATGACACATGGTCAGTCTCTTAAGCAGAGTTTAACAGGTTTGAATTCAGTTTTCTTTCTCCTAGATTGGTTGTCTAACCAAGTTTAAGTAGGCAAGTCTGCCCTACTATTTACCCATAGCTGGAAGGAGAATTGTTGGATGCATACTTTTCCTTAAGGATATTAGCGCTATGTGAAATACAAACAGCCTTGTCCAGGATTTGAACCTGTCTTACCGTGTTCATTTTTTACAATGATAACTCATTTCTCTGTAGTGAGAGTTGCTATTACAGGGTGAGGCAAAAATAACCTGATTTTTAAATGAGACATAAATTCTCTAGTGTATTTAGAAATGAGTTTTTTAATGTGTATCGAGTCTCTAGTTTTCAAAATAAAATGATATCTGAAAAGAATATCAAAACTGCCTCATTCAGGATTTGAACTCTGATTGCCAATTCCATTTCCTACAATAATAACCATCCCTTGCAGGATGTGACACAAGGACAGTTTTAAACAGAGTAAAGAAAATTTGAATTCAGTTTTCCTTCCCTTAGATAGTTTGCCTAACTAAGGCTAAAGAACCCAGTATGCCCTACTATTTACCTATAGCTGAGCAGGGAGAGAACAGATAGATTCATACCTTTCTCAAATGCAGCCTCACATAGTACTTGAACTCTGGTCGCCAAGTCAGTATAATGATAACCGTTTTGCCAATTTTAACTCGTCTCCCTGATTCTATTTCCTACTTTAACTTTTACACTCAATATGCTTCCATGCATCTAAGTATAGACATTAGGTGTATGAATAAGTTTTAGACATTAGGTGTAGAATAAGTTTTAGACATTAGGTGTATGAATAAGTTTTAGACATTAGGTGTATGAATAAGTTTTAGCATTAGGTGTATGAATAAGTTTTAGACATTAGGTGTATGAATAAGTTTTAGACATTAGGTGTATAATAAGTTTAGACATTAGGTGTATGAATAAGTTTAGACATTAGGTGTATGAATAAGTTTTTTTAGACATTAGGTGTATGAATAAGTTTTCCATTTTATTTTGAAAACTAGAGACTCGATACACATTAAAAAACTCATTTCTAAATACACTAGAGAATTTGTGTCTCATTTAAAAATCAGGTTATTTTTGCCTCACCCTGTAATAGCAACTCTCACTACATAGAAATGAGTTATCATTGTAAAAAATGAACACGGTAAGACAGGTTCAAATCCTGGACAAAGCTGTTTGTATTTCACATAGCGCTAATATCCTTAAGGAAAAGTATGCATCCAACAATTCTCCTTCCAGCTATGGGTAAATAGTAGGGCAGACTTGCCTACTTAACCTTGGTTAGACAACCAATCTAGGAGAAGGAAAACTGAATTCAAACCTGTTAAACTCTGCTTAAGAGACTGACCATGTGTCATATCCTACTCATGCGGAGAGGTTGGTAAATATGTACAGAGTAATGAGAGATTGTGTTGTTATAGTAACACAAGGTATTTTTAAAAAATTTAATTGACATCACATAATGTTTTTTCGAGTTACCAGAACTAAATGTCTCATTACTATGTAGTGAGACCAGGTTACCTGATTAAAATATATAAATTAAGAAAAAAGAAAAAAAATTGTCTATCCTACTGGTAGGATTTGACATAAGGTCACAAGAATTTGAATATTCAGCAAGGATTGAACTTGCTTTTCAATGGTAACAGATTTGCAAGACTCAGTAAGTTTGGGGGGGAGGGGTTGTTTGTTTTTTTGGGGATTTTTTTTCCTCTTTCTGATATAATACATATTGAAAATGTGATTTTCTTTGGTACTTTTCTGGTTCTCAGGTTATAGCTATGAGCGTCTTGATGGATCGGTTAGAGGAGATGAGCGATACCTGGCGGTGAAAAATTTCAACCGTAACGAAGATACATTTGTCTTTTTGTTGAGTACAAGAGCAGGTGAGTTAGAACAAATAAAGTTTCTCTCTTTTTCTAAGTTAGACAAACAAGGAATACTGGGCACATAAGTACAAGCTTATAATTGATGTTTTCCCGTGGACTACTACACATGGACACACCCGTATAGGCCAACCAACAAAAACCTACATTCATCAGCTCTTATGCAGACACTGGATGCCATGTTGAGTACCTGCCAGGATCAATGACCAATTGAGATGGATGGCGAGAGAGTGTCAAGAGAATCCATGCTGTCAGCACAACTTCATAATCTATTAATAATGGAGATTCGCTTCCGGTTTTTGTCTGTAACAAAAACTGCGTCACTGCTTACGTCACATTACCCAACACATAATCCAACGTCATAACATAGAATAAATATACTCAAAATGTGAGCATGCAACGTTAGACAATCCTCATTGTTTCAATAAATAGATGCCCTGTGTTATATATTTATATATAGATTGTTTTATTCTAATATAATATTTAAAGTTATCGGAACTGTTTCCATTTCAAATTGTCTTTCTTTCTTTCTTTCTTTTTTTTTTTTTTACTCCTTTAATAAATTTGACGATTTTACATACTTATGTTACACACTCTATGACATTGAATTTTCAGCTCCCATCCCCTCAGGCAATATCTTTCAAAAAATTATTTTTACATCGCCCGGTGGGCATCTTTTTATTTTGCTAGTGATAATAATGATATATAATTCTGAATTTATTGGTATATGTGATCCAAGCCAAGTAATGTCCTGGGTATGATATTAAACTCTAGTGGTGAGGTTCTAATTCTGGTGCTCTGGGGAGTGTGAAGCACCCCTTCATCTTCATTACTTCCAGGTCCACTCTGACATAGAGTGGTAGTAACTATTAGAGTGCCATCTATGGACCAAATAGAAAAAAATGAGTTTAAAAAAAACTATGCTATGATCTGCCAATAAAACTCATGGTAAATCATAATTTACTAATAAAGGAAGCTGTGAAGAGCCATGATCTCCCAATAAAATGTGCGGTGATTCCCAGAATTCCCAGTTTTTTGATAAAGGAAGCTGTGAAGAGCGTTGTTGTGTATGTATGTATGCCAGGATGAAACCATTAAAATAAAACAATTAACAAGAAAGTAAATATATATACACACTGAATATCACCAGTTCTTGTTTTTTGTGCCAAAAATTATGAAGGTTTCATTTATATTCAAATATATTTAAAAATTAAAATATACATAGAAATAGCATTGAAATTCTTAAAAATGTCCAGAATTTGTAAATCTCAAAAGTAAACAAATCAATACACCAGGGGGGGGGGTGCTTCCCCCATCTACCCAGGCTTTGCTGGGTAGCCACTTCTAGTTTACTAATAAAGGAAGCTGTGAAGAGCCACAATCATCCAAGTCCTAAAATGTCATGTCACTTTCTATTGCAATTCATAAGATTTTTTTTTTTGATTTTTTTTTTAGGTGGCCAAGGTCTGAACTTAACATCAGCTGATACTGTTATTTTTGTGGACAGTGATTTCAACCCCCAGAATGATTTACAGGCAGCTGCTCGAGCCCACAGGATTGGACAGAATAGGTTAGTAGATGTCTACTCTATGTTAATAAATATTCAAATCTTTTTTTTTTTTTTTTTTAATTTTGATGAGAAACTGTTTCTCTGGTTGCTTCAGTTTCGAGTTGTTGTCTGACTGCTGTAATTTGAATGCAACTAAAATCCATGTTTTGAATTCTAAATTACATAGCATTGATGTTATCTGACCATTACTACAAATTGTTAAATGAATAATTATTTGACAATTGGCCAACATTCAGCATCAAATTGAAGTGCATTCCAATTATGCTGTCAAAATAGAAAAAGAAGCAATGTAAGTAATTAATACTAGTGTTCCTTAAAAGTACAATTGTTATCATCTTGCAACACCCTCTGGTTAAAAATGAGACCATCCCTTCCAAGATGAAATGCAAAAATGTAAATCCTGAATATCTGGTGTTGCTTATCCACCGAATTCTTATTTCTTATGAGTGTCGTCACCTCAACTAAATAGTGGACCATTCCATTTTTATTATAAAGAAAGGAAAGAAAAAAGACATGCTACATGGAAAAAATATAGGAAGATGTTGTGAGTGTACGGAAGCCATAATACTAATCTGTTTCAGTTGAACATAATGAAAAGATGAAAAGAAAAGTGAGAGATAGAGTTAAATCAAGGGCCGGGTTAGCTCAGTCGGTAGTGCATTCAGCTAGAAACCACAAGGTTCCTAGTTCGATACCGGCCCTCAACAACTCAACGTATGAGTAGCACAGGGATCTGTGCGGTAAAGTAAGGAGCTGATGGTAGGTGTGACGCTCCACCTTGGATGCTAAAGAAACAATCTCCTTTGTCTAGCGCTAGTGAAAAGGGGATGGACTCGCTCGCTGATTGGCTGATACCGACATTAGGCCACCCCGACGACTTTACTTACATATTGAAGTATTTTGCAATAGTTGTTAAGTAAGCATATCAAGCATTGTAATAATTAAATTATCATACTGTTGTATATCCACAGGTTCAGCTAGTGGAAGTAATAAAGTGATTGCTTATAACAACCATCTATATTGGAATGAATCAATTTTATATGTATGTTACCTTAACACAGTAAAAGTAACACAGTATAGTGAAATTTTTGTTAGAGCATTTTAACATTATTGTGCTAAACTAGAGAATAAAGTAATTCCCTGTTCAATTTGCAACATAATAATAGGTATCCCAAACTGATTTTTTTCTTTTTTTAATCTAACAAAAAAATTTTCATTTTCTTTTTTTTTAATAATCCAAGACCCTTTTTTCTTCTTTTTTTTTCATCAATATACAAAAAACTTTTTTTTTGTCTTTTTTTTTCAATATACCAAAAACTTTTATTTTTTTTATATACCAAAAAAAACTTTTCTATTCTTTAGGCCTGTCAAGATTGTCCGTCTGATTGGTAACAACACAGTAGAAGAAATAATTCTACGTCGGGCAGAAGTGAAATTAAAACTTACCGAGAAAGTTGTTGAGGAAGGTCAATTTGCCATCTTGCCTCAAAAGGACAGTAAATTGTCTCTTATCACAGATAATAAAGTTAAGGTAATCACACCCAACATTTTTAGACAAGGATTTTTTATCATATTTATGTATATATATTTTTACTATTTCTCTGAAATTTTTAGATGAGGCTTGATAATTTGTATTTGTATTTTTCGGACTATTGTCCTCATCTTTATTCTTATCTGTACTAAGTTTCAGCCGATTTGCCCTCCTGCCTTCTTCAGGTATTTCTTGTCAAACTCGGGAGCCTTCTTTTCAAACTCGGGGAAACTTCTTGTCGTAATCGGGAGCTATCACGGAACTTTGAACATTGGGGTATACTGTTCTCATTCCACTAACCACAGCTTGGTACAAGTGTTAAGCTGTGTTAATTATTATTCTATGTGTTATTTATTATTCTATGTTACTGTCACCCTTGACCAGGATTGAACCTAGAGATAACTGTCACTTAGAACTGTATTAACTTAATTCCTATATCCACTACACTATGTGTCTGGAGGGCATATCGGCTGATACATAGTACAGATAACAATAAAGAAGAGGACAATAGTCCGAATAATACAAATTAGGTATTTCACTTTTTATTTCTGGGGTGGGAGAGTCCTCATGGCTTAGAGGCTAACATGTTAGATTACAGCATTGTAATAAGCAAGTTCAAACTCCTTTTGGACTGATACTCTTGGGAAAGGTATGAATACCCTTATACTTCCCAGCTATTTATTAAATGCTATCACTACTGTTCCGCCCTGGCGGCTGGAGCTGTAGAATACGCCAACTGCACCGCTGCAGATGGGTAAGACCCCCCCCCCATGAAGCCACCTGCTGGCAGTGGGTGGTGACCTGTGATGCTTAAGGACGGAATCCCAGTGGCTGAGCAGTCCATGACATGTAACACTCCACTTTGGCCCTTACTTAGGCTAGACGGGCAGTCGGAGAGGCCTTTTCCAACCAGTCGGTTGGTCATGTCAAGCCTTAGCACCTATATGATTGCCCCAACCTTATTGCCCCCATGGCACCACCACCCCAACCCTTTATATCATATATGTGTTAGAAGGTGGTGGCTGAGTGTCTTAGTGTCCTGGGTATTTTGCTAAACTGCATCTAGTGGGGAAGTTTCAATTCTGGAGTTCTGGGGAGTCTGGATTACCCCTTCATCGCCATTACTCCTAGATTCACTCAGATCTGGGGTGGTAGTACCTGTTAGGGTCCCATTTTTCTGGTCATTTATAGTGCGATGGATAAATTGTCACCATATTAAATTATCAATTTCATGCATGTGTTTTGTTTGTTTCAAGTTTTGTCTACTGTGCAACAAACTAGTCAGTTGGGCATTATGTGTGAGGAAAGTACCATGGTGCAATTTACTCCTCCAGAAATTTGGAAATGGCATGGTGTACTGCTCGGCATATATATATATATATATATATATATATATATATATACTAGACAAAATGTGACCTGTTGTGTTACCCATTCAACTCTGAGTAGATAATTGAGATTAGGGAAAAGTGACTTAGCAAAGCAAATAAAATTAATAAATTAATACAGACGGTCAAAACTTTAAAATCATTTTGTGAGCTTTCTAAGAAAGGAAATGTTTGAACTAATTTAAGTTACCAGTTGCTGCTTGTGAAATTTAACATAGAAATACATTTCAAATTCTCCCGGCTGTCTCTCTCTCCTCTCCTAGAGAAACTAACATTATATGACGAGGAGGTAATCAAGAGATACATAGAGAGGAAGAGAGTGATATGCAGAAAGTAAAGTAAGGGATTGGTCAGTTTTTGACTTAATTGCAAATTATGACTAATTAGAACCAATTAAAACAGAATTTTTTTCAAACATAATTCAATCCTAAAAGAAAGAATAATTAAGTATGATTTTTGTGTCATTAAACTAAACAGTAAAAATGCCTTTAGGGAATAAAAGTTGATTAACTCAGCTTTAGTATAATAATATATATATATATATATATATATGTGTGTGTATGTGCAAAAGTTGTAAAAATAAATTGAATTAAACATCTGTGTTTTTCCTATCATCTTTGTGTTTCAATATTTCATGTCTGTTAAGTGTGGCTAGACATAGCAACTACTTCTGACCAGGAGCAAAACCCGACTGACTTTTCATCAGCCCGATGAAAGTTGATTATATATATATATATATAATATATATATATATATATATATATATATATATAGGCAAGAAACTGTCAGTAACCAGGTGGCATTGACTCCATGTCCATGCTACCATTACTTAGATGTAAATGGTCTATTCATGATAGTGAGCACTGTTTACTTATAAATATAGCACCCATATTATCTGTATAATATATATATATGTTTGTGTGAGAGAAAAATAGAAATGAATCCGACCGTTGTGAAAAAAATGATTGTAAGAAAAATATTATACTTTGGTTAGGATGAAATTTATTGCTGTTATTTAGTACATGTTTTGATCAGGTTTTGTCCACATGTACAGAATATTCTATTTAAAATTATTTTAAATAATAATATATATATTATATATATATATATTATAGAATTTAAACCTAATGAGTCAGATATACCTACTAACAGGCCCCGACACTAACTTTTTTCATGACTGTCCTGAACAAAAATTATCAACCGTCACAAATGGGGTTTGGACCGTCCCGAAATCAAAATATTTTTGTTTAATTCATTAGCATCATCTATACTAGGGTGGCCAAAAACAATTGTTTGCTATGTTTTTAAAAATGAATTAAAATTAATTAAATCTATTATTTAAGGTCAAACTTTTGTTTGTAGTAATAACTTTTAGGAAATTTAGCTTAGTGCTCTTCAGGGCAAAGATATATATATATATATATATATATATATATATATATATATATATGTCTGTTCAACTCAAACTCCTGTTATTTTTTTTTGTATGCATGTTTTAGTTATAATTTATTTCAGAATTTTTTATCACAGTTACGTGGAAAACTCCTCTGCTACAATATTAAGTTACATCATGTTACACATGTTACTCTCATAACAACTCTGACAGAATATTCAGAAAGTTACAAACAAAAAAACTGATAAAATCATTTGCAATAATTGGTATCATTCATAAGAGAATGTCTAATTCTTGTTTTTCAGCTTCAAGACATCATCAAGTTTGGTGTTGATAAACTCTTACAAGATTCATCTGGTGACACAGGCACCAATGATTTGGATTTGATTTCTTTTCTGGGAAAATCCAAAAATGGAAATTGGACAGAATCTGCTGCCAATGGTCCCTGCAATGGTCAAGATAATGTCATTGTAAGCTTGCACTCTTCTTTTCTTTTTCTTTTTTTCCAATTTTATCCCAATTCCAAAGTAATAACCCCCACCGCTCCCAAGAAAGCACGGAATAGAAAGTCTGCTTAAATCTCCATCGTTATTCATTTAGGGTTGGTTTAGCTTTGTCAGTAGAGCATCCACCTGGAACCTCAAGGTTCCTCTTTCGATACCGGCCCTCGCCAACTCAGCGTATGAGTAGCACGGGGATCTATGTGGTAAAGTGAAGAGCTGATGGTCAATGTGGTGCTCCACAATAGACACTAAAAATCTCCTTGATCTAGCGCTAGTGAAAAGGGGATAGACTCCCTCAATGTCTGGCTGATACCAACTTTAGGCCAACCCGACAACTTTACTTTTATTCACTATAATGTCAACCATTTTTTTTTAACATAAAAATCACTTCTATATATTCAAGACTAATATACATTTACTAGCAGGACCTGTGTATGTACCACAGTATGATAATTTAATTATTACAACGTTTGATTTTTTTACTCTAGAGCTATATGTAAAAAGTATAATAATCTTGATTTACTTCTCTCTCCTCTTTTTTTTTCTTTCTTTCCATCTTTTTCAATTATATTATCACTTCCACACACTCAGTCCCTATCTCTATCTTTCCCCTACTGTTTTTTTTTTTCTTTCTTATATTTTTTCTGTGTAGCATATCCTTTTTCTTACCTTTCTTTCTTTATGATAAAAAATGGAATAGTCCATTATTTAGCTGAGTTGATGACACTCATAAGAATTTGGTGGATAAGCAACACCAGATAATCAGGATTTACAGCCATACAATCAAGGAACATGAATATTAATAGTCTTTCCACATTATCTTTTGGGAGTAGATCTTGTACATTATCATCAGTTTTCTTCTTCTGTTCTAAATATCTATTGTTACAATTCATGAGAGTTCATGAATTGTGAACATACCTGTAAGTTAGTTTTAAATAAAGTTTGTTAGATGTCAGCCATTTTCATTTCACTGTAAATCTACACTGAAAATACAAATTTGTTCGATTCAATACAACTGAATGTTTTAACACGAAAATATCATAAAATGTGTTCTTAATTGTGCTTGTGCATTATTTGAAATGAACTTAATTGTTATTAAGAACACATTTTATGATATTTTCGTGTTAAAACATGCAGTTGTATTGATTTCAGTGAAATGAAAATGGGCAACCAAATCAGATGGCTTCCTCAAAGTGAAAGAAACAAGGGGAGGTTACTCTAATTTATGTAGCTAATGTTCAGATTACCCTTATCCTTCTGAGGTTTTCTTTCCTGATTATTTTCATCCTTTTTATTTTCTTGATGAAGATGAGAATATTTTTATACAATCTTCTTATATACCACTTAACATTTTCCACTCAACCCTCGTTATTTTGAATCTAACAAACTCTGATTCAAAAATATCTAGCTACAGTACTTATATAATTCATAGGCTTCCCTGTATTATGTAACACTCTGTCATATATCTTTTTTTTTTCTCTCCCACAGGACTTATCAAGTGATGACGATGATGAGGCTGGACCGTCCCATATTTATGACTTTGAAGGAACTGATTATTCCAACCAACCATCAAAAGCTGATGAAGATGCTTTTAACCAGCTTCTTTTAGGTAGATTATGGTCAGATGAAAGATTACTTCTTGCTGATAATATCATATGTATTTACCCAACCACTCCACCATAGACAGGATGTGACACAAGGTCAATTTTTAAGTAGAGTATAATATGAATGAAAGTGAACTCTGTGTGTGGAGGGGGGTCCACAATCAAGTCCGACGCATATGCTCTCCCAACTGCCAAAGTCTTCTGTCTGCAACAATCTCTCGCAAAAGTACTACTCTCTTCCCAACAGCAAATCCAAATATGCTCTGGGAGGGCAGGCCTTAAATACTCTGTAATTGTGTACATCTGGGCTATTCACTTTGCACTGCCCATGCGGAACTTCGACATTCACCAGCACTTCAACTACGCGTCAATCCTCACGACGAGACTGTTTACATCCAGGTTACTCTGCACTGCCCGTGCGGAATTTTAACAGTATTTCAACAACGAGGAGGTAGCGAGTTCAATTTCCGTGGTCACTCGCCACACTCCTCCCCTCGCACAGGCCAAACATATCCGGACGCGCTTTGTTCGTGGGGTTTGGGAATCTGCTTGTCCACATAGAGTACAGTTGGTTTAAATTCAGAGTTTTCATTCTCCTAGACTGGTTGCCTAACCAAAGCTAGGGGGAAGTTCCCGTGATATAGTGGCTAACATACTGGACTGCAATATAGTAAGCAAGTTCAAACTCCAGTAACACTATTATGTTTACTTTCAGACTAATACAAATTACCACTTACAAAAGTTACTCTTCAAAGCTATGGGTTAAATAGTACCACTATTGTTCTTTTACAATTAAATAACCTACAAAGGTTGATATGCCATTGAACAAAGAAACTAGTCTGCCCTATTATTTACCTGTAGTTGGGGGAGAGGAGAGATGGATAAATGCCTTTCTCAAGGCCATCAGATCTCATAGTTAACAATACAATCAAAAAGTAATCTTCATTCTGGAAGGAGTTAAAAGAAAAATACTAAACACTCCTAATGTCATCCAACGATAAACTCACAAACTTTCTGAAAGTTAGGGTGCTGACGTATTGGACTGCAACAGTAAGAGAGTTCACTAATACCCTCAAGAAAAATATATCCCCCCAGATATGGGTTAAGTAGTACCACTACTGTTCTTCTACAAGAATGGTTTTGGCATTAAAAAACCCACAAAGATTGATATGCAATTAAACAAAGAAAACAAACCAAGCATTCAAATGAAAATCAGATCTTTTTAATATTGATGTGTATTATCCAATTTATATTTTTATTCCATAGCAAAGGATAGTGTTTGTTTTTATTTTTTATGTGTAATTAGAAAATTGAATTAATTAAATTTTAACTTAATTAATTAATATTTCCTGACCAGGTTGTTGGAAATTAATAAGGTTTTATTTAACACAGGGTAGAGAATGCTTCTACCCTAAAAGTGACTTAACTAGCTCAACCATGTGCACGTGTGTCCTGACCCCATGAACCCCAATCCAAAAGTGTCATGGCGGAAAACCCACTTCCGGGTTCCTATCAGCCCCTTACTGATCAAGGGGAGTGACTCTAGATTTCGTTAGGTCAGAACCTAATAATAACCACTGAAGATGCATTTAAATATTCTATTCTTATTATAATGGAGATTATGTAACTGTCTGTCTGTAACCAAAACTACATCACCACTGATGCGACAATTTCCTTAGTTATTTAAGTTGTATTCTCAACGATTATGAAATAGTCATTATTTAATCTTAATTAGCATCTTATTTATTAACGATATCTCTATTAGCTGAGTTAGATTTGCCACAAAACTGCCCACATTATTAATGCATTTAAAATCCTAAAATATGTGTTATATATCTCTAAGGAATAAAGATTTACATAGTATATGGTGGGAATAATTTGTATAATGATATAATAATAATAATAATAATCTATATAATCAAAATTGGGTTTGATAAATAATTATTTGGTGTTACTGATTTCTAATACTATCATGTTATTCTCAAATATATTAAAAGCAATCCTATATATAATTTTATATAGAAATCAATTAAAATAAGTAATATTTTTATATTCGTTCTTATTTAGTTTGGTTTGTCTTTCTAATTTAATATATTACATAAAAACTTAAATACTTGCACCCAGGAGGCACATACTTTTGCTAGTAATCATAATAATAATTCTTATGCAGTGAATAAAAGAATGTTTTGTTTTGAATATATATATATATATATATATATATATATATATATATATTTATTTATTTTTTTTTTTCTTTTTTTTCTTAAGCTGAAAAAAGCAAAGCTGAAGAAAAACTCAACAATGAAAGAACTCGTCGTCAGGCTGGAACATCTTCATTATTTAATTCCCTGCCTGACCCTCAGCGTAAGCCTCGCCAACAGCTGACACCAGAAGAACTTGAAGCAAGATCTAAAAAGGTAAAACAACAAAAGTGCAACAAATACATTTGGCACATTTGTATCTTCTTCATATATCTATTTTTTTTTAAACTTGTGTCATTATAAATATGTTGTGGTCACATGATCCAATCTTTTATTAAAATCAATCAGCTCATTTCTTTCATGTAATTTCCTCTCATCAGCATTTTCTTGTCATTTTCTTTCTTTCTTTCTTTCTTTCTTTTTCTATAATCTATATTAGTATAAGAATAGTGGGTATTAGTTTATAAGCAACACTAGGTCCTTATAATGCATTAGTGCATCCATGGATACACTTACACTGAACATTCAGTATGAACAATGCACATATGAATGTTTAATATAAATAATGTTTAATAACAAAATGACATAATACATATGTCCTCAATCATACTAATTGTACATAATGTTCCATGAACAAAGGGTAATGATGAGGTACCAAAGAATGGTTAAAAAAGACTTACTGTCTTTCTGACAAGGTGTAATAAATTCTATGCCAATGTTGGAGACTAATTGTCTATTCTTTTCTACGAACATATGTGTGTGTGTGTATATATATATATATATATATATACACATACACACATGTTCGTAGAAAAGAATAGACAATTAGTCTCCAACATTGGCATAGAATTTATTACACCTTGTCAGAATATATATATATATATATATATATATATATAAACGTTACATTGGCACCAGTCGGTAGTGTTCGGCTGAAGGTGCTTGGTTCGTTACCGGCCCTCACCAACTCAGCGTATGAGTAGCACTGGGATATGTGCAGTAATGTGAGGAGCTGATGTTAGGTATGGCACTTCGCCTCATAGGCTAAAAATAATCTCCTTGGTCTAGCGTTAGTGAAAAAGGGATAGACTCCCTACTGTTTGTCTGATACCGACAACTTACATCCTGATTATTTTCTTTTTTCATATTTTTATATTATGTTATTATATATTTAACTTTTTATTTTAATTGCTGAAGAATCAACATCAAATTTCAGTTTCTGTTGTGTTGTTATAATTTTATATTTATTCTTCATTTTTTTCTTTAGCGACAGGAAACAATGGAGCGGAATGCCAAGTTACGGGCAGAGAAAGAGGCGAAAAGAAAGTAAGTTCAGTTTTAATATGTTTTTAATATGTAATTTATTCATTTATTTTTTGTGGTTATTTCCTATAGGTCTTACATGATCAAAGGGGAATCACTCTTGACTGATAAATTATTTATTTATTTTCCGATTAAACTAACCTTAAACCCCTAAACCTGACTTCTTTTTTCCTAGTAAATCAATAAATAATTTATCAGTCAAGAGTGGTTCCCCTTTGACTTATAGGAAATAACCAATTTTTGCACAGAACATATACAAATTAATAGATCTATATACAAATCAAATTCTGTTAAGTAATTCATCCGATGATTCCCAAAATTATCTCTGTTGAATTTTTATATCTTTTGCATTATTTTCTCACTGTGAAAAATAGTTATTGTAAAGCCCCAAAGAGGCTTGACAGTTTTTACATTATTTGTCTGAATTTTTTAGATGACGCTTGATAATTGATTTTTCAGACTATTGTCCTTATCTTTATTGTTATATGGCCGATGTGCCCTCCGGCTTTCTTCAGTTGAATATCTAGTGTAACAGATAAAAACATTGTGTTAATACAGTTCTAAGTAACGATCATCTGGTGGTTGCAGGTTCAGTCCTGACTAACATCAAAAATATCATAAAATACTTAACATAGCTTAACACTTGTACCCGGTCATGGTTAATGGAAAGGGTTCGTTTCCAACAAGAAACACACTGGAAGAAAACTAAAGGGTACATCATCCAAAACATTGTGATGAGGACAACAGTCCAAAAAATCTAAATAATACAAGTTGTTGCATTGTTCAAGTTTCTGACCCTTTTTTAAAAACCTCATGGTCCTTTTTTTTTCTTTTTCTATTAACAATGATATAAGTAAGTAAAATCGTCAAGGTGGCCTAAAGTCTGTATCAGCCAGACAGCAAGGAAGTCTATCCCCTTTTCACTAGTGCTAGACCGAAAAGATTATGTTTTTGCATCTGAGGTGAAATTGTTCTGTTGGTTTGTTTACAAATAAACGTAAGGCCATAAATGGAAGTTTGCGATGTGAAGCAAAACTGTCCTTTTGATATCTGGTCTGACTTGGAGACTTGGTCCATCCATTTTAACTAGAATAATGAATGTTTGGTTTAGCTCAGTCAGTAGAGTATTTGCCTAGGAACTACTAGGTTCTGGGTTCGATACTGGCCCTCAGTGCCTAAGTAGCACAGCTTGGATCTGTGCGGTAAAGTAGGGAGCTGGTGGTAGGTGTGGCATTTCACTTCAGGCACAAAAACAATCTCTCTGGTCTAGTGCTAGAGAAAAGGGGGATAGACTCCATCTATTTCCACCAAATGCAACAGTAAACCACTCCACCAACTTTAGTATTTTTATATATACTGAAGTGCCAAAAGTTATAAACTGCTAATAACATAAACTTGAACAATGGCAGCAGCGGGAAGTGATGTAGAGTACTTCCTTTATATATAAAACAATCTCTCTAGTCTAGCACTAATGAAAAGGGGATAGACTTCCTCCCTGTCTTGCTGATACCAACTTTTCTTTACTAAGTAGATGTAATTATTTTCTTATCCAACTGACTTTTATTTCTTTTCTTATTATCTTAGAGCTACACTATGGGAGGAAAATGACTATGTTTCCTATAGTGTCTCCTTGGACAGTGATGGTTCTGAAGAGTCTAGTGATTCAGAAGAGGAGGAGAGTGAGCCTTTTATTGACATAGAGTACATAAGTGGAGATGTCACCCAACCAGTTGATTCACCAAACAAAAACTATATTATAGTTCACTGTGCAGGTAAGTTTGTTTTTTTGGTTTTTTTCTCTATTATTCCACTATTTTGATTCTTGCCCTGTTGACAGAACTTGGAATAAACCGACTGTATCACCTGCAGAGGGGTAAGACCATCCAAAAGAAAAAAAATAAGGTCTCCTGAGTATGACACTAAGCGGTATCTGATGGTGAGGCTCCAGTTCTGTAGCTTTGGGAAAGTTTGGAGTACCCCTACATTGCTATTACTTCAAAGTCCATTTTGACCCAGATTGGTAGAGTTCCATGTATGGGTCAAATGTAAATTATTTGTATTAAGAATGGTTACTTAAAGCTATAATTGTTTACTAAGGATTATTATTATTAGTTACTTGAAACCATATAACTGTTTGCAAACAAATGACTATCATTAAATAGAAATAATCACTTGAAACTATAAAATTATTAGTATTAGATAGGAATACTTGAAATCATACAACTGTATGCAAATTATTAGTATTAGATAGGAATACTTGAAACCCTATAACTGTGTGCAAATTATTGTATTAGATATGAATACTTTATATCATATAACTGTGCAAAAACAACTAAATATAAATGTACAATGAACACAATTCCCTAATCTCTCAGCATAAAATAACCCTAAATGGTTTGTTATGCTATTTAAAATAATCAATGTTATTAATTATTGTTGGGATTTATTGACTTCAATGGCAAATATGGTACAAGGTCAGGCTTTGGAGTTAGTTGGGAACAATTTTAGGCAGACATAGTCAGTAAAAACGTGGCAATTCTGTAACTTTAGAATAAAACTAGGCAAACCATGAACCTGTTTAGTTCCCATTGCAACAGTTATCCATGATGATATTGATACTTCTGTTTAGGAAGAAGTGAAGGATTTTAATTAATATATCATAGTTATATATGAGGAATATTTTTTTTGCTTTTTAACTTTATTTGACTTGTGATTAAAACAAAATGTGGAAAATGATTTTATTGTTGGTTCATAAATAAGTAAAAAAAGTAAAGTTAGCTGAGTAGCCTATTGTTGGTATCAGCTGGACACACCTACCGTCAGCTCCCCACTTTACCGCACAACAGATCATATTACCCAATCTGTACTACTCCTGCGCTGAGTTGACAGAGACCAGTATCAAACCAGGAACCTTGCAACGGATTAATATTAGTAAAATATTACCATATCGCATGGTATAATAGATTTATATCATGGTATAATGGTTTTCAAGCTAGGCTAGCATACTGTTATTAGTAAGTTTGATTCTTACTGGGTTCTTCATACTTCTGGCCTTGTGTCAAACTTAGTTAATTTACTACTACTACTAGTAGTACATTTTCTTTTTAAATGGTATTTTATCTTCATCTTCCATATGATCATGCAACAAATTTTTTTTAACATATTTCATTTGTTTGTTTGTTTTTCTACTTTTATCTGTAGATGATTCTGGATTTTGGGGATCCGGTGGAGTTTTCAGTGCCCTTTCATCAAGGTCATCGAAGCCAAAGGAACAGTATGAACTTGCAGATGAGATGGATGGTGAGAATTAATTTGTTGCCTAACCACAAAACACAAATTATGTTATATAGCCTTAACATGATTTAGATATATAATCGAGGAGAGTGTTTCTCGGGTATATAAATCAAGAGAGACAGAAAAAACTAAAGTCCATTCATAGTCTATACAAAAACTTAATGTACGCAATAAATTATCTTAATTTTTCTTGAAATTTTGGCCATCCTTAAATTTTGTGTTTTCACACACACACACACACACACACACACACACACGAATTAAAATTCAACAAAACTCAGAAAAAATTAATGAAATTTAACATAATTTTTACTGTATTATGAGGAGGAACGATTAAAAAAATTATATTAAAATTATTTATGTTGCAGTCTTTAAAATGGAATAATTCTATAAATGAAAATCTGCATCTGTCAAAATGGCACATTTTTGCCGTTTTTTTTTTTTTTTTTTCTTGATATTCTTTTTTTAACATGGCTTATTTGATTGTTATAATTAAGAAATTAATAGAATTTCTTTATATATAAGTTTAGATTCTGTTCTTAATTAAGTGACAGTTTACAATTTTGAATTTTTTATAAAAGTTTAAAGAAAGGGGTAAGTTCTATCATACCAAAATTTTGGTCATCCCTAACTACAATGGGAATATAAACAAGATTCTATTTGATATTTTTCTATGCTACCCTAATTTATTTCTTGTTTCTTCTGTTGTCAATTTGGTAAATATTCCAAAGTTAAATGGAACATTGTAAATATTTTCCTTCGATATTTTTTTAGATCTTTTTCTTGATGACTGCCACATGATTCCATGGAAGATATGCACAAAGGATCTGGAAAATCTTATTGGGTAGGTGAATCTTTAAAAAAAAAAAAAAAAGTCATTTTGAATTTAGGGGGAAGCACTCTTGTATCAAGAACGGTAACTCTTATTTTAATGGAATGAAATGCCGAATTATTTTCTCTACAAATTTTAACACAAATGGAAATAAACTTTCAAGCATAGAATGAAATACTTAATCTTTTTTCTTGGAATTTGGGATTTTCAGAAAAATTGGTCAGATTTAAAGATTACTTGTCTGCTTGAATAATTACATTTTGTTCATTAAGACAATTTGAATTAATGATATATAATGAGGACAGAAATTTGTCAGATTGGACAGCTGGATCTCTCAACTGAAAAAGACATTCTACCAACTGCCAAAGTCCCCTGACCAAGTCCTTCCACTTGCAACAATTTTTACAGCAGTCCTCCACCAAATCTCATTTGTCTCTTGTTCATCGCATGTCTGTTTTTGTTAGCAAGATCAAAATGCAACTCCCTCGATGTGATAAGGCAGGTCTTAAATAATAATTAACTGCCCTGATCAAGATCCTACATCCAGGTCAATCACGCCTAGCCCTGCCATCGCAATGTAGAAAATTTGCATACATGCCAGCGAGGTAGTATGATGTCATGCCACAACTCACGATCAGAAGGATGAGAGTTCAATCTCCGTAGTCGATCCTACACTCCCTCCTAATCTCCTCATTTGCACACCAGATATGTTTGTGTTCACTTTGAGCTACCACATACGTAATTTCTCTTGCTACATGATAACACTTGATATTGCATCTCACTCCCTTTCAAAAAGTATTTTTATTGGTAAATGGGAATTAACAAGCACAAATTTCTGTTGTAACATTTTCACAATAAGCACATCTGTCCGGGGATGCAATTTCAAACAAAACCCTGTACCAAGATCAAACAAAACTTTTCTAGGGTTGAATTTGACTAGAAATCCAGTGATGCTATTTATGTTTACCTTTGAATTCATTTGAGGTCACTATGAACCAAATTACTAGCTGGGGTATGAGAAAATAGGGGGAAAAATAAATGGTATTATTTTTTATTATTCAGACTATTGTCCTCTCTTCATCTCATCTATACAATGTTTCAGCCGATGTGCTCTCCGGCCTTCTTTAGGTATTTCTTGTCGGACTTAGGAACCTTCTTGTCATAATCAGGAGCCATCATGGAACTTTTAACCTAACCCTTTATTCAGGCCATGGGGGTATCCTGTTCTCATAGCTGGGGTAGAGGAGTTAAGCTGTGTTAATTATTATTCTATGTTACTGCTGCTGGTGTAAATTTAAATTTTCTTTACATCAAGAAACAGCAGAGAGAAATGGCAACTATTTTTTCTTTATTTGTCTGAATTTTTTAGATGAGGCTGGATGATTTGTATTTAGATTTTTTTCGAACTGTTGTCCTCATCTTTATTGTTATATACACGTTTCAGCCAATGTGCCCTCCAGATATTTTTTTTTCAAACTCTGAACCTTGTTGTAATTGGAGCCTTCACAGAACTTCAAACCAAACCTCTATTTAATTCAGTGGGGTAAATTGTTCTCATTCCATTAACCATGACCAGGTACAAATGTTAAGCTATGTTAAGTATTCAATGTTATTTTCACCCGTAGTCATGATTGAACCTGCAACCTCCAAATGATTGTCACTTAGAACTGTATTGACTCAACCCACTCAACCACGCTGCACTATTTTTATTTTATTTTCTAATATTAGTATTAAACTAGAATGTTTATTTATAAAATTTATTTGATAATTCTTTTTCACTAACGTTGATTTAAACTTATTTATCTTTTACATTTGGCTAGGATTTTTTTCTTTTGTTTTCTTGGCATCAGGATAGAATTAAAGTAACTTTAATCTGACATTAGTGAACAGAAATTTTTCCAAGTGTCCCAACTATTATTAAGTATCATTATATTATTATCATTTTCTCTTTATACAAACGATAATTATGATTCTATTTTTGTTTCTTTCTCTTCTTCTTTCAGTTGGGATTAATCATTGCTCAGCACCGGAATAAAAAGAATAATTTATCTGGAATCAAACTAGAATCTCTTTCAAAAGGACTTGACAAAGTTTATCAGATTGCAAAGAAGAAAAAAGGTAAGATATTAATATACTTGGCTGAGTCAAAAGTTTTGCAATATTTTGGCATGACCCCTTAAGCAACAGCAGGTACTGTAATCAACCCGAGTCCTTAGTTTATCAAAATGGTTGATATGCCATAGAACAAAATAAGCAAGCAATATTTTGGTACATGCTAATTTGCAGCATACATCACATGACCAAAAATGTTTAATCTGTGGAAGGTACCCACTGTGGTTATGGTACCATTATTAGTGGTTGGTAGACTAAATTAAAAAGCAACACAGATGAACATAGTCAAATTCGAGAACTTATGCCTTGCATGTTTGAACTGAGCCATAACACTGTGGAAGCAACTAAAAACATTTGTTGTGCAAAAAGTGATGGTGCAGTTGATCACAGTACAGTAACCAAATGGTTCAAGAAAATTTTCTTAGGTTTCAATAACCTTGACAATCAAATAAGATCAGGTCAAGCCTAAAACCGTGGATTAAGGCTGTGCTCTAAGCCAGTGATTCTCAACGTGGTCCAACTGGACCATCTGTGGTCCACAGAACATTTCTAGTAGTCCAATGTTTTATCCATTTCACAAAAATTTAACTAATTTAGCACTCTTATAATGACCCTCCCCAGTTGAAAATCTCTATTTAAGCGCACGTCAATGATCGGCGGAAAATGAATTGTCTTGTCTTACTTTAACACGTGTGCTCGCCGCTCGCAGCAACATTCAAGAAAAGTAGGATTGGTCCATGGGAATTTTTTGAATAAGAAATGGTCCATAAGCCGAAAAAGGTTGAGAAGCACTGCTCTAAGCCATAGGGGGAAATCTGTCAAGTAGTACTAACCTTTAAACATAAAGTAACCCTAGATTGATTGATTTTAAAATGTCAACCTATCAAATTAAAAATTGTGTATATGTACTTAATTTTATCAGACAAAAGATATCTTTGTCTTAATCACAAATCTATTTTTTTTCATTTGTCTGTATTCCATATGTTTTGTTTTCTTTTCTCAACCCCCCCCCCTCTACCAGCGAGTGTCCATTTACCTCGGATTGGGCATGACACACCAAATTTCAATTGGTATGGAACTGAGCGGATGTTACGTAAAAAGCTGACCTCAAGAGGCATTCCTACCTTTGTGTATCCTTTTTGATTGCCTCTACAATTCACAGGAACCCTGGTGTATTGATTTGTTTACTTTTGAGATTTACAAATGCTGGACATTCTTAAGTAGAATTTCAATGCTGTTTCTATGTATATTTATAATGTATATTCAATCCATATAAAACAATGGTTTAACTAAAAACAACATTGCCTACAGTTTTAAATGTTTCTTGAATTTACTTCTTTTAAGAACTTTAATATGACTACTGTCTCCACATTTACTAAGAACCCTGTCAGCTGGGGTTTTAGAATAGCATTCCCAGTTGATTTTTTTTTTATTTGAGGTTATTGTTATTTAAAATTAGTTAAATAGAGCTATGTAAATGGAGTTCAAAACTGTTTGAATTATGCAAATAACCTCAGTGGTTCAAAAGTTATGAGAATTTAAAGCCCCAAAATTGGGGGTACAAAAGTGGACATGATTTTATTTAAAAATTGTCAAATCACCGACCAATTCAAAACAAGAAATTCAGTAATTTCTTCACCATTTCTTTATTTTTGGAGCAATTTTGATACAATTTTACATAAGAAGGCAAAGTTTTATGTTCTTTCTGATAATGCACTCAAATTGTATGTATCTCCATGCTGGAACCCATTATTTGGGGAATAAGAAGTAGGGATATCAAGGTTTTTGGGTTTTTTTTAAAGTTTACCACAAGATTATTAAACATTTTTATTTTAATACTGTATATATGCACACACATATATATAGTATTAATTTATATAAATACTTTGGACTTAAAAATATTTTTAAAATACCTGCTATGTTGTATTACATACAAGAAATAGAATAACTCTTTATATAATTTTATTCAACAAAGCCTTTCCTGCGTGTGCAGGGTTGTTTACATAAGTTGTTTTTTTTTCCAAAATTAAAACTTTGAGCAAAATCCCTGATGAAGTAAGATCGTTTTTATTTCACACATTATATATGAAAATAATTCTGAGACTGTCTTCTATTACTGGTATAGTGTTGTTTTTGTTTTTTTTTTGTTTTTGCTTCTCTTATATTTTTTGAAGAAATCACCTTCAACTTTGTTCTATTGTATTTTCGCTTCCACAGGGCCTAGAAACAAAAAAAGTCCTGTTTGTACTTCCAGGTGTCTTCTAATTAAGTGTAAAATTTCAAGAATATTGATAAAGATTAACCACTATGATTTTGAAATACAAAGTAGCATGTAAAAATTAGTCTTAAAAAAAAAGGCATTTTATGTTTTCGGCTGTTCGAAGCAAAATATCTTTTTAACTTGCTGTAAAAAATAATTCAATGGATAAAAACACATAAAAATTGCATATTTAGAAAGATTATTTTCTTTTCTTTCCAACCATATAAATATTTTCAAGATTGGACCAGAAATACCCGAGAAATTGTGATTTGAACCAATTAAGGTGAAAAATTGTCAATGTTCAACGATTTTACAAAACAAGCTGGTAATGCTATTTAGAATACACCAACAGCACCTCTACAGAGAAGTAAGACCCCCCCCCCCCAATGGGGCCATCTGTTGGCCATGGGTGGCAACTCATGGTGGCTGAGCAGTCTACTTTTGTCCTTACTCTGGCTAGATGGGAGGTCGGAGAAGCCCCCCTCCAATCAATCAGCTGGTCACCTCAAGCCCTAGCACCTATATTAAACTCTATCTGATGGTGAAGTTCTAGTTCTGGGGAATGTGGAGTACCCTTTCATAACTATTACTCCTCAGTACACTCTAACTAGGAGTAATTGAGTTTTTTTTTGTTTTTGTTTAATTGAGTACCCATCAGGAATGGATAGAACAAAACATCTTCAGCATAAAATTACCCAATGGGTTGACATGTCGTAAAATCCAACCAACCAACCTCTACTAAGAACATCATAGAGCTTTAATTTTTCCCTGGTATCTAATACCTTTTACACATCACCCTTTATTCTTTTTTATTTATCTGTTCACTGTATTAGTGATTAACAGAAAAAAGTTACAAAAATAAGAACCACATGTAGATTTTTTATTTGCTTTAGAAAATCTATATTTTTTTTGTTTCCTTAACTTTTTCTCTCAGTTATTATTACCCAAGACATCGAGCACAGAAAAGAAAAATGTCTACTGATTCGAATGACAGCAATCCAACACCAACAACATCAAAAGGTAAAAAAAAAAAATCTTTTCTTTTATTTCAGAAAAGTCACCAGACTTTCTTGTTCAGAAACAAATTTTCCTTTCTCTTTTGAATTGTTACAAGAAAAGAGTGTGTTACAAATTAGCATAACGAGTTACTATAACAAAATTTATCTTAATATCATAGCAGATATTTTATGTAAATTATCACTATTGAAAAATTACTACATCGTAAGAGAGATTTCTTCCCTCAATGTTTGGATTTATAAATATATATATATAGTGAGAGAATGATTCTGTATGCATATTTGTACAACAAGGGGGTTAAAAAAAATATAATAAGCATATATAAGAAAAGTAAAGTCAACTTGTGGTTTCTAGCCCGACTGAGCTAACCCGGCCCCTTAAAAATACAAACAAGAAGAATTATAAAAATAAACAACTTAAAATCAAGAATATATAAAGAATAAAAACAAATTATAAATATAGTATAGATAAGAGTTTTTTTTTTAATCCCAGGCAATGCCAGGTAGCTCTGCTAGTTATAAATAAAACATAAAACATATAACAGGAGGTTATTGTCTTTTTAGGTATTTATATATTTTTAGTAATAATCAATAATTTACAAATATGATTTTGTGTATGTGTACAATGTACATCATTTTTTCCATTGCTTACTTGTCAATTTTATCCTCAAAGGAATTTAAGATTTTATATTTTGGAGTAACAGGAAAATATATTAAGTTTGTTCTCTTTGAATAGCTGGTCTCAGACCCCCTAGGTTTTGGCTACAAAATAAAGAAAAGTTATTCTAGAAAATAATGATACTGGATCTTTTTAAAGATTAGATAATGTTTTCTATTTTCTAGTATAATAATTCCTTTAGCAAAAAATAATTTACAATTTGCTTTTTTTGTTTTTTTTCAGTGTAGTGGCTAACGTACTGGACTGTGACTTTGTAGTAAGCAAGTTCAAACTCTAGCCATGCTATTACATTAACTTTCAGTTCAATACCCTTGAGAAAGGTATGAACCTCCTCATAAAAAGTACCATATCTGTTCTTCTAGAAGTGTGACTTTGGTATTAAATAACCCAGGAAGGTTGATATGCCATAAGACAAAGAAACCAAACTCAGTAAATTTGATAGCTAGAAACAGCTTGTGGATCCATGGATAGTAATGTAATGTGTTGTAGGGAGTCTACTTTAAATGGGCGTCTCTTGTGGTGTAAAGTAGACAGGCAAACCATCACTTGTAAGTTCGAGCCTCACTGGGTGCACCATACATTCAGACTTGTGCCACATCTAAGTGAAGCTTAGTCAATAAATATATCTACTTTAAATAAATATTAAAATAGCACCAAATTGAGGAGGGGAAAAAAGTTTCCATGTATTTTTTTTTTTTCTCTTTCTTTCTTTTCAGCTGGTCCATCTTGGCAATTAAGCATCGACTCCTCTTCATCCGGTGATATTGAAGATGTGTCCTGCCATTCTTTCTCATCTTTTACCAAAGACAGGAATCTGGAAGAAGAAGAAAAGGGAAAATCCAGTACATTGCTTGACATTTTCCAAGGAACCTCAATTTTTTGTTGGAATTTCTCTGAAGAAGAAGTCAAGAAGTTTAAACGTTACGTCATTGCATATCCTTTTATTTAACTGTTTTCTTTCTTTTTTTTTTCTTTGGTAATTTTACGAGGTATGGCAGAAAAGTTCCAGGCTGATCGTATTCTTTGGTGTGAGGGGCATCGTCCACTGCGAGTTCTTGCCACAGGGCCAGACAATCAACCAGCATGTCTACAAAGAGATACTGCGGCATTTGCTTCATTCAGTATGCAAGAAGAGGCGAGAGATGTGGCAGGACAACTCGTGGGTGTTTCACCATGACAACACACATGCCCACACTACCCTGAGTAATCGAGAGTTCCTGGCCCAGAAGAACATCACTGTGCTGGAGCAACCTCCCTACTCGCCCAACATGGATCCATGTGATTTTTCCCCTTCCCCAAGCTCAATGGGGTCTTCAAGGGAATCTGTTTTGAGGATGTACACAACATCAAAAAGGCTATGAAGATAGTTATGGAGATTCCCAGAAGAATCCTTCCAGGAGTGCATACAAGTGTGACAGAGAAGGATGGGAAATCCAGGAGGATTATTTTGAAGGGAATAACTTGTAGTTTGGATTTGAAATTAATTTTTTTGTGATACCAGTCCGGAACTTTTTTGACATACCTCGTACACTGTTGCTGAGAGAATAATTACAGGACAAACATTTTTACTAAAAATGTATTGCTTGTTGCTCACTCTTCTATTATTTCTTTATTGTCTCCATAACCCAGTTTGGTTGTTACTCATGTAGCATGTCTTGGGCATAAATAGCCAGGCAGAACATATCCTATTCAAGGTTTATGTGCGTCCCGATAAAACTGAGATCATGTTTTTTAAACAAGATGGAGGCATCACCATACTGGATGGTAAGACTCAGGAATTAGTAGAAAAATATGAAAATATGTTTGGTGATGATGAAATAATTATTTTCTGGACAGTAATATATCTTGTCACAGAGCAAAAGGGATGAAAGTTTTGCTTCAGGAAAGGCATATAAAATTAATGACATGGCCAGTGAACAGTCCAGATCTAAATCCAACTGAAAATGTTTTTAAATAGTCCATGAAAAGGCTCAATCCACTTTTCAGGAAAGTTGATTTAAATTAGTGAAATCTCTGCCTGAAAGAATTAAGTCTGTCATAAATGTTTTGAGAAGTGACAACTAAATATTAATTTTAATCTCTTTTTTCTTTTTTCAATATATTCCATATTTTCCTCAGCATGGATTGGGAAAAAATGATACCACTAATTTAAATAATCTAATCTAGTTTGTTTCAGGTATATTTTAGGAAGCCATGCTCTAATGTGTAAAATCCATAATTGGATTATAAGATTAGCATCCACGTGGATCCTTATATGATAAATAACATCTCCATTTTGGAATGTTATCCTTTACTTAGCTTAGTTTGGTATAAAGCCAGAACTACAAGACACCCAGTGAGAATCTAACTCACTAGTAATGGTCTGCTAGCCATGTGAAGTGCTCATCTCCCTTTTTAAACATCACCTTCATAATGTGATTTTTTAAAAAAAACAATGGCCTAGTGCTGTCCTGAGCAAACTGTGGCTAATGATGCTTTTTGTGAATGTCGTCAATTTTTTATACCTAGAGATATTTTTACTGAAGAGAAAAAAATCAACTTTTCCCAATTTCTAAGGCAGAAGTTTACACATATCAACTATAAAGCTTACACACACAATCTTTTCTATAGTAATAATGGTTGAGTTAACTTCAATATAAAATTACCTTGAATTGTTTTGTAGTACAGCCAGCTTCTCAAAAAAGGTTGCCCATGCTTGGCCTATTGTATATAGCTACCTGGTGATCATGAGTTCAATTTCTGGATCAGATAGTCTGGTACATTAGGAAAAGGAGCTGGTGTGACTATAACAACAACAAAAAATTCCATTAAATCAGTGCATAAAATTCAGACAAAAAACAAATTCTTCAAAATCTGTACTCATGATTATCCTCATAGAAAATGGACTTGGGACATGAGTTCAAGTCCTGGACAAGGCTGTTTGCATTTCACATAGCACCCTTGGGAAAGGTATGAATCCAACTACTCTTCCCTACTATGACTAAATAGTAGGCAAACTGGGTTCTTTAACCTTGATATGGCAACCAGTCTAGGAGAAGGAAAACTCTGAATTCAAACCTGTTGAAAAATTGACCTTGTGTCACATCCTGCTTATGGCAGAGGGTTTGGATAACTGATTCTCACATTACCTTTTTAACAAGATAAAGTTTACTGGACAAAAGAAAAAAACCTTCCTTATCAGCTGAGAAAATCTAATCACAATGATTAGTATTCACTGATGTCCTCATTTTTTTTGCTGTTGTTCTAATCACATTAGTCATATATATTTACCCAACCCCTTCAGGATAAGACACAAGGTCAATTTCTTAAGCGGTGTTTAACAGGTTTGAAACAGTTAAAGAGCTCATAGCTGGGAAGAGAATAGTTGTATTCGTACCTTTCCCAAGGGCCCTATGTAAAATGAATCATCCAGGATTCGAGCTCTGTTCAAACCACTTCTGTTTCAGTCATATACTCCTGTCTTCCACGGAGGCGCTTGGTGTACTGGCTAGAGTCGTAGGAAATAGACTTGTCGACCCGAGTTCAAATCCTAGACAAGGCTTTCTACATGTCATAGTGCTAATACCCTTGGGAAAGGTATGCATCTACCTGCTCTCCCTCTAGCTATGGATAAATAGCAGGGAGGACTGGGCTCTTTAACGAAGAAAACTCTGAATTCAAACCTGTTAAACTCCACCTAAAAAATTGACCTTGTGTCACATCCTGCTTGTGTGGAGGGGTTGGTAAATATGTATACTCCTGTCTTCTATCATAGTTTATAATGTAGAAATTATTCAATTCCTGGAAGTATATTGTTCTCATTCTGCTAAATGGGTTCCTTCTGTTAAGTGTACAATATCTGTCAATTATTCTTTGGTTTTGGTTTTTTTGTTTTACGGCATATCAACCTCAGTGGGTCATTTAATGCCGATAAAGTTTTGAAATAAATCAATTCTTAATGGATAATACAATTTATTTATAAATACATTTTTCTATTTAACCCATAGATGGGACCCTAACAGGTACTACCTCTCCGGGTCAGAGTGGACCAGGGAGCAATGGTGATGAAGGGGTGCTCCACATTCCCAAACCTCCAGAACTGGAACCTCACCATCAGATAGAGTTTAACGTCATTCCCAGGACATGTAGACCCGCAGCCACCGCCTTCTAGCACCCATATGATAAAAAAGGGGTTGGGGCTTGCCATAAGGGCAACAGGGTTGGAAAATCATATTGGTTCAATTATTCTTTTTATAATCCAGCATAAAGGTATGTGGTGTAATGGTTATATCATAGGAAATGGACACACACCAATCCAAGTTCAAATCCTGGACGAGGCTGTTTTTATTTCACATAGTGCTAATACTCTTTGAAAGGGTATGGATCCAACTATTCTCTCTCCAGCTATGGGTGAATAGTAGAGCAGACTGAGCTCGTTAACCTTAGTCTAGGAGAAGGAAAATTGAATTCAAACCTGTTAAACTCTGCTTAAGAAATTGACCTTGTATCACACTCTAATCATGCATGTATATATATATATAGGATTGAAACAAAAGTCTTGTCCAATACAAAGTAACATTTATTTAACCAATAATTAAATAAATACTGTCAGTGAAGGTTTATGAACCATGCGAATTGGAATATTTTTGTTTGAATATATTTTAGAGAAATTTTTGGAATCCGTTTTCAATTTTGATTTGTTCTCTTGAGCTATGATTTTTGCAATAGCTTCATCAGAAAAGAAAATTTGTACTAACCAACCAAATACGGATTTTTTTATCCTGATATTTGACACTAAAAAATGATTTTCCTTAACTTTTTGCACATATGATGGAGACTTTGACACTGAGATTAATGATGGAACAACTCACATTATTGTAAAACCAGACACAGATCTTCAAGTAAGTCAATTGGATTTTTCTATGTAACTTATGATCACATTGTAAACTTTACACAAAGTCTAGACACTCACTCTCATTGGCATGAAATTTCTGTTTGTTTATAAGAACTACTAAAGTATATGAATATTTTAGCAACTTATAAACAAGAGACCCTTGTTCTTAGTTTAAGTCACTACTTTAATTAATCTAAGCCATATTGTGTATGTGTGATATATATATATATATATTGGGGAGAATAAGTGCTTAATTGAAGTCGTACCTAATTTTTGAAAATTAATTAATAATTAATGAATTAGTCGGGCATACCTATTCAAATGTAAGGCTAAACAAATCGAGAAAAATCAATCTCTGTATGTACATTTCAGCCTATTAGGCCTCATCAGCAGAGCTATAGACAGGAAGACTGCTTTGTGTGTGTGATTCGAACCCTGACTGTCAAGCTGACAGGCGGGACTCTAACCATACACTATGGAAAGGGCCGGCTGGTGTAATGGTTAGAGTACCCGCCTGTCAGCTTGACAGTCAGGGTTCGAATCACACACACAAAGCAGTCTTCCTGTCTATAGCTCTGCTGATGAGGCCTAATAGGCTGAAATGTACATACAGAAATTGATTTTTCTCGATTTGTTTAGCCTTACATTTGAATAGGTATGCCCGACTAATTCATTAATTATTAATTAATTAATTTTCAAAAATTAGGTACGACTTCAATTAAGCACATATTCTCCCAAAAATTGTCGGCTAAAAAAAAAGCCATATCAAAACACATTGTTTGTTTACTTCTGTTAGAATTTAATGCCACAAGGGCCTCCAAACTGCAAAACCTTTAGAATACTCCATACAAAAAAATGCAAAACAATATCACAATATATTAACAATTCTAAAAACTATCAAAAGTCTGCACCCCCTGGACACAAGTATTTAAGCTTTATATCATTAAATTAGAAAGACAAACGAAACTAAATAAGAATAAATATAAAAATGACACTTATTTTAACGTTATTTTAATTGATTTCTAATTGATTTCTATATAAATTATATATAGGATTGCTTTTAATACATTTGAGAATAACATGGTAGTATTAGAAATCAGTAACAGCAAATAAGTAAAGTCGTCAGGGCGGCCTAATGTCAGTATCAGCCAATCAGCGAGGGAGTCTATCCCCTTTTCAATTGTGCTAGACCAAGGAGATTGTTTTTTATCTGAGGTGGAGCGCCACACCTACCATCAGCTCCTTACTTTAACACACAGATCCCTGTGCTACTCATACGCTGAGTTGGCGAGGGCCGGTATCGAACTAGGAACCTTGTGGTTTCTACCGACTGAGCTAAACAGGCCCTTATTTAATAAATCCAGTTTTGCAAATTATTCTCACCATATACTATGTGAATCTTTATTTCTTAGAGATATATAATATGTATTTCAGGATTTTAAAATGGATTAATAATATGAGCAGTTTTGCGGCAAATCTGACTCAGTTCAACATTGTTAAAAACTAAGATGCTAATTAAGATTAAATAATGACTACTTCATAATCACTGAGAATATAACTTAAATAACTAAGGAAATAGTGACATCAGTGATGACATAGTTTCAGTTACAAACAATTTCATATATTACCAATTAGAAAAATAAGGTAAGGCAATAACTTCTTGTTTCACATTTCAATCATCAGGTGAGTTATTACCCTGGCTTATTTTCATAATTGTTAATATATTGTGTGTGTGTGTGAATTAAAAAAAAAAATATATATATATATGCTTTTGTAAACATCTTTTGTTTTTTCAACATATTAAGTTCCATTTTTATTTCATATATATATCACCAACAATACTTACAAAGTGCTCAATATTCGAAGGACATAGCTCAATTATTATAAACTATTTGCTTTAACTTTAAGTTTGATTTTACAACTATCAGAAAAAAACTTCTGATGATTGAATATGCTTACAAAGTAATGGGAAATCTCTATTGTTATTATCTTGTTATTATAACACAAGGCATTATTCAACCTACAATGATATATATATATATGTGTGTGTGTGTGTACTCCCTTGACATTGTATTCTTCTCTTTTTCTATAATTTCCTTCCAAATTAACCTCCTACATTATGAACATGCCAACACAAATAATACTATGGTCTTTTTTACAGGGCACCATATATTTTCATAGGTTAAAAGGGAGGCAATTGAATTCAGAAAGGTACAAATTGCAAACTTAATGGCATTTGCTGCGAGACTTATCTGCTGATGTGTGCTCAACACTACAAGTAACTAGTCATGGAAATCAATTTGGGTACCAATCTACCAATGTTTTGGCTGATTCGTGCCAAGGGCAGATAATTTATCCCTTCGTAAAACATCACTCAATAAGTCCCTGACATATAGATGGCACCACTAATAAAAAATCCAGATGATTTTTATAAAGTACTAACCTTCAAATGGCACATTTGAGCCCAATCGGATTATTAATTTACAAAAGGGCCAGGTTAGCTCAGTCGGTAGAGCGTTCGGCTAGAAACCACAAGGTTCCTAGTTCGATACCGGCCCTCGATAACTCAGCATATGAGTAACACAGTGATCTGTGTGGTAAAGTAAGGAGCTGATGGTAGGTGTGGCGCTCCACCTCAGCCGTAAAAAAATCTCCTTGTTCTAGCACTAGTGAAAAGGGGATAGACTCGCTGATACCGAGTTTAGGCCACCCCTACGGCTTTACTTTACTACTGTTGAAAGTTTTCAAGACAATGGATGTGTTGATAAAGCATTGCTTTATGATGGCAAAAAATACTGTTCAAGCAAAGCAATGACTTGATAAGTGTTATTCGGACTCTACTCCATCAGAAACAATGGTTAAGAGGAGGTATACTGACTTTAAACGCGGTCGTACAGACACAAATGATGCTGAATGCTCATGTTGCCCAAATTCGGTAGTTGTCCTGGAAAACAAAAAAAAAACTCCACAAACTCATTTTAGCCGATCATAACAGATGAGTTGAAGATATCAGAAGGCAGTATATTCACCATTTTGCATGAACATTTGTTTTTGTTTTTTTTTTAACCTCATAGTATTTTCTAATAAACCATATAATTTAACTTTTAAAATTTTTGCCTCCCAAATTCAAAGAGAGTCATATTATTTTTGTTTTTCCTTCTTTCAGAATTTACACCTCCTAATCCAAGATGTCTGCTGTACTGCTGTCATTGTCACTATCAATTGGTTAAAGAAATGTATTAAAACTGGTTATTGTTATCCAACAGAATCTTTTGAAGTCGACTTTAAAGCATAACAAAAAAAAATAATAATTTTTCAGAGTCAGAAATAGCACAAGATATTCCATAACATTTTAAAAGATACTCCCTTATTTTTAGTGAACAAAAAAATCATTTCAGAGAAGTTATAACAGATTGTGGATTGAATGGAAGTCAAGCAAAATAGAAACTGCTTCAATGTCGTTCATTTTGACTTGTATTTTCTTTCATATTTAGTCTAGGTTAAAGCAGAACTTTTTTTAGTCCTTATTCTTCCAATGCAGGTATCATTGGGGAATGAAAGTTTTCGTAAATTACTCTGCTTTTGGTTACCCTAACTGCACTTTTAACCCATATTTCCTTTCATGTTTTTAATTGGGTTTTCTTTATTGTAATTTTCCCAAGTTAATAATCTCAAATAACAAGTAAGAAGTCATCATCAGACAATAACCTTGAATTCAAACGTGTTTTCAGAGCAAAGATCTCGTTACCAATAAGGGGCTCCAATCAGCATAAACATTGTATTCATATATATACTACAATAAAGATGAGGATAGAACAGTCTAAAATATCAAAATTATTCATATCAGGTCTCATCTCATAAATACAGACAAACAAGGAATAAGTTTTCTGATCTAGGCTGTTCTTCATCTTCATTTGAAAGATGTTTACATATTGTTTATCTTGGGTATATAATTAAGGAGAGAGAGATACAGAGTATGAGATGATGAGGGGTGATAAATTTGGATCTTACTTGTTCTCTGCTTATTAAACTACCTGGTCTAGATAACATCCTCCCTCGGTTAGTAACTAGTCACAACTGACTAAGACTTGTGTCTCACACATCCTATTGGTGAATTTCCAGAAAGGGTCTAGCAAAGGTTATTACCTGTCAATAATGGTCGACAGTAATTTTCCATTCACCCCTCTGATTTGTATTTTCTAACAAACTCTGATTCAAAATTTATCTACACTACTTACATAATTCATAGACTCTCCAGGAATTATGTAAAAGAAGTTCCAATTTAGATGAAAGTAAAACACTTGTCAAAATCAATGACTGCTTTAATACTGTTGTTACTGCTGAAGCATTTACTGTGGGTCGGTTGAACCAGCTCCACCCAACAAATTCACCTCAGATGCAAATCCTACACCATGACATAAAGAGTTGTCAGTAGGACCGCTGTGATAGAGATGATAGGATACATCAGCCTGATCTTAATGGTGAGGCAGCTGCTATCTGGTAACCGTATCTCTGAGAGGCAGGCAACATCAATGCCATACTGATGAAAGGAGCATATCATAAGAGCTTGTATTTCTTCAAGTTTTAGTGTTCGGACGTTCCAGCATGCGAAAGGATGAAATTCTCTGCAACATCCCAGTTTGCTAAATTGACACTCGCACCAATGGATCAGTGGACGTGTTGTATCGAGATTGTAGGTGAATTTGTCAAAGGAGTTAAAGGGAATATAAAAATTTGATTTAATCCTCAATTAAATGCTTCATGTAAAAAATTTAAAGAACTGCTTTAATAGTAATTATTTTAAGGTTAAACAATAAACAATGATGAAAATCTAATGATAAATCTATAAACATAAGTGTCTCATTATTGCAATAAAAAAGTGACTAAAAATCTAAGTGCACAATTAATAAAGGTTGAGTAACACTTACTAAAAGAATGAATAACTACACAGAACTTTTTCTATTTAGTTTTACAATCCTCTCAATATTTCAATACTGCTGAAATCAAATTCAAGTTAAAAAGTTAGTTGTAAAAATTTGGGATATTTTTTTAAAAATCTATATAAAAAAAATTTAAATTAAAAAAAAAAGATAAGCACTGGTCAAGAGACTTTTCATTTTGGGTTTTGTTTATACAAATCAAACTGTGATGTGTTATTTAGATTATTTTTAAATATTCAAAAAATCCTTTTTTTTTCTTTTTTTTTTTCAAGAATCAAATCATTTTTTTGTGAACATTTGAAATTTT
This sequence comes from Doryteuthis pealeii, assembly GCA_023376005.1. Lineage (NCBI taxonomy): Eukaryota > Metazoa > Mollusca > Cephalopoda > Myopsida > Loliginidae > Doryteuthis > Doryteuthis pealeii. Next base: position 125,859,072 of record CM042140.1, read on the forward strand.
TCATCATTTATGAAGAATGAATAAAAATATTTCAAAAAGATGCTTTTTTTTTTTTTTTTTTTTTTTTTGTAATCATGATTTATTTTAATCCAGAGAATTTAACATCTATAGATGGGATCCAAACAGATATTACCACTCCTTGTCAGAGTGGACCTGGGGTAATGTCAATGAAGAGTTAGGAATGAAGTCAGTATAACAGAATAACATTGAAAATTAAGACAAAAGAATGCCACACATATGTGAAGCTCTAATGACCTACTTAATTGGTCTAGCATAAAAATGGATGCAACATATGAGCATCTCTAATTAAATATCGAGTTTAATTGAAGAGGCAGACAAAATGATTGGTTTAAGTCTCCAAGTTATCACTACTAAATCGTCTTTCAGGAGAATGGTGTAGTGATATAAGCATTGGTTAAAGTGTATCTAGTTATCTGGTGTCCATGAGTTCAATCTCTGAATTAGGCAATGCATGTTTAAAAATGTTATAGATTTATTTAAATTTTACTTCCTCCCTCTGACTATGAAGAATCACTTTTTTTTTCTTTTAATATCTTGCTAAAAATGTCTTTTTTAACAATAAGGATTTTCTTAAGAAGAAACTAATAAACAACAAAAAATTATGGGGCACCCCAAGTGGTACAATTAGTGAGCTAGGTTAGCAGAGCCTGACTAATGAGTTCAATTCTCACTGGGTGTTCCAGGTTTCTAGATTTGGTCCAAACTAAATAACTTAATAAATGACAACTTTTGTGCGAAAAGTAAAAAAAAAAAAAAACTTTGTCAAGGAAATGCAGACATTGTTCTGGGCTACAACATGACGAGTTAATATCATCACAAACTAATACCAAAAAAGTTTAATAGTTTCAAATCATGGTTAAATATAATATAGAAAAGAAAAGCATAACATAAAAAAGATGTTGGGAATAAAGAATAAGTGTTCAAATTTGGACAAGCAAAAGCGTAAAAAAAAAACTTTTTCTTTTTCTTTCATTACATATCCATCTATCAAACAATTGTTTTTTTAGACACATGAAACTTGTTTGTTTTTTTTTTTAAGTCATAATCAAGAGTAAGGTAATCTTTTAGTGTGTGTGTGCATATATATATATATATATATATATATTGAGCACTTTATATTTGTTATAACGCTAACTTATCCGAGTAACACTTATACCAACCAAATATTTTTTACCGGTAAGTCATTCTCTCTCTCTCTCTCTCATATATATATATATATATATATATGCAGACTAGAAACTGAAGATTGTGTGCCATAGCACTTGCTAATCTATATATAAATATAGATAAGACATTTATTTTTTGAATCCCAGACAATGCAGGGTAGCTCTGCTAGCCGAATATAATCTAGAAAATGTTCAGCAATATATCCTTGATATAAGTACAATACAATTTCAAAATTATTTGAATAGGGACATTATATTTTACAGTATGGATAAACTAATAAACTCATTATGCAAGATGATGTTTGTGAATAAAGGATTTTCTTTATCACAAACATGTAACTGCATTTTTCATGATGTATCAACAGTAATTTGTGTCAATAATTAAAACAAATTCTCTGATGATGCATAAAATTGGCAATAATGTTTTTTCTTGTTATAAACAATCTGTAAATCAGAAAGCAGATTTAAAAGTGGAAAGGTTTGTTTGTGTTGGATTATTGTTGGTATATATATATTCTACCAACACCTCCTCACGTGCAGGATGTGACACAAGGTCAGTTTGAATTCAGATTTGTCCTTCTCATAGATTGTTACCTAGCCAAGGTTAAAGAGCCCATTCTGCCCTGCTATTTACCCATAGTTGGAGGAAGAATTGGATTCATACCTTTCCCAAGGGTATTAGCGCCATGTGAAATGCAAACAACTTCATCCAGAAATTGAACTCGGGTCGACGATTCCATTTCCTACGACTTTAACCATTACACCATGCACCTCCATTATTGTTGGTATAAGGTGTGTTGAAGATCACAACTTGAATTCATAAACTCTTCCAAAACAGCGTTGGTTGAATCAGCCAATCAAAACACTCAAACATGTATTTGATTTACTATTTAAAGACGTTGATAAATTGTCTCACAATTGCTCACCAGATGTACAGACAAACTGACAAGGATTATACAACTCTCTAAACATGGACCAACTAACGAGGATTATACAGTTCTTTAACACGAATCAGCTGACAAGGATTAAAACTGATACTACATCTTTCTACTTCAAGAAAGGATCACACTTTCTGCCACAAGGGATGTCCACTGTAAAAATGCTTTCACTTACAGTCCTAAAATGGCCACACAAATCGCAACAGTGTGTTTTGTTTTGTTTTACAGCCTATCATAACACAGTAGGTCATTTAATGCTGGCAAAGTTTTGAAAGATTCATAGCGATAGTTTGGAAGAAACTTTTTTAAACTCAATGTTTTTTTATAAACAAATTTTCTATTTAACTCATAGATGGGACCCTAACAGATACTACCACTTTGGGTCAGATTGGACCTGGGAGCAATGGTAATGAAGGGGTGCCCACATTCTCCAGACCTCCAGAAGTGGAATCTCACCCTCAGTTACAGTTTAACGTCATACCAGAATATGAAGACCCTCAGCCACAGCCTTCTAGCACTGTATAATAAAAAGGGCTCAGGCTTGCCATAAGGGCAATAGGGTCAGAACAATCATATGGTGCTAAGGGTTGACATGACCAGCTGATTGATAGAAGGGGCTCTCCGACCGCCCGTCTAGCCTAAGTAAGGGCCAAAGTGGGGTGTTGCATGTCATGGACTGCTCATCTACCAGGATTCCGTCCTTAAGCATCATAGGTTGCCACCCACGGCCAACAGGTGACCCCATTGGGGGGGGTCTTACCCCTCTGTAGAGGTGTAGTCGGTGTATTCTAAAGCCACAGCCAACAGGGTTGAAGTGGAAAGGTAAAAGTTTTTCTTGTAACAAAAATGAATAAATAGCAATGTTAGCAATTCAGTTTTAAAAACAAAAAAAAAATTTACAATGCCAATCAGTAACTTCATACAAAAATCAAATCACCCAACCCCTTCTTAACCCCACCCAGGTCAATTTTTGATGATATGCCATAAAATAAGTGTTAAATCAACCCTATACAGAACAGATAAAATAAAGCAAGAATTCTTCCAAGCTGTAACCATGTCAGGGCTACTGTATGGCTGCACCACTTGGCCTCTATTGAAGTAAAAGTCATTCTAATTTAACCAAATAGCTAATATTTCTTACACCTCCAATGCAGTCATCTTGTATATCCATACTAAAATAATTATATTATTTCCCATCAAATAAGTACACACATAACAATCTTTTAGGAAAAGTTCATTTTTTTCTAAACCAAAAATAGGATATTATTATTTCTAGTGGAACATAATACTAAATATTATTAGGTATTATTCTTTACCAAACTCTACAATGTATCCAGAAATAAGATCACATAAATATAAGAGGTTTACTTGTGATTTGGTTTGGTTCCTTTGTTTTAATGGCATATCAACCTTCCTGGGTTATTTAATGTCAAAGCCATCTTTGTAGAAGGAAAGTAGAGGTACTATTTAACTCATAGCTAGGGCGATTAGGAGGCTCATAACTTTTTGAAGGGTAAATCAGAGTGTTAACATCGCTTTCAAAAACAAACAAAAAAATTCAGCCAATTAAAGACCAACACAGGAAAATTCTAGAACCTTCATGGCAGTTGCCAGAAAAAAACAATGTTTACAAAAAAAATTTGTATTTTTTCCTCAAAGCAACGCCATTTACAATTTAAAAATAAATATTGAACTGCTATCAACATATACTTTAAGTTTTAAAATTTCTCAAAGATGCACTAATGCATTTAAGGACTTAAGTGTTGATTATGTATAAATATGCACAGTTCTTCTACGTGTAAAGCACAATATTGGTTTAAACACAACTAAGAATTCATTAATTAGCACACAAGTACCCCAAACTCAGTAACACATTCATTTGGCCAGGCACTTGTACCTAAGTCACCTTAACTCTTCACCAAAAGGAATTGAAAGGTAAATACCACGTGGACTTTCTTCCAAGGAATATAAAATAAAGTCGATATGTTAAAAGAAATGATGTGTTAACTTCTTTATATTAATTTCCATTTTACCAACACATGGAACACACACATGCAAACATACGACCCAAACTTATAATTTTTCTTAGTTAGAGGTTCTCAGACTCAGTTTAATTCTATATAGAGTTTTCTGATAGGGTCACCCGAATACATTATGTACATACACGGCCAGCACATACTACCTCTGAGCCCCCGCCCCGACCGAGGAGTAAAGCCTATTCGAGGGCACTGGAAGGATGGGTTTCATATATTTTCTATGAATACAACTTTATGAAAATTGACATGTAGCACAGTCGGAGAGGGGTATCATATGTTGGATCAGTAAAATACATTTATTTCTATGTATGGAGTTAGGGGAGGTGACCCTTTCTGTGATTGGACATAACAATCACGTGATGCGCCCAGAGGTTTTGGCACCAATAATAGATACATTTGGGCTAGTTCCACAAGCAGCTGACCAGAAATTATCTCTGAGAGGGTTGACTAAACAGAAGATATTAGATATCCTCAATTCCATCTCCATCCCATGGTAAGTCTCTCAAACAACATGACTATATATTGGAAGGACGATTATTGTTAGTCATTGTTTTATTGTTAAATAAACCGTTAGAATTGTACTAAGTTTTAATTCATTTATTTGTTGTTGTTAGTCTTAGAATAAATGCTATACTAACATGATAATTGGTGACCCCAACATAATTCAAACACATAGAAACATTCGTGGAAACTCATAATATATGCATCACTGAGTTGGACCAAGGCTGGCAGAGTGGGAAAAATGCTAATTTTCTGGTAAGTAATGGGCTTGGCAAAACAGATAAAAAGGGAAATTTTTGGCCCAAGTGTACTTTGCATTAGTGTTCCACATAGTTCAGATCGGATTAGTGCATTGTAGTGTGTGCTAAACCAGAGTCGCTTACGAAATATTAAAACATTCATGCTGATAAATGTAGTGATCTCTCCCCAAATTAAATTATCCCATGGCCTAGTAGATTGTGGGGGCACCTGACTGGGTCAAGGAGTGCTACTTGACAGTATTCATCTCATCAAATACCGAGGTGTAATCCCTGAAAGATAGATTCATATTTTTTTTGACAGGTAAAGTGAATATAAACTGCATAGGCTGGCATATGGGCTGTTTGCAAAGCAGCTAGCATGGCAGAAGGAGAACTCTGAATTCAAACCAATTGTACTGCTTAAAAATTGACCCTGTATTCCATCCTGCTCATGGCGGAGGGTTGGGTAAATACATAAATTTTGAGCTTCAAAAATACCATCCACACACTGCTGGTGAATCCACACACTTATTATTACTAAGTTTTGTTCAGATACACAGACGCCTCAGATTGCTCATAGTATTTACTGTTCCTGAGTGGTCACCCAACTAAATACTGAGCAGGATAAACATTACTTCTCTTTTGTGACTGAATGGAAATCAATATTTTAAGCATGACATGATTAAATCAAGGTGGCTCTTATGTAAGTATTATCAGTAATAAATTGGATGACTGACATACTGTTATGGGAACTACAGCTTCCAAATTAACCAATCATAAAGTCAGTTACAAATTTTGAATCTGGTACGCAACTGTTAATTTTCTGCATACAAAACAAAAATGAATTGTTATGAGTCGATTTTTAAAAATTATTCATGACTACTGGTAATACGTGCAGACGTAGTGGTGCATATATGACAATTAAATCGATTAAATAGCCAACCACAATTCAGTTCTTTTTTCATTTTAGAACAAATAATGTCGATCCCCGGCAATATAAGGAATGGAAATCAATTCAAACGTTCAGAAGTGACAGCAAATCCCAGTTTCGACAGAGATATCAATGTAGAAAGGAGTTTCAATGTTGACAAATCTTTCTCTAGCCACTCAAGATTCACCAGCAATCGACATGCACAAACTTCAAAAACCGACATAAAGTGACAATTACTATTGCATTCGGTTCTTATAGACACATTTATTTTCATGGCCCGACAAACATAAATATCATCAGACCTTTTCACTTTCTTTAGACTTCACCGAACTACAAAGACAATGATTTCATTTAAGTTGTTTGTTTATATTTGTTGATGTTTCTTTCAATCTATACAATAAAAATTTAATTGTAAATTTGCGGTTAGTGAAAATGTTCATTAGAATGTTCGTAGGTTTAGGTCAGATAAGCAACTGAAGAGAATTTTGTTGTTAAGTATGTTCACAGCACCGTGAAACGTTTAGCCGTAATTTAGTTAAATAGTTAGTTTTTCAAGAGTTATCCTGCAACAGTCTTTGAGGACTGCAAGTATCAATGTTGCATGGGGGCTAGCTTGTCTAATAATATATCAAAGGCTCCTCAAGTTCTCCCATGTGGAAATTATAGGTAATTCCTATCGACCGTCAAGGGTTAACGATAAGAAGTCTCTAATATCTGAAGTTCCGAGGGAATGGACGAGAAATCCTTCAAGGGTTAATATTCTCGCTGTTATATCCTAAACTTGTAGAGGAAGAGAGTGCATAAGCACTTACCTTGTATCTGCTAGGGGCAAGCAGTGTAAAGCCAGCTTTGTCCCCTAAGGGAACTGGTGTGAATGAGGCATGGTGTACCTTTTTATAAGGAACATCACGTAACCATAAGTGGCAGGGCAAAGCTGCTGTTGCTGTTTATCGGTGAAACCTGACGTTTGTTCGTTAAGGGCTGCTACCAGTGTAACCGGAAGCGAGTCCCTTACTAAATTTCAATAATACAAAAATGTTCATTTGTTAACAAATTGGAGATCTTTTTTTTATACTATGCTTTGGTTTCTTTACTTAATGACATATCAACCTTCGTGGGTTGTTTAATGTCAAGGCTATCCTTGTAGAAGAACAATAGTGGTACTATTTAACCAATGGCTGGGGGATGTGGGGGTTTATACATTTCCCAAGAGTATTAGTCCTAAAGTGAACGTCATAGCATGAATGGTGTTTGAACTTGCTTTCTGCAATGTCGCAGTCCAGGATATTAGCCACTACAAAACCTTACCCCCATTGTGCTTTATTGTAAACTAGAAGCAGTTACCCAGTGTCACCTGGGTAGATGGGGGATTTTTAAAAAGTTAGTATTGCAGATTTATTATTACTGAATCATGAGTTTGATCCTCACTGGATGCCCCATAAAAATCCCCACATTAAAAAAGACCTTGTGTTAATCCGGCCTGGTGGAAGAGAATGTGTACATATATGTATTTTGTCGTTTTATTTTAGTAGTTTTCTCCGGACATACATACATACATACATACACACACACAAACCAACTGCCCTTTATATATGTACTAGAAGTGGCTACTCGGCATTGCTTGGGTAGAGAGGAGATAGTCTCGCAGATCCATTGATTGTTTTGTCTTACATAATTGATTAATGTTTTAATCACGAACACTGTGAAACTATGTTGGTCACGGTACCAAATGTGGTACTATTACATTTCCACATTGACATTGCTAATTGGCGTGTGTGAGAGTGAGAGTTCTCAGATAAGAGAGTTCTTCAGAGATAGAGAGAGAGAGAGACAGATTAGAGACTTACTTGGTGAGGAGATCTTACTTGCTTCTTGCTGATCTTTCTACCATCTCCTCCAGCTGCCATCTTGTTGTCTAGTTGGATTCTTCTAGTTGCTTCTTCTTCTAAACTAAGGTGGTTGAGTTCTTCTAAGGACATCTGTTGGACTTTGCTTGTTTAAATTAAATGAATTAATAAGACATCTTTTTGTTACTTGATCAAGTTTTTATTTTATCTTTATGCCCATCTCACCGCGCGGGGAGACTAGCCTCATGGCATGTCTTAACTCTTCGACAGCCCAGCTGAATCTCCCAAAAATCTCACCTATCACTCTTCCTTTCTCCCCTTCGCCACGTATCATTCCTCGTCCAATCAAAAACAATGTCACGTGTCTTTGCTGACATCATCATTGAAATATTTCCTCTACTGATCACGCCACCACTCAAACTTTTCCATAACTAATCACTCAAACCACCATCATGGTTCCACATCATGACCATTGTGTCACAATGCAACCAATGACTTTCCCTTCTCTTATTATTCAAATCCTAATTTTTAAATATCTTCTCAGATATAAATAAAATCTTCATTATTTTGTACAAAAAGTAAGCTCCGGTGATAGTGAATGTGTATATATATATTTACTTTGTCATTAATTATTTTATTTTCATAGTTATATGTATAGATAGATAGATGTACTGAAAATCCCGATTTCTGTAAGGGGCTCTTTTAAAGGCATTCACCTACAGTTCTGTTTGCCATTTCACGGCTCATTAGTATGACTAAACAAGGCAGGCTGCTTCAGGCCGGGATCAAAACTCGACTGATTTGCTGTCAGTCAGAATTCTTACCACACCGCCATCTACCAACCCACTTTTTAGAAAGGGAATTCACTGATATAAACATATATTAGACCACTGGGAGTGCTCTATCCGTTTTAAGGAGAGCTATGCAATTTTTGCATAATTAGCAGCCACACACACACACACACACACACACACACACACACATATATATATATATATATCAGTATGCTTGATGCTAAGGTGGATAGTTGAGTCTCCATTCACCAAGGACCAAAGTAGACGATATTCTGCAGAAACTATCATAAATGCAATCTACACAGATAATCTAGCGCATCTTGGAAATATATGAGCAGGTAGCAAGAGGCATTGTCTCTATGTGAACTCTAATAAAACAGAGTGCATGTGTTTTAAACAAGGTTGAGCCATCACCACATTAAATGTCAAACTTCTGAAATTAGTTGACCAGTTGATATACCTAGGTAGCAATATCTCATCTACAGAATGCGATGTCAATATATCCATTGAAAAGGCAGGGTCTGCTATTGACAGGTTATCTATCATATAGAAATCTGATCTCTCTGATTAGATAAAACGGTAATTCTTCCAGGCTGTAACCGTATCATTGCTACTGTATGGTTGCACTACTTGGAATTTAACAAATAGGTTGGAGAAAAAACTTGATGGGAACTACACAATGATCCTACATGCTGTTTTGAACAAATCTTAGAAGCAGCATCCCACAAAACTGCAAATGTTTGGCCACTTACCTCACAAACCATTCCAAGTAAGACGAACAAGACATGTTGGACACTGTTGGAAAATCAGAGACGAATTCATAAGAAGTTCACCTACACACAAAAACACCAGTGTTGACAATCAGCAAAGATTTATATTTATAAGCTGTGTGCGGACACTGAATGCCGTATAAAGGATTTACCAACAATAGAGGCACGCAGTGAGATGGCTAGAGTTGTAGAGAATAGACTCGTCTACCCGAATTCATTTTCACATAGATTCACACCCTTTTCCAAGGGTATTAGCGCTAACTATTCTCCCTCCAGCTATGGGTAAATAGTAGGTCAGACTGGGCTCTTTAACCTTTAGGCAACCAGTCAAGGAGAAGGAAAACTGAATTCAAACCTGTTAAACTCCGTTTAATAAATTGACCTCGTGTCACATCCTTCCGTGCGGATGGGTTGGTAAATATATATAAAGGACTTACCAAAACCGATGGTCAATAGGGATGCAAAGAGAGATAGATAGAGAGAGAGAGAGGGGGAGGGGAGAGAGAGAGAGTTCGTACAGTCGACACACGTTGTTGATAATGATGATGATTAACACTTCTTGTATGTAAAAGGAATAACAAACATTGCGATGACAGATTGGAGACGAAGTAAAGGATCAGTTATAAGTGTGAGTTCAACTTTTACGACACCAACTGTTTGCATAGCTTAGTTGGTAAAACAACTGGCAAGGATAACCAGGCGAGACAAAAGGGATTGTGAGTTCGAGTCGCACCGAAAACATATCCATTATAATTATCTTTGATACGCGTCGTAAAGATAACCACCGGACTGAGTTGCTTAAAAAAACATTGGGGGCGCTCGTTGTGTAATGATTATCGTCGTCGGAATTGAACACTGCAACTCTGAATCCTAGACGAGGTTGTTTGTATCTCACATAACACTAATACCCTTCGAAAAGGTATGCATCCAACTATTCTCCCTCCAGTTATGGATAAACTGTATGTCAGACTGGGCTCTTTGACTTTGGTATGGCAACCTGTCTAGGAGAAGGAAAATGGGAATTCAAATCTGTTAAACTTCATTAAAAAATTGATTTTGTGTCGCATCCTACACGTGCGAAGCGGTTGGGTAAATACATATAAAAAGAAGCAATTATATATATATTTTTAATGAAGAAAATACTAGTCAAAATTAAATCATATTTTCTATTAAATGAAGAGTAAAGCTGGGAGGGGGGTATCGGCAGGGTTGGAAAGAGCCCTGGGGTGGGGGCTGGGCGGTAGATAATCCACCGTTGATTGCAGCAGACATTTGATAGAGCACATCTTTATGATGGCAATAAAAAGAAGAAAAAGGAAGAAAAAAAACACCGTTTCAAACAGAGCGTAGGGAAGGGAAAAAAAAGATGAAAGATGATAGCGTCTGAAGAAGAGAGAAAAAAATATCTGGCTCTTCGCCTCATCTCAAAAATTGACGAAGTGACTTCAAACGATTTCAAGTGTGCAATTATTTGCGCGTTCATCTTCACCGAATCATTTTCCAATTTTTATGTTTATCAAGCCAAAAGTCAAGGCTCATAAAACTAGAATAAATGTGTCTGTTTATGAATATTAACTCATTGCCTACTTTAAACCGCTCACAGTGGATCTCATACCACTATACATACCACACCCAAGCAAATTACAAATACTGATGGTTAGTTCATTATAATTGAACAGAAAGACTCAGATTACAATAATAATAGGACTTTATTTGAATAGAATGAGTTCTGAGGTGAATAGATAATGAACTTTGAAATATCCCATCATACAGATAAAAAAAATACCAAGAAAATTTGGTACAGTCATGGGGAAATTTTGGTTGACAAAGAGTTAATAACACACGAAATAATGGCTGTTTGTGACGTTTACCTATTTATGATATCACGGGTAGGATTTATTAATCAAATATGTGACGGAGAACGAAAAAGAGCAAGACTGTCTTGCCTGTCGGGATCGAACCCGCGTCCACCCGCATACAAAAACAAATGCAATCTAGGTACTGGACGGACGCGAGGTTCGACATGTGCCCGGATGTTTGGTTTTTGTGTGTACTTAAAATAACCAAAGCGAGTGAGGAGGACGGTGTTCTGTTAGAAGAGAAGATTGAAAGCTGAGGACTGAGATTATTTAAAGTTTTCCTTACAGTTGGGAGAGAATTAGAGTAATATAACTTTTGAATTTTTTACACCCCCCCCCCTTTCGAAAGAAAATACGTTAAAACTTTCATTCATGTTTAAAGAAACAAAGCAAATTACTGCCACTGAAGAGAGTGAGGAAAATGGAGCGCGGTTCGATTTTAAACCATGTCGACTACATTTGAACCCGGTGTTGAGTCAGTAAAATACGTTTATTTCTATGTATGGAGTAAAGTGAGGGAGAGTTTTTCTGTGATTGGACATGGCAATCACGTGATGCGCCCAGAAGTTGTGGAGCACATATTCAATAGATTCATTCGGACCAGTTCCACGAGCAGTCGACCAGAAATCATTTCTGACAATTATTGACTTTATAGAAGATACCAGATATCTTCAATTTATCACCCCATCACACTGGTAAGTCTCTCAAACTTTATTATATACAGGAAGGACGTTTATATTGTTAGTCATTGTTTTGTTGTTGAATAAACTGTTAGAATTAAAGTAAGTTTTACTTCATTTATTTGTTGTTAGTTTTGGAATAAAATTAGAATTAATCTTTCGACCGTTATTATCTTGCAACACCCCTGGTTAAAAATGAGACGGTCCCAATCGTCCAAGATAAAATGCAAAAATGTAAATTCTGATTATCTGATGGCGCTTAGCCGACGAATTCTTATTTCTTGTGAGTGTCGTACCTCAGCTAAATAATGGATCATTCCATTTTTATTATAAAGGAAAGGGAAAAAATGACATCCTGTACAGAAAAATAGAGTAAGAAAAAAAGAAAGTTGGGGAAAGAGAGTAGGAGAAAGAGAGAGAAGGGTGAGCGCGCGGAAGCAATAACGCTAATCTGTTTCAATTAAATATTAGCACCTATATGATAAAAAGAAGTGGGTGTCTGCCATAAGAGTAATTTGAAGAATGCGGCTGGGACAATCATATAGTTGCTAGGGCTTGACACGACCAACCGAATGAGTAGATGAGGTCTCTTCGATCGCTCATCTAGCCAAAGTAAGAGCCGGAGTGGAGTGTTGTGTGTTATGAATTCACTTCGTACCCGGGTCACAGACTGCTCAGCCATCACAATTCTGTACTCATGCATTATGAATCATCACTCATGGCCAATGGGTGGTCCCTTTGCGGTGTGTGTGTGGGGGGGGGGGACAGTCATTATATTCTACAGCCCGAGCCGATGGGGCTGGGTGTTTCTGAGAAAATAGAACTAATAGATATATAACTCGGTTATAAACTGATAATTGCTTTAAAAATTTATAAAAGAATCTGTTTAATTATCATTGTCTGTAAATCGCGACCGAGTTGTAAAATGATCACTCGCCAGTTTTTAACTAGATCAAATGACCAAATGATATTCTCTTTATTTATTTATTCCTTTTATCTCAGTTGAAGGTTCAACCAATCTGATTGTCAAAATGACAAATGTTAATTGTAATTTACTCACATGATTTGATCAGTATTGATGATTCAAAAGATGAGATTCTTTAAACTAAATTCAATTTGAAACTAAACAAAGATCGGAGAAGTGGTACTAATCTAGAATAGCGCGCAAGAGATAATATCATTAGATTGCGCATAAAAAGCATTACATTTCACGGAAATACCCGAAACCTTTGAGGGTTTAGGGTTAGGATACTCCGGAGTTTCTAGAATCTAATGCTATTTATACGTAAAATGCTATTCTGATGATATTATCTCTTGCGTGTTATTCTGCATTTGTACCGAATAGATATGAAACTGGTTTCTTTAGCTACAACTTTAGAATGTCCACACACCAACAAATTTGATTCCCTATATAGACATACACAGATATTTATTAAATATACAAGCGTATATACACAATACATAGACATATAATATACGTATAATAGATACCACCAATTTTCCCTATAAAATTTACCCGCTCTACAGTTAACACAATGAAACTTGCATAAAGGTTGATATTATCTCAAAATTCTTTTGTCCGTGCGAAAGAAGAAACATTAGAAAAACTCCTGATGATTAAAAAAAAAATGTTCAGCTTACGGAAATAGTGAAAATTGTCAACGAAAAACAATGTTTACATTTTTGCGCCGTTAAATCAATTGAAATTTAACTTAGCTAAAAACAGGTTATGACAAGAGGCTTTTTTTTAATTCTATGAAAAATCAATTAATGGTCCGATTTTCCATAATTACTCACCTTTTGATGAAAATATGTTTAAAATAGGTTTTTCCTAAAATATATTAGGGGAATTTTTTTTGCGATGTCTACTCACCCTATTTTATTTTATGAAATATGAAAAAAAATGAACCGACAAAAATGATTTTTACTATTTTTCTATAAAGATAAGAGTATGAGTAATTATACCAGAAGATTTTTATGTTTCTATGCAAGAGTTTTGTTTTTTTTTAAGAAAAAGAATCATGAATACAGAATTCTGCTAAAAAAATATCAATAAAGAAACTGACCCTGTTGGAAAAAAAACGGACTTTTTCTTTATAACGAACTCTTTATGTTTGTTATTTCTTTTTTGCAAGATTTTTTTTTAAAGTTAAAAATATTTACGTTTCTTCCTTCAATATGGCCTAAACTAATCACGTGACGTATTTTGGTAGTACCTAACGTATAGGCAATGTGCTCACTTCAAACGTATAGGCAATATACAGACATATAATATACGTATACGCAATATTCAGACATATGATATGCATGTACACAATATAAAAACATAGAAACGTTTACGTAATAAACATATAGAGACGTATGTATACGCAATATACTGACATATATAGACGTGTACACAATATACAAACATATAGAGACGTATACGCAATATACAAATGTATAGAGACGTATACGCAATATATGTATAGAGACGTATACGCAATATACAGACGTATAAATACAAATATATGCAATATACAGACGTATAAATACAAATATACGCAATATACAGACATATACATATACGCAATATACAGACATATAGATACAAATATACGCAATATACAGACATATAGATACAAATATACGCAATATACAGACATATAGATACAAATATACGCAATATACAGACATATAGATACAAATATACGCAATATACAGACGTATAGATACAAATATACGCAATATACAGACGTATAGATACAAATATACGCAATATACAGACGTATACAAATATACGCAATATAGATACAAATATATGCAATATACAGACATATAGATACAAATATATGCAATATACAGACGTATAGATACAAATATACGCAATATACAGACGTATAGATACAAATATACGCAATATACAGACGTATAGATACAAATATACAAATATACGCAATATACAGACGTATAGATACATATACGCAATATACAGACGTATAGATACATATACGCAATATACAGACGTATAGATACATATACGCAATATACAGACATATAGATACAAATATATGCAATATACAGACATATAGACATACGCATAACGCGTATAGACACATAACCAGAACAACATTACAAGTAGATAAAGCGTTTTATATATATAAAAAAATCAGTCTCGAAAGAAGTGATGTCATGATTTTGATTGTAGAATATTTAAAATGTAAGAATACATCATTAAAGTAAATCCGTTAACTAAATAAGCCCGAAAACATACGGCTGGCCAACCTCGAAAGAAAATGGTCAGTCCACCTTCTTGATAGGCAGCACGGGTACAATGCCACGCATTGTGATATGTATTACCGTGACAATCTGCCTGGATTCGATTTTTGACAACATCGAAGGGCATAATCGATGTCCAGCTGAGAACACCAGCAAAACCACCGCTGATGAAATTCAAGAGCGTCTCGGAAAGTGACGGAAACATCCGAAGTCCTGTATTGTTCAAATACTCATAAGAAACAATATATAACCCGAACGATGGAATATCCCGGACATTATGCACTATAAATCCTCTGTATATTCCGCGGATTCCATTCTTTCGTACAATGTCCACACAAGCATCCCACGGTCCCTTGTAAACAGATTCCGTTTTCACCCCAACCTGTGATTGGAGGACAACTTTGGCAAGTTCGAAAGGACAACCCGGTATAGTCTGCACAGCACCCCCAGCGCAACCGGCAAGAAATATATTCATATAATCATCTTTAATCTCTTTTTTACTGTCCGCCTCCTTTTCAGTCCAGCCTCGAAGTCGCGTTAGGGTGTTGCCGTAAACTCCGAAATAGAGAGCGTTTAAGCCAGCATATGAGAATAATGGTGACATCAATCCGCGAAAATGGCCTTGTGTCCAACCTTCATTATTTATCATTTTTAGAGTTGAGCGAAGGCCGAAATCTTGCGTCGACGATTTTGTCGTCTCCCCGAATATGTGGTCAGGTACTTGTTGCTTAACTTTCAAAGTGTCCAGAGGATGTCCGATCACCAATCCGGACAGTCCACCAAGACCACCGGCAATATAATCATGGACAGGGTTCACTTTTTCAGGCATCTTGAATTACCAGGAGATGAAGAAAACAAAGGAATAAATAGGAATTTTAAGTCTTTGCTTTTTGTATTAGCAAAAACAGCGTGTAGGACTGTTTTTGGCAAAAAAAGAGAAGACGGTTTATATTCGTGTGAATATCTGTGGAGCTGACATTTGTTCGTACTTTTTGATAGGTAAAATAAAGAGAGAATACAGTTTATCCAAAGTAACGAATAAAACACGTGATTTATATTGTTACGTTAAGCAAAGTAGTATCTTATCAGCAACTTAATGTCAAAGGTTAACTTTTGTATTCAATTTAATCGATGCAGTTGATATCAACGGGACTGGTCTTTGATTAACTCTTCCTTCCTTTCTTTCCTTCCTTCTTTCTTTCTTTTTACACCAAAATGAGCTGCTTTTTTATGTTAATGAAATCTTTGTAAATGGGTGAATCAAATTGCCTGACACGGATTGATAAACAGCAGTTTCCGTTCGTTTGTGAAGCTATTAACGGCACGGACGTGAGTTCGAATCTCACCAAAGCCTAATTTTGTTTCGCCACATATCGCGTGCTATTCTCTACTCGGATATTGGCGTTAAGTCACAAGTCTGTTTGCAATTTGCAAATCGTCGTAGGATTAACATGACGAAATTTGTCTGACAAAGAGACACCAAGCATGCAAGAAAAAAAAAAAGGACGAATTCCGATTATGAATTCGTCTCAGCAAAATGCTGTTGGCTGGAAACGCCGTCAGACACGTGAAACGCACGAGTTGATGATAACGCAATGTTTTTCTTTTCTTTTTTTTTTTTTTTTACTGTTTTGCCGTTGGTCAAACTTATAAATAAGTGAAATCCAATTCTAAATTTGTAACACACCTAGGCCTTTTAGGTGTGTGTGTGTGTGTGTGTGTGGGGGGGGGGGCTCGCAACACGCCTCGGTCTCTTTTGAGGGAAACGGGCTTGAAACATGTCCAGGTCTTT
The DNA here is from genome assembly GCA_023376005.1 of Doryteuthis pealeii. Taxonomy (NCBI): domain Eukaryota; kingdom Metazoa; phylum Mollusca; class Cephalopoda; order Myopsida; family Loliginidae; genus Doryteuthis; species Doryteuthis pealeii. Next base: position 125,875,904 of record CM042140.1, read on the forward strand.
TTAGGGGGAGGGGGCTTGCAACACGTCAAGATCTTTTGGAGGGAGAAAGACTACCTTCCGCAAATTATTAAAAATAAGAAAAAAAAAACAAAACAAAACGGAATTGGGACCTTCAATAAATTTACCCCGAGATAATGGTATACAGAATTCAAATACGAACCCAAAGTTTTTGTTCAAGGCTAAAATAGATATTATCTTATCAATGTTTGAAAGTGTGATAAAGTTATTGTTGTGTTTTAATAAATCACTGCATCTGATTAGCAATCGATGACTTGGATGAGAGAAAAAAGAAACTACTAACACGTTCATTGCCACACAATGTCGAGATCAGTCTCACTCCACGACACCTCACGTGGTGTAATGGTTAGCAAGCTTGATTAGCAAACCATTGTTGGTGAGTTCGATTCTCACTGGGTTCTCGATTCTTCCGGCTTTGTGCGATAACTAAGCTAAGCTTAATAAATAGTAAAAATCAATCAGCTTCATTGAGGTGGGGGCTTCTCTCACCAGGCAGCACCTGCCTCTTCGACTAAAAAGGGTAAGGACGGGATTTATTGCGCCCTAAAAGGGGAATGCCGACGGATATAAGTAATTATTTGCACCCCTATCCCGGGAAACTTGCTTCCTGCGGAGTACCCCATTTTACTGGTCTCGAAGAAAGGAATGGCATGACGAACCGATGTCATTAAGTTTATTTAATAAACACCGTGAAACTGTACAAGGAAAAACAAATAACATTTAATAACGGATAACAGCGAATACTTTTAAAAAGAAATAGAAAATCCTCAAAGAAATGAGAAAGCTCTTACCGTTGTCGCTTATCCGACCAGTGGCGTAAACTCTAAAGACTTGTCCCTGACTTCCCCTTACCCTTTTCCGGTTAGAGTTCATAGAAAATTCCGAGACAGCATCGTCCTTATTGTGTGAGGGTGTGTGTGTGGGGGGGGGTCGACGCCAGCGTACGACCATGGAATACCTCATTAGACTATATACCTAATATCACACACGAGAGGCTGCGGTAAAATAGGACTCGGACAACGCTCGAGTACGGTATAAGAATTAAAAGTGGTTTTGACTTCCGTGGCTAAACCACTTCTTATAATACGTTAGGAGGCTTCAGGGAAACATAGGTGAATATACACAACAACTTCCAACAAAGAAGTACATAACAAAATACAGACTTTATTATCTGAGCACATTTAACAACAATACAAATACGGAACAGCTAGGACGAAGGTTCTAAGGAAAAGAATCTTTGTAGATGTAAATGCAAGAGAATTATCTCCCTTGCTTAGCCCGTATATCTTATTGTGTAGGTACACACACCGTTTGACACCGATAAAGGTCACATGTGCGTGTGGCGCTAAAGTTAAATCATTTCGCAGGCAGGGAACGAGGAGACAAGAAGCTAAGTGTCAACATGCAAATTTTTCCTCCTCTGTCCAAATTTAGTATTAGCATATTAGAGAAACTATATAATCTTTTGTGTTTATTATAGTTTCACGTTGAAGACAAGTTGCGGAAAAGAGGAGAACAAGTGACAACTCACGTCTTTTATTAAATAAAAAGTCTTCACCAGTCAACTCTGTTTTACTCATTCCTTGCCTTGAGGTTGTCGTCATAGCAGGTAATCTTGAGGCTACTAAATGGAGAATAGAAGTAGACACCTACTGTATAGACTAACTGCTGTAAAGACGCAACTGGTGCGTATAACTTCAGTGGAGTCACATGATGATACAAAAGTTACAATTCCTGTTTTATTAAAATGAAATTAAAATAAAAAATAACAATCACACAGGAGCCCTCAGACAGGAGGAACCCTCTGGGCATGCGCAGAGAAAATGCCCCTTCCTGGCGCCAAAAAGAACCATTCCAACGTTGAACTTTACTGGGAACAGACGCTATTGACTGGCTCAGGAGAAAAGTTCCTCTCCAAGAAATAGCTATGAAACTAGAAATAAAGTCTGAACCTTAAAAGTATCTTTTGTCTTTGTCTATTCTTTTCCCCTTTTTTAATTCCTTTTCAGCTCGACGACCAACAGAAGGAAGAACCACATATAATGGGGTTTAAGAAAAGAAAATAGTTACACCAGCGGCAACATCCCATCAAATAACCAAAAGCCTAATAAGTCTTCATTTTATAACCGAAATATGAAGTTGAATTTAAATACTTTGGATATTTTTGTTTCAGTTGGTAATACTTATATATATATATATATATATATATAATATATATATATATATATATATGATGTTTGGTGTTTGTCGTGTAATGGTTATCGTCGTAGAAAATGGACACTGTGAACACAATTCAAATTCTGGACGTGGCTGTTTGCATTTCACATAACACTAATACCCTTTCAAAAGGTATATATATATATATATATATATATATATATATAAACCCAGTGTATTGTCACGGGGGGCATCCATTAAGTCCGGTTTTCAATGACTACCAACAAACCCAAGATCGTTTGGGTGGAAGGTTCCTTTACACCCTCCATACTCACCAGATTTAGCACCTACAGATTTTCATTTGTTTCGATCGCTAGAATATTTTTACCAAAGTAGCAGAACATTGAGAAACAAAAAAGTTGAAATCGGTCTCTCAAACTGTTTTTCTTTAAACGTGGAATCGAAAACTGGTCTTTCCATTTTCCTGCAGTCCATGAAGATATCATTTTTTATGATGATAATCGAATGAATTTAACTAAAATTTGGTAATTACGTTTTACCAGAGGGGATATAAAATATTCTCTGGTAAAACGAAATTACTTTCCGATAGGTATATCCAGAAAATGGGGTGTAAGGGAAATGCATAAAAACAACACGAATTAACAAGATTTTGGGAGTGTAAATAAACGAAAATATATGGTAGACCGTATTGTAAAATCAAATGTATATTTCATCGATTTGGGTACAAAATTATTTTTTTAGTTTTAAGAAAATAACTTTTTTCGGGTATTGAATTTTTTATTTTTCATGTTTTTATTTTTTCATGTATTATTCAGGATTTGATCTTTCTAGAAATGTAAAAATTAGGGACTGGAAATTTTTTTTCTTCAAATAATCAATTCTGAATTGGTAATAATTGATCCATGATCAATCATTTATACGCATCAATAAGCATTCATTTTATAAAGAAAAAGTTTTTTAAAATAATTAAAAAAAAAAAAAAAAACAACAAAAGAACTTACCTGCGATTGGTTTGGATACGGCACTTTGAACAACAACTTAAGAAAATGTACACGTGGATCGATGTTGAATGCTTTCAATTTCATCGAGAATAAAATTATTCAACAGAGAAAAGAAATATTACAAAATAGAAAAAAGCTATAAGGGGAAGTAATTACGACATTTTTTCCTTTAAGGTTTAATACGAGTTATCCCCCTTGTTTTTATTAATCACGCCTGTTTTGGCGTAGTAATATTTTTGGTGGTCGTGATCCGGGCAGTAATTCATTCAACAGTTCATTCGCACTGAAAATCTTTAAACTTTTTAGTCTAACCGTAAAAATTGTTAGAATCTTTTTAAATCTTAAAATATCCTTTGAAAAAAATATTGTACAACCCTACAATTTCGGGGCCTATTTATTTAATAACCCAATATTTACAAATTTAAAGTTCTGTGGGGATTACCTGCCCTTGCTTACAGGACGCATTTTCCAAAGATTACAATTAGTTGTGATAACGATAATTTACAATAAAACATAAACCGAAAATCCAGAAATATCAAATAAAATACTAAAAAATTGTCAAGTACACACCAATAAAGTTATTATGCTATAGAAATTGTCTCTTGGGTTTATTACTGAACGAACACTTTAAATTTCTTATTTTTAATAAAATTCTTGTCAACATTTACAATTAGATAATAAAGGGACATAACTCTTGCTATTAAGAAAATATTAAAAACGCTGATTCTGACCCTTTTTTTAAATTTATTTTTCTTGCTTTTTCTTTTGTTTGCTGGACCTCTTCTACCAGTCAGGGTATCAAGTAGAGAGGAAGTCAGCAATCTGCTGTTTTTATCTTCTTTTTTTTTTGGGGGGGGGCAAACCAATTAAAAATGATCTCTACCATTTACTTAACTCAGCTGAAAGATGAAGAAATGGTTAATTTATTTATTATGACACCTTGTTTATCTCCCTTTTTTAGTATCTTCTCACTTTGAAAAAACAAACAAAACTTTGCACAATATATACAGTATTAATACAATATCAATATACAGATCAAATTCTTTTTAGTAATTTATCTGAAAGTTCCCTAAAATGCCCTCTTAAATGCCTTTTCTTACCATCATTTCTAAAATCATCCAAATTAATCTTAAATTTGTTTACACTATTGATATAATTAGGCATTTCTTTCCAAAATATATATTACTCTATTAGCAAACGAATCTAATGGATTAATAGACTTAGTTTCTGAAATCTGCCGTGACAGTTTGATCACCTCTCATTCTTCTTCATAGAAAAGGAGTTAATTCTAATTTCTCTAATCGCTTCCTGTAACTGTAATCTTTTGATTGGTTGATTTTAACAGCATGTCAACTCATCTAGAGTTATTCTATGCCTAGGGGTTAGAGAATTGTATTCATTGTACATTTATATCTATAGATTTTGTTTGTTTATTTCTTAAGAGATTTTTTGTGCACAGTTGTAAAGTCTTCCTAACAGTAATAACTCAGTTATATGATATAAAGTATTCCTATCTAATACAAATAATTTTCACATGATCCGTTTGGAAATTATTAATATTGGGTAAGAATATGTGAAACTATGTAACTGTGTGCAAATAAATGATTATTATTAAATAGAATTATTACTGTTAGGTAGACTTGAAGAATTATTACTAGTATTGGAAATTGGGTTATCTGCCCCTATTAGTTCCTGGAATCAGACGCCAGGGGCAGACCCCTAAAATTCCACAGAACAGACCCGACAGGCGAAGGGAGCAGTACTAGCTGATACTAGAAGAACAGATACAGCAGGCACGAGGGTAAGACCCGAGTCGGCACCTGTGAGAAGCACGTCAACTACGACACAAGCAGACATAACAGAACCACAGCGACCTCACCGGACAACTTTAGAGACATTGCAAAGACCAATACAACTAAGATAAGTGTATTTGAAACTCCTTGTATTACCTAAAAATATATCCCCGCCAGGAGAAATCCTCTGGCAACTCTCAAAGACATTTACACAACTCTCAAAGACATTTACATAAGAATTGTATACTCTAACACATCATTACTAACCCAGAATAAACTGTTAACCCAATTATAAACTCTTATAATTGCCTTGTGCCTTTCCTTCACAACAGTCATATTTGTAACGCTACTATTTGTTTACTTTATTTCTGTTATTAGTTATTAGAAATCTTATAATTGTTTGCAAATAATTGGTGTTAGATAAGAATGCTTGAAATCATAAAACTGTGTGGAAATAAATGATTAAATAGAAATTGTTACTTGTAACCATATAATTGTGTATAAATTATTATATATAGAAATACTTGAAACCATAAACTGAAAATTATTAGGAATACTTGATATAACTGTGTAAAAACTATTAAGAAATAATTACACAAACATGTAAATATGAACATACAATGAATACAATTCCCTAATTTCTAGGCATAAAATAACCCTAGATAAGTTGACATGCTGTTAAAATCAATCATTTATACAAAGATCCTGTACATTAACTTCACGTCAATAAATCACAATAGCAGTGTTTCCCAGAGTGGATTCCACAGAAAATAAAGGTACCTTTTATTAATTCATTTTATGATATAAATTACATATTACTCTTCATATAAAATACAGAAGTATGAAATATTAAAAAAATGAAATATCAAAGCGCATTTTGGGCCAGAGTATTTCAGCTCCATATTATTATTATTATTATTATCACTATCTGAACAGTATTAATCCTGTCATTTTATCTATTATCAGTACGCTATGAGCGTACTGATAATAAAGTGCTGTGTCATGCTGTATAGCAGAGGTACTTAACCTTTTTTTTTTCTGAAGACCCCACCCCCCTCTTCTGATTAAAGTATGTAAAGGACATAAACTCATTTTAAAGCACATTTACTTATGCACAATTAGGAGGGGAAAAAAGAGACAACTGAAATATACATTTCTTGAAAAGTTGCTTTTTACACAAAAAATAGAATTTTTTTTTTTAAATACAGAAAAATAAAATGATGGTTATTATAAAAGGATAAAAATTTTACAAACCTCCCTAATTAACTAAAAAATCATTTTAAAAAGAAAAATCCGTGTCTTTTTTAGAGAAAGTTTCACATTCATTTGAAAAAATTGAAGTGCTCCTTATTCCTTATTTTGTCAAATGAAAGTATTTTTTTAATTAACTCTGAAACCTTCTTGTCGTAATCAGGAACCTTCACAGAATTTTTAACCCAACTCTTTATTCAATCCACAGGGGTATACTGTTCTCATCTCACTAACCATGACTGGGTACAAGTGTTAAGCTGTTAAGCTGTGTTAATCTATGTTACTGTCACCTTGACCAGGATTGAACCTGCAGCCCAGACATAACTGTCACTTAGAACTGTATTAACTCAATGCCTATATCCACTATGCCAGGTGTCCAATTGTGAAGGTTCGAGATTTGGAGAAGACTCCAGAATCTGACAAGAAATACCTGAAGAAGGCTGAAGGGCACAACAGCTGAAATGTACAGATAACAATATAGATGAGGACAATAATACAAATTATCAGGCCTCATCTCAAAAATTCAGAGAAATAGTATTTTTTTAAATTTATTTTCATTTGATGAAGTATTTTAGATAATTACTATTTATTTTGTAACTACTTTTTACATTAATTTTAGTTGCTCTTTAACAGACTTGGATAAAAGTTAAATTAAAATGGTAAATGATAAATTTAAATTAAGATGAAATTTCTTCATTGAAACCTTCAATATTTTTCTCAGGTTAAATTCAAATACTTTTTCTATAGAAAAAGAAAAATTCTGTATTATTCATTTTAAAAAAAAATTAGTCTTCCATGCATAAGCATAATTTCAGGTGATTCACTATTCTAACTTTTCTCTAAGCTGATGTTCAACAAAATAAAAAGTAAGTAAAAAAATCAAGAAAATAAAAGGTAACTGGACACTTCCCATCATCCAACCATTATTTAATTTATTTATGTCATTTTGGTCAAAGTTGAAGATATTCATTTTGTTCCTTTAGCCAGAATGCTTCATAGCCATATTGATGAAAATGGATTTGCACTTCAAGATCATTTTGCAAGCTTGATTTGGTTTGGTTTATGGCACATCAACCACAGTGGGTCATTTAATCCTAACAGAAATAGAGATAAAAGTAAAGTTGTCGGGGTGGCCTAAAGTCAGTATCAGCCAGGCAGTGAGGGAATCTATCCCTTTTTCACTAGCGCTAGACCAAGGAAATTGTTTTGGCGTCTAAGTCAGGGTGCCACACTTACCACTCCTCACTTTACTGCACAGATCCCTGTGATACTCATATACTGAGTTGGTGAGGGCTGGTATCAAACCTGGAACCATGTGGTTCCTAGTCAGATGCTCTATTGAGAGCATTTTTTGTAGAAAGCCAGTTAAGTATTTGTATTTTTTTTGTACAATCTTGCCTCCTTCAGGAATTCAAAAATGCCATTTGGATTGACCTGCTCCATTTTTCCTGTAGTTTTGTCTCAGTATTATTTGCATTAGTTTAAAATGGGTTTATAATCCAGTCAGGTATTTTCAGTTCATCAAGGTCTTTAATACTTTTCAACATATCTTCTTTCAGTGACTGAAGGTGAGAAGATTAGCTGTCCACATCTACATCTAATAATAATAAATGATCAAAGTTGTTGTTTTTTGGGACTTTTTAATATGGAAACAGACAAAAGTTCTGACTATGCCATTTTTATAAATTACTATCTTGTTAATAAATGCTAGTTCCCTGCAATTTCATATTTACTTCATTCAATTTGCTAAAAATATCAACAAGATATGCTAGATCAATTCTCTTGCTTTGCAAACCAATGTAGATTATTTCATCAATTGTTTTTAAAAAAAATCAAAATAGACTCAAAAAGATCATTAAAACATAGACATCTATAGACATATAAAACATCTCCTTTATAGAAAACCATCAAACTTTGATGTGTAACAAAAGATGCTCAAATTCTTCTTCATTTTCTTGGCAAAGCTGCCAAAATATACGTGTATTCAGATGATGTACTTTTATCTTCTTATTAATTGCTTTGATTACAACTCGCAAAGTATCATGTAATCTACAACGGAGATACTTTTCAGCCAAATGTTGATGATGTATAATGCAGAGGATCATAAAAATGTTTGATGTTACGATTTTTGTAGCCATCCTTAGGCTTTAAGCAAGTGCACTCTCCAGTGGAGATCCATTATGTTAAGCAGAGCGTGATCCTTAGTGAAGAAACCTTTGGTTGCTCCTTGGTGTCCCTCAGTGTTGGGTATTATCCTTTGGTTGTTCCTTGGTGTCCCTTAGTGTTGGGTATGATCCTTTGGTTGCAGGTCCGTTCGTCAATGTTGAATAAGGTGCAATTAAATGGCTGTCAATATCAGCGATTAAATAGTTAACTAACCACATTTTCGGGCTGTTGATTGGCTGGGGTTTAAACCACATGACCTCACTGAGTCTATAAGTTTAAGTGGTGGATTACAGCACACCTTATATACAGAAATACTCCAACATTCAAAACCGCTTCTTTTTACAAATGGGATAAAACTCAACAATGACAACCAATCATAAAAGATGCACCATCAGTTTCACATACAATGACATCTCATCAACTTATATATATTTACCAACCCCTCCACACGAACAGGATGTGACACAAGGTCAATTTCTTAAGTGGAGTTTAAGAGGTTTGAATTCAGAGTTTTCCTTCTCCTAGACTAGTTACCTATCCAAGGTTAAAGAGCCCAGTCTGCCCTACTATTTACATATAGCTGGAGGGAGAATAATTGGATTCATACCTTTCCCAAGGGTATTAGTGCTATGTGAGATGTAAACAGCCTTGTCTCATCAACTTATAAACAAAATTCAGTTGTTTTCAGTTTCTTTGTTGAGTTTGGTTTTAATATCATTTGCCATTTAATCAATTCTACCCAATACAGTACTGTTACTAAGTGGAATTAACATAGATATATCAGGTGTATCTGTCATCATAGTATTAAAGATTTCTTTCACTCCTGGTAGAATTGTAGCGTTGCGACTCTAATTTGAAAGGAGTGATGACATGTCAATAGTAATCATAATATACTTGTTTTCTATTCCGTTTTACTTCTCAAGGCTGGAATTTGGTTGTTGGGTCTGATGACATTCTTTGCTGTTTGAGTCTAGAATAACTTGGGATTCGCTTGAGGATATCTTGCCTTACGCTATTCATAGTTTTTAAATCACAACACAAGAAAATCTTGGTTTTTCTTTTTTTCATGGTTCATTTATTGTATCCCCAAGTCAAAATGCCTTGGGAAACAGACATGCAAGCTTGCATCTGCTCACTTAGACAGCTAGGATTCAACTGATCTTTCATCCCTCTCTCTTTATCTCACTCTCTTCACTGCCTTGTCCAAACCAATCAGAATTTGACAGGTAGCATTGCACTGACCAGTCAAAATTGACAGGTGACCTAGTGCTTCGTTATCAAAATCTTTGATTATCTACATGTAACTTTTCAGATCCATGGCTTTTTCCACCTTATTATGTTACAGAATGAGCATATATATATAAGTCATCCACAGGCACGTGTTTTGGCGTTTCACGCCTCTTCAGTGTGGCTAGACACAACAATTATCCTTGGCTAGGGTTGAACTCAGACTGACTGTTTGCCAGCCTCTCTCTCATATATATATATATATATATATATATATATATATATATATAGGGATATATTTTAAGGGGAGGTACAGCCCCCAATTCATACGTTCCCTCAATAACATCATACATCTGAGGGGCAAATTGATCTCCCTGAAATGTCGGTCGAGTTTTCTTAAATCTTGCATTAACAATAATGTTGTCCCTGGATATATCAGTAGACGCATTCAAAAGATTAAATGCCGCAACTTGGCAAATGTTGAGCATGCCTTCATTAGAAAAAAAAAACCAAAAAAAAAAACCTATATAAATTCAGCTGAACCAAAAATTTGTTTTTATATATATCATGAAGTTTCCACATTTGGCAATCAACAATCAGAAATTCTGTATGAGGTAATTACCCCCTTCACAAGTTGGTTTCCTTGGGTTTTTTAAAACATTCTTCTAAGTGTAGATTGGTTTTGAAATTTGTGTTTTAAATCCCAGAAATAGTTTATATTCTACTTTGCTTTGTCTGAGTGGTTTGTAGCTAATCATTCTTGAAGATTTCATTCCCTCATTTGAGAAATTTTCTCACATTTTAAAATGGTACATGGTTGTTATTTATTGATGGAATAACACCATATTTGAAGTATTCACTTTAATATTGATGACACTTTTTGTTGCTTACTCATTCTTGGAGTAATGATAACTGATAATTTTACTTCTAATTGTATATTCTTCAGATTGAAACCTCAAACTGATTGAATGACTAAAAATTTGAAAACAAAGCAAACAGTTAAAATATTTGAAAATGCTGTCACAAAATGTTTGTTGTGCAGTGAAATATCTTTGCTGAATAAGAAAGTATTGTAGCAGTTCAGGGCCGGTTTAGCTCAGTTAGTAGAGCATCCACCTAGGAACCACAAGGTTACTGGTTTGATATTGGCTCTTGCCAACTCAGTGTAGGAGTAGCACAGGGATCTGTGTAGTAAAGTGGTAGGTGTGGCACTCCACTTCAGACACTAAAAAACAATCTCCTTGGTCTAGCACTAGTGAAAAGGGGATAGACTCCTTTGCTGTCTGAGTGCTACCAATTTTAGGCCACCTCGACGACTTTACTTACTTATTGTAGCAGTGAAAGAAATAATTTTTAGGTATTATTCACAGCTTAAACTGCTTCAGTTACATTATATACATACTGCTAATTAGAACTTACCAAAATATAGCAAAACCTTTGACTTAAGGAAGGGGTGCAATTTGCAATGTATATTAATGCTTAGGCTTTTTCATGGTCTCTGAAAAATAGGTCTATGTATAATGAATATTCAAAGATATATTTTTGTATTTTATCATTTTGTCTAGTCTTTTCAGTTCAGAGCTGAAGAAAAAAAAATATGAAAGAGGAAAAATAAATATTGATATTAAAATGAAATTATTATTATTATTATATAAATCAATTTGTAATCTTTCCATTTCTTTTTTTGTGTTGTGAGGTTTCAGTTCTGAAACTTTGGGGAATAAGGAGTCAGTTCTTCCTACCATTACTCCCAGGTTCACTCTGACTCAAACTGGTAGTACCTGTTAGATTTCCATCTTTGGATCAAAAAGATCTGTTTGAAAATTATTAATATTAGATTATTAGTATGATAAAAAATTATTTGTATTAGATAACAACACCTGAAACCATATAACTTTGTGCAAATTATTAGCATTAAGAATAGTTACTTGAAACCATATAATTATTTCCAAAGGATTATTATTTACTTGAAACTCTATAACTGCAAATTATTAGCATTAATAGCTACTTGAAGCTATAATTACTTACAAAAGATTATTAGTTACTTGAAACAATATAACTTTGTGCAAATTATTAGCATTAAGAATAGCAACTTGGAGCTATAATTACTTACAAAGGATTATTAGTTACTTGAAACCATATAATTGCTTATGAAGAAAAAAACTGACCTTGGTATTAAATAGCTCAACAAAGGTTGACAGTTTGTTTTTTTTACAGATTTTAATAAGATTATTCGATTAGATTACTTCACATTTTATACACTTACCTTTAAACTATTTGAGTGTAAACTTTAAGATTTTGTTTTCATCAATCATTTTCAGAACATGTGACTGCTGAAATGGAAATTTCAATTTGAGAAAAATCTACACCTGGTGTTATCTTCCCTTGGCTAGACATTCACATATATAGAAATCAGATCATTAGTGGGTTAAGCACAATGTAGACTACACATTATTATTATATTACATATTCAACTGGAAGTTGCATTATTCTATAAAAGCATTTTTAATAATCTTGATATGAGATGCCATTTTTGCTGTGTTACAATAACATACATGCAAAATTTATTGACAAAACTTTGAATTTCACATATGTGCTAATACCTTTGGGAAAGGTATGAATCCTATTATTCTCTCTCCAGCTATGGGAAAATAGTAGGGCAGACTGGGCTTTTTAACCCTGGTGTTGCAACTGGACTAGGAGAAATAAAACTGAATTCAAAGCTGTTAACTCTTTGCCTACTTAAACCATGCACAGCGGCTCTCCACCACTGCAATCCTACTGTATCTGCTGACAGTGGCTCTTGAATCTGTCACTTGTTTACACTGAAAATAGGACTTTATTTGAATAGAATGAGTTCTGAGGTGAATAGAGAATGAACTTTGAAATATAACATCACAGTTAAAATATACCGGGGAAATTTGATAGGCAAAGATTTAAACTCCACTTTAAAAAAACTGCATCTTGCTCATGCAGAGGAATTGGGTAAATACATACATGCAAAAATTTAGATTATTGTAATATAGATATAATATTGGGTGCATCAACAGTATTTTCATTTTTTACAGACCTTCATTCCAAAGATGTACACATCTAAAAATTATGGCCCCATAATATCATTAATATTAAATGAAACAATCTCTGACCATACTTAACCTTCCAATTGTGGAGTAATGGGTAACAAGTTTGTCTCACAGATCCATTACTAATGAATAACAAGTTTTTTTGTTTTTTTTAAACTTCCTTCCTTATTTTAAAGGTGTCCCATCATGGTGTAATGGTTAGCAAGCTTGTCTTTCAGATCCATTCCTAATGAATAACAAGTACAATCGTTACTGGATACCCCATACTTGCGACCTTGTGTCACATCCTACCTGTAATGAATGGGTTGGATAAATACCTACCTTCCTTATTCAAGTTCGTTTCTTCCTTCCTTATTTTAAGGGTGTCCCATCATGGGGTAATAGTTAGCAAGCTCGCCTTTCAGACTAAAATCTCTCATTGGCATACAGTTTGAAAAATTTGGTTTCTTTCCAGACACGTCTTGTGCTGTAATAAAATTGCAAGGTTCTGAATGCGTTTCAATTTGCACAAAAGGGACAAATAATATAAATGAATTAACTATGGCTATATAACTACGGTAAATGACCACATATATACAGATCAATACTTGCACAAGTTCCAACATAAGGAGTATTCAGTACTCAGACCCTGTGTAAATACAATAACCAGATAAAAATTAGCATTCTCCTTCAGAGAATAGCATTCTTATTTTTGAGTGTATATATATATATATATATATATACATATATATATATATACACACACACACAATTATTGTTAGTTTGTCAAAGAAAGAAACCATATTCGGTTATAGAATTTAATATTTTTTAAAAAGATCATCAACAACAAGGCATGCTAACAGCAAGGATTCCTTTGGCTCTCTCTTACTATCCATCCCTACATTGGTAAGTCATCTAGATGGCACCCAGTGTCCATGAAAGGTTTGGACATCTTTTTAGGTGAAGTCATGGTTATCTTCCATTGGCTATTTTTCTCATCAACAGACTTATAGATGAGCAGCAGTAGTTTCCTGACTGAACTATTTTATTGTGGCTGGTAAAGAATGAGGCTCCTCTGCACAGCATCGAGTGAAGCACATCATTGATCTGCTTTTCTTCACATCCACCATGCTGCATCTATGTTGGTTGGTTGTTTTATGGCATATCAACCCTTTTTGGATCATTTAATGCCAAATTCAAGTAATTTTGGTATCACGTTACTTACAGTACCTGCAGTCATTTAAATGGTCACCCATCTAAGTATTGAACAGGCTCATCATTGCTTAACTTCAGTGATCTCGCAGTGTGACTTGGCATTAAGTCTGCATCCTATGGTTTCCAATACTATTTGCACAGATGAATGTGCAATGGAGGAGGAGAGGGTGTTATATAAGTCATACAAGATTTACATAACACCCTCTCTCACTGGTAAGCTGAAGCAAGATGACAGAATGATTATGGAGGCCAGATGTTTTATTATCCTAACTGGTATTTTTTTTCTTCTCTATAGCTCCCTCATAGCCATTATTAGAAAAAATAAATATCCTAGGGTGAGTCAAAAATGTTGCAACATTTTGTCAATATGAAGTACAATTCAGCCAATTTAGCCAAGGTTGTGAAGGTGATGACCCAAACCAGACTGTGAGATTCCAAACTCACATGATACTCTGTGCTACTCATGAATTTGCCTCTATGGCTTGGAATCCACTGTTTTAGGCCTATCTGACCTTGCTTCCCAAGTGAATTTTTTTTAACCATCTAGTTACTGTACTACGATCAACTGTGCCTTCACCTTTCACACAACAGATGCTTTTGGTTACTTCTATGGAATCATGGGCCAGTTTAAAATTGTAAAGCATAAGTTCCTGAATTAGATTACATTGCACATTCGTCTGTGCAGTTTTCAAATCACACATGCAGTGAGAGTAATGCACAAAATGTCAGTGCACTAACTACCATGATATTACCGACCACAGTGGGGTACCTTCCACAACTTGAACTGTATCAGTAACATAATATACATGCCGCAAACTAACACATAGCAAAACATTTCTAAACTTTTGACTTGCGCTAACAACATTCTATTTACATTTATTTTAAAATGCATATGAATAAATTGCAGGTTTAAAAGTCTTTGTAGCAACTGATTTTTGCCCATTTTTTCAGTCAGTCAAATCAAGCCTTAAATAAAAGAACTAAAAATAAGCCATAATTAGCCAGTCATTTTTGGTACATGATTTAAAGAACAAAAAGAATTTCAAATTACCTTCTGTAACTTTAGTTAACATCTGAAAATTTCAACATTAAATTTCTTGGCTTCTGGACCCTTACTTTGCTGGTTTGTTTATGATACTGTTGTGCATAAAAGATATTTAAGATAACTATTCTGCACTATGTGACTTTCTAACTAATCACTTCCTCACCCTCCCCATATTCATTTTGGCTAGTTGTTCAATGAACAAAGGGAATTTTAAATTACCCCCCCTTTTTTACCCAAGGGGATTTAACACAAATCAGTTCAATTTATGTATCCCTTTAAAATTCCTCAGTGGCTCCTTAATATCAAATTTATTTCATGTGCATCTATCAAAATATGCAACAGCACCCAGTTGAGAACCAATGCTCTATATATCAGGTGCCCACACTTTTTCGGCTTTTGAGCTACTTTTAAAATGACCCGGTCAAAATAATATATCTGTATAAAAAAATGCTAAATATATTTATATATGTACTGAGTTTACTTCATATATACAGGGTGGACTATGAAATACTGAAATATTTTTAAAAATTCATAACTTTCTTCATTCTAATTTGATTTTTATATTATTTTTCAGATATATGTAACCTAAGAAAATTGAAAATGTTACATTACAATGTAAAAGAACAAATTAAAATAATATAATTTTACTATTCAACTGAGAGATTTATAATTTCAACCAAAATTTTTTTTTTTTTTTTTTTTTGGTGGCAGAATAATTTCAAGAAATTCAGAATTCAAATGGCCTTCCCATGACTTCTTTTTAATGGGTTATTTAAAGGAGTGTTTAGATTTGAATAAGCTTAAGACATTGTTACAGTTCAAGAATAATATTCATGCAGTGATAAGAGGATTGACTCCAAAAACTTTGGGCAAAGTCATATAAAGTGCTTGAATTAAGACAACTTTGTAACCATGAAAATGGAGTCAATCTACAAGATATCATTTTCACAAATAAAAAAAATATATATATCCCCTTGGACTATATTTTAAGACTAAAATCTTTTATGTGTTAGTCTTTTATAGATTACCCTGTATAATATATGTTTACATACCTTGCATCACTGCATGAACCTTTATGGGACAATACAATTGAATACATTTATGGTCAATACATTACTTTAATGACTTGCACTGAATAGAGTCAGCTAGGGGGTGGAATAGTTCAAACAGTAACTGGTGATAGCCAGTCTCTAACAGGCATTAGTCATCATGGAACACTAAGTAAAGTCGTCAGTGTGGCCTAAAGTCGGTATCAGCCAGACAGCAAGGGACTCTATCCCCTTTTCATTAGCGCTAGATCAAGGAGATTGTTTTTGGCATCTGAGGCAGAGAGCCACACCTACCATCAGCTCCTTACTTTACCGCACAGATCCTTGTGCTACTCATACGCTGAGTTTGCGAGGGCCAGTATCGAACCAGTAAAAAGTGAGTAAAGTCGTCGGGTGGTCTAAAGTTGGTATCAGCCAGACAGCAAGGAACTCTATCCCCTTTTCACTAGCGCTAGATCCAAGGAGATTGTTTTTGCCTCTGAGGTGGGGTGCCACACCTACCACCAGCTCCTTACTTTACTGCACAGATCCCTGTGCTACTCATACGCTGAGTTGGCGAGAGCTGGTATTGAACTAGGAACCTTGTGGTTTATAGCCGAACGCTCTACCAACTGAGCTAACCTGTAATCTTCATCTGGGAAAATAATCTTCATATGGAAAAAAGCTGACTCACATGAGGATGGGTGATATGATGACATAAAAAGAAAGAAGTTTTTTCAAATGGTGAACGATATACCTGCACTATCTTTGCAATCTACCAGTCGATCACAATCAAAGTATTGGGCACCACTGCTCTATATGTATATACAATCAATAAGTTTTTTTTTTTTTTTTTTACTTTATCTAAATAAGGAAAAACAAGGAACTGAAAAGAAAAAGCACAAATTAGATTAATTTTCTTCAAAATGACATAACACGCAAATCTCTGGCAATGAAATTCATTTGTATTTATTCAACAAAGAAATATTTAAAAAAAAAAGAAAAAAAAAAGCCAATCACCCTTTTGATAACATTAAATAGGCAGTTGAAACTTGAACAAGATGGAAAACTGAGACATTTGCACCTGCTTTTTTGTCTTTTTTTTTTTCCCCTTAGACATTCATTCACTTTCTTACGTTTCTCATTTGTTCGTTCACCCCCTTTCATACGGGTTTCAAACTTGTTAGCTGCTTAGTAGTCAAATGTATTCCCCAACGTGTGTATGTAAAGGTCCTATATGCACGCATGTATATTAATACATACCAAAAAAATTTTGCTGAAGATAACAAGAGACCATGGCTTCAGCAATGGCATTTTTGGCTAGCAAACAAAAAGAAATAATTTAAAAAAAAATAAAAGACTAAAAAAACAGTGAAATTGGACATGCAGAATTTCTATAGTATTTAAGCCGAATATTCTTTTTTGTTGATCTTTTTTGTTTCTTTTTTATTTTATTTAAAAGATATTGACAAGAGGACGCATTTGTTTTTTGTTTTTTTAAACAACCAGTTTGATGAAAAAAAAATTTAAGAAGGCAACAGCAGCAGCAGCAGCAATAATAGAAGAAAAAGGAAGAAATTAAACTAAATTTTCCCTGGAAAGCTCCCCACCCTTTTACTCCTAATCATCACCCACACTATTTAAAAAAGAAAAAAAGAAAAAAAAGAAAAAAAGAAAAAAGAAAAAGAAAGAAAAAAGAAAAAAAAAAGAAAAAGAAAGAAAAAAGAAAAAAAGAAAAAAAAAGTTAGATAGATTCAATATAGCAATTGAAATGAAAAAATTGAAAGAAAAAAAAAATTGTTTTTTTTTAATGAAATGACTGAATTCCAAACAAATTTGGTTCAGGTAAAGGAGGAAGGAGAGAAAAAAAAAAAAAAAATGAAAAACCCAAAAGTGCAAATAGAGAAAAGCGGTTTTAATAAATATTACAACGATTCTTGTGATGACCAAATTTACATTCCAGAAACATGAGGACCAAAAATTATATATATAATTAGAAAAAGAAAAAAAAAAAAAAAAAAAAAAAAATCCTGTGTGGGTGTGAGTTAGGAGCATGGAAAGTTAAACATCTTTGTCAGAGCGAGTAGAATTGGTTTCTTGATTATTTTTTGAAAAACATTTTTTTTGTTTTTTTAGATGCTTGGCAGCCTTGTCTTTGGAAATTCTTTTAAACATCAACCTCTGAATCAGTCACATAAACAGAGTTATAATAAGAATTATAATAATAAAAATTTATTTTATCATATAAACCAAAAGTAGGTCCTTTGTGAAGAGAAGGAATTATAAGTACCCTGAGTCCTCCCCAGAAAAAAAAAAAAAATGGTGTTTTTTTTAAAAAATTATTCCAATTTCTGGCTTCCTAGTTTAATTCCATAAAAAATTAAGAGGATAAAAAAATTTTTCTTCTCCCCCAAACTGACATACATTCTTTTATTTTAATAATTTATGACATTAAAAGTTGTTATTATATTAACATAATTATTATGTTATTATATTAACAATTAATAATATATTAATATTAAATCTTTTTTTAAGGAAATAGGTTTATATACACAGGAAAAATTATGCTTCAGAATTTTTTCTAATGAAATAATAGATGAGAATTCTCTTTTTTCTTTTCCTTCTGTCTTTTACTCACCTCTAAAGTGAAGGGAGGGGATTATGTGGATAGATTTTATATTTTTAAAAATTTTCCATATTAGGAGAATATGACATATCATCTGATATGTACTCTTTAAAAGTCGGTTCATTATTGTCCTTCATTTTTAAAAAAAATAAAAAGAGCCTTCACCAACTTTTTATTCTCTATTTAGGAAAAAAAAAAAAAAAAAAAAAAAAAAAAAAAGACAAAAATCATAAGCAAGAGTGTATGTGTGCATATGTTTGTGTATTTTTTCCACTCAACAATAAGCACGGAGAGAGAAAGGAAAGAAGAGGAGCAGAAAAAAGATAAGCACTTAACAAAAATTACGTGTAAAGAAATCAAAGCAGATAACAGAGAGCAAGGATGGAACAGTAAAAGGGGACCCCCCCCACCCAAAAATAAAAAAATGCACTTCTTTCTCTCATGTAATAAATATGTGTTTCGTTACACAGCAAATGTGTATTTATTATCTGAGTGTATGTGTACTGTTAAAAAATCGTCTATTATTCACTAACTTTTTTGTAAGTTATTATTTTTATTCATTAATTTTTTTTTTTTTTTTTCATTTAAATATTTTTGATCTATCGACCAACAGTAATAATTAATTTCTTAAAATAAAATAGTTAAATACTTGCCCACATCTTTTGGTTATTTCTTTACTATTTTTTTAATTTTTTTTTTACATTCATCCCAGCCTTTCATGACCACACTCTCCTCTACACCACCATTTTGATGCTTACCGCTGTCTCCCCTTCTTTCTTTTCTTTCATTTGGCAAATATTTTTCACAGTCACTGATTATTTTATTTCTGCGCCTTTTTTTTTTTTTAAACCACAGGTGAGTTAAACTCACCTTCTCAAACGATGCTGCTGCTGCTGTTTTCTAGTTATCTCCCTTACACCATCACATGACACAGACAGCCAGAGAACTTACTCTTAAAGCCTGCTCAATGCCTGCTTGTTGCTTGTTTGAACATATTTTTTTTTTCCTCATTTTCTTTCTTTTTACCCTTCAAAGGGATTTTGGTAAGTATTTTAATTTTTTTTAATTATTTTCTAAAGTTTTTCTTTTTTTAATATATATTATATATATATATATATTTATATCTTTTTTTTTTCTTAAATTTTTATTATTTTCTTTTTAAACCCCCATATTCTTAGCTCTTGGGTGCAGATGGTCGGGATCCTCTCTGTGTCAGTCCCTCAAACCTTTTATATGTGTAGTTTATAAACACCCAGTCCTTGTGCTTGGATTCTTTGTCAAGGTCTTGGGGTGAAGGCTGTTGTTGGGGTGGTGATGCTACAATTAAAAAAAAAAAAAAAAAAAACATTAACATTTCTAGAACATAAAGAGTAAAACAATTCTCATTACTTATTTCAGATCAAGAAAGTTAACCAATCCAAGAATTAAATTTTATTTCTACATTTGATTAACTTTAATAAAAGAATATACAATGTGTCCATAAAGTCTATGTGCAATTTAAAGAATTTATAATTTTGTAGTGTACACAGACTTTGTGGATGTCCTGTATAATATAACTCTTTGCAATCAATAGACATAGTCTAGGTTAATAGCGCAATAAGTCAAACTTTTTAGATCTTATTTTTTTTATGCAGGTATCATTAGGGAACAAGAAGAGTTTTGGTAAATAGGCCAAATCTAAAACGTTTAGCTTATTGTGCTTTTAACCTAGACTACATTATTGGATCCCATTATAAACAAACAGGTGAGCTTGGCTAACCAAATTTGAGAGGATCTTCTAAAAAGGGTTTTAAAAGATAACAATCCAAGAACATACAATTAACATTTCTAGGAGAACATAAAGAGGAAATCAATTCTCATTATTTCAGATTAAGAATGTTAACCCATCCAAGAATTAGATTGTATTTCTACATTTTATTGGCTTTAATAAATGTATATATAATTCTTCTGCCCAGTAAAGATTTAACAATTTGACTGGACCATCTAAAAAGGATTTAAAATAACATTCCAGCCAAGTAAAAATATTTTAAAAAGATCTTTTCTACATCAATATTTATATTTCTTATTTCAAAACTATATAAGTTAAGAAATCTGTGTTTTATGAGTGTTTGCCTCTTCAAAGAATTTAACCATTAGCAATCTACTTCAAGCACTAATATTACTTCCTCCTTTTCCACGAGTACCAAAATGTTTTGCTCTCATTTACTAAGCTTGCTTTGTTTGGTTCAAGGCCTAAAGTATGGGGTACCCAGTGAGAATCAAACTCACTAGCAAGGGTCTGCTAAACTAGCTACTTATAACCATTGAACAACAAGAAAACTTTAAAAGGCTGATTTTGGTCAAGATTGTTATTGTTGCTCTAACAGAATCTGGCACAAGGTCTGAAGTATGGGCTACTCAGTGAGAATCAAACTCACTAGCAAGGGTCTGCTACTAGCTACATTGTACAATAGGATAACTTTAAAAGCCTAATTATGGTCAAAGTCATTTTGTTGTTGCTTCAATAGGCATGGGTAATCTTTTTGGAAAGTAGGCCATATGATATATGGCTCATCATCGCAAAAAAAGATTCAAGGTAATTTTTCATTGAAAGGACCATTTTTCTCTACAGAAGACCATATATGTAAGCATCTGCCTTAGAAATAGGGAAAAATTGTTCTTTGGTTGGTTGGATTTTATGGCATGTCAACCCTTGTTGGGTTATTTTATGCCAAAGGTGTTTTGTTTTATTCATTCTTCATGGGTATTCAATTCTTTTTTATTTAAACAATTTTAAAAAAAACTTATTTTCTTTTTCTATTTAACCCATAACAGGTACTACCACTCCAGGTCAAAGTGGACCTGGGAGTAATGGTGATGAAGGGGTACTCTACACTTCACAGAGCTCCGGAATTGGAATTTCACCATTAAATGCAGTTTAACATCATACCCAGGACACTAAGACCTTATGGTTGAAACAATCATATAGGTGCCAAGACTTGACATGACTAGCTGATTGATCAGAGGTGGCCTCTCTGACTGCCCGTCTAGCCTAAGTAAGGGCCCAAAGTGGAGTGTTGCAAGTCATGGACTGCACAGCCACCAGGATTCCGTCCTTAAGCATCATGAGTCGCCACCCACAGCCAACAGGTGGTCCCATTGAGGGGATTTTACCTTTCTGCAGAGGTGCAGTCGTGTATACTCCAGCCCTGGTGATGGCGTTTTTCTCTTTGGTATACAGATCTTTTTTATAAAAAATATCTAAGTCTTGGTATAATATTATAACAGAATAATTAGAAGAAAAAATGTAATACTTGAAAAGAAACCCCCCCCCCAAAAAAAAAAAACAGTTATAATAAGTGAACAGAAATTTGTCGGTTCAGACAGCCAGATCTCTCCATGGAAAAAGACGTTCTCCCAACTGCCAAAGCCCCTTGACCAAGTCCTTGCCGACTGCAAAATTTTTTCTAGCAGTCCTCCGCCAAAGCTCACTTGCCTCTTGTTCGCATGTCTGTATTTTAATCAGCAAGATCAGAATGCAGCTGTCTCGGTGTGGGAAGGCAGGCCTTAAATAATCATTAACTGCCCAGTCCAAGATCCCTCATCTGGGTCAATCACACAGTGTAGGAATTTGCATACACACCAACAAGGTAGTCTGATGTCAAGCCACGACTCATGATCAGAAGGATGTGAGTTCAGTCTCTGTAATAACTCGCTACACTCCCCTCCTGATCTCATTTTACCAGACATATTCATGCTCTCTTTGAGCTACCACGTACATAATTTCTCTTGTTATATCAATGTATTCAATATGAGCCGTGTATCAAAGAAAAAATTGAATATTTAGAGAGTGTTTGAGTACACATGTGTGAACTAAACGAGACAAACTAAATTTTAATAAACATTATTTTCCTCGTGGAATCAGGCAAGCTATTTCAGAAACAATGTGGGTCCCATGTGGCCCACAGTTTGCCCATGACTGCTCTAACAGGACATGACAAAATCAACTGCACGATTCAAATAGACTATCATTCAGTAATTAGAGTTGCCTGTAGTTGAAAGAATCTTTTTGCTCATAGAATAAAGTCACCAACAGAGAGTTAATGTTTAACACATTTTTAAGGATTTTGTTTTTTTTATATCACCATCAGGGTTTACTGAAAATGAATAATTCCTGTCTACTACATATATGCACAGATACATCTTACTAATTCTACAATACTAATGGCTGAGATGTTAACTAGTGCAATGGCTTTGTCTGATTTAATAACTGTAACATACCAATATATTCTAAAGAGACTTCTGTCTACTTGTGATAGACCCTTGCTGATATTAAAGTATTTTTACTTTCAAAATTAAAACAAAGTTTACATGAATTAATTAAAAGTATAAGGCACAAAAATAAATCTGAGAATCTCAACATACACACTTAAAGCAGTGGTTCTCACTCCAGTGTGTGTGTGTGGTGGGGGGCGGGGGCAAGAGGGACCTGATAAATTCTATGGCCTAAGTCGTTGGGGTGGCCTAAAGTCAGTATCAACCAGACAGCGAGGAAGTCTATCCCCTTTTCACTAGCGCTAGATAAAGGAAACTGTTTTTGCATCTGAGGTGGAGCGCCACACCAACCATCAGCTCCTCACTTTACTGAACAGATCCCTGTGATATTCATACACTGAGTTGGCGAGAGCCGTTATTGAATCTGTAACCTTGAGGTTTCTAGTCGAACGCTCTACCAACAGAAAAAAATTTGCGATGGGGGTGGACAAGTCCATTGAAAGAGGCCCACAGTGGTACAACCTTGTTGCACTCTACATTTTTCATAGTAATAGTCAAGGATCACATTAATGATTAAATAAATAACATTTTCCTCTTTATGCATTAACTATGTATTATCAAATAATTTTCAAATGTTTTTTTATGTTACTTGTGTACATTTATGTAAAATTTATGTGCAGAACTCTTTTTTTTTTGTATAAATTTATTATCTATTTATTTTAATTGGCAGAATTTAAGAAAATTCATTTTTTGACAGAATAAAAATTTATTTCATTTAACTGGTTTGGTTTTTAAAACAAGCAGTCTTGAAGTTTATATGGAGAAATATCACTGTTTATTTGTTCTGGAAATTGTAAAATGAGCTCTTGTTTAAGTAAACAACTAGGGGGCATTAAACTCCCCTCCCCCCCAAAAAAACATCAATTGAAAGAGGTCCATGAATAGAAAAAAGGTTGAGAACCATTGCATTAAAGGAAGAAGATATTTTTTCAAATGCACACAGATAAAAACAAATATTAGAAATTGAGACAGATACTTACGCCACTTTAGATCAATTTCTGGAAAATCATCAAAGTTGGATGTGTCATCTATACTCTTCACTTCTACTGGAATGGCTGCTGGGCGGTCTCTGCACAAACAACAATTAAGTAAATAAATAAAACAAGAAAAAAAGAAAAAAAAGAAAGAAAGTCAGGTCATATTTTGAAGAAGACATTGGAAACTAGACATTAGAGTAAGCATTTATCTTATTTACCATATATACTCATGTATTATGCAACTTTATGAGACCTAAATTTTAGATTAACATTAGGAGGTTGCAAACTTTGTGTGTACAAATAGTTGGCCAGGGCTAGGCCTAGTTTGTATCTTGTGTATGGTGTGACCCATAATATTAGGTTATAATTTAGTTACCAGAAAGCTGCATGGTATGCAAGTTTTTTTTTTTTTTTTTAGTAAAATTTGCAAAACATTTTGACAGCCACTTATATAACCATGGGCACTGGAATCTTGAATGTATTAACGCAGAGGAGAATTTTGTTTGGATGTTGCCTCATATATTATTACATCATCATAATACATAAATGGTCTAATGACATTTTTTTTTAAATTCCAAAACTATAGTTTAAAACATTTAGACAATAGTTACAATCATTGAATACAAAACGACATTAATGAGGCACTGCTCTGTGTGTGTGTAATATATATATATATATTATATATATATATATATATTATTTTTGCTTGAAGGCAATTATAAATGCATGTATCGCATAAAATTCGATAATTATAGAAAATAATCTTGACAAGTAAATCCCGCAAAGGATGGCTCGCTATGCTGAACACCGTACAGACTGTTTCGACTTTATTAAGTCTCTTCAGCGATGTAACTAACGACTCCCTCCGACAGGAATCGAAACCGGACTTCACAGGCATAGTCAGAGACCATAATCCCTGCGAATTAACCTTGTCAATGATACTATTATTATATATATATATATATATATATATATATATAAGCACAAAAAAAGAATGTAAATCTGAAAAGTTTGCTTTAAAAAAGTGCATAATGCTATTATAGCAGAGCAGTTATAAAACCTAAAAAATATAATTATGTACACTTGAAGTCCATTACTTGAAGTTTTTACAAGATGTGCACAATCATCAGATGAATATATATATATATATATATGTGTGTGTGTGTGTGTGTCAGCCAGCTTGATTTTGAGCATAACCACATTCTGTGCTTTGTGGCAACAATCATCTATGACTTCAGTTGACAAAACAGTGAGATAATGACAGCTCCTACCAGAGACCAGACATAGCCAATGATTTTTCACCAAAAAATATTAGACTGATTACCAACTGGCTGAGAATGCTTATGAATGTAAATCCATCGACAGAATGTTCTTTGGCATAAATTGCAGACATTGCTGGTAACCAGACACCACACAGACTTTATTTTAGTCTCAATTTTTTGAATACATCAACATCAGATTTGTAAACAAAAGTCAAACAAAATCAAAACCATTTTTTTTCATACCTGATATGTTCCCAATCCACACCTTTAAAGAAAACCTGAGCTTTAAGGTCCTCTAAACCATTTGCACCACATCTATGTTCCGGATCACAGCATATTCTGAAAATATATTATCACAGTTAAATTAATTAAAAAGAAAATGTGTCAAATATATATAAAGTTTGTTTGGAAAATAACTACTTAGGATTCTGGCACTTTAGTCCCTTTCAAAATTCTTCCCTTGAAACTTAATACACTCATCCCAGAGAAAAAAAAAAAAAAAAAAAAAAAAAAACAGCACAAGAAACTATTTGCTTGGTACATTTTGAATGTGGTTGTCCAACAGTACACAAGCTCACTACCAACAAACTCCAGAGAAAAGTATCTGTTCAAGTATGTGCAGTAAAATCCTCTTTAATTGGTTGCCAAGTTATGCAAAGGCCGCACAACTGATTCTCAAGATATTGTTGGAAAAAATCTGGACAGACGTCTCACAAGAAATGCTAACTTACAAATTTATTAAAAGTTTAAACAAACTTTGTGCATCAAAAGTCAAAGAAAACAAGTAATCTTATTGCTTACTAGCAGAGCTACCTAGTGTTCCAGGATTTAAAAAGTTAAAAATAAATCTCTTATCTATATTTATACATAGATTAATAAAAATAATTTTTCTCTATATTTGTTTTATCTTTTATTCTGTATATATTCTTGGTTTTAAGTTGTTTATTTTTTATCATACTCCTTGTTTGTATTTTTGTCTTTTATTTACTTTATATTGTTTTATCCTTTATTAATTGCTTTTATTTTTTAATCATGTTTTAATTAATTTAAAAAAATATATATCATTGATTTATATTATTAAATTTTCATTTAACTTTTCTTATAGAAAATGAGGGGTAAAAAGATTTTTTAACTCCCTCCTCTTGGACAAAAATAGGGTATGGATTTTATTGAACTTTAGCTTTTTGCTTGCCTCGACCAATTTTCCTTTAAAAACAAACAAGAAGAACCTTTCTTATATACTTTTTGATACACCTTGTATTCTGGAAAAAAAAAAGTTCAATTCATTAATTTTTTTCAGAATACAAGGTGTGTCAAAAAAGTATCAAGTTCAAAACTGTATTTACCAAGATAGAAATGAAGAATGAAGGGAATGTTATATTTTTTTCAGAATACAAGGTGTGTCAAAAAGTACAAACAATCTCGATATGTTTTGGCACACCTTATATATATATCTCACCAGTATTGAATCGGATCAATCTCTAAATGGAATAAAGTTTGATTAAATGGGAAGGAAAAGTTCAAATGTTGTTAGAGGCATCCATTAAATTTTAGTTTTATGTCACATTATTCATGGTTGGTGAAAAAAAATCATTCTTTCTTGAATTGAAGTTATTATAAGTTACTATTTTTTTGTGTTTCATTAGAAGAGACCTACTTTCGTATTAAATCTTGGGCTTCATTAGAAATAGGTACTTCTGGAGGGAAGACCAACGTTTCTCGCCAATTCATTACTTTTCTATAGGTTTCTTGTGGATTCTCCGAGCAAAACGGAGGATAACCTGCAAGAAGAAATGAAAATAAAAATTTTAAAACAATGATTTAACAAAAGTTTACTTGGTTAGATTGCCTAAAAATCTTTTTTTTTTTAAATTTGAAACAGATTTAAAAAAAAAAAGAAAGTTAAACAAATCAACATTTAAACAAGTTATAATTTACTGATTTCTTCAATGACAATATACAAAGATGTGCTGTAAAGTTCTCAGCCCAACCAAGAAAATAACCTAAAGCCATGAAAAGTACATTATCATCAAGGTGTGCTAACAGTATAGATGTCTTTGATTCTCTCTCGCCATCTGTCTTTATCAGCCATCAATCTTGCCAAGTCTTCTAGATAGTATCCAGTGTCCACACAGTGCTGTAGTAAATAGGTTTTTGCTGATCAGCCAACACTGGTGTGTCCTTGTTTAGGAGTCCATAGGAGAATGTTGCTTAGGAGTTTATCCTTGCTTCTCAAGCCAGCAGTATCCAGTATATCTTGCTCATCTTTCTTGGATGATTTATGAGATGGGAGGTAAATGGCTGTACAATTACTGTTTGTTCAAAACAACACACAGTATCTTTGTGTAATTCCCATCTCACTTTTTGTCCAGGCATTTTGTTAAAGCCCAAGTTGTGCAATCATACAATAGTACTGACACAATTACAGTTTGGAAGAATTCCTGTTTTATTTTATCAGAGATCAGATTTCCATATGGTGGTTCACCTGTCAATTTCACATATTGATCCTAGAATTCAAAGCACTTGACACATTGTTTCCAGTTTGTTAAAAAAAAAAAAAGAAAAAAAAAAAGTTATTTACTTCTTGGTTGGGTTAATAACTTTTCAAAACCCAATAATATATGAGGGTCATCAAATAATGAACTATTAAGGAACGTCATCAGTGTGTGTGTGTGTGTATATATTATATAGACAAACATAGATGTTACCATAAAAGGTTTGAGAAATTTGAAAAGTGTGAACAGATAAGACATGAAAATAATAACTCCTCATTCCACAAATTTAAACTGAGACTGAATTTAATATAAAATTAGGAATTATTTTAAAGGAGACACAAAATTTCAAATCAAAATTCAGTTAATAACTGTGTTTGGCTACAGACTTATTGTTCTTCCTGTATATACATGCATGTATACATAATTTTATAATGAGAGAGAGAGAGAGAGAGAGAGAGAGAGAGAGAGATTTTAACCGAATATTATTTTTCCACATAAGCAATTTGAAGTTTCCTTATTTCCTTAATATAGTGTACAGTATAAATTATTAGACTAGAAACAAGGGGAATAACTCTTTAAAAAAAATTAAAATTCTTATGATTTAATTATAAACTATTTTGATAAATAAAGCTGCATATTGAACACCATTTTTTTAATGGGTTATCCCCATTATTTCAATAATTTGGATGATTAAAAAAAATGGTGTTCAATATGCAGCTTTATTTATCAAAATAGTTTATAATTAAATTATAAGAATTTTAATTTTTGAAGAGGAATTATTTTAAAGGAGACAAAATTTCAAATCAAAATTCAACTAATAATTTGTTTGGCTAGACTTATTGTTCTCCCTGAATATGGGTAATTTTATAATGAGAGAGAGAGAGAGAGAGAGAGATATTAATGATTGATTTTCATTACTTATTGTAAATATCATTTTATATCATCATCATGTCATGCTGACAGCACAGATTCCTATGACTCTCTCTCACCACCCATCCCTATCAGTCATCGCCCTTGGCAGGTCTTGAGAGCTGATTGGTGTATGTTTTTGCTGGTCAGCTTATACTGATGTATCCATGTGTAGGTGTCCACAGGAGAATGTTGCTTATGAGTTCATCCTTGCTTCTCCAGCATGTCTTGAATGGTTTGTGTGATAGGAGGTAAGTGGCCATACAGCTGCTTTTTTGTGAGTTGCTGCTTCCAGGATTTGTTCAAGACAGCACACAACATTCTTGTGTAGTTCCCATCTAGCTTTTTATCTGAGTGTTTTGTTTGAGTCCAAGTGGTGCAGTCATACAATAGAAGTGACACGGCTCTGATGAAATTTTTAAACTTTTATCATGTTCACAAAATCTTCAAAAATTCCTAACATTTGTACATTATTCTAAGTACTATACTGCATGTTTGATAATGGTTGGTTGGATTTTACAGCATTTCAACCCTTGGGGTATTTTATACTGAAGATGTTTTCTTTTATTCATTCTTGTTGGGTATTCCAATTTTTAAAAAAATTTTAAACACTTTTTTTTTAAAACTCATTTTTTGATCTATTTAATGAATAGATCAGACCCTTAACAAGTACTACCACTCCAGTATCTTTGATGAGTTGTAGTGAACCTGAGCACTGTACACTATAATTTCATTTTTATTATTATCATTACTATCTAATTAAATTCTAAGCTATTCAGTTTTGAATGACCAAAAGACCCAATTAATCTTCCTTATTTAATTGAAAATAATTTTTTCAGTTAAATACAATATTTGAATAAAATATGAAAATAGAATTAAAATAAACAGATACAATAAGGTTGACGACTTTGAAAAGTTAATAAAAATAAGTGTGGGTGGATTAAAAAAAAAAAAAGATGGTTGGATAGGAAATTCTTCCGACTTACCAATTAACATTTCATACATAATCACTCCTAATGACCACCAGTCACAGCTACTTGTGTATCCAGTTTGAATAAAAACTTCTGGAGCAATGTAGTCAGGAGTGCCAACAGTGGAATAAGCCTGGAAAATAGAGAGAGAAAAAAAATCATTTTTATCATAAGATAAAGTTGAGTTTATGGCATGTCAACCCTTTTTGGGTTATTTAATACTAAAGTCATTTTTTTTTTGTATTTTTGTAAGCAGTTATATGGTTTCAAGTAACTAATAATCAATTCATACAGTATTACATGGTTTCAAGCATGTATTTACTCAACTAGGGTGTAGGATGTGACACAAAGTCAATTTTTAAGTGGAGTAAAACTGGTTTGAATTCTGAGTTTTCTTCTCCTAGATCAGTTGTCTAACCAAGATTAAAGAATCCAGTTTTGGTGCTCATTTCATGTTATGCTGGAATGATGCTGTTCTAGATAGAAAATTCTGCTTATTATTGCAGCCAGTGGCTTTCTTTTAATAGATGAACCTATCTGGAACAACGTCATTCTTATGTAACATGAAATGAGCATGAAAAGCTCTGTGTGTAGCAATTACAGATTTATCAGTCTTAAAAAATATTTCAACAGCAAATGCACAGTGTGCACCAGTCCATGCAATAATCATAACTGATCATATCTGAAGGGGGAAAAATGGTAAGACATTAGCTAGATGGGGCTACCATAATCATTTGCCTAAGTTTATTTGCAACACACTGGTGACAGTTTAAAATGTGGGAGTTATTTCTGCCACCCCTTGTATAATGTTTCCCTAGAAATCGGGGTGAGTTGGGGTGGGGGGACAGTCCCTGTGGCATAGTAGCTAACATGCTGGATTGAAACATTACAGTAAGTGAATACAAACTCCAGTCGTATTATTATGTTTACTACCAGACTAACCAGACTATATCCTTAGGAAAAGTATGAAACCCCTAATCCTCCCAGCTATGGGTTAAATAATATCACTACTGTTATTCTACAAGGATGGCTTTGACATTAAATAACCCACTAAAGTTGATATGCCACTAAACAAAGAAACCAAACTAAAATCCTAGTATCTATGGTTTAGAAGAAAATTAAATTCTATTTAAAAGAAAAAAAATTGGGGAGGAGTAAACTTATTTAATGATACTTAAATATTGGAGACCAACATGAAAAATTTCAGATAAATGTGACTTACCAATGCTCGTCGATTTCGCTTCCAACTTTCTGCTCTCCGCTTTGAATCTATTGGGTTAAGTGCTATAAAAGAGAAAAGAGGAAAATTTTAATAAAAAGCAAAATGAATGGAAAAAATAAAAAAAAAGAATTAGGAAACTTCCAAGTGAATTTAGTGTAGAGACAAAACTTTCATAAAGACAAATAATTTCATCAAAACAGTCAAAATTGAAAACTGGAAAGTGAAACAGCAATTAAAAACACTGTATTCTTTAGAAAAGACAAGAAATTTCATTGTTTTAACATTGAACACACTGAATAACTGTATTGAAGTCTTCTGAGTTTTAAGAAAACAACAATTCCAATAAAGACAATTTATAAATGCAAATACAATTTGTTAAAGCATATGTGGTGTAACTGTTATCATTGTAGGAAATGGACTTTGTGAATAGAGTTCAAATTCTGGATGAGACGCTTTACATTTCACTTTATGCTAATTCCCTTGGCAAAGTCAAGAATCAACTGCTTCTCCCCTAGTTATAGATAAATAGTAGGGCAGATTGGGCCACTTAGCCCTCATAGGTTTATGAGAAAGAAAACTATATAAAAATAATGGCTGGGTATCCCAGAAAGAGTATCCTGCCCAAGAAAACCTCCCCCATGCCAAATTCATACAAATGGTGAGGGAAGAAAAAACAGATTAGGATGAGAAAGAAACCTATCACTAAGCATAATAGAGACAGTGAAAATTGAACCAATTCAAATTGTTAATTTTCTAAATAAATATAAAATACTGTATTTGATAGCATTTAAGAAACTGGACAGATCAGATACAAACTTATTTCAGCACTCATAGTAAAAACTAAATTGTAGTTTACAGTAATGCTGATAGCTTTTTGATTTAGTGCATCCTGAGAAGAATATATTTGCTTTGAACGAGTCCCCAGGAAAAGTTATGGGTCCCAAGTAAAGCCATCTAACTCCTACCTTGTAACCTATCCTGTGTAATTCGTTTTATGAAACTATTGAAATGTATTTACAGTTAACTTGAAATGGTGAGGGAAGAAAAAAGGAAAACACTGGGATGCATGGATATGATTTTACTGTGTCCTTTTAGATTTGTGTGCATCAGAAATGCATGACACATACCTATCAGCATTTCTGAATTTATAGAAGAGCCATATCTTTCTATATAGTAGTCTCATTTGGTTTTATTCAAACTTCCATAGATTTGTCAGTAAACCAACTTTCAAGACACTCAAGAGTTGTATTGATCTCTTATTCTGGTCACTGGAAAGTCCAAGATCAGGAAGCAATAGGCTATCAATCATTCCTTATCTGTAGGGCAGCTTTGATTAAAGTCTAATGCATTTCAACCTGAGCATGTATTTAAATCAAGCCCTTGGCATGGTAGGATGCAACACAAGTCAATGTTTAAACAGGGTAAAACTGGTTTGAATTCAGAGTTTTCCTTCTCTAAGACAGGTTGCCTTAACAAAACTAAATGACATTAGCATGAAGCAAAACAGCTTCA
Organism: Doryteuthis pealeii; assembly: GCA_023376005.1. Lineage (NCBI taxonomy): Eukaryota > Metazoa > Mollusca > Cephalopoda > Myopsida > Loliginidae > Doryteuthis > Doryteuthis pealeii. Next base: position 125,908,176 of record CM042140.1, read on the forward strand.
TCATGTTCATTTGACCTCAGGTCACCAATTCCAATTTCTACAATAATAACCTACACTAACCACACCTGCCTCAGTATGTAGATAGTTTCCTATACTCTTCTAGAAATAGATTGAAACCTTGGAAAGGGTTCATTGAGATTCACCACCAATTCAACCTCATCATCCCTCCCTCTTCTATATTGAAACTATTTAAACCTGCTTTGTAGAATGGTTTACAGTCTAATAAAGTTGTAGGGAAATTAAGAAGGATCACTTTGAATTGTGCTCGGTTTTGAAGGTCTTTTGTATGGTACTTCTGGGTAAATTCTTGCCTGCACAAGTGAGGTAGGGGAAGTAATGTTCATTGCATTCCTATATCGGCTGCAAAGCAATATTTTTTATAGTAATTTTTTATGTTTAAAAGGTGTATCCTGTAAGCAGTTACATTGTTTCTTTGTGTTTAGTATGTAAATATTCTTATGCTCAATTGATAAACAAAATTGTTCACAATTATTTGCCTTTTTCTAGCAAAAAAAATCAAGAACATTTTAATTACAATAAAATTGTTGAGTTATGTTACAAGTGTATAATTTTGTTAACATAAAGGAGCTTTTAAGTGTGGGATGATTTTATTTTTATTCTTAGTATGAGCAAAAAAATGCTACTTCCATCTATTAATAGTGGTTACATTTGTATATAGATTTTATGCAATAAACCATTATGGGATGGAAGTAATATTATTTATAAATCTACATTATATATATATCATCTACAGATACATATATATGTTTTGTTAAACTCAACAGACAATTCTTGTCGGACGAGTTTGTTTGATCCTTTCTGTCTGGCCATCTTTTTAATATCCGGGTGGAATTGGTGTATAAATAATGGCACAAAGTCGTGCAGTGCAGAAAGTGCTTGTGAAAAAACCTTTGGTGGATTCATACACCAATTCCACCCAGATATTAAAAAGATGGCCAGACAGTTAGAAAGGATCGAACAAAAACTCGTCCAACAAGAATTGTCCATTGAGTTTAACAAAACATTTTTAAAAGAAAAAATGCTGCTAAAATATACTTTATATATATATATATATATATATATATATATAATAACAATACTTTTAGCATAAGCTAAGTACAGGGAAAACACACACACACACACACATATATATATATATATATAGACTGAGATATAAGACAATCAATATAGATAACAAATATATATTAAAAAAGACCCCCCCCAAAAAAAAAAACAAAAAAAAACATGATTATGACAAGAATTATGAGCAAGGCTTTATGTGTATGTATTTAGCATTAGCAGTTTATCTGCTTTCCTGGAAAAATAAACAACATTCAATTATTTGCATCTCACTACCTCTAACCTTGCAATCAATAATCAATAATTATTGAACTCGCAATACTCAACAAAAAAAAGTCTTGTCACTTAATACAGAATTAGGATTTGATCAATAAAACATCAAAATAAGAAAGGAGTTATATAAATATACAGTTACTGTTTCAATGAAGGAGAAAAGAGTTGTTATTTTTAAAGATATATAAACAACTAAATGAGTCATATTGTACTAGAATTAATTCATCTGGCATAAAATATAGGTTTATAAAATAACTGGAGAGTTCTGATAACCATCAACCCAATGACTGCACTGCAAACAAGGTTGCCTTTTTGCAAGGCTGGAAACCAAGTACAAAGTCCAACTTTCATAAAAATCTTTTAATATCAATGGGGCGGGGGGGGAGAGAGAGAGAGAGAGAGAGAGAGAGAAAAAAAAAAAAAAAAGAAAGGTTTTTTTTTTCACCAATTATTTCAATGTATCTTTTATTTTTAAATAATTATGCAGACATTACTGAATCTAACAAATTATCAATATACACTTTTCTTCACTGTATCATAGGTAGGAGCTGAAAAGTTGCACTATGAAACCCTGCCCAAAATGCGCTTGTGGTGTAATGGTTATTGTCATAGGAAATAGAAACAGTGACAAGTTCAAATCCTGGACAAGGTTGGGTATATTTTGCATAGTGCTAAAACTATTGGGAAAGGTATGTCTCCAGCTATTCTCACTACAGATATGAGTAAATAGCAGAGCAGACTGGTATGGCAACAGGTCTAGAGAAGGAAAACTGAATAAAAACCTGTTAAACTCTGCTTAAAAACTGACCTTGTCTCACAGCCTGCTCATGCAGAGAGGTTGTTAAATATATAAAGATGCTTTGGCTTTGATAAGAGATTCTAGATTTGAATTAGGTATTTATTGAATCATACATTTGAAAATGGTGATAGCCGCTTATATATATATATATATGGATCCTTTCCGTCCACTAAGGACGATGGTGTAGTGTCCAAAATAAAAAGTAAAAATTTTTATCTGCAGATTTATTGAATCATACATTTGAAAATGATGATGGCCACTTAGCATAACAGTTATCATCATAGGAAATAAAATTGGTGCCCTGAGTTCAAATCTTTGACAGAGCTATTTGTGTTTTACTTTGCACTAATGCCCTTGGAAATACTACCTCCATCTCATAATAGTTATTACATTTATTGCATCAAATCTATATACAAATGAAGGGGGCCCTCGTGGTGTAGTGGATTATGTGCTGGATTGCAATATCATAGTAAGTGAGTTCAAACTTCAATTTTACTATAACATTCACTTTCATACTATTACCTTTGGGGAAGGTATGAATCCTCTTCATCTATGGGTTAAATAGTACCACTAATCTTATTCTAAAAGGATAACTTTGGTATTTGAAGGTTGATATGCCATTAAACCAAGAAACTAAACTATATACAAATGAGGTAGCATTTTTTGCTCATATTAAAAATGAAAACAATATAATTTACACTTAAATCCTCCTTTAACATGTTAACAAAATTATACACTCATAACAAAACTCAACTACAACTATGGGTAAATAGTAGGGCAGTCTGGGATCTTTAGCCTTCGTACAGCAACCGGTCTAGAAGAAGGAAAACTCTGAATTCAAACCAGCTTTGCTCCACTTACAAATTAATCTTCAGCCATATCCTGATCATGGTAAAGGGGTTGGGTAAATATATACATTTGAAAATTGTCACTAACATAAAATCTTGGATCAGAATTTAACATCCAGGGAGAGACAGTTCATTAAAGGTCTTAAGTACCCATATTTAAAAAAAAAATCTAACAGGACACTAAGTAAAGGTCCAGTTTAACATCATAGTTCTATCACAAATTTAACCTCTTGTTAAAACTATTAAAAAAACTTTTCAATTTTCAAAAAACTAATGTTTTAAAAAAGAAAAAAAAATGCTTCAGATTCTTATTAGTAAATACAGAAAATGTGTTAGCCATAACTTTCGCCCACTTTGATTTATATGATGAGACATAAAAAAAAAAAAAGTTTGGTGAATATATATATATATATATATATATATATATATATATAACAACCTTCTGCACATGTTGCGACACATGATCAATTTCTCAAGTGGAGTTTAACAGGTTCAGATTCAGGATTTTCCTTCTCCTAGACTGGTTGCCTAACCAAATTTAAATAACCCAATCCATCCTACTATTTACCCAAAACTGGAGGGAGAATAGTTGGATTCATACCTTTCCCAAGAGTATTAGCACTATGTAAAATACAAACAGCGTCGTCCAGGATTTGAACTCGGGTTGTAGACTCCATTTCCTACGATGATAATCATTACACCACATGCCTCCATTCAGTTTGTGAATATAAGATTGTATTCAAATGAATCTAAAAGCATTTTTTATATATAATAAATATAGTTTAGGTTGATTAAGCACAACCTTTATACAGAGAGAGATTATATATATGTGTATGTGTCTGTTTTTTTCAAACATAAAAATTGCAAACAAGTAAGAAGTATAAAACCCAGTTCACGTATCTTGGATTATAAATCCTCAATGTAGTTTCATGGAGCATTAACTATTATACGAAAATTTTAATAGATTTTTAAAAAATCTTTAATCTTTTCTCCAAAGTTCTCCCAGCCACCCAAAATACCCAAGCAAAGAAAAGCAGATAGGTATGACTTTAGCTTCTTCAGGGTTGATGTGAAACTGTTCCGCACAAGGATATTCATTCACTTAGATATTTTAAATACTCAAGTATCCTTTTATTAACTCTTAACTTGGAAAAATAAATATAATCCAAATATTACTGCTCATTATTATAGATATCAAGATATTTATTTATTGGAATAAATTCTAATAAAATCCATATAAACTGGTTTCAAATTTTGTGTTTATATACAATTTATGATTGATTGATTTTAATGGCATATCAACCTATCTTGGTTATTTTATGCCTAAAGGTTGGAGAATCAGGTTGTATATTCATATTTACATTTTTTGAGTAGTTGTTTAAGAGGTTCTTATTTATTTTTTCCATATGGTTCTATCAGATATGAATAATTTTCAACGGATCTATTTGACCCATAGATGGGTCCCTAACAGGTACTACCATTCTGGTTCAAAGTGGACCTGGGAGTAACGGCAATGATGGAGTACATCACACTCCCCAGATCTCAAGAACCGTAGCCTTGCCATCAGATGCAGTTTAGTGTCATACCCAGAACACCTTTTTTTGTGGGGTGGGGGGCAAGGAGAAGTCTTACCACTCCATAGGAGATACAGTCAACACATTCTAGGCCCACCGACAGGGTGTATACAATTTATGCTATAATAGACTATCAGTTGGGTTCTGATGGTAACAATGGTCCATGATGATACTAGTACTTCTATTGAGGAAGGAGTTAATTCTAATTAGCATTTCATAATTATTCAGAATTTGAAAGATTTTCAAATGCTGACTTCATAAAATCATTAATCAGTTGCAAATTGGACTGGAAATTGCTTTATTCTCTAAAAGTATTTTTAAGCATATTGCTCAAATAAAAATCTTGTTATGATGTGTAGTTTCAACTGTTACAGTTACATACCAATATGAGGTGTGCTTAGCATAACAGTTATTGTTATAGAAAATAGAATCGTTGACCAAAGCTCATCTCCTGGATGAGGCTATTTGCATTTCACTTCATACTAATACACTTGCAAAAGGCATTATGTCCACCCCCCCCTAGCTACGATTAGATAGTAGGGCAGACTGGGTTCTTTAGCCTTGGTTAGGCAATTAATCTAGGAAAAAGAAAACTGAATTCAAACCAGTTGTACTCAGCTTAAAAATTAACCATGTGTCACATTCTGTTCATGGTGGAGGGGTTTAGTAATTACATACATACAAATATGAGAATTCTTTTTTTGAAAAAAGGATGTATCAACGAATAAGAGAAAAAAACAAAGATTTTTTTTAAAAAATTGAGTTCGTCACAATTTTGACTGTCGGGGGAGGGGGGGAATTGAGTTGGAATAATAATGAATATATATAAAACAGCTGGTTTAGAAAACAAATTAATAGCAGATACTATCTACCAGAGTTTCACTGAGAAGGATCTTCAGAACAACTCTAACTGAAACTCTCTCTTTCACTCCATATATATATATATATATATATATATATTAATAATAGAAAGGAAATGAATCCGATAGTATGAGTATAGATGAAAGGATATGAAAACAACACAATATGCTGTTAAAATGAATATGATATAAAATATTTTCATTTTAACAGCATATTGTGTTGTTTTCATATCCTTTCATCTATACTCTCTCTCTATATATATGTATATTATATATATATAATGAGAACCAAAAGCTTTGATGATAGAGAATCAGACTAGTAGTTGAGAGGCCTGCAGTTTAATGTAAGCCTATCAGGATGGTTGGTGGAGGTGGTGTAATGGTTATTAGTAGGGAAAATGGAATTGATGACCTGAGATTAAATTCTGGACAAGGCTGTTGGTATTTATTTCAAATTGATGTTTTTGAGACAGACATGAATCCATCTCTTCCCCTAGCTGTAGGTAAAATAATAAAATAACCTGGACTCTTTCTTTAGTTTTCTTTGGTAACCAGTCTAGGAGAAAGACAACCTTGAATTTAAAACCAGGTGGGCATGGAGCAATACCATCCAATAAAAAGCCTACTTGTAGTACCAAAGTACCATTACTGTTGTAACAAGGCTGCTGTCCTGTTTCCCATTGAATCTACAGATTAAAGTAATTAGGATGGCAAATCTTATTACTATAGATTTGTATCAGAGAAAACCTGAATGACATCAGTTTCTCCCTTGTGATTGGTCGATCTAAGATTTGTAACACCAATATCTATATAGTATAGATATTAGCAAAGAGTAGCAAATAAACTTCCCGCACATCATCATGCTTGTAAGATCCGCATTTGTAGTATAAATACTTTGTATACACGCATATTTTCAATAGCTGTTATAAGAAAGAATCTGATATGTTGGAACTTGCCCATGTGTAACCTGGTACTGTACAAGGCAAGGATATTTAACTCTCTAAAACATATGAGAGAAGAAGAGGAAGGAGAGAGAGAAAAGAAAAGGAGAGAAAGAGGGGAAAGAAATAGAAAAGAGGAAGAAGAGAGAGGAAAGAGAAAAGAAAAGAAAAAGAGAAAAAAAAAAGAAAAAAGAGAGAGAGAGAGAGAGAGAGAGAGAGAGAGAGAGAGAGAGAGATTTATTCTAAGCAACTGTGTCTTCCTCTCTCCAAGAACACTGCAAGGACAACCAGACAGGCATAAAAATGTGAAACAAGAATAAAAGCTTTTATAAAAAGTGATAGATTCACCTTCTCTACTGACCACAAAGGCACACCCAACACAATCTCAAGTACTTTCCTGATAAAAGAATTCATTGTAGTGTCTATAAATATTGCAGGATGCTAAGCTAAGGGATGTACACCATTGAAGAAGATGAAGACGGAAGAAAGATCACAGGAATGAATTAAAATACCAATTCTCTTGCTGACTGGTTTATTTTTGATGCAAAATAATTATTTAAAAAATAAAAATAAAAAAAAGAGGAAAAAAAAAGAAAGAAAAAAAGTACTACACACAGTAAAGTTACTTTCTACACCCCAAAAGGTATGGAGGAGAGCTTCATGTAAGGTGAATGTTAATGCAGTTGCCTCTGCAGCTGTTCGAGCCAACTGCATTGAATTAAGCTCAATTCTTACACTGTGCAGTGAGAATTGCACATTTTTCTGCACCAGTTTGTCTGACTGAATATTACTGCACAAAGCCAGCCAGGGTGCTGCCTATTGTCAACTGAGACTATTGCGTCATTATTGGTGGTAGGGGATGCAGCTTTGGCTTGCTTAAAACCACTTCCCCAAAAATCTGTCCCCCTAATAGTGGCTATATTTATCTACACAAAGGAGCTTAATTAGACTTTTTAAGAAAGGGATTTTACTCTGAATTTCAGCGAGGAAAAAGTATAATTATTTTGCATGAATGCGCACTCCAACTTATGTCTTCATCTTGGTTGCTATTATCATCAGGATGAATTAATTGATAAAAGATCATCCTAGAAGCATGGGCAGAAGAATAAAGATTATCTACCCCCCACTCCATTAATTGAATAAAAAGTGTTACCTATTGTCAATTGAAACAGTTACATGTAAAAAACAAACAAACAAAACGCACGCACGCACAGAGGAAGGGTAACATTTTAAGCCTGTTTGGAACAACTTAAAAGAAAAGAAAACTTCTGTTTCATAATAGTTGTTATATTTGCATATAACACTTTAATAAAGCTGTAATTTTCTTTTTTTCTTTTTTTCAGAATTTAAATTCAAAATAAAAACATGCGCACAGCCGAATAACTTATATAATAAAATGACAGTGTCTACACAAATCTGACAATTTAAAGCAAAAATTATGAAGCCAGTAATGATACATTTTGAGATGCAGATTATGGTAAAACACAGAATTGTACAAGTGCAGCACATCTTCCATATTCACCAAGCCTAGACACTTTGTATTGTTTTTTAAACTGAAAATTCACCTCAGTGGTGAGATTTGAGAATGTGGACATTAAAAGAAAAATGACATCATAGCTCCACATCATATTAAACAAGGAGTCTCAGGTGCTTCAACCAATAGAAAACTCACTGAAATAAGTGTACTGAATAGAGGACTATTCTAAAGAAAACATTTAATTCATTCTTCATTTCTATCTTGTAAATACAGATTCAGTCACAATACTTTTTGAAAACACTTTATATAAATTCCATATACTAAATGTAACTAGTGGAACAGAGACAGTATATAGTACCTGTCAAAGACTTTGAAATATTATGAGTGGATCATGGATCACCATCTGATGCAGTTTAGTATCATACCAGGAGCTTTACTTTCATACAAATCACCTACTTATTTACCAAATCTCCGCATGAGCAGGATGTGACACAAGGTCATTTTTTTAAGCGGAGTTTAACAGACTTGAATTCAAGTTTTCTTTCTCCTAGACTGGCTACCACACCAAGGTTAAAGTGCCTAGTCTGCCCTACTATTTATCCATGGATGGATGTATACCTTTCCTAAGGGTATTAGCGCTATGTGAAATTCAACCAACCTTGTCCAAAATTTGATACTCATCTTCCCATGTCCATTTCCTACAATGATAACCATTACACTTTGGGAACCTCCTAATACAAATCAACTATTTGCAACAGAATATCTAATAAATGTAATATGTACAAAACCATATTAAAATGAAAAATATGTTAATACATGGATCTACTAGAAGGTACAAAGCTACATTATTTTGTTTGGTTGGTTGGATTTTACGGCATATCAACCCTTGGGTTATTTTATGCCGAAGATGTGTTCTTTTATTTTTTTTTTATTCATTCTTGTTGGGTATTCAAATTTCTTTTTTAAAAACATTCTTTTAAACTCATTTTTTTATCCATTTAAACCATAGATGGGATTCTAACAGGTACTACCACTTCGGATAAGAGTTGACCTGGGAGTAATGGCAATGAAGAGGTACTCCACACTCCCCAGCACTCCAGAATTGGAACCTCACCACTAGATGCAGTTTGACATTATACCCAGGACATGCAAACATACATTAGCTGTCATACCATCAAAATAAATATGCTGATTTTCTTTTCTTTTTCTCTCTCTTTTTGCTGCCATCTTTTAAAATAATAACATTATCATAAGATTCATTACCTCACTTATGGTGCTAAACTGATGACTTGCTATAAGTTACTGCGTCTTTGCCAGCAGACAGGTTAGCTATCATGATGAACAACTGATACAGTAAGTAACCAAAAGTGCCCTAAACGCCTACAGAATATAGCGACAGCTAATAATCTGCACCAAGATAAATAATGGATGCTTTGTGCGTACTAAATTGACAATAGAGATATTCAAAATTGTCTAAAGCAATTGAATATATTAAAAGTTGTCGCTGCTTCATAGATGAGTCAGGTCTGACTATCATCAATGTGTCTCTTAGGATAAAATTTCCAATCCATCACAGTCAGTCTGGAGCCAATAATCATTGAAAATTGAGTCCTAACTCAAGTAACAGTTGACACATTGTTAGAATCATGAGAAGCATTAGGACAACAACATTTTCTCTGAATAAGAGCAGATTTCCTGTTCCTAACTTTATTGTATTGTTTCATTCCTTTCTTATCTAAAGAGAAAAACAATCCAGATTCACTGTTATATATGACAAAAAATATGTAAACAGAACAGTGTACACTTATCTAAATATATATCCTGCTATATACACATATATGCACTTATAAGCTAACCACAAAACAAACACTCATAAAAATGCAATTTCCTTATGGAAGCACATTATTTTTATCATCTTTTTTAAAAACTCCTTCTTTTAATATATTTTTTATAGTACCAACATACTAAAAAATAAAATGATTATTTATCATAAAAATGAATATTGAGAGAAGATATTTGCCTAAATCTTCAATAAATTATTGAAACTTGCAGTTTTAAAATACCTAATACAACAATCAAGATACTTAATTACACTTATTCTGTAACCTGGTTTGGGTATGTGGTCTCTACTCATGTAGCATTTCTTAGGTCAGAATAGCCTGGCAGAGCCCATCTCACAGCATCTAAAATAGCTGGAAATTTTATCAACTCCCTGAGAAAAGTTTCAAGTATAAATTTTGGCTATATATAGAAACCAATATGAGTTTCATCCTCACTGGGTGCCCTGTTATTGTTGATGTTCTTTACCAGACTAAACAATGTTTAGAAATGAAGTCTTGTTGTCAAAGTACAAATTTCACAGCCTACAGGTTTGTACACAACTTGAAGATGGATATGGTGACTTTGTATAAAATAGAATGTTTCATACATTCAAAGTATGTTAGAAAAGCATAAAATATAAACAAGTTTTTTGATCTGACATGTTTAAATCTGATTAAAAGATTCTATTCTCATTCAAAACATGTACATTCTTCTATCAATTGTAATAAAAGTGGGTCAGAAGGATTTTATTAAGTTATCATTGTGTAATCTAATCTATGACATTTAATAATTTGGCTTGGCTCTGGAACCATAATGGTCAGACTATTGAATAAATCTTGAAAATACAAGTAAATTTAGCATAGATATTTCAAATACAGACTTATTTTCATTTATCCTAACAACATCTGAATATAGAGTGAAGAAAAGAGTTAGACTATCAAATACAGAAATTTATTTTCAAGTTAATTTTCTGTCTCTGAAATACTGAGAGAGAGAAAAAAAAATTGTAATAAATTAAAAAAAAAAATTATAATAAAAAATAATTCAAATATTACATAGATTATTTAAAACAGATATTTTAAGCATTTCAATAATTTTGCAAAAAACAATTTCTTTGTATTTTTCTGATATCAATTAATTCATAGGACCTTCAGGAAGGTTTTTTTTTTTTTTTTCATCCAATCCCCCATAAGGCTAGAATGTGACATAAGGCTGGTTCAATGTTGAGTGCCCCCTTGGTTTAAAAATTGTTTAGATTCCATCAGCATTCCCTTTCAGGGTCACCTAAGGCACTGGACATTGAACCCAGCCCTTACCCTTATTAAAGGTGCTATCTGGGGAGTGGGAGAGGCCTCTTGGAACTTAGCTGTTAATTATTTTATGTGCCTCTGAGTCACCCCCACCTAAAGAGCACTACTCTTTAAATCTAATTTTTTTTTTTTAAGCATAAAATTGTTCTAACAGTATAAATCATGTAAGAAACAACTGATATTATTGACATATCTTGTTATAATGTATACATACCATCAGGATTAAAAGGGTTAACATCATGGATCTACTGTTTTATACATTAAATGATTATCATAATTGATGGTTTATACCTTTAACATGTGTTTCTGCTTGGGCCAATTGAATAAAATAAAAAGAAAAAGAAAAGAAAAAACAATCAAATATTAATCTTCAAGCAAGATTTATTTTTTATCTTAATTTCCTTTGCTTTTTATCACAACCCATTAGACTGTCATTCTATGGCCAACAGTACAGATAGTAAATTCTAAGAATAAGCTTCTGGTGAGACTCAAACCCACTTTTCTTTTCTCTCCCCATGAAGACTGTCCCAGCATGACAGCTGCTTTACCGATTAAGCTACAAAGGCCTAACAGCTGAAGAAGCTTAAATCTAACCATATAAGTTTCATTCTATATTTACTCTGGATTCACTGCCATCTTTAATGTTTGTTTATATAAACTAGTAGTAGTAGTAATATAATCTTGAATTGATAATTAGATAAAACATTAATTAATGAAAAAGTATTGATCAAAGCACCTGGAATTAATTAAAAAAGAAATACTAGTTTAAAAAAATGACAATACTTCATAATAATTTCAATATTAGTGTCAAATTCTTGAAGTGTCAGCCATACACTGAACCACTTAAGAAGGTTTTCCATGAGTGAAGAGAAGAAGTGGATAAGGACCAAGTGGTGATAATAAACTTACCTTCTTGTTGATTTTTTTTAATGAACATTTAGATTACATAAAATAATGAGCTTTTTTTAAATTATTAAACCTTTTCACACTTTTTTTTTTTTAAAGAGTTGAAAAACGAAAGTAAGAGTGGAAAAACAGGTATAGGATTGTTTAGTTTAAGTGCATATCAAACCTTAAGTTATTTAATGCGGATAATCAATTTTACATATCTACCTAACCCCTCCTCACAAGCAGGACACAACACAAGGTCAATTTTTAAACAGAGTTTAACAGGTTTGAATTCAGAGTTTTCCTTCTTCTAGACCGATTGTCATACCAAAGTTAAACGGCCCAGTCTGCCCTAATGTTTACCCATAGCTAGAGGGAGAATAGTTGATTTCATACATTTTCAAGGATATTAGTGCTATTTGAAAGCCTGGTTCAGGATTTGAACTTGGTTCACCGTGTCCATTTCATCTACCAATAACCATTGCACTATAAGCACCTCCATATATATATATATATAATGATAATCAATTATATGATAAAAAGTTCAAAATTTAAAGAAAAAGCTTAAAAATTGGTCATTTTGCAGTTATCGATCTATTTTTACAGTTCTTCTCATCATCTTAGGAGGTGGTGTCTATGGCTAGGGATTATTTCCCCAGATGGTCTCATTCTGGGTGGTTTTGTCCCTTTAATAAATTTTTATTATTCAGAGGGATTGGCCACCTTGCTTTAGGAGTAATGTTCCTTGGTATATACTGATATCTCTTCATGCAATTGCATGGTCCTAAAATGAGAATTATTTCATTACCAAAATCATTATTCTGAATGTCTGATTTTGAATTGGGATAGATATGTACTGCCCTTTTTTGATATTATTAGAAGTCTTGGTAATCTGGTAGTAATATTATTGAATGATAGTTCTGTGTGGATGTCTGTGTATGTATCTCAGTGTGTGTGTTTATGTATACATATATACATTAGGTATATATATGTATATATGTGTGCATGTCTCTATACTTTAACTTTATTGTTTATATATATGTGTATGCATGTGTATGTATGGGTATACGTGTATGGATATTTGGGTGTATGTGTGTATGGTTGTATTTTTTTTTTTTTTACATATGTACAAAAATGGGTGGACTTGTGTATGTATACATATATATATAAATTTACCTATGAACAAGAAAGTTCACCCATTTATAGTATACCCAATGCTTAATTTACCTTAAGTGATAGTTTAACCAATTGTTAATCCTAATTTATGTTATAAGAATGTGTATGTTCAATTTTTTTAATTCCTTCCCAGTTTGTTTGAAATATGTCTTCCATTGGGTGGTAGTAGGGTGTGACTTGGGAATGCTATGTCAAAAAGATTTAAATTTATGAGGTTTTTGGTAAGGGAAGCACCTGAGGAAAAAAGGGAAAGGTTTACTGAAAATGACCAGTGAAAAAATAAAAAAGTAATAAAAAAAATAAATAATCCAACAGGTCAGAGAGGCAAGGTGGCCAATCCCTCTGAATAATAAATATTTATTGAAAGGACAAAACCACCCAGAATGAGACCATCTGGTGAACTAACCCCTAGCCATAGACACCACCTCCTAAGATGATGAGATGACCTGTAATTGAAACCTTTCAGGATTTCCCAGAAAAATTGTATATAAAGCCTCATGAATTTTCTGTTTACCATTTCCAATAAAAGATATTCATAGGTATACACTGATACTTGTGGGTAGAAATAGATCTATAACTGCAAAATGACCGATTTTTAAGCTTTTTCTTTACCATATATATATGTGTGTGTATGTGTGTGTGGTGAATGAATAATTATAAAAAAGTTTTTACTAAATCAAGAAAGTACTCTAAATACTTGCCAGTAGAGCATGATAAAACCGAAAATAAATCACATACACTCTTCAAATGAAATGAGTAAAATGGATGAAGAACTAATCATCTATTGTTTGTCCATTTTATTTGCATGTTTCACATAAAAATTGTATCTTTTTAAAAATACATGAAACTTTTAGTAATGAAGCTGAAATGAGGAGGTGAGATAACAATTTATTTATATATATATGTATTAGTAAATTGATAAACAAAAATTTTAAAGATTTATTGAATTCATATTCTAGAGTATTTTATATATTTTTTAAAAACATTACAGTAGGTTATCTAAGCTGATGTCAAATAAATTCACTGAGATTACTTGATTTGTATCTGTTGAGCCAGACTGAGGTCACCAGTTTATCAGAATGTGTTTCATAGTACAGAGTAAATAATAAATAAAATTGAGCACACACACACACACACACACACACACACATATATATATATATATGTAAGAACTATGGAATAAAATTGCATTAAATGTAAAGGAAAATCAAAGGTTAATACAATGACCCAGAAATAGAAAAAAAAAAAAAAGAATATCTTATATTCAGAAAAGACAAAGTGTAGTGTATATTTAGAAAGTGTGGTGAATTCAAACATAGTTGTCTCTCCTTGGATCAGTTCACTATAAATACTAAATAAACTTCACCTTAACTTGTTGGAGGCGACTGTTGTATAATGGTTAATGTTGTGGGAAATGGATATGGCAAGATAAGTTCAAATTCTGGACATGGCTGTTGGCATTTCACATAGCGTAAATACCCTGGGAAAGGTATGAATCCAACTATTTTTCCTCCAGCTATGGATAAATAGTAGGGCAGACTAAGCTCTTTAAACTAGGTATGGCAACTGATCAAGGAGACAGAAAACTCTGAATTCAAACCAAAGAGGCTCTCTTCTCATTAGTCAAAACTACTTTGAGAGCTGACCCCCCTCCTCCAAAAATTATACATTAACTGAACCACAGTTAAATTATATTGAATAAAGCCGGAGTAAAGCAATTACCTTGTTTGTCTTTTATTAGAACTGCAGCTTCACACCACATCAATCCTGATGTTGTAGTTTCAGTAACTACATTGCTATCCCAATACTCTCTGGTCTAAATTCAGTTTTCTTTCTCTGAGACCAGATTGATTAACTTACAAGGTTAGAGAGCCCAATCTACCTTACTGGAGGGGTGGGGGGTGAATTCATACCTTTTCTAAAGGTAAAGTGAAATGTAAACAGTGAACTGTATTTACCAAGTTCATTTCTTTATGACACCTCTAACTCAGTGTAAAGATTCTATGCATTATTATTCAGCCATTCTGCAGCATATTTTCATACCAGCACAGTACTTATCAGATAAATGACATTATTTATGCACCGATCAGCACTTCTGAGCTAACAGCATAGAATCAAAATATTGCTCACACACACATACACACACACACACACTCTCTCTCTCTCTCTCTCTCTCTCTCTCTCTCTGGTTATTTCCTATAACTCCAACATAAACAAAGGGACTGAAATTATTTATTTATTTATTCATTAGGAAAAAAGAAGACGGGTTTAGGGTTAGGGGTAGTTTAATGAGAAAAAAAAATATCAGTCAAGAGTGGTTCCCCTTTGTTTATGTTGGAATTATAGGAAATAACCCCCTTTCTCTCTCAATTATCTATCTAGGATAAATAGAGTATTCGCACTACCTGAGTATTAAAAAAAGAAAAAAAAAAAGAAAGGTATATTAACAGCAAATGAAAGTTCTATAGGGTCAGCATTTACACTGAACATCACTTTTTTAATCATTAAAATTTTCAATATAAAGATAACTATGAAATTAGAACCCTTCACTCCTTGCTAAATAAAAACATCAAAATTATCATGAACATTGTTATGCTACAATGGGAATCCAACAGGTTTATAGGTTGTCTTGAGTGAGTGTATGTGTGTATCATATATATATATATTTATTTTGATATAGATAATATGGGTACTATATAAGTAAACAGTACTCAATATCATGGATAGAGCATTTAGAGTAGAGTTAGAGTAGCATTGATATGGAGTTAATGGGGCTTCATTTCTGGCAGTTTCTTGCCTATGCGATTATTCAAACCAAGTTAAATGAGCTAAAGAAAGCAGTGAGACTATTTATACTTTGGTTTGGTTCTTTAGCGAGGGGAAGAGGAGGAGTACGGGAAGGATTGGTCAGGTGTTTTGTGTAGCAGGATGTACAGTTATTTAATTAGGGCCACTGCTCCCTTATCTACTGGTCATGGAGAGTCCTATTGCTTTTGTTTTATTGCTTGTTGATTTATTTATTTGGGTTGTTTGTATTTTGCTTTTACTGGTTAGGGGTCATTCTTACTTTATTCTTTCTTGTTAGATTTAGTTCTTGCTATTTACTTGTTTTGTTTTAAATTCTTTTTAATTTTGGGCCATTTACTGTATATTGTTTAAACTGTTGTTTTGTTGCTTTTTTTTTAAAATAAATTTTGGGGGATTTTGTTTTTAGTTGGCTTAGTAAGCATTTATTTTTGTGTCTACATTTTGATACAAGTTCTGATCATTTGGTGAGTATTTTTTTTCTTAGGGAAGGTAATTATTGCTAATTTTTCTCCTAGGCAAAGTTTGCATTTTCTCAGGCTAGGTTGTTGTATGCTGGTGCTATTTTCCAGATTATTTCAAGTGTGTTTTGGTTTGAGTTTTTGGTTTCCCAGATATGGTTTGATAATGTAGTGCTGTGTTCATATTTTAATTTGGTTTGAATAATCGCATAGGCTAGAAACTGTCAATAACCAAGTGATGTTGACGCCATGTCCTTGCTACCCTAACTTTATATATATATATATGAGAAGAAAATATTTTCAAAAATATAACAAACATAGGATGTTACGATCAGCGGAAACAATTTTATATGTCAATACTTAAGTATTTCAGTATTATACCATCTTCAGGACACTGTTAAGGAATGTTTTTGTGAGGGACAAAATGAAAGATGTTAAGTGTATAGTGAATGTGTGAAAATGATGTTATTAAGCGTTAATTTTTATATGTGCATTTGTTTACGAAAGCTGATGACATGATCATTGCATGTGCAAAAATGGAAAGAGAAGATCATAGGATGATGCATGCAGACACGTGAATAAGCGGAGAACGAAAAGCTAAAAAAAAGATATGACATATTTTATATGGATATTAATGTTTAGAAAAATAAGATTAATAGATTGTCCCTCACAAAAACATTCCTTAACAGTGTCCTGAAGATGGTATAATACTGAAATACTTAAGTATTGACACAAAAAATTGTTTACCCTGATCGTAACATCCTGTGTTTGTTATATTTTAAAATATTTTCTTCTCATATTGTCGGATTAATTTCCTCACTGTATTTATATATATATATATATATATATATATATATATATATAATTCACACACACAAACACTTTTTTTTAAGTACCAAAAGTAAATTTAACAGCAAGGAACTGGCACCAAAATAACCATTTTTAATGAAAGATTTTAAAATTAAATTTGGTATATTAAATTGGCTATTGATAGGGCTTTAACTCTAAGAGCTGATTGCAATGGGATTATACAGTGGTGAAGAGAAAGATTTCTTGGCCAAACCCATAAATATTTGAAAGCAGCTGCGCATGCCAAAATCACCATCCATTCCAAGATTTAAAAAAAAGAAAAAAAAAGGCACAGTCCAACTCCATTTTGTACATTCAGTGTAATCTAAAAAAGCACTTCAGTGAATGAATACATACACAAATATTAAAAGAATAAAAAAAAAAAAAAAAAAAGAAAGAAAAAGAGAGCGAAAAAGATAAGTTAGTTTTAACATCGACTTTGCAAGATTTCCAGAAAGTTTCAACTTTTAGTTAACTCTCTCCAAAAGCAACAGCAGCAGCTGCTTGGCAAGAAGACAAAAAAAATTGATGTTGAACAAACATCAAGTGGAGAAAAATCAAATCAAAACACATTTCCTTTCACTGCTTTTAAGCCTAACAGAATTAAAAGGAAATGACTAACAAAACCTAAAAGGTATTTGACTAAATTTTACTAAACATTTTATATATTCATTTTATTTTATTTTAAGCTCTGGTTAATTACAAATAGTGTGATAGTCTATCATTCAAAAGATGTTCATGCTATTGAAAGTAATCTACATTGAATATTTAACATGTCAGAGTCATTAGAATCAATTAGTATTATGGTTTTCTTAAAATCTATAACAGTGACTATAAAAAAATATATAATCTTGAAAGTGACATTCAGTTGACAAAATAATATCAAAAGGTTTATTCACTCAATCAATATAATGAAAAATGTTTATGCATGTTAAAAGTTTCTATACAAAAATTTGATCTGATCCTGAAGGAAAGAAAACCCCAAGTTTCACTTGAATACAACTGGAGCATATATATTCACTTTTATCAAGTCAGAAATTTTCTCATTCTTATTCAATTAGAACAGCTTTTAATTATTTTCCAAGTAAACTGACTCAGAATAAAATGTTAGGGAGACACTGCAACATATATATATATATATATATATATATAAGCTACTACTCATACATTAACATATATATATATATATATATATGGGAGGCAATCATAGTACCAAATGTTGCTTGCAGGAAAACTGAATTTACAGAACATCATTACATAGCAATAATCACTTCATTGAAGGTCATTTCCTCAAAAAATCAGCAAGCTGAATTCAAAGAAAGAAAACTTTTATATATGAATCAGATTTTTTAAAAAAAGTATTTTAGTATAATTTTAAAATTACATACATACATACATACATACATAAACACACACATTATATATATATATATATATATATATATATATATATGAGAAGAAAAATGGATATAAAATCCAACAGTGTAATTAAGTATAAAGATTAAGTTAACTGACCAGCAGTATTTAAAAACTAAGTGTTTAATATCAATTGATAGAGTAATCTAATCTCTGCTAACACAAGCTACTAAAAGTTTCACTCTTTTTTTAAAGCAATAAAAATGATTTTGCCAGAAGATTGATTCAGTAGAGATTATATATAACAAGAATGTGACTTTTTTCTGTATGCAAGTCTTTTTCTTTCATTATATGCACGTAGCTTATGCCAAGACGAAAGTATATATTTACTAAACCCCTCAGCAAGATGTGACACAGGGTCAATAAGTGGAGTTTAACAGGTTTGAGTTTAGTTTTCCTTCTCTTAGACCGGTTACCACACCAAGGTTAAAGAGCCCAGTCTGCTCTACTATTTACCCATAGCTGGAGGGAGAATAGTTGGATTCATACCTTTCCCAAGCATATTAGTGCCATGTGAAATGCTAACAGACTAATCCAGGATTTAAACTTGTGTTGTCATGTCCATTTAATATGATGATAACCATTACGCCACGGGCATCTCCTATAATTCTATGGCTATTATTAAGCAACATGGATTGTACATAGTCTTCCTAAAGTAAAAAGGATGAGAGCTCAAGTCTTGCTTTGAGCTTATTTCTTAATCACTCAACTTACTTATGGCTATATATTTATAGTCCATTTTATATGATGACAACCATTACACCACGCATTTCCATCAAGATGAAAGGGTAGTATCTGTGTGCTCTGCCAAGGATTAAAGTGTTGCTCTCCAGAACTTCTACCAAGGATTAGAAGTATAGTATCTGTACCCATGAAAATTCAATTAACTTTATTTTCAAGTTAAAATTAAACGATTCTAACAACCATCTATATATTTAGTCTTTTTTGTTTTTGTTAATTATTATTTTAGGGAAAGTATGAAATTTTTACTCTTTGAAATAAATTTTCATCAGCCTTATAGTTTTTTTTTTTCAGATAACTTCAGTAACACTAATCCAAATCAGAGCACATAGATACTACACTGATCCTAGAAAGAAGTTATGATCCATACAAAAATAATCCCTTCTTTTTTTTTCTTATATGGGAATTATGCTAGTATGGATATTAATAACTAAATGCTGAAAAAGAAAGAGAAAAAAAAAAAAAGAAGAAAAAAAAAAAATGAATATTTTTTAATCGCTTGCTTGAATGATGCAAATTTATTTTGTTCAAGTTCACCAGATGATCAAACAAATTAATTTGAAAATTATTTCAGTGCAGATAATCAAAGATATTCACTTAAATTATATTATCTGTTATTTTTCAAGTGATATTTTCATTAGTATTTTTTTCTTTAAATAAACAAGTCCAGCTATGATGTCACTGGTAATAGCAATGAATATATATATATATATATATATATATATATATATATATATATATATATATGTAAGTATATAAGTATCTAATAAAGGCTTAAATACAATGTGGCAGAACATAAGTATAAAGAGTTGAAATCATGAACCAGAGAAGTAGGAATGGAAAGAAAGAAAATGAATAGAAAATAAAATATAGATTGAAATAAATATAAAAAATACAGGTTAATAAAAAGGAGGGTAAAGAAGTGTGGTGGGGTTATAATAGTTTGAATATTTTATCCTAATTAAAAAAAATATAAAAATCATCCAGCCACCAGAAGAGAAAAAAAAATCAATTTTAGAATTCAAACATTTTTCTTTTGTTCATAGTTGTTTACCTATTGAAACCTATCTAATATTTTCAGAGAAAGTTATTGTCAAATGATTACAGTTTTAATAAGATTTTTTTTTATAAAGGTATCTAAGTTATTAAAATATAAGATGTATGAAATATTTAATTACTACTATGCATGGCTATTTTTCTTTTAAGGAAAAATCAAGAATCAGATGAGAAAATGAGTTAAAGGAAAAATTGTTGAAAAGAAAAATAGCATTTATTTTAATTTTAGATTTTAATTGTGGCCATTAGAAGAGAAAGTGATGGATTGATATATGTTTGTAGTGGGGTGGGGAGGTAAGAATAAAATTTGAGGCAGTTTAAAATTGAAGCTTTTAGTAGGAATAACAGAACCAAGAAGAAACCCAGAGGTAGAGAGAGAAAGAAAGAGAGAGAGAGAGATAGAGAGAGATACAAAATATTCCTGATTTGTTACTGCAATATATTGAATATTCAATATATTTAATCTGAGAGCAAATCTATATATTATACAAATTTGAATTCAACCATATAAATGTCAATTGAAAAATAATATCAGGAATTGATATTATTATTCATTATTATTATTATTATTATTATATTATATAAAGCATTATCAACCATTATTAACTTCTGACTTGTATTTCTTTCATCTTGATAGTTGCTTTTCATTATACACAACTCATCATCATCAGGCCATGCTGACAACATGGATCTCCATGATTCTTCGTTGCCACCTATTCCTATCTGCCATCACTCCTGGAACACTATTCCATATCTTCACAATACCAAGTATCTGCACAGAGCTGATTGATGTAGGTTTATGCTGGCCAACCCACACTGGTATGCCCATGTGTAGATGCCCACAGAAGAATATCACTTATGAGTTTGTCTCTGCTTCTACAGCAATGTCCATTCAGACTATCATTCTATGGCTATTATTAAACAACATGAATTGTATATGCTTCCTAAAGTAAAAAGGAGATCAAGTCTTGTTTTGAGATTATTTCTGAATCATGACTTACTTATGGCAATACATTCATGATCCGAATAGATGAAATGGAAAGCAACTGAAATCATGATGAAGATTCTAATCAGAAATTAATAATGTTTGATCAAATTGGTTTGTAATTCAATACTTATCACTTGATTTTTTTTCTTTTTGAAAAGATTTCTACATGTTAAAATGATTGGTTTATTGATACACATAGAAATATTCTATCAATTTCTGTACTTAAGATAAATCAGATTGTTTTTTTTTGTTGTTAAATTGCTCAGTAACAAACAAAAAATCTACTCATTACATTTATGGTGTATTTTCAATCTTTTCTTTAAGAAGTCAATAGCTTATAATTTACACTTGTTAAATCACAATTATATCAGTTAAATTTCTGTAGTCATGATCATCAGGTTGCGTTGACAGCATGGATACTTATGACTCTCACCAATTGTCCCTATTGGTCATCACCTCTGGCAGGTCCTTGGCATGACATCCAGAACCCACACAGAGCAGATGTAGGTTTTTGCTGGTGGACCTACACTTGTGTGTCCATGTGTATATGTCTACAGAAGAACGTCACTTATGAGTTCATCTTTGCTTCTCTAGCAATGTCCAGTATAAGACTTCAAATTTTCTATTTATCAATATTCTTTCATAATAGATTCAAATTGCAAAAATAAAGATACAGTCTCTAAAAAATAATTAGACTTAAACTTGGTCATAAACTTAATAGTCCAGATTAAAAGTATGGTTTAGACCTTATTTTTCCCGATGCAGGTATCACGGGGAACAAGATAAGTTTTGGTAAACGGGCCAAAGTCTTGTTTTTCAGTGATATCAGCATCAGAAAAATAAGGTCTAAAAACTTTTAGCTTTGTGTTATCCTTACCACACTTTTAACCTGGACTATAAGTAAATAAAAAAAAACAAGACTACCAATGTCCAATCATAGTTGTTAGATTTGCATATAAATTCCACATACTAAATGTCACAATTATTATAATACTATTATTTGAACTATCATTATAGGGCCAGTTCAGTCCTTGCCAACTCAGTGCATGATTAGCACAACTTGGGTAATCTTATCTGAGGGTTGATGGTAGGTATGGCCTCCACCTCAGCAAAAACAATCTTCCTAGTTTAGTGCTAGCGAAAAGGAGTCGATGTAGGCTGATAGTGACAATAGGCCACTCCACAGATTTTTATTATAAGAACTATTCCTTTTAATCTGCTTTTAACTTTAAAAATATCACAATTATTATAGGACTAGTATGAAAAAAAAAATTAAAAAATCAAGTTGTAAAAATAATACATATTAAAAAGAAACTTTTTAGAGTTGTATTCAAATTTTGTCATTCGTTCATGTTATAAGAACTGTTATTTGCAAACTACAAAAGAACATATTTCTTTTAATCTACTTTTAATTTTAATTTTCTTATGCTGATCCGCCAAAACTCAATTCATAAATTTAGTAGAGGTTTTGTTAATGTATGTTAATATATATAATTTAATATGTTTTCCAAAGAAGTTATGTTCTCAGATCTTACAACAGTATTAAACAAAATTAAGCAGAAATATTTATGGTCTCAGATCAAGTTTAAGCCTAAAGATGAGCAGGGCAAAAACTTGGTGAGCAAAACTTTTCTTATTGTTTATACCAACCATTCCATTGGGTTCCATTCTGCAGTTCATCTCTTCCTGTAACAGCCACAATAGTAAAATGATTTTTTGATATTTTACTTAGATTAAGACCAGAAACATGTACAAAGCATAAAATATGAACACCCGAGTCTTGAGAAGAAGGAAAAAAACAAAACAAAAAAAAAAAAAACCCTAAAAATATTGAGTGCAAAGTGGTATATTATCTCCTTTCAGAACAAAATAGATGTACAGAAAATACAGAAACATTGAATATATATATATATATATATATATATATATATATAAATAAAGGAAAGTTTGGTATGTACATGTCGATGTATAACTCCAAAATGGGAGGTCACTAAGATTCAAAATCTTGCATACACCTTGATATCCTTCTAACTAAGAAACACCCCAAATTTGGTTATTGATTTTTACTAATAAAGGAATATAATTAATTAATTAAGCCAAAATGACCCAAATTGAGGAACTGTCCGTATACCAGCACCTGCAGATAATAAAATATTGTTCGCTGCCTGCTTTTTGTTACAGCGATTTACAGCGATACCAGCAGTGAAGTTTAATTCTAATGAATAAATTTCGCAGTCTAAGCCGCTCCGCTTGGAATTTATCACCTATTTATGGTTCAATCTTCGGACAGCTGATAAGTATGATTTTTTTTTTTCAGACTAAATTTTAACGAAAAATCAAATTCTTTTTTCTCGCCTATTTACAGTTCAATCTTTAAATTATTTATATGGTTAGAAAGAAAGAAAATAATCTTTCTAAATATGTAATTTGTATAAGTTTTTATCCATTGAATTATTTTTTTACAGCGAGTTAAAAAAATAATATTTTGCTTCGGTCAGCCTAGAATTTGTAGTATAATTTTTTTCATACTAAATTTTAACGTAAAATCAAATCTTATTTATCGCATATTTCTGTTCCTATCTTAAAAATATTCATTTCATTAGAAAGAAAATAAAATAATCATTATAAATATGTCAATAGTATGTGTTTTCATACATTGAATTATTTTTTTACAGCAAATTAAATAACAAAGCAAACAAAAACATTTAACGATAACTCAACTTTAAAAAAATTAATACTTTCATTTTTAGAATAATCAGTATAACTAAAATCTTTTTTGTAAGGAACTATTCATGAAATAAACATCTATCTATCCACAGAGGTTTATGTCTGAGTATTATTTTTTTATTTAAAAATTAAAATTTACATAGTTATGTAGGATGTAGGGTCGATTTTCCATCGTTCGTCAATTGTAAACAAAGTCTTTTTTTATTTTTCATAATCGCGTTAATTTATTTATTTTAATATCAGAAATACAAATAAAATCATGATACTAATAATGCAGAATAATGCACAAGAGATAATAACATTAGATTACCTAATACATTTCACGGAAATACCTGAAAACTTTGAGACACTCGAGTAAGTAGGTTAGACTTATGCACCTTCGGGAGTTTCTGTAATCTAATGCTATTTATTCGTAAAATACGATTCTAATGATATTGTCTAATGCACGTTATTCTGTATTTGTACCAAAATCAGAATTGTAATTTGATATTTAACTTTTAAGCACATTCAAAAATTCTTTTTAAAAAAGTGTTTCATTTTTTTTTTTTTTGCATTTAGTTTTCTTTTCTTTTCGTAATGTTTTCAAGTCAGTGCACTTTTCGATTTAAAAAATAATATACCACACTTAGTATAGTATATTATTTTTATCAAATTGTTATCAAATTTATAGTATAGTATACTATAATAATTTGACATTCAATCGACTATGCTTTGAATTAATCATGTTATTTTTTTTAAAGATTATTTATTGTTTTACATTAATTTGATTACTTCATTTAATTTAAAAAAAAATTAATTTGAAATTTAGCAAATCACATCATTTATATCTTATTTCAAAAATATAGTTAATCATTGAATCAAAATTTCTTACTATATCATTATATGATGTCATCCCCTCAAATCTGACGAAAAGAAAATTCCCTGACTTCCCACCAGGCCGGATTAAATTAAGATCTTTTTTACGTGGTAATTTTTATGGGTAATCCTGCAAGGATCAAACTCGCTATTCAGTAGTAATAGATCTGCAAATGATTATTAAACCATGTTTTTATCTCCTCTACCCAGGCTTTGCCGGGTAGCCACTGCTAGTATATATATATTTGTTTATCTTTTTGGCTGCATCTCATAACAAATGCCTCACTCAGAAGCATTAAGACACTGTCTAAGATTATGAGGGAGAAAAATTATCTTTATTTATAGCAAATTTTTTGAATATCTTCACTAACGTTAATATAAAATTATAATAAAAGCATATCTGATTTGTAGCTTTTCATAAAAGCTTCTTTGTATCTTTAAAATTCCTCGACATTTTTTGGGGGGTTGGGGAAGTAAAATACATATTAGCATTAACAATTTTAGGAAATTCATATCCAGAATATGAGGTGTGGTAAAAAAAATATTAATCAGTAAAGACCTGACATATTGTAACAGAGGCAGCAAAAAGAAACTTTTAATACTAGTTTTTAACAAGATAAAATATGATTTTTAAAATCTTCTTTTAAGCTTAATAATTTCAATGATGCTGATTGGATAAACTCTTTCTCAATAGGAAAAAAAAACATGAAAATAATGAATGGAATGGCAATAGTTTTACTTACTGAAGTCACCTGGCTTGGCATGTGATAAATCTTTATAGAATTCTGTTCGATGGGATTTCTTAAGTCCTGTGCACAATCCAAAATCAGATAATTTGATATGACCCTGAAAAAGTAAAGAAGGAGAATATAAAATAAATGTAAAAGAAATTAGAAGGGAAAATAATAATCATTGATAATTTAATAAAATCATGTTCATACTTATTTCAATAAAACACAGCAATTGATTGATCAAGATAACCCCTTCTCCTAATCCCAGAAAGATTTTAGAAGTTTTTTCAATAAATGAATAAATAAATAAAATTAAAATACAAACAGTTATTATATAACTGAGGTATTTACAGGATTATTATAACTGTCTGAATTATCTCCCTTATGTACTTTCTACTTCCAAATCAAAAGGAGGAAAACAAGGAGATACCTTTTTAAATAAATGCATAAGAAATTTAACCTCCTTCTAATCTTTTAATACTGCAACACAACAAAAAATAAGCAAAAAACTTATCATTGCTGTAAATCAAGAATACTTTATTATTGTTACATCAGTTGCAGCCACAAGATTACAAGGTTCTAAAAGATAGATAGAATTAAGAATTTAATTGATTTTAACTACAGTTCACCGATTTGAACTTGTTTCCTTGTAAGCTTCAAAGAAGTTTATAAGAAAAAAAAAAGCAATTAATAGGGTCGATTTAGCTCAGATGGTAGAGCGTCTGCCGAGGAATCACAAGGTTTCTAGTTCGATACCTGCCCTCACCAATTCAGCGTATGAGTAGCACAGGAAACTGCAGTAAAGTGAGGAGGTGATGGTAAGTGTAACGCTCCACCTCGGATGCTAAAATAATCTCCTTGTTCTAGCGCTAGTCAAAAAGGGGATAGACTCCCTTGTTGTATGGCTGATACCAACATTAGGCTGCCCCGCCAACTTTACTACATTACAATATAATTTACTTTCATATTAACTGTTTTTATGTTGTTAAAAGAATCACAATACTATCCCTGTCCCATAATTGTTACATTTGTATTTATATTTCATAGGTTAAATATATCAACTATCATGGAACAGAGGGGGTATTATTTATAAAACAATAGTCCAAACAAGAGTATATAATTATCATGTTTCATGAATTTATAGACTAGACAGAATATATAATACCAGCATTTTTTTTTATAGGGATGATATTTACTGAGGATAGCTTAGAAAGCTCAATTGGGGGGAGGATGAAAGACTGTGTAGCATCAGTCTTTCAAGTTGTAGTGGTATGAAATAATAAAATAAGATAATTTTTTTTTGATAAAATAAGTAAAATGATAAAAATAAAAATAAAGAATATGAATCTACATTTTTCCCCAGCGAGGGATTTTGGTCACCTGATCCCTGGACTCCAATTGTTTTCTGCTTTTTCTTTTTACTGCCAACCTCATTCGAGCAAGGACACTTTTCTCAGCAGTTCCTAGAACCCAGAGATATCAAAGTAGCACACAAGCACTCCAAATTAGTGACACATTGACTTGGCCAGGCACTTGTACCTAAATCCCTCTAACCCTTCACACAAAGGAACTGAACAGTAAATACCACAAAAACTTTCTTCCAAGGAATATTAAATAAAACCGGTACATGAAAAAAATGTTTTGTGAATTGTTTTTATTTTAACAACATGTGGAACACACATACACCTCAAACCCACACTGTCTTCAGGAAAAGATAGAAAGAAAAAAAAATCAATATTCTAAGTCCCATCTTTTATCTAGGCTCAGATTGGGCATTAAATTGGCCATGTGGAGGGTAATCAACAAAGATAAAATGTTAAATAATAGATCGGTGAAATCTATTATCGGCATGTAGTGTAGTTATTTTCAAATGGTCACAAAAACTGTTGGATTAAATAAGTGTAATCGACATGTGATGATCCTGAGGTCATTTGAGAGCTAAGCTTTCATTGAATGAAAAGGTCACATGATCAAATGATCCTAGCAAGTTTAGAAGTAGAATTTAATGTATCATTAATCAGTAAAAGAATCACAATAAAAGTAGTTGACACTTTCCATCTCCAATTTTGCCTTGATCCAACTGGCTCCCCAGGGTCACAATGAGTAAAATGTAAGTTATCAAAATAAAGTTAATGTGCACATAGAAAAGTGTTCACGTTATTCTTCATCTCAACAAAAAGAATAGGAAATAAGAGAAGCAACAATGAATGAACAAAATTAACAACATGGCAATAAGAAGAGACAGCAGTGATAGAGGACACAGGTGATGGGTGATTAAACCATAAAAAATCTATGAAACAAAAACATCAGTTATTGTGAATTCAGAAATAGGAGACAAACTGTCAGAAAAAATTCTTGGAGCTTGAAATTCCCAATGACTTTGACATATATCCAACAAGAAAAAAGTGCTCATCTCACCTTCCACAACAGTTCATAAAATCTTTTATGTCCATTTTATTCTCAAGAACTACAGAACTGGACCCTCCCCATCAGATGCAGTTTGCTTATAAAAATTAATATTTTTCTGTGAAAAAACTTCAAGGAGTTTTGTAGAAGTATATTTTTAAATTTTAGTGATCTACACATAAGAGATATATTGATTTAAATATTTCTTTTTGTTTTTGTTTTTTTAAATCTGAATTTGTAGTCCTAGCAAAGCAATAATGATGTATAATTATATATATTATCTCCAACTTGGAAAACTACCTATAAACCTAATTAGTAATGTTTAATTAAATGTAATTAATTACAGTATATACATGCATATAAGACAGCCTTTGATGTATGGTAATGAAATCATTAATTTATGGAATTCATTTTTGAACTCAAAGATTGTTTCTACTCCTCTCCAAAATTATTATTTGTGTATAGCTTGATGCCAGTATTTTTGCATAAAAGTTAGTGCTTCAGAATTTGGTTTTTAATACCATATCAACCCATTTAGGGTTATTTTATGCCAAGACTTACGAGATCATATTCATTGTATGTTTATATTTACATTTATATATAGCTGTTTCTTAAGACATTTTCTACACAGCTATACATAAAGTATTCCTATCAAATACAAACAATTTTAAAACATCTATTTGACCCATAGATGTGAGCATAATAGGCACAGCCACCCTGGGTCAGAGTGAATTTGGGAGTAATGGAAATGAAGGGGTAATCCACACTCCCTAGATCTAGAGCAGTGATTCCCAATGTGGGGCCTACGCCCCATTGGGCGGGGGGGGGGAATTCAATAATAATAGGGGGGCAATATGAAAAATATAGTAATATCAACATTTTTTTTTATTTTACCCTATATGAGTAAACATTATAAATTTATAGATAAAATTGTAATTACAACCTAGCTGAGCACAACAGCTTGTGCAATCTAGTCAAGTGTTCACCCACTAATGTTATTGTGCATCTGGCACCAGCTATGTGTGTCTTCTGACTTGTTTAACTTTGCAGTTCTTCATCTGTTGCCCTACCCTGCAATTATACACATTATAAAATGGATTTTATTTGAAGTTAAACCCTTTAGTTTTATTTGAAAGATACAATTTTTTATGTTATACTTCTTCAAAACTGGTGTTGTTATATCATACTAAACAATTAACAGGTGGGGGGACATAAAAAAATTTGTGATAAAAAAGTGGGGCATTGTACTAAAATGGTTGGGAACCACTGATCTAGAGCCTCACCATTAGATGCAGTTTAATGTCATACACAGGAATCCACCCTCCTTTTTTTCGGGAGGGTTGGGGGTGGTATCCTCTATTAGTAGAGTTAGTATATTCTAAGCCCCACTGACAGGATGGTTCAAAATTTGATTTATAAATGAGTATGTATGTTGTTTTGATAATGATGGGAAATTCTATACAATTATTTATATTATGCAGCAACATGGATTTCTACCAATTCATTTTATTTGTTATAAACCTCCTCATAAGGAACAGATTTTTTTATGTTAAAGCTTTTCCCTTGGCTCTGGTAATGTTTATGAATATTAAATTTGGTAGCTCTATATACAAACCATTTGGTTGTCCCAAGAAATTGGACAAACAAACTCTACTAAATTATTAATAGATACTGTGAAGCACATGTTCATGATTTTCATAGTTGACTGAACCTATGTTCAAGGGACTAGAAAAAGAAAGGCTACACCTTGTGGTTATATCATTCTAAAAATAAATAAACAAATAAATAAGATACTTCAGAGTAATGGATATGTGAAACAAAATACTTGAAATTTTGTTGTCAGGAAAGAAATCTGATGTTATAGTTAAATAGAAAAGGAAGCTGGAAAGAAAAAAAAAAAGGATGAGGTTTCCAAAGATATAGAAATTATCTGGTCATTTAATAATAAAAACAGTTCCACCAGAAACCTACTTATTAGTCCATGTGTGTTATATAAGCTGAAGTATATTGGTAGCCTGAGATCTTTGTTACAAAAGTCACCCAACCTAACAAAACAGTTTTGGTTTTCAATAAGTTATATAAAGTAATCAGTATATTGTATTTCCCAGTCATAAAACTGCTATCTTTTTACCCTAAAATTAGGCTTCTTTTTTTTCTTTTCTTAAAGTAAAAATAAACACAGTCCTCACATTAGCCACAAAGGTGATAATTTAGGACAGCCTTCCAGGTTGAACTGACTGGTAGAGTCCTACCCACCAACCAATCACATTAATATTTATTACCTAAATATTCTCAGTAATTATAAATTTTGACAAGGATTTTATTTTGTCTTTTAATTGCATTTTTATTTCATTTATTTAATCACAACTCATTAGGGTCATCATTCTATGACCGCAAAGAATAGCACAGATCAAAAGTATACAAGGGTGGGTTGAAAAGTTCATATAATGACATGGCTGCTGTTGATGACTTTTTTGACCAATTATATCCAAGCATTACAACACTGATGGAAGAAATGTGTGGACCGCAGTATTGAAAAATAAACTTCATTTGGTCATATTCCATGAGAGTATCTTGGTCGACCAATAATCTGGTTTGATTTCAGTGATTTTCTTAGACTGGTTAGTGTACCAATTCTAATAGAGCCCAGTTTGCCCTACTATTTACCTATAGCTGGGGAGAGAAGAGATTGATTCATGCCTTTCCCAAGGGCATTAGAGTGAAGTGAAATGCAAACAGCTTTGTCCAGAATTTGAACTCGGCTTGTCATGTTCATTTTTTAAGAGGATAACCATCATGCCATGGCCACCACTACCACCACAGATCAAAAGTAATAATTAAGGAAAAGCTCTTGATGAGGTTTGAACTCACATTCTTTTTGCTTTGAAGAAGGTCTGGTTAAATGCATCATCTATTCAACTACCCAAATTATAAAGAACCATTAATTTACAAAAAGCTCAAATCAAACCAATAAAAGCTTCCTTTATCTTCTTTCTTGATCATTCAATACCATGTTTGTTGTTATTGTCTTTTTAGACTCTAGCGGGTATTTACCCAATCTGTTCACCACGGGTAGGATGTAACACAAGGTCGCAAGTATGGGGCATCCAGTGAGCTTCAAACTCGCTATTCAGTAGTAATGGATCTTCAAGACTAGCTTACTAACCATTACACCATGGTAGAATGCCATATTAGTAGTATTAATACCATCGTTGACTATTCTCTTTTTATTTTAAACAGCATTTAAATAAGCTACTTATGCTCCACAAGTCATTAGGAAACCTTTGATTGATTGATTGATTTTAATGGCATGTCAACCTGGGTTTTTTTTTGCACATAGTCTGATAGAATAGGAATAATTTTCTAACATGGTTAGAGTGGACCTGGGAGTAATGGTAATTAAGGGGTACTCCACACTCCCAAGATCTCCAGAACTGGAGCCTCACCATCAGATATGGTTTAGTGTCATAGCTAAAGCACACCCTCTCTTCAGGGATACAGTCAGTGTATTTTAAGCCCCCTATCCAACAGGGCATCAAATATATTTGAAGTTTTAATTGTGTTTTTAATTGCAAGAAAATACCATAAAATTTGTCTTAAAAAAGAAAAAGAAAAGACCCCCCCCCAAAAAAAAAAAAACCAAACAAACAAACAAACTACTTTTGCTTAATTAAAGTTTTAGATAATTTTTGATTTATTATTTTATGTTAACAATAAAAAATATAGAATTATTTCAAAAACAACATTTTTGTTAAGTTTCAGTTCTGAACTTTATGGTCTAGTAGATTCTGTTTTCTTTTGCAAAAGCCATATATCAATAAGTGTCAATGACCTAAGAAAACATGGACTTAAAACAGTTTAAAAACTATTTTAAGCACACAAAAGCAATTTTTAAAATTTTTTATTACAACCTTTTCTCAGAGAGTAGAACCTATGGAAATCAATCATTTGATCATCTGGTAGGAGTTTCTCGTAGAGAGGTCCCTTTCAATCCCACCACATTCACAGGCACAGATACTACACTGATCTTAGATAGAGCACATAAATTCTATATTGATCCTATGCCAATTCCTAGATAATTAATCATATCATATTTTTTTAAAATAGTAACTATATTAGTAATTATAGGGGGTGTAATGGTTTTTGTTGTGGAAAATGGAATCAGTGACCAGAGTTCAAACCCTGGAGGAGGCAGTTTGCATTTCATTTCACACTAATGCCCCTTGGAAAAGCATAAATCTGTTGTTCCCCTATCTATGGATAAATAGTAGAAGAGACTGGGTTATTTAGCCTTGGTTAGGCAACCAGTCTAGGAGAAGAAAAACTGAATACAAACTAGTTTTGATCTGCTTAAAAATTGACCTTGTGTTACATTGTGCTCATGGTGAAGGGGTTGGGTAAATACATACATTAGTATTTATAGAAATTGGTAGATAAAGTTGCATTTGTGGTAACATTTTTTTCTTTTCTTTTTTTGGTTTGCATCTGTCCATTACTATCAGTTTATGAATTCAATTTTATCCGCTTTAAAATGCAATAATTATCACTTGTGTTTTATTGCAGGAAATTATGAAATTGATAAAACATTTCAATAAATCCCATACATAACAAAAAAGTAAAAGCATTAATAATGATATCTAATACATTTCTTCTATATCTTAAATTTCATTCAATAAGGGAATAGTTTTTAACAGAATAGATAGACCTATAATTCCCAACATTTGATATAGAGTCAATACATTTAAATTGGCTACAGGAAGGAACAAATATAAAATTACAAGCTCCTTTTAAACATTCATTCACTACATTAAAAAAAATGTTTTAATTTTCAATATAAATTCCTATTTCAGTAGATAGAGGAAGAATTGTTAGTCATTAGGTATTGATTTATATATTGCACATGTTTTTATAATTATACAGTCAGCACAAATGACTCTTTACAAATTAGACTCTTCACCAGCATATATATATATATATATATATATCAAAAAAAGTGTCATTTCCTGAAATGCCATATGAAGACACTTTTCTCCTATCTGATGAAGTGTATATTACTACCATAATGTAATATTATTAATGTACATAAAAATGTATAGCTTTTATAGCATACTATCTTCTGTAGGTAATTTATCCAACTGATTTGCCACAGATAGGATGTGACACATGGTTGTAGTATCCAGTGAGGATCAAACTCCTCTATTCAGTAGTAATGGATCTGCGAGATTAGCTTGCTAATGATGTATGCAAATTATCTTGTATAATAGTTATGTAGTGCCGAATAAACAGATTCTCAGTTTCAATTCAACAAAATTCTAAACAAGTTAACTCCCTTTAAAATATCTGATAGGAACAGGAACTACATCTTGTCAAATGGTGATTTGGAACTAAGTTCTAAAAATATAGAACTCTAAATTTTAAAAGTATTTCTTACAGACATACAGAACAAACTCAGAACCTCTTTGTAAAGTTATTGGTTTGGTCTTTGTTTTAATAGCATATCAACATTCATGGGTTATTTAATGCAAAGCCATCCTTTTATAAGAAGAATAGCAGTACTATTTAATCAATAGCTAAGGGGGGTGAGGGTTTTATACTTTTCCCAAAGGTATTAGTCTGAAAGTGAACATAATAGTGTGACTGGAGTTCAAACTCACTTACTACAATGTTGCAATCCAGCCTTTAATACTACGCCACAGGGACCCCCCCACACACACACACACACAAGTGTAGAGGGTACTACACTTGCACTATCTTGTGTTTTGCTGTTGAAAAAGTATTGAAAGCAGTTTCATCAATTTTTTTCTTCAAATTTGGACTGATGCTTTTAGAGATCAAAACATTATCACTTTATTATAAAAGTTGCTCAGCTGTATATACAAGTCTTCTGTGTTGAATGAGATGATTTACCTCCTATGAAATACATGCTTAGCATTTCAAGTTTTAGAAAAAGAATGTGGTCGCCATTAATGGGTGGATTTATGGTGTGTAGTCTCATTTTGTCTCATTCGTGGTGTGATTATGGCAGTGCCTATGCAAATTATGCCCACAGCAATATTAGATATAAGATGTAAATCCAAATAAAGAACTCCGATAGAAATCCGGCAAGAACAATTTTTATTTACTCCAACCAACACCACATGGTCATTCCTTCTACCCAATGCTTGCTCATTTCTGGTCCTTCCAAAAACCCCTCCTTCCGTTAAGGTGCAAAGGAGGCAACTTCGGTGGATTAACATAAGGTGTTTGTTTTTTCAATTTAGGCAGTTTTGACTTCGCCACAAATGGAGATTGTCACTGTGATTTGGACATATACAAGAAAGTAATACAAGGGTTGGCTGAAAAGTTCATAGGCTGACTAAGATACTTTCATGGAATGTGATCAAACACTTCTTTTATTAGATCCAATTGGTAAAAAAAAGTCATCATCATATGAACCTTTTCAGTCTACCCTTGTAAAGTACACACATCACATTATATAAATTATAATACAATTATAGGCAAAACCAGGGCAGGAATTAATCTCTGATACAGATATCTTGTATCCCAGTATAACTTGTTACTGAAAAGAAGATAGACATTGCTAAGTAACCATCATTTGTCCTAAGAAATGCAAGGAGGGAGTCAGAATGGTATTGCAATCATCTACAAGGTCACAAGATAAGATTTTGAAAGATTAGATTTTGAATGGCAAAACAGGAAATAAACAACGATATCAGTGGTTGAAAGTGTTTCCTCAATCAAAGAGAAGCTGTTAAACTTTAAAGGGAATTTGTGAAAAAAAATATGTTAGAAAATCAAACTTTTCTTCATGGCTGAAAAAGCTATGTATTTTAACTTGTATCAGAGGACAATCAATGCTAGAACTTATGTTAAAGCAAGAATTTGGAATGCCGTTTTTCACGAGAGATAGTCCTCACCAATTTGGCTCAGTTGAAAAACAAATCTACTTTCTTCAGCCTTTTTTTTTTTCTTTCTCCCATAGCAACAGTATTAAAGGCATCTGGAAGAAAAACGGTAAACTAACTGAGCACCTTAATAAAAAAAAAAAACCCAGGTTTTTAAATATTATCATGAGCTTTTATTCAGCACTACAAATAAAAGAGAGTCCATTAACATTTCCTTCCACCTGGCTGCCTTTTAAGATATAGGCATGCAAAATCGGCTGACACAGAACATTAAACAAGTTCACATTAGGAACATTATACCATGCATGATTTTCCATGTGCACATTGACCGACAGCAACCAGTTGATAAGGAAATACTGAGATTAATATATAATTAAGCTAATGGTTATTATTTTTATCTTAGACATAATTCTCCTGTGCCTTTCAACCTATATGTGTCATGATGTCAAGTCCACATGCTGTGCATGTTGCTCCAAGCCACATTTGATAATAGTTCATAAGGTCAACAGAAATTTCACCTTTGCTTTTATAAAGGTCAACTCACTGCTTACTCAAGGAACATGATTTTATATATATATAATATATAATACACACATACAAGGTGTGTCAAAATGGTATTGAGATTTTTAGTACTTTTTGACACACCTTGTATTCTGAAAAAAAAAAAAGAAGATAGTTCCATTCATTATTTTTCCAGAATACAAGGTGTGTCAAAAAAGTATCAAATTTAAAGCTGTATTTACCAAGATAGAAATGAAGAATAAATGGAACTTTTTTCTTCAGAATACAAGGTGTGTCAAAAAGTACCAAAAACCTCAATACGTTTTTGACACACCTTGTATATATATACACACTTAATAAATATACACACATGAACACACTACGCACACATAAATTAGTGTCAATTGGTTGGGCTTGTTGAACTTGTTGGGCTCAGGCCAAGTGAGTCAACATTCCAGTAAAGTATATCTATCAAAGCAACATAAATCTTTCGTAATGCATTGTTTTCATTTTTGACTTCAGTTGGATTCAAAATTAATTTGATTTAACTCTGCCTCAAAATATTGACCGAAATATATTTCGTTGATATTGTTCATAATAAAGAAAAAACCAAAGAAAAAAAAAGAAAAAAAAAAAAAAAAAAGAATGAAATAAAATTAATGAGGCTAGTCAGGCTAGTTAGATCGGAGCCCAACCAATCTGAAAACATACTTTGGCAATAATGTATTTCTTTTTATAAATAATCTTTAAAAAATCTCTAATGACTTGTATGCCCTATTTTTCAAAGAACAATTTTATTTCAATTTATTGTTTTCAAATATCCATTTTAAATCATTTCTTCTGTATAGTATAAGGTTTTTTAGTGGAATGTATCAATTGAAAAAAAAAAAAGAAAGAAAAAAGGCCCAAATTATTTGGCCCAACCTTACATGTGTTCTTTAGCTAATCTGTAAAAATCAAAGAAAGTGTGAACCTTAGCTTGTTATTGATTGGGTGTTGGGATCTTTTGCATTGAAAAAATATAAACAATAAATTAAACTAAAAATTCCCAGACAGAGAGATACACACTAACACATGGACATATTCATAAACACACACTCAAAATAGATACACATGTTAATTTAAAAAAAAACATATCTGGCTTTTGCTTTCATTTCTTTAACCAACAAGAGTGAAATTATATTTTAAGCAAATATTGAATGCAGAAATATGAGAGTTAATATACTATCAATTAACAGATTTTTTAAAATATATATATTTTACTTTGAGTAAAGGAATTTTTTTCATCTGAGTTATACAAATAGTATAATTTGTTAAAAGATTGCAATGAGCCGAACAAACATTGATGATCTAGAGTTGCCACTGACATAAATATATACACATGCAAATATATACAGACTACACACACAAATATATACACACTACACACACAAATATATACACACTACACACACAAATATATACACACTACACATACACACTACCCATACAATACATACAGCCGGTTTAGCTCAGTTGGTAGAGCATCTGCCTCAGAATCATAAGGTTCTGGGTTCAATACCAGCCCTTGTGAATTCAGCCCATGAATAGCATAGCTTGGATCTGTGCAGTAAAATGAAGAGTTGATGGTAGATCTGGCACTTCATCTCAGACACAAAAACAATCACCTTGATCAGGTGCTAATGAAAAGGGGATAGACTTGCTGTCCGACTGATACTGACAATAGGCCACCCCGCTTACTTTACTTTTACTACACACACACACATATACACACACACACATATATATATACATATATATACACATACATTATACACACACAAGCACAATAGATATATATATATATATATATATATATATATATATATATATATATATATATATATACACACACACACAATTTGACAATTGTAAACAAAGTACATAGGAATTCTGCACATAATCTATATTCAGACACACAAGAAAGAAACAGATAAATACACACACACACACACACAAGTGCTAAAATACATGCACATTTACCTGTGTGTGTGTGTGTGTGTGTGTGTGTGTGTATATATATATATATATATATAAATAAACACAGAGAGATAGAAGTTCATGTCATTGTTATGAGGAATAGCATAAGCAGTAACAATAGAAATCTGAAGGTAGTTAGTGTATCAGAAAGAAGAGCCACCAGCTTCAAGCTATATTAATAGCAGCAGGAGCAACAAGATGGTTGGGATGAGGTTGAATAAGGTTCAGTGGTGTGGAGTAGGGCAAGATGATAGAAGGAGTTATGGCTGCCATTCTGCTCTTCATTGCTGAAACAGTCTGACAATATCAACCAAAAGGTTTGTAGTTTTACGAGTTGCATTTTGTGTGGAAATGAAAAGAATGTCTCTAAAAGGAAAAATCAGATAACTTTGATCTTTCATAATCATTAATTCACAGCCTACCAAAGATGAGAGAATAAAGTTTATGATGCAGTTCATAGACCAAATCTGTCTAGAATCAGCTTTTTTTTTTGTAAGTATGTGTAACAATTGTTCCCTTAAAAGTAGATGAAACAATGACAGATTAACATTAGAAAAAACCTTCATATTAAAAAAACAAAACAAATAAATGAATAAATAAAAAACCCTCCATAATAAATAAATAAATAAATAAAAAACCCTCCTACCTGTAAAAATCTAAAGAAAAGTTATTTTTCCCCAGTTTTTTGGGGTTCTTTATTATTTTTAAAGAATTTTTACTACCTTCTTTTTTTTTTTATTTCTTGTCCTTTTTGTGTTTTATGGCAAACACCACTCATTTTTCTTTACTTTAATAAATATACAAAAAGAATCTTGTTTTAAATTAGGCAAAATAGGGATGAATCTCCTGGAAAATTTGACGTACCATGTAACAATTTTTTTTATCAATACACTACTAGAGTATAAATTGAATTTTGTATACCTAATTTTTAGGCCCGAAATTGGCATCAAGCCACAGATGTGCAAGTTTGAAAATGAAACACAAGAGAAAACACTAGGATCATGTGTTGGCTTCAAAAATTAATTCTATAAATGAATGATTTTGTGATCATAAATCAAGAGCATGGTAACCAGTCTATAAGAAGGAAAATTCTGAATTCAAACCATCTGCACTTCACTCAAAAATTGACTGTGTTACATCTTGCCAATGGAAGAGTGGTTAGGTAAATAAATACATACAGATTTAGACAAGCTGTTCCATGTTCACACCTAAATTCTTAGGTATTAATTCAAGTTTAGGTTTATATTAGATGAATCCATTTTGGCTGCCAAAATGAAAGAGCAACTATATATATATATATATATATATATATATATATATAACCCCTCCACACGAGCAGGATGTGACACAAGGTCAATTTCTTAAGCAGAGTTTAACAGGTTTGAATTCAGAGTTTTCCTTCTCATAGACTGGTTACCTAGCCATGAATAAAGAATCCTGCTAGTTACCCATAGCTGGAGGGAGAATTGGATTCATATCTTTCCCAAAGGTATTAGCGCTATGTGAAATGCCAACAGCTTCGTCCAGGAATTGAACTCGCATTGACGGGTCCATTTCCTACGACTCTAACCATTAGACCACGCGCCTCCATAATATATATATATATATATATATATATATATATATATATAAAAATAAAAGAAAAATGGAAATTAATCCAATGGTATGCAAGTAGAAACATATGAAAGAAAAATATTCAGAAGAAAAATTTATTCATAAATAGATGCATAATCTGAATATTTTTAAAAAATTTATATATATATATATATATATATATATATATATATATATACACACACAAATCCAGATATATACATACATATATGCATTTACTCCACCTTTCAACCACAGGCAGAATATATGACACAAAGTCAATTCTCAAACTGAGTATAGCTGGTTTTGAATTCAGAATTTTTTTTTTCACCTTGACTGGTTTCCACACAAAAGATAAAAAGCCCAGTTTGTTCTATTATTTACCTAAAGCTGGGGGAGAATAGATTGATCCATGCCTTTCACAAAGTGAAATACAAATAAACTCATCCAGGATTTGAACTCAGGTTTCCAATTGCATTTTCTATGACAATAATCATTACATAAAGCACGCATATATATATATATATATATACACATACATACACACACACACACACACACTAATAGAGCTACCTAGTGCTGCATGGGATTTTAAAAAGTTAAAAGAAATCTCTTATCCATATAGATTAATAAAAATTCCTTTTCTCTATATATGTTTTATTATCTTTTATTCTTTATATATTCTTGTTAAGTTATTTTTATAATTATTCTTGTTTGTATTTTTATTCTATTTGCTTTTTATTAATTTGTTTTATCTTTTAATCATTTTTTAACTAATCTTTTAATATAACATTGATTTATATCCTTATTATATTTTCGTTTAGCTTTTCTTATGGAAAATGAGGTGTAAAAAGTTTTTAACACTTTCTCGGACAAAAAAGAGTGTGTGGATACACCAATTTTCCTATACAAAAGGATATGCACTTGGTCATTGTACAGATAGACATACAGAATCTTTCTTTTATATATATATATTTACACACACACACACACACACACACACACACACAATACCTAATAAATTTTGGTTTCTGCACCTCTTTTTTAAATTTCATCTATTCTTAGTTGTATGGTGTATACCAAATGACAACACATTTCTGCTGTGCAATACAGTTACCTTTTCAGTAATAATCAACCAGCTTTATGCTGACTGTAGTTTTCCACAGTAAAGATCTCACAGTGTGCGTGGTGTGTAGGGCAAGGAATGAAGGAGAGAAACTGGGTGGAAACTGATCTCAATCCAGAATAAATAATGCCATGGAATTCAGAAAGTCACTGTGTTTTATATGGGCATTTAAGCAAACAAATATTGCATCATTCACTGAATTGAGTTAGGACCCCGCATAGATGTTGACATAGAAAAAGAAAATGTCTCAATCAGTTGACAATACAAATAACTGAGATTTGAAGAGATAAAATGATCAGTGTGACTCAAATTCACAAAAGGTTAATCCAGTAAAAGGGTTTGTGGGGGGTGGGTATAACAAGACCTTTTGGATTTGTCTGTTACTTCAAGTGTGTGTAGGTGTGTATGTTTGTGTGTGTATCAATGTAGGCATGTTTAATGTAGGATTACTATATTGAGAGGCAGAGAGATTTATGTGTGAATGTGTAAAAGTAAACAAGCACAAAAGCTTTTGTATTGTTGGAAAAAGATTAGCTTTTCTGACTATTGTACTGTTGATTTTGGATCTTAATACTTTTCTATATTTTATTTTATAAAAAAGAGTAGTGAAACTAAGGCCATCACTATGGTAATATTACTAGGGTGAGTCAAAAATTCTGCAATATTTTGGTAAAATAAGACAATTTGGTAGCTCCTAATGCTTTTGCTGAGGTTGTGAGGGTGATGAACCACACTGGACTAGATACTGAACTTGCCTGATACTCTCCGGGGGTTACCCAACATATTTGCCTCTATGTCTTGGAATCCATAGTTTTAGGCCTACCTGACCTTGCCTGATCATCAAAGTTCTTACATCTCGAGTGAAATTTCTTGAACCATCCGGTTACTGTACTGTGATCAACTGTACCTTCACCTTTCACAAAAGTTTTTGGTTGCTTCCAAGACATTATTGTCCAGTTCAAACTTGTAAAGCATAAGTTCCTGAATTAGATTGCAGTTTTCAAATCACACAAAGATACAATGCATAAATGTGTCAACACACCAACTACCAATTGTAGAGATTCTGATAGGTACGCATCCTGCATCTCTGATGCATAAAAATCTAAAAAGACACAGTAAAATCATATCTATGCGTCCCAGTGGTTTTCTTTTTTCTTCCCTCACTATGCATTAGTATGGTAGTTTCTTGGAAATGAATTACACAAGATAGGTTACAAGGTAGGAGTTGTTTCTCCAGATCATAAATAAAAACCCTACAATTTATTAAGAAACTTTAGTTGGGACCCATCAAATTTCCTGGAGACTCGTTCAAAGCAAATATGTGCATCCAAGGACGCATTATATCAAAAGGCTATCAGCATCACTGCAACTGTAGTAGGTACCTTCGATGGCTTGAACTGTTTTGGTCATGTGATATACATGTTGCAAACTAGCACATATGAAAATATTGCAAAACTTTTGACTCACCCTAGTATAAGTACATAAATCATTCAAAAGTTTTCTTGAAAAACAGAAAAGCAATGAAATAACAAAACTAAAGCAAAAGAATATGACATGATGTTTCAAGTGGCTGTAATAAACAACCCTGAAGATTTGAAATATAAGATAAGTGTAGTTATTTATTTACTAAGCTTAGCTGAGCCTAAAGTCACAATAATAAATGGCTATACTCACTTGATCAATAGAGTAGTTTGATACACAAGTTTACTGACACTCATTTTATAAAACGTCTCTTTAAACCTTGGCATAATATAGCACTAAGTCTGGATATATTGGGCTTATGATCTATCATGATATAGCACTAAGTCTGGATATATTGGACTTATGATCTATCATGATATAGCACTAAGTCTGGATATATTAGGCTTATGATCTATCATGATATAGCACTAAGTCCGGATATATTAGGCTTATTGGTCTATCATAATATAGCACTGCCTGAAAATATCTGGCTTCCAGATTCAAATAGTTCAAAAGAAATACATAAGTCTGAAAAGATATTGTCTGCTCTCAGAATAATGTATTATTCAAAATGTATGACATTTTTCTTGTTATACACGATAAAAAGACAGCAAGGTTACAGTCAGCAGTATTATCTCATCAAATGATTTTCACTAACCTGGTTACCCTACCCTTCCCGCCCTACAAAAAATTCATATAGCAATAGCAGTAATTCATTATTAATCAGTGCCACAGAACTTACAAGGTTAAATTTGATTACTGGAAGGCAATAATTTTTTTTCATTGCTCAGATTTTAATCCTAAGATCTATTAAAGAGTCAATGATCTAACACTAAAGACAGAAATATTATTCCTCTGCTCTGTATCTTATTCTTATGCATGAGAGAGAGAGAGAGAGAAATGGGAATGAAAGAAGTAAGAAAGGTATTATATTTACATTTCAAATAGCAATAATATCATTGGGAAAGATATAAATCTAACCATTTAGGAGAATGGAAACTTTGAATTAAAACCTATTAAACTCCACTTAAAAATTGACCTTTAGTCACATTCTGCTTATCTTATTCTTATGCATATGAGAGAAAGAGAGAGAGAGAAATGGGAATGAGAGAAGTAAGAAAGGTATCATATCGGCACCTGTGATATAATGGTTATGGTCATAGAAAAAATGAAACTATTTACATTTCAAATAGTGCTAATATCATTGGGAAAGATATAAATCTAACCATTTTCCCTCCAGCTATTCATAAATAGTAGGACAGACTGGGCTCTTTAACCTTGCTATGGCAATCCATTTAGGAGAATGGAAACTTTGAATAAAACCTATTAAACTCCACTTAAAAATTGACCTTTAGTCACATTCTGCTTATGCGGAGGGGTTGGTGAATACATATTTCTGTCCCATAATAAGCATTACATTAGGATATATATTTCATACATTAAAAGTAACAACTATTATGGGACAGAGGTAGTATTAATTAATGAAGAAGAGCTTGATTGTTTGCAAATTTAATGAGAAATAGATTAACAAATATCCTGATTTTGTGGATTAACCAGTATTAAATCTTTTCTGGCTTGAGAGGTGTTTCCTAATGTCTCCATGTTTAATGTTGGATTATCATATTATTGAGAGGTGGGAAAAGGTGTTAAACAAGACCCAAGGCATTTTATTAGGATTTGCTCAAAATTTGATTTGATGAAATGTGACAACGCCCAAACCAACAAAGTTTTTCTTATCCAAACATAAAACTGATTCCCACTCAATCTACAATTTTCAACAGCCTACTATATAAATTTTCTTCCATAAAGCCGAACATGAAAGCTAAATACTACAATTAAAAAAAAAAGGAGGTACACTTAGCATAACACTTATTGTCATAGGAAATGGACTTGGTGACCAAGTTCAAATCCTAGACGAGGCTGTTTGTATTTTATTTCACTCTAATGCTCTTGGGAAAGTCACAAATTCATCTCTCTCCTCCTAAACTATGAGTAAATAGTAGAGCAGACTGGGTTCTTCAGCCTTGGTAAGGCAACCAGTCTAGGAGAAAGAAAAAATTAAATTCAAATCAACTGTACTTGGCTTTAAAATTGACCTTGTATCACATTCTGCTCGTGGGGAAGAGGTTGGATAAATACATACAAAAAATTCATAAACCTTTTATGTTTAGGCTTAGTCTGCTTAACATATTCATAAATAATTTTCTACATGACGTAAAAGAAAAATATTTATTTCTTAAAAAAAACAAAACAAACTAACATCCAATTTCTATATAAGTAAAAAAGTAAAGTCAGCTGGGTGGCCTATTATAGGAATCAGCCAATTGTGTTACCTATCTAATACAAATACTTTTTAAACAATTTGACCCATAGATGGGTCTCTAACAGGTGCTACCATTTTGGGTCAGAGTGGACCTGGGAGTAATAGCAATGAAAGGGGACCCTATACTCCACCAGATCTTCAGAACTGGAACCTCACCACCGGATGCAGTTTAGTATCATACCAAGTAAACCCCCTTTTTGGTGGGGAGGGTCTTAATTCTCTGCCAGGGTACAGAGAGTGTATTCTAAGTCTCTGTCAACAGGCCTATCAAACATTTGAGTAGCATTGTGCCTACATGGGCGTTTCTGGTTGATACTATGATATATAATTATGACTTGTGTATATGTTGAATTTTGAAGACCTAATTTTTAGGCAAAATATTGCCATCAACTTATACACAAGTTATAATTTTGTAAGGTTAAAATTAAAACAATGAGAAAAAACAAAAACAAAACAGTAGCAACACTTGGCTTCTGAAATAAATTCCATCATGACCATAAATCAAGGGTTGACCAAATGAGTTTGATTTGTACATAGGTATATAGGATACTTCCTTTAGTACTAATGACCTTAGAAAAAGCATGAAATTAAGTTTCCTTTCACACCTTGTGATTGTCATTTATCGTGATCTTTTCACTGGCAATTCATAAATCAGCACCTGAAGAAACTTATAATACCCCCCCCCCTTACATATAACTATCCTAATCTCATAATCAAGGTGTGCCAACAGTATGGATTCCCTTGAATCTCTCTCACCATTTTTCCCTATTAGTCATCACTCCTGACAAGTTCTCTAGGTGGCATACAGTACACAAGACTG
This sequence comes from Doryteuthis pealeii, assembly GCA_023376005.1. Taxonomy (NCBI): domain Eukaryota; kingdom Metazoa; phylum Mollusca; class Cephalopoda; order Myopsida; family Loliginidae; genus Doryteuthis; species Doryteuthis pealeii. The sequence continues at coordinate 125,953,006 of CM042140.1, forward strand.
GTGAATGTAAATTTTTGTTGGTTGGCCAATACTGGTGTGTCCATGCATAGGAGTCCATAGGAGAACTTTGCTTATGAGTTCATTCTTACTTCTCCAGCTAGTATTGCTTATCTTTCTTGGATTGTTTGTGATATCGGAGATAAGTGGCTGTACAGTTGTTTTTTGTGGAGTGCCGCTTCCAGGATTTGTTCAAAATAGCATGCAGTATTCTTGTGTAGTCACCATCTAGCCTTTTCTCCGGATGTTACATTAGAATCCAAGCGGTGCAACCACACGGTAAAACGAGAAGTCTTCCATCTTAATCTACTTTTTAGTAATCATTTGTAAAAGACAAAAAGCTGTAAAGAAACCCACATCCTGTGAGAACAATTCCAGAATAGGAGTTACCATAATTTATCTAGGTGCTAAATTGAATTCAATTTTTTTGTTCAAATAATAATAAAAAAAGTCTCCACAATTGCACCCATTTTTCTTAAACAGTTGAAATGAATTTCTTTTAAATGCCAATCTCAGTACTCACCCTTGCATCCAATAGTAAGTTATCTGGTTTGATATCCCGGTGAATAAATCCCAGCCGATGTATTGAATCTATTGCTAACGCTGCTTCTGAAACGTAGAACTGAGTCTGCTCTTCTGTCAAGGTGTCCTTTTTCATCAGGAGGGTCATCATATCCCCTGTAAGATGATTAAAAAAAGAATTTCTTAAGACTTATACTTCAAAGCTTATTTCATGTATGTATCTATATTATACCATATCATTTACTATTATTATTCAGCTGTAACTTTTGCATCAGATATTATAATAGAAGATAAAAGTACTGACATTCTGTCAATTATGAGGCAATAATTTAAACTAGGCCTCAAAAGCACTAAAGCTGCTTACAGAATTTGGGAAAATGGAAGGAAATTGAACATTACCACTCAAAACTGGTTTAAGCATCTTAAGTCTAGTGACTTCTCCCTTAAAATCAAGCCTAACATTTGTTTAATGGCATATCAACTCCTTATGGGTTATTTAATGGCAAAATTTGATACTAATAATTTTTATACAATTATATGGTTTCAAGCAATTATTCCAATTTAACCCTTTTGCAAGCATAGCAAATATTTTTTATCACCAATTGTATACAGGCAGAGCAACATTTTTGTCATTTTATCTGCCTGCAAAAGAGTTAATAATAATAATCTTTTGTTTGCATATAGTTATATGGTTTCAAGTATTCCTATGTAATACTAATAATTTTTAAAGATCTATTTTCTCCATAGACAGAACTTTAACAGGTACTACTACTTCAAGTCAGAGTGAACTCAAGTGTAATGGCAACAAAGAGGTACTCCACACTTCCTGAACTGGAGCCTCACCACCAGATATAGTATAGTATCATACCCAGGACACCCTTCTGGGAGTTCCTCTGCAGGGGATGCAATCGATGTATCATAAACCCCACCAACAGAGTAGCAAAACTAGATGACTACCGATTGCTGAATATGATGTTTTAAAATGAAAAATAGATGAAAACTTGATCATCAGCACTTGAGACCTTTCAGAAGAGCTAGGATCATCAAGAGAAACCAATGTAAAACATTACAGTAGGCTTTAAAAGAACATATAGAAGCTCTAGAGAGGTTTCTATGAGTTGATTACAAAACAAAAAATACCTTTGATAATCTCTAATATTTATGAAGGGTCCAAGAGAAATTGAAACTAAATTATGAACATTATTGAAAGAATTTAGAAAGAAATGAATGTAAATCATAATACCTCCTGGTAAGAACTCCATGATCAGATAGAGGTTCAGAGCATCCTGGAAAGAATAGTACATCTTCACAACCCACTGATGATCCGCTTCCACCAGGATATCCCGTTCTGCCCGGACATGTGCAACCTGTAAGATAGCAATAGAAAATAAAAATGAAATTTGGATAATTCCTCTTTGCAACATCTTTCAGGATAAAACTGGGTTATTTGATGGTGTGAATCGCCTCTTAACAGGTTATACTAGGCAACATTGAACCAGAAGAAGACGACAATGGTTTATTTTCACACATTACCCAATATAAACAAAACAAAAAAAAACAAAAAAAAAACAACATATTGTTGGTTGTTGTAGTAATGTGTGGAGGATGATCACTAATTAGGACTGAGCCTATTCTAGTTGTTTTTTTTTATTGTTTTATTTTACATAGTTTGAAAGAAGAAGGAAAGAATGATTTCCAAGTTGACATGAATGGATGTTAGTTTACAGGTAAATAAATATAAATCCTAAAAGGTGCAATTGATAAAAATCTATTTTGCTAGCAAACAGACAAAAATCAATGTGCTATCAATATTTTTTAATTGATTTCCCACAAGAAGTTTCCTGTAAGTTAGTCACCTCCTGCCATCAGTGAACCTGGTGCCCGACTGTGTGTCTGACAGCAAGGGATCAATCCTGTGAACTCTTGCAGTGCTTGTGAGAAACGATCGCATGTGATGGTGATTTTTGAAAAGGGTCAGTAAGTCAATCAGCAGAGGACAAAGAACAATATAAATTTTGGGGCTAGCAAAACTGCTCTTGCACCCCATTTATGGTGGGCTACTATTAAGCAATTTCTTTATCAACTCAAGAATACCACATCACAGGTTTAGAGGGAGGTTGAAACATCAATAATAAAGTGAGTGGTATTTCTTCTGTGACCAGATGTCTGACTTTTTTTTCCCTTTCCTCACAACTCATCATCTCTTCATCTCATCTTTATCTCTGGCAACTTTTATAGAGACCCAGCAAGGCCATATTTCACAAAGGAGATTTCTGAACATTTACCATCTGTCTGTAGAGCATCTGACTAGGAATCACAAGGTTTCTGGTTAGATACCAACCTTTGCCAACTCAGCATATGAATAGCACAGGGATATGTGCGCTAAAGTGAGGAGCTGATTATAGGTGTGGCTCTCCACTTCAGATGATAAAAAACAATATCTTTGGTCTAGCACTAGTGTAAAGGGGATACTCCTTCGCTGCCTGGATGATACCGACTGGATGACATACTTATCACCCCCTCAATACACACATACATACTCCCCTAAAAAAAAAAAAAAAAAAAAAAAAAAAATTTCTAATCACTCTTGTCAATAATGATGCTTTTCTTTGGGTGAATTCAAGAGAATATTTTCAACATACTCTTTCATGAAGTAGGTTCTGAGATTCTGGACACTTGCCAAATCCATATGTGTGTGAGTGAGAGAGTGAGAGTGAGAGAGAGAAGAGAGAGAGTGAGAGAGAGAGAGAGGGGGGGGCCTTTCCTGGCCTGTGAATAGGTTAATAAATCAGCCAACAAAAGGTCACAAATATTTATATTTATACAATGTGCAATGAAAACATCAAGAAAATACAAATAGATCAAGGTGTACATTTGTCAATACTGTTGAATTCCATGAGTATTATGTATGTTCATTTTGCACCCAAACAACCAGTGGGTTTTTATCATAAGAAACCTTTGACACTTTGGAATATTGAGCAATTTTCTTCCCTACAAAGGGCTATTTTTATGCTAGGCCTTTTGAAAATGTGATTTACAAACCACCTAAAATTGTTACAGACTCTATAAATCTGTGAGGTCAAAACCCTTTTCATAAATCTTTCAAATAAATATTTCTATAAAAAATGTTGACTGAGTGTGAAAATAAAAATCAGAATATATCATAATATCCTCATGAATTTTTTTGAGTTGGCTAAATTTCTTTGATGAAAAAATTGTCATTTATTTTTAACCAATTTTTTTCTTTTCACCCTTTTCTCACTCTTTATTGTAACCCTGAAGTCATTTTTACATTCTACAACAGTTCATTGAACAGCATGAATTAAAAATAGAAATGCCAATTTCCCAAAGATATGCTATAAGGGTTCAAATCTCATCAGATGTTCATCACAACATCAATCATCAAGATGTTTTGACTCTCTCTAACCATATATCTCTATTGGCCATTGTTCTCTGTAAGACAGCATCCAGTGTTCACACAAAGTTGATGAATGTAAGTTTTTGCTGGTCAAACAAAACTGGTGTGTCCAGGTGTAGGATTCCTTAGGATAACATCACTTATGAGTTTGTCCTTATTTCTCCATCAGTGCCCAGCATATATTGCTCATTATACTCAGATGGTTCGTGAAATGGGGTTAAGTGGCTGTACAGTTGTTTTGTAGAGTGCTGCTTCCATCTACATCTCTCTGATAAAATAAAACTGAATTCTTCCAAGTTGTAACTGTGTCAGCACTATTGTATTGTTGCAACACTAGGACTTTAATAAAATGCCTGAAGAAAAAGGCTAAATGGGAACTAAACAAGGATGATACATGCTATTTTGAACAAATCCTGGAAGAGCACTCTATAAAACAGCAGCTGTATGGCCAATTACTCCTATCTAATGAGCAGGGCACTGCTGGAAAAGTAAGGAAAGACCCACAAGCGATGTTCTCTACTTATTTATTTCTAATTCAAACTATTTGCTTAAAGATGATAGAATGTAAAAACAATCTTAATATTACTATAAAAAAGCAATGAAAATAAAATCCTGTCAAAACTAATAACAAAAAAAGCTTCATGTAAAACAATTCAGAAAACTTAAGATTCCTGTTGACCACTAGTAAAAGTAGTAAGTGTAATCAAACAATATGACATGGAAGTAAAATTAGATCAGAAGAATATAAAATATACAATTAAATTTGAATAATATCTTCTGATTGGCTTCTAATGCCCAATCAGTAATGCACAGTTCATGTCAGACAGGATCCCAAGGATACAGGATCCGACTTCTGGAAGTTACTTATTTTCAATCCATGCTGCTTACTTAATTTACTTAAGTTATAGAATGTAAAAGACTTGAACATAGTAAGAAAAATAAGATGAAAGATAAACAATTAGAAACTAACCTCTATTTATATTTGGAATTTTTTCAAACAGAAAGTTGCCAAAATTTAAAGAATTTGTTTCATGCCATTTATGAATTTGATCCTTTGGGATTTAAAAAAAAATCCACTATTTGGGATTTAACTAACGATTTTTTATAGGCTTGGTAAATTTGGACTTTTTCATTTCTATATAGAAAAATGATTGAAAGAATAATGAAACAATTCTTAAGTTACTTGATGACTAAATACTTTGTTGTTATTCTGCAATGTTTTCGCAAGTTCTAAAACTAATCATTATCTCATAAGATCCAATCAATTTAATAAAGAACTTTTTGTATATCTTAATTATTTGTGTATAACATGCACCTTTAAATTTGGGCTACGAAATTCTGAAAAAGACTTTTTAGAAAATGTATCAGTTAAATTTAACATTTGTTAAACATTTTACCCAGTTCATAAAGACTAAAAATAAAAATTCATCCAGTTTACTTATGTTTTGAAATAAAAAAAGTTATACAATATTTACAGCAAACTTATGGACATATTCTCACAAAAATTCAACAAGCTTGTGGCAAAAATAAGCTCACATTAGTAGAAATGAAATTATAAACAAACACACATTCTCTTGGATATTTCTCTGTAGTGGCATAAAACAGAAGTGTTTGTTACACATTAGTTTATTTGGATCATAGATATAACTTATGTTCAGTCATACCGTCTTGAACATGGTAATGCACATAGCTGGATAAAAAAGTTGATATTTAGTTCTTGTGTATTATACATAGCCCTAACTTTTAGGCTTAAAAATGTGGGGGAAAAGTGCATGTTATATACAAATAATTACAATACATTTTATCTAAGTGAGAACCATTCTTCAAAATACAACATTGTTTTACCATGCATAATTAAATTACTTCCACCTTTAACTATTTTTCCTCTTTGAAAGGCAATAAGTGCAAAAGGAAAAAGGTGTTAAGATATAAAGAAAAGTTTCTGTACCTGTTCCTTCTCCAACATGTCAATCTTCCGGAGAATTTTCATAGCATACACATGACCCGTATCCTTTTTCTGGACAAGGCGCACCTGTGGGAGGAGAAGAAAAAAATTTTTAAAGGTATTTTTTATTATTTTAGATTTATACAGAGTGGATGCCAAATATAACTATTATTTAGAGCAGTGCTTTTAAAAGTGGGTTGAAAAAAAAATTATTTTTAAATATCGAAGTATTTAATTAAAAAAAAAATACCTTATAGAAAAAGGAAAAAAGTGGCCACTATTTTGAAAATAATATGTTAGCAAAATTGAATGAATCATCATTTGAGAGAGAGAGAGAGAGAGAGAGAGAGAGAGAGAGAGAGAGAGAGAGAGAGAGAGAGAGAGAGAGAGAGAGAGAGCCTGAGAGTAATGACAATGAAAGGGTACTCCATACTTCCCAGAGCTCCAAAACTGGAGCCTCATCTTTAGATGCAGTTAAGTATCATACCCAGTTTTGGGGGGTGTCTTACCTCTCTGTAGGGCATAGTCAGCATATTCTAGCCCACTGACAAGGCATTTTTCTCTCTTTTCTTTTTGCTTTTAAATGTTTATCAAAATTAGGGTGGCATAGTTGTCCAAAAAACTAAGAGTTCTGTGATTTTGGGAAAATCGTAAGTGTTCCTTGAAAAAATAAGTTTATAGAACATTTGATTTAGAAATAGAATTCTAAACTGGGAAATTAAAATCCTGGACAAGTTACAAATTTTTATATTTCAAATATTATATCAGATGCTTTTTTTGACTAATTCCTTTAAATAACTGGCATTTACTTTGAATTCAACAAGAAACAAGAAAAGAAATTGTCTTTGTGATTCTCTTAAAACTGATAAAATAAAAATAAATGCTTTCAAAGAAATTATAGAAAAATGATTCTTAGATTCAAAATGTTTTGGTCTGCTTAAAGATTTGACATTTACATCATGACAAATTTGACATTCACTTAAAATGACTATACAAAAAGACTTAAGAAAAATAAAATTACAATTATATATTAAATATACTAGCAAATATATGCACTCTCTGAGCACAAGTATATAAATTTTAATATAATGAAATAGATTAAATTAGAAAGACTAACAAAATCAAATGAGAACGCATATTAAAAAAAATTACACTCATTATTATTTCAATACGTTGGAGAATAAAACAATAATATTAGAGATCAATATCACCAATTAATTATTCATTAAACCAGGTTTTGTTAAAACTAGTATGCAAATTAACCAAACCATACATTATGGAAACCTTTATTTCTTAGTGATATATAATATTGAAGGATTTTACATGCACTAATAACATGGGCTGCTTTGAAGCAAATATCACCCAGATTTTCATAGAGACATTGTTAATAAATAAGATTTATTCTATGTATTAATGATTTTGATTATAAATTAAATACTTATTAATAAACTTACACAATTCCTGAGGGTATTGTGACATAAACAGTGACATAGTTTTGGTTACAGACAGATATTGAATCTTTATTATAATAAAATTAGCTTAGTACCCATAATAAATGATAGGTTGGCAATACAAAATTCAGACTTGTGAGTCTTATCCCCTTTTTTTTTTTGTTATTCTATTTTATAGTTGAAATTATTATTTGTGTGTATACAATTATTATTATGATTAAAATCTAATGCTAAAAGCATTTTTAATTCATAAAATATTTACAGTGCCCAATGCATGAGAATACGAAACAATATCACAAAGTATAAAATAAGATATAAGACAGGAAAAAACTCATGACTCAGAATTTCAGGCTTTCAATCCCCAAGTGAGCTAGCATTCAACATGTTTTACATATATATATATATATATATATATATATATATATAGATAGATAGATAGAGAGAGAGAGAGAGAGAGAGAGAGAGAAAGAGAGAATGTTATGTCTGAAATTATTGACATAATGTTCACTCATTTAGTTTCTGGGGAATAAATTTTAAAATATTCTAGCAGTTAAGTTTTCTTGTTAGGTGGAAGCCGTTATATGTGTAAGATAGATGAACACACAATAAGAACTTTCTAGAATTTATATTTAACACAAATAAAGTTGAAAAAGATGTTGTGCCCAAAATTAATGACAGGAAAAAAAAAAAAAAAAAAAAAAAAGAATAAACAGAAAAAGCATAATTTTTTCAGTATAAATAATAGATAGTAATATATTAATATCTATTCATATATATTACTTATAACTATAAAATTGAAGAAAGAGAAGACAGTTCCAAATAAGCTTCTAGGAATTGTGGAAAATAAACCAAATATCACAAATAAGAATCTCGGGAATAATTTGGAAACTACTGGAGTGAAACTAACAAGAAATACTATTTGCTGTAAGATAATAGATTGGCGTAATCTATTTTTCGGCAGGTAGCATTTGTCATTTAAAATGGTCAGAGGGAAAAAAAAGAAAACATTGGAAGCATTCACTTTGATTGATGAGTGATGACCCAAAAGAGGTCGTTTGAGACTGTGGCTTTTATTGAACAAAAGACACATGATGGGGGCTAGCCAATAACCAAGATACGTAAGATAGAGTAAGAAAACTATGATTAAGTATAAAGGATCATGTAACAGTATTGCAATTTGGTGCTATGTTTGTCAAACATAAGAGTAATGGGTACAACATTACTATAATGATAACCATTACACTAAGTGCACATCTGTGTGTGTGTGTAAGGTTAACATTTTGGAATTTTTTAGAATAACTTACTTGGTTGAGTTTTGGGGAACTTTGACTATTATGTGCGTTCAATTGTAAAGTTAATCATCATCATCATGTGTGTGTGTGTGTGTGTGTAGTAGTAGTAGTAGGAATGAAACAATCATGGTTTGTTTAAGTAACAACTACATTTGAATGGATAAGTCATGCCAAAAGCCCTTATTTCCATCAGATCACCAAAGTAGCAATGAATCTGCTCAGTATTTAGATGTGGTATGTGTGCCAAATTAAGCAAAGTTTGATAAACAAGTACATTTGAATTTGGCATAATTATTGCTGCCCACTGACTTTAGCACTACTCTATTACTTTATTGTGTATTCTTAAGTCAATCTCTGCATTAACAAATCTAAGGATCGGAATCAGTATGGTGAAGGACAAAAAGAAAAAACTTGGGCACCAAACTTTGCAATTCTTGACCAAGTTATGACACTTATTCTGTATGTTGTGCATTGAAAATCAGAAAGAGACGGGGGATGGGATTGTCAATTATCACAAACAGAGATATACTGTATATTGTGGGGATTAAGAAATGAATAAAGTTTAAATAAAACAAATAATTAAATACAAAAAGAAAACTTCAGCTGAAAATTTAACTTTTGGCACCAAAAAGAACTTGGTCTCTTTTGGTGCCTTGCCAGCCCACTGGATGACACATGCATTTGTTGACTTCACAAAAAATTGAACAGTCCTTACTATCTAACTTTTAGGGTGTCCCATCATAGTGTAATGGTTAGTAAGCTAGTCTCGCAGATCCATTACTACTGAATAGTGAATTTGATTCTTGCTAGATGCCCCAGACCTTGTGTCACATGCTTGCTGTAGTGAACGGGTTGGATAAATGACTACTATATAACTTTTATAATATTAATTCATGGGTTAAATGAATCAAAATTTAAAATAATCCAGAAAAGCTCATAAGATTCTAACATCAAATTATTCTTTCTCACAAAATAATCAATATAAAATTCTCAATAGCTTAATTTAGAAATCTAATATTTTCCTTAGAATAAACTTCAGAACAAATATTGTTCTAAATGTATGAGAATGTTATTATTTTAGCCTTGTTATCAATTCAACAAGTTGAGAGATTTTCCAATTGAAAAACAAAACAAACCTGTCAATTCCACTTTACAATAACTTAACAATCCCAGTAATAATCTTCACACAATATAGAAATTACATGACTAACCTATGTCAACACTTCAAAACATTTTAAATGGACTATACTCTAATAACATTGTTGAAATGGCTGAAAACATGATCAGTTCACTTTGGTCAAGTATTTACATTTTACATTCAAGCATTAATTGCATACAATTTGCCTTTTGTATCTGCTTCCTCTAAACTGATAGATAAATTCTATAAGTTTGTAGACATAATTTCCCTTTTATTTAGCTATTCATTTTCTATGTCAATTTAACGGTTTGTTTAAACTAATCTGGAGATGTTTCTATGATTTTATTTGAGTATACTCTGATAAGTCTTTCATATATCATGCATGTAGGAGTTAAAATAAATATGCTTAAAGGAATTGGTGTGTTGTATTAGGTTGTACTACACAAAGTGTTGCATTTAAGATGAAATCTAAATTGGAACATGATGCAACAGAAGAAAAAGAAACATTTTTATATTTGGAAATAAGAAATGCAAATAGACAAACGATACAACAATGGTTTTTTTAAAATCTTTTAATCCAGAGACGAGAATATTCCAAAATGAACCTACATATGTCATCAACGGCAACATCAAACGAGAAAAACAACCATAGAATATCAGATTGATTAATTGATTTTAATAGCATGTCAACTTGTCTAGGGTTATTTTATGCCAGGAGGTTAGGGAATTGTGTTCATTGTATGTGCATATTTACATTTTTTGTGCAGTTGTTTTTTAATGCAACCAGAGAATAAAAATTCTAGTTATTTTAGAAAGCCTTCATGCTTTTGTCTTGCAGCAACAAGAAAGGTAGATAATTTTTTTTTAACAAATGGATTCCACATGAATTGGTAAAAAAAAAAAGTCTGAAGCTGCATCATTTTGGAATTGTGTTCATCATTGCTTACTCTAATCAACCCCCTTTTTTTTAAATGAGCCTGTCCAAGAGTCTGTGAACAAATAACTAGCAGCTTTTATAGAAAAGGATGAGCACACTTCTAATCAGCAGGTGGGACAGGGTGATTCAACAACATTTGCAAGCTAAGGATAGTGAGTTCAATCCTTGCAAGGATCAGCATAAACAGAAAAACTTGGTTAACGGTCATTAATTGAAAAAAAAAATTCTTTACAATAATTATAAGTACATATATTGAAAGAAAGAAAAAAGAGGGTTCTTCATGTTTATAGTGGCTCTACGATAAGAGGAGGTTCTTGTGGCATAACAGTTATCATTAGAAAATAAAGAGCTTCGTTCAACTTCTCAAAGAGACAGTTTGCATTTCCCTTTGCACTAATGCCCTTGGGAAAGGCATGAACCCATATTTTCTCCCTCCAGTTATGAGTAAATAGTTGTGCAGACTAAGTTCTTTAGTCTTAGTACAGCAACTGGTCTAGGAGACAGAAAACTCTAAATTCAAACCAGATTTACTCTGCTTATGAATTGACCTTGTGTCATGTCCTGCTTGTGGCAGAGGAGTTGGGTAAATACATACTATCCTTGGTAGAATCTGATGTAGATGATAAAATATAATAATAATAATAATAAACTTGTCATCTACTGTTATTTTGCCAAACTTTATATAGAGAACAATATTGTTCTTTTGTTGTTATGATAACTATTTATCCCCCCCCCCCTCCATATGAGCAGAATGCAACACAAGGTCAACTTTTAAGTGAAGTTTTAATTCAGTTTTCTTTCTCCTTGACCGGTTGCCATACCAAGGTTAAAGAGTGTAGTCTGCCCATGGCAGGAGAGAGAATAGTTAAATGCATACCTTTGCCAAGGGTATTAGCATTAAGGAGATGCAAACAGCCTCATCCAGGATTTGAACTCAGTTTACCGTGCCCATTTCTGACATGTTATGATAACTATAAGATTAAATAAAACTTTACTTTTATATAATTTCTTTTTCAAGAGAACACAAACAATATAGGATTCTCAATGAAAATGAAATGTAATTTTGTTTTTTTGTTTTTTTCTCTATGATTTGTTATCACATGCTTAAAAATCATACCCACTCACTTCTCGCTCACTATCCAATATTTTGCTCTTTGTATAATTAGCCTTTCCAAAAAGATTAACCAACATACAAAAACAAAAATAAAATAATCTGAAAAAATAAATGAAATTAAGCAGAAAAGTCAAACTGGCTCCAAATTGACTACTGATTTTTGTAATTAAATAATTTAGAAATATGAAGAATGGAAAAGCATTTTCCTGCTTCAGTTATCAATTTATATTTTTAAAATTATACTTTAAAAAATAATTATACCAACCTATTTTAGAACAGAGCTCATTTTTGTAACAGTATTTTATAAAATTCCTATCATTTATCCATAAAAAGCTATGGATGCTAAAAAATACATCAAGATATACCATATATACCTGGATAGGTGAAGCTTTTGTTTGTTTGTATATAAACCTTTGTAGTATATTTAATGCCAAAGTTCTCCTTGTAGAAGAACAATACTTATAGTTGGGAGGATTGAGTGGGTTAATATCTATCCCAATAGTATTAGACCAAAAGTGAATGTGATAGTGTGACTGGAGTTCGAACTTGCTTAGTACAATGTTGCAGTCTAGCAGGGTAGCCACTATGGCACGGGGAACTCCCTCAAGAGAAGTTTTTAAATCAGATTAGAGTAATGATTATCAGTACAGAAAACAGAATTAATTAATAGAATTCTAACTAATATACTTACAGAGATGCTGATAAGTACATGTCCTGCATCACTGACACATAAAAATCTAAAAGGACGCAGAAAAATTGTATCCATACGTCCCAGTGACCCCCCCCCCATCATTTTCAGCAAACTGTAAATACATTTTAATATTTTCTAGGAAACAAATTACACTGTATGGGGTACAAGGTGGGGATTAGATGGTTTTAGTTGTTCATAGATAAAAACTCTGGAATTTATCATGAAATTTTAGTTGAGACCCATCAAATTTCCCGGGGGACTCATTAAAATCAAATCCATGTATTCCAGGATGCACTAAATTAAAAAGCTATCAGCATCACTGTACTTATAACAGTGTGATACCCTGTTATTGCATCAAGACACCTTTGTATAGTTTGAGGCATTAAATGGTTTGATCTTTATTAGCAAGAACATCAATTAGAATTGAATAAAAGAAATGATAATTAGGAATCGTAAATTCAAATAATAATCAGTGCTAAAGAGAAATGAACCTGGGATAGATCTAGTAAATTCTAGTGAAATTCAGTATAAATGAGTTTCACCCACTGATATTGGGTTGATATGAATAATAGGAATGAAATTGAGTATAGGTCATAATATTTATCTAAATTTACTATCCATCTAAATTCCTTTATGATATCAAGAGGTCATTGGAAGGTTTTTTGTCAGTCAGCTAAGTGTTGATGGTTGTGTATTGAATGAGGAAGCTTATTGTAAAGGGGAAATAAAGATAAACGCTATTTGAAATTAATTGCTCTTGATCTTCATATGCAAAATGTTCATATATCTATTATTATACTAAAGATGAGTGAACCAATGATTGTTTTCTAAAGGCTTTTTTCCTGTTTAGAATAATGACACAAAATTCATACTAAAATATTCCTTATTTCTAGGATTGAGTTATGTTTGAAAAAAATCCATTTTAATTGGTTCTAATTAGTCGTAATTTGCAATTAAGCCAAAAACTGACCCATCTCTTACCACCCATTCTGCCTGTCATTTCCCCCTCTTTATGTATATCTTGATTACCTCCTCATTATATATGTTAGTTACTCTGTGAGTGTAAAGAGAGTGATTGGAGAAGTTCAAAACATATTTGCATGTTAAGTTTCAGCAGCCAGACAGCCCATAGCTTCAATAAAATTCCTAAAATTAGGCCCATTTAAATTTGGTCAAATGTTCCTTTTCTTAGAAATCTTACAAAATGATTCTAATGTTTTTTTTTTTTTTAATTCTCCTGCTGTATTTATTTATTTAATTCGCTTTGCAAACTCACTTTTCTCTATGCTCTCCTATATAAGGGATGGCGCACTCTATGGCAGCCTTTACATACATACAGATGTGTGTATTAAAACAGTTAAAATCCCTTTCGCATTCTGTGGGTGACAATAACCGAGCGGGTAAGCTGTCCGACTGCTGCTGAATTAATCCAGTTTCTATCTCGGCTGTAGGTAGCTCACAAATGTCTAGCCACACTGAAGAGATTTGATAAGTTGAAACATGTGTCTGTGGATGACTATATGTGTGTGTGTATATATATATATATATATATATATAGATAGATAGATAGATAGATAGAGAGAGAGAGAGAGAGAGAGAGAGAGAGCATATATATATATACACATAAGTGAGATTGGACAAGATAGTGAGTTTTTGTGGATCGTCGACAGTCCTCACACATTTCCAGTTTTTGTGGCTTGTGTAAAAGGTCTTTGGCAATCAGCCCTAAGATAAAGTATGAGATAAGATTATTAACAAGTTGTGTCAAAATTATTTGAGAGAAGTTCTCAGCCTGGTGGCTAATGTGCTGGACTGCAACATAGTACTAAGCAAGTTTGAACTTCAGTCTATTACATTCACTTTCAGACTAATACCACTTAGAAAGGTATAGAACCCCCCCCCCCTAGCTATGGGTTAAATAGTACCACTACTGTTCTTCTACAAGAATGTTTTTTGCATTAAATAATCCATGAAGGTTGATATACCATTAAACAAAGAAACCAAAACCAAAATTATTCAATAATTCTTCTATCCTATTTTAATACAATAAATAATTTATTTTGATATGATTTGAAAACAATTTATTTTGGAATAATACAGTTCTACTTATGTAAATTAATAAAAAATAATAAGAATCACCTTAAAAATCAAATAAGCTATGTTATTTGCTCTCAATGATGATAATAAACATGATAGGATTTTTTTTTTTAGGCAAAGAAATTTCTGTGGCTAATACCAGCCTAAAATTTTATTTTTTGCATATGTCTAGACCCCATTGCTCTGATAGTAGCTAAATCTATAAACCTGTTACTCACAACAGCTAGCACTTAAAATAATGGCCAGCCAGTTATCACTACATAAGCACAATGTTTCTGTTTTATCAATAAATCAGAAGACTTGCCAATGTACAATAGCCAGAAAATTTAATTTCTGTTCATCGATTGCTGCCTCAAACAAGTTCTCATAAACCAATTGATGTTGGCTGATATTAGAACTTTATAAATATCAGCTTACTGAACCCAAGTCTATTATTTTTAGGCCAATTAATAAATTGACTATTATATCATTTGCTCGATAATGCAATGATAATATGTATGATTTTGTTACTGGGGGAAGAAGAAAAAAAGAATTTAATAAGAGAAAGAATTTCAAAAGGTCATAATATTCTCTTCAGCCCGCCATTTGTAGGCATGAAATCTATTTGCAAATATTTATTCTTATTTTAATGAAAAAGTAATCTTTAACCCATAGGGGGCCCACCAACCTTTTCACATTCTATTAGTCAATTTTTCTATACACAAGTTCAGATGCACCATACAAATCTTGTACTTCCATTAATCATTGTAAAACTATGAGGGCCATCTATCTATACATATATAAATGGCAGTTGTGTATGTATGTCTGGAGGAAACTATAAAAATAAAACAATTAACGACAATGTAAATATATGTACATGTTCACCATCACCAGAGCTTGCTTTTTGTACAAAAATAATGAAGATCTTATTTATATCTTGAAAGATATTTAAAAATTAGGATTTGAATAATAAGAGAAGGGAAAGTCATTGGTTGTGTTTATGATTAAAACATAAATCAATTATGTAATACCAAAACAATCAATGGATCTGTGAGATTAACTTTTTATTATACCCCTCTACCCAGGCAATGCCAGGTAGCCAATTCTAGTTTAATAAATAAAGTGAAATTTGTCTAAGAACTTGAGAATAATAAACACTGTTTACAGTTGCACCTTTTTCAAGAAAATTAATAGTGATAGGTCCTTTCATGGACTAGAAGACTGTTAGCATGACCTTCTTTACTGACTGTGGTGTCTGGAACTTTTTTTTTTAAACCAGAGATTCAGTGTGCTTCCACTCCATTGACTGTCTTTTTGACTCAAGCTCATATGGGCAAACCCATCTTTAGCTGATTTGTAAACATTTTTTCGACTAAAATATGCTTCTCCATACTTCACATACATTCTTCTGTAAATTTCACATGGTTTGCCACCAAATATTTGATAAAAAAGAATCTCTGTTCAAGCCAGGGACACTCTGATTCACCACCATTTTGAATAGACTCAAAAGAAATATTTTTATGAGATTAAAATAATTTTTGCTATAAACTAATTCCAACCAATGCAGTTTACAATTCTGGAAAAAAAATTAATTTCCCTTTTTTTTTTAAATCCCCTTATTTATTAAATGATCCTCGTATTTGTATAAAAAAAAATATTTGGCATTTTTATATAATCTATTGATTTAATATAAAAAAAAGAAACAACAAAAAATAGACAAAACAAGACAGTTCCACATCCCTTAATGAGACTTTTGAGCCTGTTATTCATTGAATTCCTGTTTACTATCTTCTTTTTTTTATTTCCTTTTGTATTGGGATGAATAAGTGAATTTCAAAGAGAAAGTATAAAAATATAACTATTCAATAAAGAATAGATAAAGCACAACTGTAAAATTATCAATTGTAAACTGATTAGCAAAAATCACCAAGATATAATGCACCACACCTAATCATGCAATGCATCTCCTTTTGACACATACCTAGCATTTTGGCTATCCCTGCTTTAACCCTTAAACCAATATATTTTCAGATTGCTATTAGAGCAGCAGTGTTTTCAAAGTTGCCAGAATAATTTTTTTTATAGCCTAGTGGTTGTTGAAAAGTGCTAACAGTATTTTAAGGTTTTGTGGGTATTTTTTTACACTTTGGATGTTTTTTTGTTTTTTTAAAGGAGAAAATAAAGGAGACAAGCTTTGTTTTATTTAAGGTTAGTTTTTAGATTTTTTTTTTTTTTGTGGATGCCAGCACAAAAAAAAAAAAAAAAAAAAAAATTTAAAAAAAAAAAAGAGCTTACTCACCTCACCAAATGCACCTCGACCAATCACCTTCAAGGATTCAAAGTCATCAACACCTAAGCGAGATCGTTTTAAGCGGAGAAACTCTGTCTCTTTCACAGCATGTTGCTGCCGCCTCTCACTTTTCTGGAAAAGGAAGGGGGAAAAAAATGTAAGAAAAGGTTTTAACATCACGATGGAAACAAAATTTTAAAATGATGAGAGAGAGAGAGAGAGAGAGAGAGAGAGAGAGAGAGAGAGAGAGAGAGAGAGAGAGAGAGAGAGAGAGAGAGAGAGAGAGAGAGAGAGAGAGAGAGAGAGAGAGAGAGAGAGTTTGATTTTTTAAACAGGCAATGCAGAAAATATACAATTAAAAGTCAACATGTTTCTCAAGATCATGAGATAAGTTGCATTGAAAATTATACAGAAAAAAAAAAAAGAAAGAAAATTCTTTCAGTGTCATGTTACCATACAAAATTGTCTGGGTGATTGATTATAATGGCATGTTAAACAATCAAGACTTATTTTATGCATAGAGGTTAGGGAATTACATTCATTGTACATTTATATTTACATTTTTTTGTGTATTTTTTTCTAAAGAGTATTTTTTGCATACAATTATATATCAAGTATTCCTAACTAATATAAATAAGTTGTAAGGTTGTATTCATATCTAATAATAATTATATGGTTTCAAGTAATTAATAATAATCCTTAGTAAACCATTAAAACTTCAAGTAGCTATTCTTAATACAAATAATTGACAGTTATGATTCAATTATTCCTATTGAATGCAAATAAGTTTTAAATAGACCTATTTGATTCATAGATGGAACCATAATAGATACAAACACTGAGTCAGAGTAGACCTGGTTAGTTGTAATCACAGTGGAGAGGTATTCCAGTCTCTCACCATCACATGAAATTTAGTGTCATACCCAGGATACCCCTTTTTGGGGAGTGGAGGGTTTTTTTTTGTTTTTTTTACCCCACTGCAGGGGATACAGTCAGTGAATTCTAAGTCCCACTGACAGGGCAGTGAATAGTATTGTTTCAAGAAGACGGGTACAATTGAGAACAGGAGCAATAGACAAAAATACACCTTGTGAAACTGTAGATGTAATCCATCTTAAACCCCCATTGGAACAACAAGGCAAACACAATATATAGAAAAACATTTGCTAATTCTTCACGTCAACTGAGAGGGGCCACTTATTTCTTAAAACACACACACACACACACAAAATGATCTGAGGGTGAAGATTAAGAACGTTCCTGGAATTACAAGTTTAACCCTGGGTGGTTATGGCACTGTCATCCTCCTCTTTGGGTTAGTGTGTTGAAATAAAGCATTCTTCCTTTTCTTGGCAATCTTAATTTTATCTTCCCATTGATCAAAGCTACAATGATCTCCAGCATTACCATTCCATCTGATGCTTTATTTTTTTAATAACACTTGAAATGCAAGTTTCTTTGATGAAACAAACAAAAAGTTAACTATGTTGCTTTTGTTCTGACTTGGGGCAAATAGATGTAGTTGGTTACGTCTTGGAAAAATAGAGAGAGAAAAAAGTTTTTATTGTGTTTACTGATGCAACTTGTGTAATTGCTTTTTATAAAAAGAGCATACCTCTTATTCCACCAACGCCATTACCAGTGATCTCTATATAATAGTCATTAGCAAGTCATGATAACAATCAGAGAAAAGAGCAAAAAGTACTTATCTGCCCAAACAATAGTAGCATGGTTGCTAAATCCACAAGGATTATTATAGAAGACGTGAAGGAGAGAATTAAAGAGCATAATGAAAGCAATGAATACTTATATATAGCAAGAATCTCATTTGAGAATCAGTTTGAAAATATCCAATTCATCTATATTGGTTTTCTTTACTATATCCATCTCAAAAGAAACAAAATCTAACTCCTTAAAATACAGGTTATTTTAAGGAAGACCATTAATATGTCCACTTGGAAAGGTTTTGATTTAAGTTTAAGGATCTATTTGGGTAGTCATGATATCTTGAAATTGCCAACAACTTCCCAGAAAATAGTGTAGAGGGGGGAGGGAGCAGGTGAGAAATTAGTGGTGGGGGAAGAAAGTCTGGTGGGAAAAAGTGAATAGTAAACAAATTTAAGAGGGAGAAAATAGAGTGGAGGGATAGGCAAGAAATATAGTAAGGGAGGTTGGTGAGAAAATAGTAAGTGGGAAGAGAGTTGACAGAAAATAGTATGAGTAGGAGATAATTGATGAAATTATAGTATGGGGAAAATGGGTGTGGGCAAGAAAACATTGTTTAGGAAAGGGAGATAAGTGGTACTAGCCCTCTGGGCATAAATATTTAAATTTTAATGTAATGAAATATATTAAATTAGAAAGACTAATAAAATTAAATAAGAACACATAAATAGATTACACTTATTTTAATTGGTTTCTGTATAAAATCATTCATAGGATTGATTTTAATATGTTGAAGAATAAAACAATAATATTAGAGATCAATAACACCAAGTAATTATTTATTAAACTCTGTTTTGTTATAACCAGTATGCAAATTAACCACACCATATATTATGGAAATCTTTATTTCTTAGTGATATATAAGACACATTGCAGGATTTTAAATGCCCAAATAACATAGGCTGTTTTTAGGCAAATCTAACTCAGATTTTCATAGAGACGTCCTTAATAAATAAGATTTATTCTATGTGTTAATGATTTTTACTAAAATTAAATACTCACTGATAAACTTATGCAATTCCTGCGGGTATTGTGACGTAAGCAGTGACATAGTTTTAGTTACTGACAGACTGACACCGAATCTCCATTATAATAAGATAGGAAAGGGTGGATGGAAAAAAGTTAAAATAAGAGAAGGGAAGAAATTACAATGTGGAGGGATGTGAAGAAACAGACAAGAAAATAGTGTGTGAGGGGGAAATGAAATTGATGAAAAAATAGTTTGTGTATGTGTGTGGTGGGGAATTGATGAGAAATAGTGTGGGGAAAGGGGGAGGGGAAGTAAATAGTGCTGGGAAAGGAGGTGTAGGCAAGAAAATAGAGTGGTGGATGGAGGGCAGGTGAGAAATTAGTGGTGTGTGGGGGGGGTGGAAAAATAGTTAAGGGTGTAGAGGCCAGTTAGGGAAAATAGGAGATTTAAATGAATAAATAGTGTAGGAGAACAGGCAAACACAACTATTGGAGAGAGAAGAGAAAAATCAAATTTAAATACAATTTTACATAAAATGAGATGTTCAGTGAACCCATTGGGTTTCTGTTGTAACAGCAGTCCATGATTATATTGATGCTTCTATTTAGGAAGGAGTGAAAGATTCTAATTAGCATTTTATAATTATCTCCATTAAATTTGGATGATAAAAAATAGCATTTAGTATGAACACAGACCCCACAAAATTATTATTCAGTTGCAAATTTGACTTGAAATTACTTTATTCTCTAAGAAAATTGCTATAAGAAAATCTGGCTATGATGTGCTATTTTTGCTGGGTTAGTAGCATACATACATATTTATATATATATATATATATATATATATATATATATATATATTACCAACTCCCCTGCACAAGCAGGATGTGACATGAGGTCAATTTCTTTAGCGGAGTTTAACAGGTTTGAATTCAGAGTGTTCCTTCTCCTATACTGATTACCTAGCCAAGGTTAAAGAGCCTAGTCAGCCCTACTATTTACCCATAGTGGGAGGGAGAGTAGTTGGATTAATACCTTTCCCAAGGGTATTAGTGCAATATGAAATGCACGTATATATGTTTGCATATATTATTATATATATTTGTATATATTATTTACCCAACTTCTGAGCTATGACCAAGATGTGACACAAGGTTGATTTTTATGCAGAGTACAACTAGTTTGAATTTAGTTTTCCTTTTCGTAGACTGGTTGCCTTAATAAAGCTAAGGAATTTAGTCTGCCTTACTATTTATCCATAACTGGATGGAGAACAGATGGATTCATGGCTTTCCTAAGGGCGTTAGCATGAAGTGAAACACAATCAGCCTCATCCAGATTTTGAACTTGGATCACCGATTCTATTTCCTATGATGATAACCATTACACTAAGTATGCCTCCATGTTTCAGGGTTGGCTGAAAAGTTCATAGACTGACCAAGATATTCACATGGAATGTGACCAAATAAGGTGTATTTTTCAACATAGTACTTCTTGCGGTCCACATACTTCTATCAGTGTAGCAGTGCTTGAACCCCATTCATCAAAAAAGTCATCAAGAGCAGATATGATGTCAGCCTATGAACTTTTTAGCCTGTCCTCGAACAAGTATAATGAGAATTTTAGTAATAGATAGATCTATACTTTAAGTTATCTATGGGTGTCACATAGCAAGTTAGTTTCACAGATCTATTACTACTGAATACCAAGTCTAATCCTCACTGGATGCCCCATAATTGTGACTTTGCTACTCATCATACCAGTGGCAAATGGGTTGGATAAATACTTATATTAAGTTATCTAAGTCATTCTCTTTTATAGAAAATTAGTAAACCCTGGATATATAAGGAGTGTCCTTTCATTGGTATATATTAACCTGGACACAATCAGAGTTATCTTTCCTTGTTTGTCTGGCCCAAAGATGCAGAGAAGCAGGACGTAAATAAAAGAGGAGGAGGAGAAGAAAAAAGAAAAACAAACTTGCCATCATAGCATGAATAACAAAACATTTTCACAGAAAGCACAAACAATATTGTGTCTGCATTTGGTAATCCCCAATCTATAAAAACCACCTGAAATCCTAATCAACAGTCAAAATATCCTGAAGGAATCAAACGTTAAGCTTAATTAGTTTTATGCACAGAACTATTTATGGCTAATGTGATGATTTTTAGAGGAATCGCAGTATACAAAACTTCAACTACTTGCTGAAAAAACAGTTATTTATAAGACATCAAGCGAAAGATAATATAAATATCTCGGCAAATTGCTTCATAAGATGAAGAGCACAAATTACAAAGTCTGAAAAGTGAATATGGTGGACTGGGCAAAAACTATGTTGAGGATGGAAAAAAAAAAAAAAAAAAAAATAATCAAGAAAATTGCCAACAATAATAAATGATTAAAAAAAAAAGAAAAAAGAAAAGTCTATATTGAGGCTGGAGCTTTCATTATTCTATAAATATTTTCACAGGGAGTGAAATATTTACTTTAGAAGAGATCCAAAGATAACAGGCTGCCTCATCTCAGTTGTCTGTGTTTGAGGCTTATTAACACTTAGAGACCGATTATGGTTGCTGTCACATGAAATAACATTTAAAGAAAACAAAATTTAAAAAGGGGGGGGATATATATGCAACTTAGTAATTGTAGATGTAAAAAGACTTTTCAGTTAGATATATTGTATCATTTCAGATGTATCTTATATCAAATACACATTTAACCCTTTTGCAGGCAGAGTGTCATTTTTGTCACCAATGGTACACAGGTAGATTGATCATTAATTGGTAGCTCAATGTAAGGTATTTTCCTGCAAATGTGCTATGACACACAATTGCTGATCAAATTTCTTTTTTTTTTTTTTTTTTTTTTTTTAAAATATATATGATTAATTGTCATGTTTGAACATACCCTCTATTTTGAAATTTTTCTGAAAATAATTTGATGACTCTACAAAGATTTTTAAAAATTACCTGCCTGCAAAAGGTTTAATATATAAGAAATGTATGTGCTAAAATCCAATCAAATAATAGAGATCATTTAAAAAAAAACAAAAAAACGTTAGTCATATAACACACCCATATTTGTAAATCAGAGATGTGTCATCTGGATAGCAAGGTAGATAGTGCCTACTCTAACTGATGATTAATACCAATCTTGATTATACTGACTTTTATGCATTGATAAAAAAAAAATTTCTTTTAAAATCTATTTAAAGAAATCAACTGTGTCTGTAATTTGAAGTCTAAAGTTTTGGCAAATAAAGGATGCAGAGTATGATTTTTTTAGTGTGCATGCCTAGTTGTAGTGGTTCATTTGACACTCTTGTACCCAGTATGTATTTAACCAACCTCTCTGCCATAAGCAGGATGTAACAGAAGGTCACTTTTTAAGCAAAGTATAACTGGTCTGAATTCAGAGTTTTCCTTCTCCTATACTGGTTTCCTTCCAGAGGCTAAAGAAACCAATCTGCCCAACTATTTAACCAGGGCTGGGAGGTGAACAGATGGATTTGTGTTTCCCATGGGCATTAAGGCAAATTGAAACATAAACAGCCTTGTCATTTGAACTCGGGTCACCACAATTCCATTTCCTATGACAATACCTATTACACAAAGCCTGCTTCCCTTGCACCCAGTAGATAAGGGGTTAATTATCAGGACCTAGAATGGTATTGCAATGATTTACTAAGTCACAGGATAATTTGATTAGATTCTTAATTTAATGTACTAAATGATAATTTTAAACATTATCTCAAATTTGATTATTTGATCCATAGACATGACTCAAACAGATACAAAGAATCCAGGTCAGGGTGGACCTGGGAGTAATGACAACAAAGGTGCAACTCCACACTCTCCAGAACTGGAGCCTGACTTTTGGATGCAATTTACTGTCATACCCATGGGACATTTTTAGGGGTTCTTTAGCTCAGTCGGTAGAGCGTTTGGCTAGAAAGCACAAGGTTCCTAGTTTGATACCGGTCCTCACCAACTCAGCGTATGAGTAGCACAGGGATCTGAGCGGTAAAGTAAGGAGCTGATGGTAAGTGTGGCACTCTACCTCAGATGCTAAAATAATCTCCTTGGTCTAGCGCAAGTAAAAGGGGATAGACTACCTTGCTGATTGGCTGATACCAACTTAAGGCAGCCCCGTCAACTTTACTCCTCTTCAGGGAATGCAGTCAGCATATTCTATGACCCAACGGCAAGGCAGGAGTATAAAGAGCATGAAATAAGATTAGCATCAGTGTTCAAAAGCATTTCTGACCAAGCAATGAAAAAGTGAGTCACATAGGTAATTAATTAAATGTATGGTAGGAAGAGCTAAATCTAGAATATGAAATGTGTTTATACCAAAAGTGAAATAATTCACCATTGTCTGTGCTCATCCTATATATATATATATATTCTTCTTTTTTTATATAATATATTAAATTTTCTCCCGTTGGAACCAGAACAACATTTTTTATATATATATGTATATACAGAGATGCTGATAGGTACGTGTCCTGCATCCCTAGCGCACAAAAATCTAAAAGGACACAGTAAAATCATATTCATACATTCCAGTGTTTTTCTTCTTTCTTCGCTGACCATTACAAGTTAACTGTAAATACATTTCAATAGTTTCTGAGAAATGAATGACACAGGATAGGTTACAAGGTAGGAGTTAGAGGGCTTTAGTTGGGACCCATAAATTTTCCTGGGGACTTATGCAAAGCAAATGTGTGTGTTCCAGGATGCACTAAATCAAAAGCTATCAGCATCACTGTATATATATATATATATATATATATATATATGCGTGACTGAATAAATCATTTAAAAAAAGTTTTCCTTAGATCAAGAAAGTGTTCATATACTGATCAGTAGAGCAATATTAAACCTGAAAAAATACAATCATCAGATGAAACACGCTTATATATGTGTGTGTATTAAAATTCAGAGGCACTGTTAGTGTTAAATTTATATATATAGTCACAGACACCATGTTTCACATATCACATCTCCTTAGTGTAGCTAGACATAGCAGGCTACCTTCAGCCAGGATCGTAACCTGACCAATTCATTACCAGTCAGTGTTCCTAACCACTGAGTCATCAGCATACCTATAGACCTGAGCGAGAATTTAACTGATAAATATATATATATATATATATATATATATATATGTGTGTGTGTGTGTGCAACCAAGGCACTGTTAGTGTTAAATTCCTAACTAATGTGTTTATATATCCAATGCTGGAAAATAATTATAAATAAAGCCATGGTCATAATGAATGCAAAATTTTAGCCTGAATGTTGTTGTTTTTAAATAAGCAAAACAAATAACTGTATTTAGATCATTATTAATCTATATAAAGGTTTTTTTAATGTTTTTGCATGAGAGAAAAGATTGAACCATTAAGAAAAACAAAAGGAAAGTGTTTAAAATCTCAGTAAAGTGAACAATATTTATGATCCCTGTTTTTGCAGCTTTTATCCGATCTATGTCTGTCAGTAAAATTAGCTATGGGAAAGTAAGTACCCTTAACCAGCTGAGTCACAAGCACTTGTCAATATGTCAGTTCAAACCATTCCTTTTCCTTTCTCCTTTCAGTGTCCACTTTTGGATTTTATGACCAGCAATCATGGGAAATAAACAGAAATTGAGTACAAAGATCTTTTTTTATTTTTCAAAATAGTTGCAAGGTCTGCTCTAGACCATGTCATTTTGTATGTATTTGGGTCAGCTCTGAATGAGAAAAGAGTGTGCACCTTATGGTGAGGCCCAAAAATTGCTGAGAATATTAAAAGTATTTTATTGAATTTATTTATGTCATGATTATTAGTAAAGAATACATAAATGAATGAAAACATTTAAGTGGAGCAAATAAAAATCTGTTTTTAATTAACTTTTGGTTGCTGCGACGTTAACCGGTTTACAGTATTTTTCAGACTATAAAGAATTGGCCTTTTCATTTTTTTTTCTACAGCTTCGGTCAACACCCTGTACATAAGTTAGAAATTCCACACCAAATTGTTACTGTGTTTTGAATGTATCTTTAGTCAATAGGGATTTTCATCAAGTACTTACAAAAAAAAAAAAAAAAGATTCACAAAATGGCTGATACTCATCAAAGGATTTCTATATGGCAATAAGATGTGATAAATGACTAGAAAGAATGATTGAAGAGCAAGTGATAGATGAATGAGGAGTGACTTAGGTGTTTAACCCTCTGAGTCCTGAGATTCTTATTTTAAATTTACCCTCTGCCATTTGAGTGTTATCTCTGCACCAGTAAACCAGTACCATGGAGGGGGTGGGTACAGTATACTAGTGTGATGGGCTCAAAAGGTTAAGGAACAAAAGATTTTATTGACCTTGCACTTAAAGAACTCAGGTCATATTGTGGCTCTTTAATCATGGTTAGGCAACCAGTCTAAGAGAAGGAAGACTATGAATTCAAACCTGTTAAACCCTGCTTAAGAAATTGACTTTGCATTACATCCTACTTGGCAGAAAAATCTTTTCTTTGGGACATGGACAGTTTCACCTCCTGAATGACTCAAACCTACATTATGCAGATTCTTTTAAGATAGTTGTTTGCAGGATTTGGTCAAAACCATACAAGCCATGAGTCAGATTCACAAGAAAGGAGTCTCTGTGGCATAGTGACTAACATTCTGGACTGTGACATTGTATATTTGAACTCCAGTTGCACTATTATGTTCGCTTTTGGACTAATATCCTTAGGAAAGGTATGAACCCCCCAATACACCAGCTATGGATTAAATAGTATCACTATTGTTATACAAGGATGGCTTTGGCATTCAATAACCCACAAAGGTTGATATGCCATTAAACAAAGAAATTAAATGAAACCAAAAGGAAAAGAATATGCTATACATATACATACTCATATAGAAATGCATGTACCAACATGCATATGTATCATTGCACCTAAATAGTTGCACCCAAGAGTAGAAGAGCCTATAGTGCCAAAATACATTGCAGAAAAAACATTTACAGGGAAGTTTATTCCAGTTTGTAAGGAATTTGTGCCAAGAATTAGGGATATTAAGAAAGCCTGAATGCAATTTGCCAGATTTGGTGAACTGAGTTTTGATTAGAAGCTTCTAGATTGGTGATATTAGGGCATGGAGCTCATCTGAACATCTTTCATGAAAGTAACAATAGAAAAGTGACTAGGAATATTACACCAATGGAAGAGTGGTTGAATAGATGAAAAGAGCTACTCACCAACATATTTTCTGGCATATTGATAAGACTAAACATTCATTTTCCAGAGATAAATAATATAGAAAATGCAGTCACAGTGTAATGGTTATTGTCATAGGAAATTAATGGTGACCCATGTTAATATACTGGATGAGGCTGTTTGCATTTCACATAGTGCTAATACCCTTGGAAAAGGTATAAATCCAACTATTCTCACACCACCTAAGGATAAATAGTAGGGCAGATTGGGCTCCTTAACCTTTGCATTGGGTCTAGGGGAAGGAAAACTGAATTCAAACCTGTTAAACTCTGCTTAAGAAATTGACCTGGTGTTGCGTCCTATTGATGCAGAGGGGTTGGGTAAATACATAGAGAAAACTAGAATGTCCTTCACCACATATAAACCAGCAGGTTAAACAAATACTGCCTTTCTTAAAGCATCTCCAGCAAAAAAAAGGCAAAGAATATTGACTACTTTCAAAGATAATAATACCACAGTGAAAGAAACTTTTTTCTTTTTTTTTTGGGGGGGGGGTGTTATACATATCAAGTATAAGAAATATTTTTAACCATTTATTTTTCTTTTGGGGGTGAATGGGGGGGGGTATATGCTATTAAATATGGCAACTTAGATTTATGTTTAAAACTGATTGCCATGGATTGATTAGGAACTATACTCAGTAAAAATAATGGGGGAGGTTTCATGTAATAATCACTACCATTTTTAGAACCGGTTTAATTGATTATTATCTCACTATAATTCCCTATGTGGAAGACGTGCTAAGAGTGATGACCAATAGGGATGGGTGGCAAGAAAGAGTTATGGGAATCTGTGCTGTTAGCATGACCTGATGATAATTATAATTCACCAAATGTTTGTCATTCCATAGCATAAGGACAAATAGAGTTATGGCCAGAAAATAAACATTAAAACATATTACAGCACATAATCATATTCTATTTTATGTTTTTATACAATACAGTGATACATTTTTTAAAATAAGAAAACTAACAAAAAGAAAAAAATGTTGGAATATTTCAGTTGATTTCAATGGGGGAAAATTGATTTGATATACAAGAAAATTGAGTTACAAGCAGAACAAATCAAACTTGTAAATCAAGGTAGCACTGTATTGATCACAGAAAAGTCATTTTATACTTAATTCTTTTTATTTTAAATTTACAAGTCTTGTTTGTAATATTTAACATGCTGTATAACATTTACAAATTATACAAATAAATTTTTAAAGGCTAAATATAAGATAATGAAATGTCTTTACCAACTACAATCAATGATGAAAGAACAGGTGATGATTTTGAGAATAAAATTTTAAAATATAAATAAAGATGAAAAGCAAAGTGATATCATCAGGTACAAAATGGCCAACTTGTACTTGGTTACCTTGATACACACATTTTCTTAAAGTTTTGTTTAATTGAGTGCATTTCCTCTTTTTTTTTCCACATCTAATGTTGATGACAAGTAAACAAAACCAAAAACAATGTCTTCTTTTCCCCAGAGGTTGAGCAAAAATGAATGAGAAAGAGATGCTACTTGCCTGCCCTCCCCCCACACACATACATACACACGAATGTCAGGCAACAAGGAATGAGATAAAACAAGAAAAGAATAATCCTCTTCAAGACTTGATTTTTTAAAAATTTCTTTTCTAAGTCAGGTTTACTCAAAGTCAGTTAAATTACAATAGTAGTTCATTATTATACACCGATGTACTAAGACTAGTATCTTTATGCTGGTTGTTATTATAGTCACAATGTTTCGGTTGTTGTACCCTTTGATCTTCTTCAGGTGTCTGTCATAGTACACTTTGAGTTATTTTGAACCAAAACTTCCACAAGGGAAGAGTGATTTCATTTCTCTCTCCATGCTAAATGGATATATCTTATCAGTTAATTTTGAATTCATTCTTGAGAAATTAATTGTTTCTCCAACTAAATCCGCGTACATGACTTTTTATGCACTACCTGGCTCAGAGATTGAACTCATGACCATCAAGAAGTGCTTGTGATGTATAGTTGTGAAATGGAACTAGCAACCTAAATTCAAATCCTGTACAATGCTGTTTGCATTTCACATAATGCTAATAATCTTGGGAAAGATATGAATCCAACAATTCTTCCCCACCCTGATATGGGTAAATAGTAGAACAAAGTGGGCTCTTTAACCTTGGTATGATAAGTGGTCTAGAAAAGGGAAAGGCTCTAAATTAAAACCTGTTAAACTTTGCTTAAAAATCGACTGTGTGTCACATCCTGCTCATCTTATAAATGCAACCATCAAAGAGTGCATAAAAAGTCAACTTTTTTCACCCAATACCAAACTCTTTGTAAGGTTTTACTCTCACTTCCCACTGCTAACACAGGAAATGTTTGGACAGTTTCTGTAGTTTTGAAATAATAAAAAGCATGGATTTATTTCCCTTAACAACTTGACCCAAATTCATTGATTTTTTTTTCTTTGGGATAATGCTTTCTATATATTTATATATAGTTATTTACTAAGCTTAGCTTAGATATGGCACAAGGCCAGAAGTATGGGGCACCCAGTGAGAATCGAACTCACTAACAATGGTCCGTAAATCTACCTTGCTAACCATTACACCACGTGAGGTGCCCCTAATAAATTGACTTATAGTACCTGGAGTTCCCAAGCGGTCACCCATCCAAGTACTAATCAGGCGCTACGCTGCTTAACTGCAGTGATCGAACAAGAACCGGTGTGTTCAGCGTGCTTTGACCATAAGCCATATATTATATCATATTTATATTATAAAGATAGTGAGTTAAAGGAAAATGAAAAATTAAGGAACTAAATAGCATTTAGTAATATTTAGTTTGGTTGTTTTGTTTTCCAGCATATCAACCCTTTTTGGGTCATTTTTCAAGTCATTTTGATAAAAAAAAAAAAGAAAAAGACAGAGGCTGTTTACAGAACAGGCAGTTGCATAAGTGGTCACCCTATTAAAGTATTGAACAGGTTCATCGCTGCTTAACTTTGGTGATATAGCAGTCTAGTAATATTTAATTGTTCCAGGGTGTTTATTCTTGGTCAAATTTGTTATTTTCATCAACAACACACCTGGCTACAGGCTCAGTACATTTCTTAACATCTTTGATGATGATACAAGGCTTTATTATATGATCCCAAGGAATTTTAAACATCTTGACATGGCTTCTGGTCTATCAGCTGACCTAAATTTGATTGTGCAATCAAGTAGAAAATAGCTTATGTCCTTCATCATATCTAAGACTAAGCTGTTATATTTCCACCTGAACTCTCCTGGTTTCCCTCTTATCTTAACAGATGGAACTCAATTAAAAGACCATCCTGGGGGGGCTTAGAATACATTGAATTATCCTCTACAGAGGCGTAAGACTGTCCCAAAGAAGTATGTCCTGGGTATGACACTAAACTGCATCTGATGGTGAGGCTCAAGTTCTGGGATCTGGGAGTGTGAAGTACCCCTTCATTGTCAGTACTCTCAGGTCCATTCTGACCCAGAGAAGTAGTACCTGTTAGTGTCTGATCGATGGGTCAAATAGACCAGTTTAAAAATTATTTGTATTTGATAAGAATACTTGATAACTACATTATTTGTATTAAGAATAGTTACTTTAAGCTATATTTGTTTACTAAGGATTATTTATTACTAATTACTTGAAACCATATAACAAATGACTATTATTAAATAGAAATAATTACTTGAAACCATATAGTTATTAGTATTAGATAAGAATACTTGAGATTATACAAATGTGTGAAAATTATTTGTATTAGATAGGAATACTTGATATCATAACTGAGTGCAAAAAAAAATAACTACATAAAAAACATAAATAAACAGTGAATGCAATTCCCTAACCTCTAAGTATGAAATAACCCTAGACAGGTTATATGCCATTAGAATCAATCAATTGAAAGAGATCAATTGCTTTAACAAACACTTAGGTCTCCACTCCTGATTTGAATTGCGACACTTATATTATATCAATGATAAAAGGAATAGCAAAAATGGTAGGACAATTCTGTTGGTCCAAAAGGCATCTAACAAGTAATGCTTTATTGTACCATTCTTTACAAAAGCCAGATTTGCCCTTTGATGGAATGCTGTCCTCATACCTATGCAGGTCCCTCTCCGCAGCTTATTTTTTCTACATTGGATAAGTTGTTTGGTTAGATTTTACGGCATGTCAACCCTTGGGATATTTTATGCTGAAGATGTTTTTTTTAATTAATTCTTGTTGAGTATTCAAACAGGTATTACCACTCTGGGTCCGAGTGTACATGAGAATAATGGCAATGAAGTGGTAGTCCACATTCCCCAAAGCTTCAGAATTGGAACCTTACCACTAGATACAGTTTAACGTCATACTCCGGATACTATATTGGATAGGGT
Source organism: Doryteuthis pealeii (assembly GCA_023376005.1). Taxonomy (NCBI): domain Eukaryota; kingdom Metazoa; phylum Mollusca; class Cephalopoda; order Myopsida; family Loliginidae; genus Doryteuthis; species Doryteuthis pealeii. Next base: position 125,984,213 of record CM042140.1, read on the forward strand.
ACAGAATCAATTGTGTGACCTGGTGAAAAGGGATTGCTTTTATCACCTCATTCACTTTTCCCTCATCAGTGGAATGTAGCCAATTTATTGTCCTTCTTCTATTGCCACTTTTATAGTAGATGTTTAGATGAGATGCATTCATTGTTTCCACCTATCCAAGAGTTTCTAGTAAGAATTTGTTTAGTTGTCTCCAGTAAGCAGCATTTGTTTTTTTTTTTTCTTTTTTTTTTTTTTTTTTTACCTTTCCCAACATCAGATGCATGTTCAAGAGCTTCTTTCCTAGAACATCTGCTCATGAACATTTTCCTCCCAGCTATATAACCTTGAATATTTTATATCCTGGGTTAATAAGTTTCTTATCTTTAGGATTTCTGCTTTGTTGTCCCTTTGAAATCCTTTTTTTTTTTTTTTTCATCTTTACCCTTTGTCATTTTGTAGCTCTTTGACTATAGTGGCTAACTAGTCTTGCTTAAGAAGACTTTAATGATTATATATATAATATATATATATATATATATATATATATATACACACACACACACACACACACAAATAAATAATGCATTAAAATGTCATATTGATGTTTAGCCTTTAGTTTCTAATTAAACAGTGAAATTTTCAGGAGTTCAACAATAATTGCTCATAAAAATTCAGTAAAAAAATTAAAACAGTTATTCATTGTTTATTTCAAATGTAGCATTTCACTAGAATTTGATGAATAATGGTTGATAATGACAGAAAATATATCATAATATGATCATATATCAGATGTTAAAAAGACCCAAGAAGACTAAAAGTATTTTTTTTTTTAAAGAAAAAAAGAAAAAGAAAAGAAAACCTGCCAACTTTATAACACCCTAAAACAACAAAGTAGTTATATCATCAATCTACATTATTGATCTATTATAAGAATCGAAAGATATCAGTACAAAACATCTTTGAAAAGGAAACCAAGAGAGAGAAGAGAATTAGTTTCAGCTGCACTGAAATAAGAGACAACTGGTGGATATGCATAGAACTTGATAGCAAATAAAACAGCAGTTGAAGGCAGGTGCACATAGCAAGAACCACCACTGGCTTTCGGGGGGAATATGTTGCTTCAAAAATGGAAATTTGAAACAAATTCAATAGACTAAGAAGTTATAAATACAAAAAACTACTTCAGGGAATGGATTTTACATATCTATTGTTTTTTTTTTTTTTTTTTAATAACTTTCAGTGTATCCATGTGTGTATAAATATATGCATATGCACAAACATACACACATGTGCATATAAATCTATTGAAACAGTATACACATAGATAAAATGGTAGTTCAAGTTCAATCTCTAAATAGGCATCACATTTAATACATTGTTATATAGCTAAATCACGAAAGCAGAGAAAAACAAATAACAGTAGAAGAAACATTTTTAAAAAGAGTAATAGAATGAGAGGGAGTGGGAGATAGGGAAAAGAGAGAAAAGAGAGAGAAGGGGAGGAAAAGAGAGAGTGAGTGAGTGCAAGTTCTCATACCAGCATGCTTCATTGGAAGTGATTGATCTCAATTTTCTATTAATAATGATTTTGTCATATATCTCTCTTTATCAGAGAGCCATCAGGAATATGAGACAGTAGACAGTCCTGAACAATCATTATATAAAAAAAAAAAAAAAGAGACACAAGCAATAGTAGTATGGCTATAAGATTAATGCATCAACCTTATCAGTACCCCAACATTTAGTTTAAAGAGATTATTATTCAACCACCCTAACTTGCTAACTTGAGTGAAAATGTTACATTCTTCTTGCATTGATTTTTTCCTTTCACAAAAGTTCAAATATAAAATGGTATAAGAACAAAATAACTAAAAATCTACATTTCAAGTAAAATGAATTATGATACAAAATGTATTTCAAAAGTTTTGCAATGATTTGGTGATACGAGGCACAATTCAGAGCTCTGGATGCTTTTGCTGAGCTCATGAAGGTGACAAACCTGGGGGGAGGGTCTTACTCCTCTGCGTATGATTTAGTCAGCATATTCTAAACCCTATTGACAGGGCTATTGGATACACACCATTTAGAAATTTAACAAGTTGTCAGCATATCTATACTACTATGCCGAACTTTGGATGTGTGACAGACCAAATAGATAGTCCCAGGGATCTAATTTTTTGTATGGATACTGACCTTCGAGGTCACTAAAAATTGTCAGATGGCAAAATATGCCATTTCAGTGAGATATAGAATGATATGAAGTAAAAAATATTTTTTCACCTGATAAATGGTGGGACATACAAGGTCAGCTATATGTTGGATTTTCCTCCGCACAAGCAGGAGGTGACACAAGGTCAATTTATTTAGTGGAGTTTAACAGGTTTGATTTCAGAGTTTTCCTTCTCGTAGACTGGCTGCTTACCAAGGTTAACGAGTCCAGTCTACCTTACTATTTACTCATAGCTTGAGGGAGAATAGATGGATGCATACCTTTCACAAGAGTATTAGTGCTATGTGAAATGCAAACAACCTTGTCTAGAATTTGAACCTGTATTAACGAGTCCATTTCCTATGACTAACCATTACACCATGAACACCTTTCCAAATAGTGAAGAAGTACATATTTGGAGAGAGAAAAAAAATGAAAGTGTGTACAAAGAGACTCTGAAAAACTAATGAAAATTCTTCTTTAAAAATTAAAGCTCTTTATTAGTGCAATTATGTCACATTCATATTTATGTATCCATAGAATCTTGCTAAATATCAAAATTATTTCATTACATTTTTGTCTATTTTCTTCTCCCTATTCTCCTCTTGTGTAGGAGAGACAGATAAATTGGTTTCAATCTTGCAGACAAAAATTTTGTATAAAAAATTTTGAAATGATAATATAAGAATTCACTGCAAGAAATAAGACTGTCCTATTACATTGGCTTGAAAACTAAATGTTTTTTTTATTTTTCCCATATTTCAAATGATGGCCAATATATGAATCAATAACATTGATCACAGCTGATACAAAATATTCTGGAATAGTGACAAATATTGCTTTTAAGATCAATAAATGTAGGAAAATGCATCAAACAGTGCACAATGTTAATCAATTGCACTCAATTTGCTTCAGAATGCATCGGTCAAAAAGAAGTAGAATTTATTATGCAATCATTCTAATAAACTAATCGTCAAAATATATTAATACCACAGCTTAACACCTGTACCCCAGCTATGGTTAGTGGAATGAGAACAGGATAGCCCCAGGGACTGAATAAAGGGTTGGGTTCCGTGATGGCTCCCGAGTTCGAAAAAAAAGGTTCCCGAGTTCAAAAAAAAAAAAAAAAAAAAAAAGGTTCTCGAGTTCGAAAAAAAAAAGGTTCCCGAGTTCGAAAAGAAAAACCTGAAATTGGCCAAAACGTTGTACAGATAATAAAGATGAGGACAATAGTCCGAATAATCCAAATAATACTAAAATATTTGTTTCTTAAAAGATCCATATAGCTCAGGTTAAAAACATGGTAATGATAATCTGTAACCAACTATTTTTAGACTTTTTTTCCCCGATGCAGGTCTCATTGGGGAACGAGAAAAGTTTTGGTAAACAGGCCAAAGCCTGGTCCACTTATCAAAACTTTTTTTTTTAATTCCCCAATGTTACCTGCATAAGAAAAACAAGGTCTGAGAAATTATGTTTTTCTTTTTTTTTCTTTTAACCTGGACTACATGATACTTCTCTAGTTCTCCTGTGTATGTAGCCCCCTCCCCACTAGCAATTGTTATTTCTACCTTCTTGTTTGAAACACAAGGAATTCTTAAATTTGCTACTCATTTAATACTGAAAATGGGTAATTAGAATGATCAGTTGCTTAAATGAGACATTAAGTCATTAAGAGTATTATTTTACAAGGCCAATCACTGGATAATGTTTTATGGGTTTGTTCAGACAATTATTGGTTAATAGTGGGGGACCTGGATACAAAACAGGAAAAACATAAAACTTCCAATATATCTCATAACCAAGTTCTGCCTAGGATCAGAAGGTAGTATATGTGCACTGTTAAAAGTGGTACACAAATTGTGTGTGTGTGTGTGTATATATTATATATATATATATATATATATATATATACATACAACACACACACACACACACAACACACATTTAAGACAGGATATGAAGAAAAAGTGGAAGTAAATCTGACAATATGCAATTTTTATAAAAAAAACAACAAAAAAAAACAAGCCGCCACATACCAAAAGCAGAGGCTCACAGACTTTTGTTCACTAATAATTTCTTTTTCCTTAAATAAAGGCATTGATGAAGGATTCTTAAACAAACTAAAACAATATAGTGTCGGCTTATCAAACGTCACTCATCAATACCCTCCCCATTTTTTATAAAATTACATATATACATATTGTATTTCATACCTGGATGGATAAATATTGTTTGTTATTTACAAGCATAATACCTATGAGAAAAAAATGAGATTATTTACATATGGATTAGAGTTTGTGTGTGATCCGTATAGTATCTGTGCACTCTGAAAAGTAAATATGAAATAATATAGATATATGGTTTCGTATATCTATCAAGAAAGAGTACTCTCTCTCTCTCTCTCTATATATATATATATATATATATATATATATATATATATATATATATATATATATATATATATATATAGTTTGTATTTATAAATAAAGAGTGGTCAATATTGGCAACAGAGCATATGTAGATTTAAGTTTCAATATCGCAAACAGAGTCAATGACACTTGATAACTATCAGTTTTCTCACCTAAGCAACAGTCACCAAGTGCTGTAGACAGTGTTTACTCTATTCAATATATATATATATATATATATACATATACATACACACATACACACACACAGAGGCTTCACTGCACCACTTTTGTTCAAGATAGAGTTTCAATTGGCAATCATACAAAAGAAAAAAAATAAACCTGACCGATTTTTGTATACAAATACCCACCCCCAATAAAACCTGAGTGATGCTATATGAAAATGAAGACTGTTGCCACATATTTTTGTGTGTATGTGTGGGTGTTTTTGGTTTTGTGTGTTTACTTGCATACTTGTCTATGTATATTTTTAAAGGCAAGGAAAAAGACTAAATATTGATACATTGCAAATTGCACCCCTTTATTAAAACTTAATAAAATCAAAATACCTTTTTGGTTTTCTGATAAAAGTCATGCACAAAACTATTGCTTATATGAAAATAAAACAAAATTACAGATAAATAAACGTAGGACAGTTATTAAAACCTGCTTTTTAAAATCATTATGCAAATTAAATATCCCATTACTGTGATAAATGGGATTTGTTCATAGATATAATACACATTGTATGTTAATCATGTTCATTAACAATTTAACATGATGTAAGCTATTTTGAAATTAGCATAGGTGCGGAAAATACACAGAAATTCGCATTGATATATACATAACACAATGTGCATGCATCTATATAAATGTTTCTAAACTGGGGTTCATATGGACCCCCTGGAACTATAGAACATTTTTTAAGGCAAGCAAAAAATATTTTATTATAAAAATACAATAGGATTTTTAAACATCAAATTGCTATGGAGGGTCCACTAGAGTAGAATAGGAATCAAACAGGTTGCAAACCAGTGATCTATATGGATAAATAAAAAGGAAGAAAAATAAATATTAATTCATTTTGGGGAAAGCTAAAGATTAGTTATGTGTCCAATAGTTCATCATTTTTTCAGACTATAAATTAAAAAAAAAAAAGACAACAAAAAGAAAACAACAAATTTTCAGAAGAATTACACAACATAAACACAAAGCTTTTCACAACAAATATGATGTGCATTATGTTGACTATATTTCATCTATGTTATCTGACAAGTGTCTTAAATCATGATCCAACCCAAACACACCTGAAAGCCACAGATACCATTCATCTTCCATCCCACTCCCAAATATCATCACATGAATGAGAGAGAAAAGGAAAAAAAAGTCAGTCCATGAATTGAACAACGCTTGTATTTGTAAGCTAACAGGAGAAACTGGAATCTTATATGTAGAGTAATTGGGTACCTCACGTAGTGTAATGGTTAGCAAGCTAGATTCGCAGACCATTGATAGTGAGTTTGATTCTCATTGGGTGCCCCATACTTCTGGCCGTGTGCCACATCTAGGTTAAGCTTAGTAAATAACTATATGAAGAGTAATTTTTTTAAAATTTGGTTGGTTAGCATATCAACCTTTGTGGGTTATTTAAAGCCATCCTGGTAGAAGAAAAGTAGTGGTACTATTTAACTCATAGCTGAGAGGATGAGGGGGTTCATACCTTTCCTAAGGGTTTTAGTCGGAAAATGAATGTAGTAGCATAACTGGAGTACTTCCCAAATATCCAAAACACTATGTAAAAAATTATAACAAACAACTTCTTTATCTATATTTTTGAGTTCATAAAATGTAACTACATTAAAGACCAAATTTAATAGGGGCACCTCACGTGATAAAATGATGAGCAAACCATTACTAGTTAGTTTAAATCACACTGGGTACTACATATATGTGACCTTGTGCCACAACTAAGCAAAGCTTAGTAAATAACTACATCAAATTTAATATCAGATATTATGCTTGAGGCCTTAATGGTTATCATCAAAGGAAATGATTTTGACAACCTGAGTTCAAATCTTGGATGAGGCTGTTTATGTTTCACTTGACATTTACACCCTTAAGAAAGGCCTAAATCCATCACTTCTCCTCACCTCCAGCTATGGGTAAATAGCAGACTGGAATCTTTAGCCTTGGTATGGCACACATTCTCGGAGAAGAAAAACTGAATTCAAACCAACTGTACTCCACTTATAAATTGAGTCTATAAATATAAACATTTACTTTACTTATGGGACAAGGCTGTTTGCATTTCACATAGTGCTAATATCCTTGGGAAAGTTATGCATACAACTACTTTCCCTCAAGCTATGGATAAAATAATAGAGCTGACTGGGCTCTTTTACCTTGGTCTGACAACCAGTCTAGGAGAAGGAAAACTATTAAAACCCACTTAAAAAATTGACCTTACATCACATACTGCTCAGGTGGAGGGGTTATGAATATGAATATAAATACTAATATATCCTCAAGATTTTCCGTTGCTTGAATTCTAAAAATCATTTTCATATTATATTCAATTTATATATAAATATTTTGTAGAAAAAAGTTTTGTGTTCAAGGTACACTTTCTTCAGCAGGTTATTCTATAAAGTGTACTTTGAACACCAAAACCATGTTAGAGAGAAAAACTTTTTTCTACAACTATAAATTCTCTATACTTTACAAAATATACTGAGCACTTTTTTTAGGATTAACTACTAATGCTACTACAGCAAAAACATACACACACACACATATATATATATATATATATATATATATATATATTGTATAATATCATTTGAATTTACTAATTAGACCATATCATTTCCTTTATAAGTTCAGCTACTATTCAGTAATAGTGACTAAGACTTACACAAAGGACATGATATGCACTATTAACCATTAATGACTATGGATCATCTGACTTATATAATCAATAAACAAAGATAACAAAACCAATCCAAACTGTGTTATAGTGACAAATAAAGGATGATCTATTCTTCTTACCCAGAACACTCACAAATTTCTATGGGTGGAGCACGTCCAAACATGATATAAGTAACTGAGACGATCGAATGTCTCTTAAATTTCTTTTCTAAGCTTTCATCATGCTAAAACTACTTCATCAATAGAAGTTGGTTAAGTAGATCTGAGTTGCAAGGCAACTTCAATAAAAACAACAAAACAATTTTTTTTTAAAAGAAAGAAGCTCTTGTTAGACAGAGAGGGAGGAAAATCCATGAAGCATTGGTTTATATTATCTAAGCTAAACAGGTTCTCCAACACTTCTTTTCAAACAAAAGCCAAGTTGCTGTTATTGGTTCTGCCCAAATCAACACAAAAGAGAAGAGGAGAAAGAGAGAGAGAGAGAAAGGAGAAAAAGAGAAGAGGAGAGAGAGAGAAAGAAAGAGAGAGAGAGAAAGAAAGAGAGAGAGAGAAAGAAAAAAAGAGAAAGGAGAAGAGAGTGAGAGAATAAGAAAAGAAAGGAAATGAGAGAGAGAAAAGAATAGAAATGAGAGAAAAAAAATGGAAACAAGAGAGAAAAAAGAAAGGAAAAGCGAAAAAGAGGAAGGTAAAGAGAAAGGAAAAGTAAAAAAGAGAGAGAAATAAGTAAAAAGAAAGAAAAGAAAGGAAAGAAGGAAAAAGAAAGGAAAAAAATGAAGATAAAAGAAAGAAAAAAGACAGGTGGGGTGAAGAAAAAAGCTCAAGTAACCAAAGTTTTATTTGATTTTTTTTTGGTGATTTTTCTTTCTTTCTACATGTGGCCAGGTGTTAAGACAGCAACCAAAGAATCTAAAGCAAGAGCAAAGGTACCTCAATCACCCACCCAACCCTTGTTCTCTGCATGCAATTTTACCTGCCTTGCCTATCTGTTCTTTTTGCCAGGTAAACTAAGCTACCTCATCTTAACACATTATGCAGTTTTATCAAATAGCAAGTACAACTAGTAGCAAGTTTCTAAGTCATTCAAAACAATTACAAATTTTAGCTTATAACTTGAATAAATGAGACTATTGGTAAAAAATATATATCTGCTCAACCAGACATACCTTCATAAGATGAAGGTCTGATAATTTAATAGTTTTAGCCAAATTTACTTGGAATCTTTTTTTTTCAACTCATAGTCTGTAAATATCAATTAATATTTAAAAATGGAAAAAAAAAAAATCAAGAGTATCCCTCACCCCAATGTGACTGGTGATTGCCATTCTAAAGTGAATTTTGATACAGCGTTATGTGCACAATGATCTAGAAAGAAAAATGATTTCTTGATAGGCTGACAAATGAGGTTGAGAAGTTATTTGTTTCTACACCCAAATATTGAACAAACAAGGCTGTACTTTTATCACCTCTTTTAAATTTATAGAAAGAATAGAATAGATTTTTGCTTTAATTTTCAAGGAAAGTTCAAAGACAGAATTCTAATACTGATTATGCTTCAACAGAAAAGCATATTCATTTTTATTGAAGGAAACATGAAAGAATTTAATTTCATGTCACGAGAAAAAAGGCTTTAATTATCTTCTATTGAATTTAAAAGCAACGATCAAAAGAATTTTTGAATAGTCTTTTTCCAAATAAGATTTTTAAAGGGAGTAAAAAGAAATTCTATTTCAAGTGATTTCTTCATCATAACACCTATTCCCAAATGTCTTTTTGTCTATTGAATAATTTAAGGAAGGCTGGAGCAATGGCCACCAAACTTTTTTGTGGTTACTAACCGGATTCTGGAACATATTTTTAGCACTTTGGTTTTCAAAAAAATTACTTTGTCAGGTTTTAATAAGTATAATGCTAAACTGTGTTAAGATCAGCTAAACTGAATCTTTAAATTTTTGTTTAACCATATAAAGTAGATGTCTAGCTGAAAATTTTCAGAACAGAAACCAAAGTTATGACCTTCTTACAATTTCTTTTCCAATAACATTTTCTAAAAATAAATAAATTACCCTTGTATTTATATTTGTAATACAAGCAATGATACATAGTGAAGGCATAAACATTAATGATTACTTTTATTATAAGTCCTTACAAAAACTTACTTAGTCTAGCATTAATAGTTTAAAAGTTGTATGAATACTGAAATCTCCAGTCTCTGAATAAATTTTTAAAGTCATTTTTATAGCTAGCAACAATGCATTCATTTTTGCTCAAATTGTAAAAAGTATTCAGTATTTGCCAGAAATTCTGATTATATTTTAGATTGCACAAGAGGTATGACTAAAGAATCCCTTATGTCTCAGTACCTTTTGTTTAACTATTATTATGTATCAAATTCTCTGACTACTGAAGGGTCCAAGATGTTAAGATTATTATAACTACAAGCTGTAGACTCATTCTGGAGCTTAGGGCTCTACTCTTATTATATCAGTGACAGTGTTGCAGTTTCAGTAATAAATAGACTTTAGAAGGTGAAGTTGCTAGCCTCACACCTTAAGATTATTACTATTAACCCTAAACAAGTAATAATATTTATATTAAAAAAAAATTGTTGTTCCTTATACAAAAAATGTTTTGCAAAAAGTTTGATGAATCCTGAATTCTCTTAATTATTTTAAGGTAAAGACTAAACATCTAGAAAAAGAACTGACAGCAAATACAGGATTTAAAAAAAAACTGAAGATATAGGTTATTAACAAAAATGAAAAATATAATAGTAAAATAAAGAAATAGAAACATTTTCTCCACTTCAATTAGAATTATTAGTTTAAAACCAGTAAAATTATTGATTAGAAAATAACTTTCTATTTTTTTATTTGTTTTATTCTAATTAAAGTAACGGGACAATGGTATAGTGGATATAAGCATTAGTTATAAAGTGTACTGAGTTACCTAGTGGTCATTAGTTCAATCACTGAGTGCTATCAAGCATGACTTGATGATGAAATGTTTAAAAACATATCTACATGTCTATTTTAATGTTTCCTGTAAGACTTCATTTAGTCATGAATATAGTTTTATTACTAAAATTCAATCATCTGAAGAAAAATATTGCATCTAATCTATAAATTAAAAAAAAATGTGTAGGCTTTAATCCTTTAAAATTAAATAATTGACAGGTTTGGTTTAGTTTATTTGTTAAACAGTATAAATTAGTGAAATAGATCACTAATTAGGACTCAGCCTATTCTAGTAGTGACCACCCAAAACAGATTTAACAGGTTTGAATTCAGAGTTTTCCTTCTCTTAGACTGGTTGCCTAACCAAGATTAAAAAGCACAGTCTGCCCTACTATTTTACCCATAGCTGGATGGAGAGTGATCGGATTCATACCTTTTCCAAGGGTATTAGTGTTATGTGAACTGGAGTTTCATCCCAGATTTGAACTCAGGTCGAAAAGTCCATTTCCTACGACTCTAACCATTACACCATGCACCTCCAACAAACAACTAAGAGGTTATTTAATGGTGAAATTCATTTTAAAGGTTTGATTATAATCATAATTATTCATATTTTCAACATTCTATTGAAACTTAAAAAATTTTTTTTTAAATTACACTTTTTTTCATTTAACAATATAATTTATTTGCAATTATATAGTATTAAGTATTCCTATCTAACACTTATAATTTATACACAATTATATGGTTTCAAGTAACTATTCCTATTTAATAATAATCATTTATTTGCACACAGTTATATGCCTACAAGTATTTCTAACACCAAAAATTTGCACTGATAGAGCAACTGATAATTTACACAATTATATCGTTTCAAATAACTGATAATAATCCTGTGTAAATAATTTTAGCTTCAAGTAACTATTCTTAATACAAATAATTTGTATACAGTTCCCAAACACAAAAACAATCTCCTTGGTCTAGCGCTAGTGAAAAGGAGATAGACTACCTTGCTGATTGGCCGATACCAACTTTAGGCCACCACGACAACTTTTTTTTATATGGCATCAAGTATTCTTATCTAATATAATTTGATAATAATCAATTGTTTGTACACAGTTATATGGCATTTAATATTCCTACCCAATATTGGTAATTTTCTATTTGACCCATAGATGGGACCTTAACAGCTCTGTGTCAGTGGAACTGGAAGTAATGGCAATAAATGGGTACTCCACGCACTTACCAGAGATCCAGAATTGGGGTCTCACCATAGGATGCATTTTAGTATCATACCCAGGATACCCCTTTTATTATTCTTACCTCTTTGCAGAGGATGCAGTCGAAATATCCTAAGCCTCACTGATAGGAAATAATTGTCCAAGAAAAATCCCAACTATACTGACAAAATCTAAAACCTTTTTATCTAGTCAGATTTGAGTTATCCAAAATACAGAATTCTTAATTTGGTGAGAAATAAGTCTATGCCTTACCAATTTACATTTCAAACAGAAACATGTGTCTGTGGGTTATATTTACCTACTGAGTATTAATAAAGTATATACTTAATTCTATAGATCAAATATAATTAAATAGATTATTTCTATAATTAAGTAAAGATCATTGTACAAGGTACTTTTGTATGAACTGGTACTATTGTCAGTAATATTGCTTTTGAACTTTTTTAATAAAAAGTTAAATCTCTCTCTCACACACATATATATATATATATATATATATATATATATATATATATAAAAAACCAATTGTTGTTTGGGAGTATGCATCTCATGGGCAATCACATAGTTGTGGGATAGACCCTAGGGGCTGATTAATCTTGGAAAGTAACTTGACCCAAAGATAAACATGGGATATGTTGTGCTGACCTCTGTGGTCACTAGAATCTGCCACAGGTCAATTTGAGGTCAAAACTCCTATTCCTAGCCAAATGGGAATAATGATTTTACTTTGGAAAGTGTTATTCAAGAGTAGGATTTCAAAACAACATGTTCATTCTTACCTAAAAAGAAAAGACTATCAATGTAGTTTATCCAAAAGCATTAACAACATAAAAGATATTGCCTTTTGCCAGAATACTGGTTCCTATGTTATCCTTTGCTTTTTAAATGTATGTTAGAATTTATACAATAACCTTTACATATTCATTACTTTTTTATGAAACAATGTCAGGAAACCCATATATATATATATATATATATATATATATATATATACATATACACACACTTTTCCGTCGCGTTAGCATCAGTAAATAATCCAAAAGTGCTCAATATATTAAAAATACAGAATAGTAACTACTTTTACTAAACATTATTTATAACTATAATTAAATTGATAGCAATACTGAAGATAGAACTGAGGAATGAGTGCACGTGTGGAACGTTACATCATTTTTTTCTCAATTTTTACGCACATTCGCACGCAAGGATTGAGAAAAATAACGTAGCGTTTAACCGTTATTACACAACCATTATAATAAAAAAGTAAGTTACAAAAACACACACAACCTATCAAATATCGGACATATTCTGCCAAAATAATAATCCAATGCCTGAAGAAGATAACAGATCTGAAACACATGTCGCATATGTAAGTTAATAAAATTCTTTTTAAAAAACAATCCTTTTTGCAAACCTTCTTTTTTTATAATATATATATATATATATATATATATATATATATATAATATATATATATATATATAGAGAGAGAGAGAGAGAGAGAGAGAGAGAGAGAGAGAGAGAGCGAGAGAGAACAAAAGTGATAAGACAAATAGGAATATTTATTTCTAGTTATTTATTTTTTGATTGTTCTTAATTAGTTTCAAACTTAAGTCATCATCAGGAGCAGAAAAGGGTTGTTTTTTTTTTTAAAGAATTAAAAAAAAATATTTTTTTTTATATAGCGTTTATATGCTAAGAAAATGATTTACACACACACACACACAGATAGAGAGAGGGTGGAGATAAAGGTAGATATACTGAAGCTAGATTAGCACACCACTACTATTAAGTTCTTTTCTCACTGAATGCCCATATTTCTGACTTTGAGCCACAACTAATCTAAGTGTAGGTAAGAGTGACACAAAAAGTCAAAAAATAAAGTTCAGTTTCTTTTTTTCTTTTTTTATCATAACATATTTTTGTCACAAGCCAAACATCCTGTTCAACATTATTGCTCTTATGAAAAATGTAAAATAAATAAAACCTCCAGATTGATAAAGCTCTGAACTTTGTACTGTTTTAAACAGATCCTGGAAACAGCATCCTATAAAGTATCCAAGTAAGACATGCTGGAAAAGTATGGACACACTCATAAGTAACACTTTCTATGGACTCCTACACATGGACACAATGAGCAAAAATCTACATTCATCAGTTGTGTGTGGATACTGGGTGTCATCTAGAAGACTTACAAAGAGCAATGGTCAAAAGGGACAGTTGTAGAGAGAGAGAGAGAGAGAGAGAGAGAGAGAGAGAGAGAGAGAGAGAGAGAGAGAGAATCTATGCTGTTAGTATGCCATGATGATGATGACTATTTATCAAAGACTTAATCAGTTTATAAAAAATAAAAGGTTAAGCAGCAGCTTGAATGAATAAACCAACTGAGATTTAAAAAGAATGTAGTTAAGATTTGATGTAGAAATAACAGCAAGGCATCATGGGAAGATGGAAGCAAAACAAGGCAGAAATAAATTTGGAATGGATGAGTTTTATGTTGTAAAGAGTATTGGCCTAATTCAGCTGCTGCTACTGCTGTTGTTGTTAAGAGGAGCTAAAACTGATATAAACTGCAGATGTAAACTTGACACACAAAACAAGACACTAATCAAAAGTGATAAAAAGATGGAATGGTAAAAAACAAAAACATAAGAATAACAAGATGGTTAGAGCAGTTAGAAGACATCATGAAAAAATTTAAAAGTTCTATAACTGATTGTTGAGAATTTTGTGTATATAAGGTGTGTGCTAGATCCTCGCCTATGCTTATAGACTAGACCAGAATCATGTGATCTAACTCTTGGCCAATCACTGACAGTACTCTGAGGCTGATACAATACTTAACCCAGACTCTACTGGTCATAATTACGCCAACGTTCATAGACGATGGACATAGGATTAAATCACTGGACCTTTACCAATACGCAGGATAGGACTTCTACGCTCACCAAAGGATTCCATAACACAGGACTTTCTTTAAGCCCTTTTCAACTGGCCAAGGATGGCATTTAAAACTTTACACTGATATAGATGACTTTTGTCATTAACTCCAGATAAGTTAATGATTTTATTCATTGGATTATCCTTGTCTTTGGGGGTTTCTTTTTCCAAATTTGTGTGAATACATTTTCCAAATTTAAAAAGAAAAAATTTGATGAAGAGATACATTAAAAATGCCACAACATTATGAAAGAAAATCATTATAAAGAGAAAATGAAAAAATATGAATCCAACTATTCTCCTTATAGCCATGAGTAAATAGTAGGGCAGACTAGGCTCTTTAACCTTGGTATGGCAAGCTGAATTCAAACCAGTTGAAGACCTGAAGCAGAATGGACTCTACCAGGCTATTCCTACCCAAGACACACTACCTCACAACCAAAACCAGATTCTGGGAGGAGCAAATATTTTCAGTAATATCATAAACATCAATCATAAGCAGCTACACAGGATAATATCCAATTCTTTTATTTTCAGTCATAAATGAAATCTTCTCAATCAATATTATTAATTCATATTAATATTTACTTTAATCTAAATTTTTTAGTTGCTTTTTATAACAAATTTCTCAAGTGATCAATATATGGTAACAAGGAAACAATGCGAATTGGAAATAAAGGATTCTCTCTCGTTGTTTCCTCCTTGCCATAGATCGACGACCTAAGATGCAATAAAAAGAAACTAAAAAATTCATATGAAAGAAAATACTAGTCAAAATTAATAATATCCTATTTTGTTCAGTAGTTTAGAAAAAAGACTCAATACCTTTTGACAAGTATTTCTTTCATCTTAATTCCAGTTTCTTTTTATCATAATCATTCAGACTCTCATTCTATATGATTGATTTTAATGGCATGTCATCCCTTCGTGATTATTTTATGCCTAGTGATTAGAAAATCGCATACATTGTACACTTATTATATTTACATTTTTTGTGTAATTGTTAAGAATTTTTTGCACACAGTTATATGATATCAAGTATTCCTAACCAATATGAATAATTTTCAAACAGGAATGTAATTACACTACTTTTTCGTTAATGTAATATACCAATTTTTCATGAATGTAATATTAATTCTTATCGATGTAATATACTAATATTCATGAATTTGGTTGTAATTCTGTCTGTCTGTATTAATATGTTAGCAAAATGAAAATGAAAAACTTAAAAAATACTTTTAAAAAATAGATCTATTTGATCCATTAATGGGACTAACAGATACTACCACTCTGAATTAGAAGGGATCTAGGAGTAATGGTAGTGATGGTGTACTCCATACTCCTTAGATCTCTAGGACTAGAGCCTCAACAACAGATGCAGTTCGATAATAACTTGGGTATGATTATTCTAAATTGTCACTATTGAATAGCACAGATTGGAAATGAAGAATAAGTTGTTGGTACAAACAGTTACTGCCATAGAAAATAGACCTACTTCAAATCCTGGATATGGCTGTTGTTTATCACTTCATGCTAATGCCATTAGAAAAGGCATGAATCAATCTCTTCTCATTCCAACTATAAGTAAAATTGGACAGACCCAGCTTTTTAGTCTTGGTATGGTCTATGAGAAGGAAAACTAAATTCAAAACCAGCTGTACTCCACTTAAAAATTGACCTTGCATTGCATCTTATCTGTGGTGGAGGGGTTGGGTAAATAAATGCACATTATTATACAAGCTGTTAACTAAATTCTGAGGTGTTAATTTAAGGTTTTATATTAGATGAATCTATTTTGGCTCTCAAAATGAAACAGCAACACTGCATGCACACAATCGTGTGTGTGTGTGTGTGTAGCCTAGCAATTAAGGTGTCTGACTGACAGTGAACCGATCGGATTTCAATCTGGGCTGAAGGTAGCTTACAAATGTCTAGCCACACTGAAGAGACTTGATAAGTCGAAATACGTGTCTGTGAATGACTATATATGCTCCCCATCCCCCTGGGGTTGAGCACTGTGTGTGTGTGTGGGGGGGTCAACTAAAGCGTAAACGCTCTCCTATATAAGGGATGGAGCACTATGGCAGCATTTACATACATAGAGATGTGTGTATTAAAACAGTTAAAATCCCCTTCGCATTCTGTAGGTGACTATATAGCCTAGTGGTTAAGGTGTCTGACTGACAGTGAACTGATCGGATTTCAATCCCAGCTGTAGGTAGCTTACAAATGTCTAGCCACACTGAAGAGACTTGATAAGTCAAAACACGTGTCTGTGGATGACATTATATATATATATATATATACACACACACAGATCCTAATAGGTATATGTCCTGCATCCCTGATACACAAAAATCTAAAAGGACACAGTAAAATCATATCCATGCATCCCAGTGCTTTTCTTTTTTTCTTCCTTCGACATTTCAAGCTAACTGTAAATACATTTCAATAGTTTCTTAGAAACGAATTACACAGGATAGGTTACAAGGTAGGAGTTAGATGGCTTTAGTTGTTTCCCCAGATCATAAATAAAAACCCTACAATCTATTAAGAAACTTTAGTTGGGACCCATAAATTTTCCCAGGGACTCATTCAAAGCAAATATTTGTATCCCAGGACGCACTAAATTAAAAAGCTATCAGCATATATATATATATATATATATATATATATAATTAATTTTTTTGTTATTAATATTGGAGAAATGATTATAAAGTGCTCAATTATTTCTTTAAGAGTAATTTGTATTTATTTATTTAAGTCACCAATACAAAGTTCGTCTTACCAATGGTTTCAGATGTTTATCTGTCATCAGAGACGTTGAATTTTATATATATATATATATATATATATATATATATATATATAGATAGAGGTGAATTCAAACCAGCTGTACTCCACTTAAAAATTGACCCTGTGTTACATCCTGTCTGTGTTAAATACCTCTTCTCTTTTAGCAGTGATAACTACTAAGACTAAAAAGTACTTTTCAACTCAGTAAGGAATCTGCAGATACAAACTGACAAAGTAGTGATTAATGATATACAAAGAATTCAATTATTCAAAGACAACAATGCAATCAACTCAGATTATTTTTATTTCTTAATTTTTTTTTTAACGTATATGTAAGCTTGTTTTAATCTTTTTACTGTAAGGTATTGAATTTGGGGTAAAAACAGTTTGAGCCCTTTTTTCTTTCTTTTTTTCTATTTTCTGGAGGGGGGGGGGCTTTTTTTTTGCTTGATGGATTTACACAGTACTGAGTGGTAAGCTAAAAAAAATCAGCAAGCAAACATCTTCTCTATCACTACTATCCAATAATCTCTATTATAGTTGGGTTTATTTGTTTAATGGCATATCAACTCCTTATGGATTATCTAATGTCAAAATAAGATTCATTTGGAAATGTTTGATTGTAATCAGAATTATATTTTTAATGTTCCATTGCAAAAAACAAAAACAAAAAACAAACTATTTGTCTAGAATCATTTGTTTGCACACAGCTATGATACCAAGTATTCCAATCTAATACAAATAATTTTCAAACAGATCTAGTTAACCTATAGATGGAACCCTAACTGGTCAGAGTAGACCTAGTAGTAATGACAATACAGTGATACTCTACTTTCCCAGAACTAGAGACTCACCACCAGATGCAGTTTTATGCCATACCCAGGACTCTCCCTTTGTGTGTCTGTGGGGGTGGGTACCTCTTTGTAGGGGATACAGCCTATTCTAAACCCTGCCAAGAGGACAGTCTTTCTTATAAATTATATTCAAAATAAATCTTGATATATTAAGAATTTATTTTCACTTTTAAATGCTATAATCTAATATATAAAACAGAGATTTTGGTATGTACGTGTCGACGTATAACAAAAAAACGGGAGGTCACTCAGATTCAAAATCTTGCATACACATTGATATCGTTCTAACTAAGAAAAATTCCAAATTTGGTTATTGATTTTTACTGATTAAGGGATTTAATCGATTAATTAATCCAAAATCACCCAATTTGCGGAACTGTCCGTATATCAGCCCCTCCTGATAATAAAATATTGTCTCTGCCTGCTTATTGTTAAAGCGATAACAGCAGCGAAGTTTTGATTTTAATGAATTAATTTTGCAGTCTAAGCCGTTCAGCTCCGAATTTATGGCCTATTTATGGTCCAGTCTTTACTAATTTTTATATCGTTAGAAAGATAAGAAAATACTCTTTCAAAATATGTAATTTGTGTGAGTTTTTATTAATTGAATCATTTTTTACAGCGAGTTAAAAAATTAAAAAATGGCTTCGGATAGCCACGCTGCCTATGATTATTGCGATACAAGCAGTGCAGTCTATAACAGTCAGATCGGAATTCTTACCTATTTAGGATTTTAATCTTTAAAATATTTATATCTTTAGTAATAAGATGAAATAGTCTTTCTGAATATGTAATTTGTATGTGTTTTTATAGATTAATTTTTTTTTTACAGCGAGTTAAAAAAAAAAAAAAAACTACGTATAGGCGATAATACGAATAAAGCTCGGAATCTCTTAGTCTTTCTGAATATGTAATTTGTATGTGTTTTTATAGATTAAATTATTTTTTACAGCGAGTTTGTCCATATTCTTAAATTGTACAGTACACTCATTTTAATTTTAATTTTTGTAATGCATAAAAATTGTAGAAAATCAAAATGTACGCTTTACGGTTACATTATTAAAATAATATTTAAATTGTAAATAACAGTATCATGAAAATCAGTTTACGTCGTAAGTACGGTTATATATTTGTATAAATTAAACTAAGATTTTCATTCGAATAAAATGACTTTTAATTCTTTAATTTATTTATTAATTTTATTGTTAGAGTTTTAAAGGGTTAAAAATAACAATAAGATTGACGAATTTCCTTAGAAACTGTTTTTCTTTTGGTTCGTTAACTAATTATTTTCTCAAACCACGATAAAAACAAAAACAAAAACAAAGGTTACTAAAAATCCGGTGTTTTATCTTTAGTCGAAGGCCCGACTGGAGATAAGTAGTCAATTATTTATTTCAAGTTTATCCGACAATATCCAGTTATTGGAACATTTCAACAAATTTTTATATGTAAGTACGAAAAATTGTGAGCGCTTTGTTTATCAAAATGACATGATTCGTTAGTAAATTACCCGAAAAGTTGATAAAACAAAACAACTAACAACCAACATTTAAATTATTATTCAAAATACAATTTAAAATATTCCTCAGAATTTGCCTTACAAATTAAATTTTAAGTTTTATGATTTTACTCTTTATTGTGAAGTCAATAAATATCGCTGAGTTTATAGTGCAACTTTTCAGTTCTGAAAAATTGGCATGTTTAAATAGAGATTTTATAGGTGACATTTTAACTTTTATGAAAATTGATGTTTTGTAATTAATACAAATTTTGTAATAAAACTTAATTTTAACTAGGGGGGGGGGGTTAGGGGATAGGGTTAGGGGGGGGGGTAGTTTAATGGGAAAATAAATAAATAATTTGGGTTCCGTTCAAGCGGTTCCGATATGGGGGATCAATTTACTATAAACTTATACGAGGAAATGAGTACCCGTGAATACTCAAATAATAAAGAACTTTTAAGAATTTTTTTTTCAATCTGATAGATTGGTGTGTAATCGATAATATTCAACTGAAGGAAAAAAAATAGATGGGGGGGGGGGGGAGTCCAGATAATCAGGTCCACCAAAACGTTTTTAAACAATGTTTTTAAAATACAAGGTACCACCAATTTTATCCTGTGAAATTTTACCCCCCCCCCCCCCCCTATATTTAACACTATGAAACTTGCAGAAAAATTAATATTTTCTTGAAAAAATTTTTCCATTTGAAAGAAAAAACATTAAATAAACTCCTGATGATTTTTAAAACTTTTTTTCAGCTTACGGAAATAATGAAAATTATGATTTAAAAACAACGTTTTCATTTTTGCACTGTTAAATCAACTGAAAATTAACGTAGCTAAAAACAAGTTACGATAAGAGTTTTTTTAAATTCTATGAAAAATCAATTAATTATAAATAATAACAAAATATTTCCGTTTTATTCAAGATGGCCTAAACTGATCAATTGGTGGTCCCTATAATACTATCTTAGGTTTTAGCAAAAAGAGATATTGCAATACGAAGAATTTAAATTTTCGATTCTCAGCTTCTTTTTAAACTCAACATGCAATTAAGAACTAAATGTGAATTGTTGTCATGTACAAAAAATTTAAAACAATAACAAACAAATATACAAACGAATACTTTCAATTTGTTGTATAATAATATGAAATAATTTTAAACAATAAAACAGAAAATACAAATCCTGAAATATACAAATTCTCAATGATTTTAGTTTCAAGAATTATTTTCCTCTTACCCCCTCTCTAACTACTGTCTTCCACTTTCTCTCTCACTCCCTGGTGATCCAAATTTCATTTTAGTCCGGTCATGGACCGGGTACTTTAGCTAGTGTATCTATAAATGTATCAAATAGTTAACTAGTATTCATTTTTTATGATTTTGTAGTCATTCAATACACATACAATTCTTTTGGCATAGCTTTAAAGGGCTGTTCAACCATGCAGCCCCTGCCTTAGAGCTCTAGAAGGTGGTAGGGCCAGAGGCAATTCTTGATACCTGAGACATTCCATAAAGAAGAATGCCATCAGAACAAATCAAATTTTGGCACCACCATCCCATATGGAGGGTCCCTGTTTAAATTTAAAAAAAAAAGAAAAAAAAGTGTGTTAACTTGCCTTTAGTGGGAAGGCTATGTACATATACAATTACAGATATTGTGATGAGTCAATACTAATCTTAAACTAATTATGTAACTGAGTAGTGACAAAACACCTGTTATGCTTCATTAACACAATTACTACCACACAACGTGTCATGTGGCACGCTGCCTCTGATGCAAATATATGACCATTCAACTTAATGTGAAAAAAACAAAAAAAAAAACAATGTGTTATATAGGAATATAGGCGCCACAGGTAGTGTAATGATTAGCAAGTTAGACTAGAAAACCATTACTAGTGAGTTTGAGTCTCATTGAGTGCCCCATACATATGTATTTACCCAACTCATCCACATGAGTAAGATATGACACAAGGTCAATTTTTAAGCAGAATTTAATAGGTTTGAATTCAGAGTTTTCCTTCTAGAACAGTTGCTATACTAAGGTTAAAGAGCATAGTCTGCCCTACTATTTACTCATAGCCAGATGGAGAATAGTTGGATTCGTACCTTTCCCAAGGTTATGAGTGTTGTGTGCCCCATACAGCCTTGTACCATATCTAAGTTAAGCTTAGTAAATAGATAACTACAGAAATATAGGGAGAGGGGAGAGAGAAAAAGAAAAAGAAAAAAGAAAGGGGGGTAGTGCCAAGAATGCTCATTAACATACTTTAATTATTTTAATTTTTATTTGCCAAACTAAAGCATGTATTGATATACAACAAATTCTATTGGTATGTATTTACCCAACCCCTCTGCTACCATAGGCAGAATGTGACAAATTCTTCAGGTAACTCATAAAAATAAAAGATGGCATTATATAATGGTTAATATACTAATAAAGTCAATCAAGACAGATCATTATTAAATATGCAATTATTTATAAATTCTTTTAGGTGTTATATAAGATCAGACAATTACAAATGCCTTTTCATACTAGACCCATCAACACATACAGCTATCTTGTTTATAAATATTCTTACCCTAAACACCTCAAAGAAAGCCTACCTTACTCACAAGCACTAAGATCTAAGAATAATAATAAATTAAACAAATAGCGATAAATTAAAACGGAAATTCATAGCATGGGGATATTGTTAAAATCTAATTGAAAAATTAGATAAAAACTGCCCCTAGAGAAGATACCTTAAAATTAAAACCAAAGAAGAGGCTCTTAACATTTAATAACATTCTCCTACCACTAGCCCAAATACCTAAGAAATGTTGGGAAATTTTGAAATTAAAACCCAATTGAAAAGATATTTTTTCAAAAACCAGGTATACTTGCCTAACATCAAGCAAATAACAGAAATGATAAGAAGCAAAAACATACTAAGTAATAAAGTAATCCATAAGAAGCCCATAAAATCCACTAATTTTTGTCAACCAAGTAACATTTGGAACAATCTATGCTGAAAATACCTTAAAACACATGACGGAGTTTCACATACTTGATCTTCAGGTGAACTTTTATCCATATGCCTGAAGTCTGTTGTATTCAATTATCTGATGCAATATTCATTATATATATATATATATCTGAGGGCAAATGGAATGATTGGCTGAGTGGTTATAAATTTTATCTTAAAAGAGGCAAATGCTGTTTTAAAAATATACAAAACCCTAAGACCTCATATAGAATATTGTACTTAGGCCTGGGCCCTAGTGTCTAGATATGGAAATTGGAGTGTAATATTGAGATTGGAGTACATACAAAGTAGAGTGACATAAATAATAAAAATAGTAAAAGATTACAGTTACATGGAGAGAAAGAAGAATGAGAGGTGATCTAATTGAAACTTTCAAAATAATGAATGGAATTACTAATCATGGTAGACATACTTTTGATATTCTCCTAAAACAGGAAACTTACTGTCAAGGCAGATTTCAAAAACTAAGTCATTTAGGGGTTGGGTTTTTTTTTTTTAGAGGGGGTGCTAATAGAATAATATAATTTTCAAATCAAATGAAAAACAGCAATAGTGTAAAAAAAATGTTACGGTCACTTTGGATGATTTCAGAAAAAATGCTAAGAAGAAAAATTTAAGAGGGTATTTTTGGGAACTACTTAACAAAATTTGATCTGTAGATAGATATTATATTAACAGAGTATAGGTTCTATGCAAAGATTATTTTTTGTATTTTTGTTAAAGGTTGATGTAAGAAGATAGAAAAAAAGGGAGATACTCAAGGAAGCATAACAAACAAATAAAAAGATTGAAAAAAAAAAAAAAAAAAAAATAAAACATTGGACAAGTTAATAAGGATAGTAGAAACATATAAAGAAAAGATAAATGGATTCAATATCTTTAAAACTTGTTCCCAAATGACTTTAACAGCAAATTAAATAATCCCCCAAAACACTGCTTCATAAAGAGATGGACATGGCGATGAGCCATATATCTAAATAAATGTCTATGTTAAATGTCTAATCTAACAGTTCTAATGTTCTCCCTTGAGAGGGTCATTCATGATTATGGTACACAGATGTTATGACACTGACAGTTCTAAACATCTGTCCAGAAAATGGTTCTCCTGATGGGACCTAAGGTCAAAAATATTTGAGAATGATTAAAAATATTTTTTTCTGTTATATATATATATATATATATATATATATATATATATATATAGATAGATAGAGAGAGAGAGAGATAGAGAGAGAGAGAGAGAGAGAGAGAGAGAGAGAGAGAGAGAGACATCTATATATGTACACACACACACACACACTATATATATATATATATATATATATATTATTTTTTACTTCAGAATTATCCTGAAGAACCATTTGGGTGAAACATAGGTAGATAGTGTCTGACTCATGTAGGTCCTAATATATATAATTTCCCCTGCAATGTGAGTGACCGCATCTGCAAGTCCAAAATTGGACTAACGAGCCACCAGAGGGTCCACAACTGAAGATATGGAGTGACGTCATCGTCGTCTGCAACGCACTTCCAAAAGGGAAAGAAAAGAAAATATATATATATATATATATATATATTATATCTCAATCATTTTGTCATTCTATTAAAATATTTTTTCTGCAAACAAAACTGTACTTTTATCTTAGTGAGTAAATGAAAAATGAATACTGTTTTCCCTGTAATTCCTGAGAAATCAAAAACAAGTATTTACAGCAACAGGTTAATTGTTCAGAAATTAGAAAGATTCATTATGCAATAATTAATATTAATATGCAAATTCTAATAGTATTGGAATCTAAAACAAGAAATTATCCAGTCATTTGATTAGAAATAAAAGCTTAACATTTTATAACTGGAAGACAAAAAAGAAAAGCAAGAAAAAGAGGGAGGGGAGAAGTTGTGAAATAATCTTTTTTTCCCCCCTTTAGGTTGTCAGTGGCCAGGAATAGGTAGGTCAGTTGGTAGGTTGGTTGATTGGTCAGCAGTCATTGCAGCTGGTATTATCAAGGTTCAATTAAGGCTTGTGACCCTATTAGACTAATGAACAAGATAGGATTTCATTTTAGCAAGCTAAAAATAAGTATTCCATCATCACCATACTAACTATCCCTAAACCCCCTGGAGTCTGGCCTAAAGCAATAACATTTTGAAAGTAGTTCACAGTTGTGCATTGAACACCGATGAAAAAAAAAAAAAAAGATAAGTTATATGGTGGCCACTAACATCACAGAATCATACATGTGTATAAAGTTTGTATATTCTAATCACCAAGCATATTTCTTAAATTCTTCTCTCTACAAAACATTTTTATAATTGTGTGCATTCTTAAAACTGAGCAGGTCATGTTTTTATGAATATAAAACACACAACTTAGAGATTCTAGTAGACATTCAATATGCAGTAATAGAAATTCAAATACTTCTAACTTATTTAGGAGGTGTTTGTGATGTAATGGTTATCATCATAGGAAATGGACACAGCAAACAGAGTTCAAATCCTAATCAGGGCTGGTTGCATTTCACATAGCATTAATATTCTTGGGAAAGGTAGGAGAAAGATTCTTTAACCGTAAAATGGCAACCAGTCTAGGAGAAGGAAAACTCTAAACCCGTTAAACTCCACTTAAAAATTGAACTTGTGTCACATACTGCTCGTGTGGAGGGGTTGGTAAATGCATCCTTCTAACTTATTTTAAGTTTGAATATTGTAACCATTATTATTAATAATAATTTTAACTAATGCTTTCTTTCATCTTTAAAGGCTGGTGGGCACATCAGGTGAAACATTGTGTATATAATAATAAAGATGAGGACAACAGTTAAAAAAAAATCTAAATAATACATACCATGATGTTATTCATGATTCTTTAGTGATATTTTCATCTATTTAATATTTGAGATTTCTTTTTAAATTCTATTTTTTAGTACAATTTTTTGAAGTGATGTATTGCAAATATTGATTTGAAAGCTTAAAATAACCCAAAAATACTGAAAGCAATACAAAAACGAGAAAAAATAACTGATACACACACACACACGTGTGTGTGCGTGCGTATGTAGCTCAAAGTGGCCCTAGACAGAAAGGTTATCAATAATTCAAAAGTAAACTTGGCAAATGATATTACTTTTTCCAGTTTAAGATAGAAAAAGAAGAAAAAAAAAACAAGGAGGTAAGAAAAGTTGATATTTCCTGTTGTTAAAATGAGCTCTTTAAATGTATGTCTCAACATTTTACGAATTGTAGTGTCAATGATTTTAGGATTTACACAAATAGTAATTTAATCATTATAATGAAAATAGTACCAATAATAAACTTGGGATATAGAAAATAGCTATTTACATGAGAATGATTCGTTCAGAAAAATAATTCATCAAAAAAAAACACTATTTACTTTCTATACTTTTTCAAAACTCTTTACCAAAAGTTAAAAATATGATTTCTTGTTAGTTCAATATTAGCAGACTTAAAGAACAATTTCAAAATTATACAATAAAAAAAAATAACCTGTTTCTATTAAAATCTATAGATACAGTAGTAGGGGTAGTTTTTATATTTTAAAAGCAAAACAGCCAAGCAACTATCAATAATAGATGAATACTATGAACAATTATTTGAAAAACTTTTCAATGATTTATCAGTTCTTTAAATTCACCACACCCCTCAGACTCCAAAGAAAAATAATTCATCAAATGAGGTACAAGGGGAACAATTGAGTAAAAATATTTTGATTGATAGGATCAAATTTAGAATAATGTTTTTCAATTTGAAAAAAAAAAAAAAAAAAAGAAAAAAAAAAGGTCCTTAACATTGTTGTGGAATGAATATAACTTGAGTTAAAATTCATTAATAAAAGAATTTGATTCTAACTCCGAGAGCAATGGCAAGTTTTCTAGTCTGAAAGAAATAAAAGGTGGGGGTCTTGTACTGAGCACCAACAGCAAAGTCAAAAAATCAATGTAAAGCCCCAAAAAGAGGAGGAGGGAGAGAAGTAAAGTATATAATTTAGAGTATTTAGTGCTACTGAAAGTAATGCATTATGGGAAGGTAAACAAACTAGTGAAAAGAGTTACAAGTAAGAGAGGAGTGTGAGTAAAGTACTTATGTTGACCAGAAAAAGAGTTATTAATTATTCTTTTTTTTTTTTTTTTTTTTTTTTTTAACTGAATGGTGAACTAGACACAAGCAGCAGTGAATGAGCAATTCACACTAGTTGTATTTAGATATGTTGGGGGCAGGGGAAAGAAAAATCAGTAATATGCTAGCAACTAGTTTAATTTATATTAACACTTTGATGTTAAAGAGGTGGTCAGGATCAGTAAAATAAAAACAGTATAGGTTGAAAATGTACAAAGCTAAAAAGGATATAATTGTATAAATAATAATCTAATGGATTTTAATATCAAAGTCTACAAATAAATAAATATATATATATATATATATATATATATATATATATATATACACACACACACACACACACATTTATTATATATACATACAGAGATGCTGATAGCTTTTTGATTTAGTGTGTCCTGGCATGCACATATTTGCTTTGAATAAGTCCTCGGGAAAATTTATGGGGACCAATTAAAGTTTCTTAATAAATTGTATGATTTTTTTCTTTCTTTATTTATGAACTGGGGAAACAACTAAAGCTGTCTAACTCCTATTTTCTACCCTATCCCATGTAAATCATTTCTAAGATAAATATTGAAATGTATTTACAGTTAGCTTGAAATGGTGAGAGAAGAAAAAAGACACTGGGATGCATGGATACGATTTTACTTCATCTCTTTGATTTTTATTCGTCAGGGACGCAGGACACATATCTATCAGCATCTCTGTATATGTATATATATACTAGCAAAAATACTCCGTCCATGACCAGATGAAAACATTTTTAGGAAATTTACTTTTTTTCTATAAAGATAAGAGTCTGAATAATTATATCAGAAGATTTTTATAAGTCTCAATGCGAGAGCTTTTTAGCAAAAGAACCATGAATACAGAATTCTGCTAAAAAATATCAATAAAGAAACTGACCATGTTGTAAATAAACGGACTGTTTTACTTATTTTTCATGATAACGATGAGTTATTTTCCCCCCAATCGGATAATTTGATCTTTGAATTAACAATTTTTCTTTGTAACAATTCTTTATGTTCGTTATTTCTTTTTTGCGAGATTTTAAAAAAAAAGTCCAAAAATATTTACGTTTCTTCATTCAATATGGCCTAAACTGATCACGTGGTCTATTTTGGTGGTACCTAATGCTCAGCAAGTGTTATGTTGTAAATAGAATAGTCTACCAAAAGTTTCGCTGAAAAGCAAATGGTTTGGTTTCCAATCCAGTTAGCAATTTGAAAATAAAAATAGTATTTGTATTGTTTTTTTATATCCCCTTTTTTAATCGCTAAGAATTTGCGAATGTTCTGAATTATTTTTTCTAAAACGTTTTCGTATGTAATACAATTTTAAATTCAGTTTTTAATTGCTCGATGAGTTAGAAATTCAATGTAACATTGTAATTTATTTATTTCAATTTTTTGTACATGACAACAATTCAGATCCAGTTCTTAATTGCTTGTTGAGTTAAAATTAAAAGAAATGTATTTTAATTCATTTTACTTTTTTACCTTTAAAAAGGTAATGATAAAAAGAAGCTGAGAATCAAAAATTTTAATTCTTCGTACTGCAATATATATTTTTTCTTAAACTCAAGATAGTATTTTAAAAACACATTGTTTTAAAATGTTTTCATTAGTTCTCTAAAAAATTAAGACTTTTTTTTACCATTAGTATTAATTACAAAACAACTCGTTTTATCATTTTTTTAATTTACATTTAATATATACAAATATGTAACCCTATACTAGTGAATATTTTAAAACATTTTCATGATATTTTTATTTACATTTAAAATTTTTTTTTTTTTTTTAAATGTAACCGTAAACTTGTATTTTTCTACAATTTTTTGTGCATGACAACAATTTAAATTAAAGTGAGTGTCCAATTTAAGAATATGGACAAAGATTTGATTTTACATTAAAATTTAGTCTGAAAAAAATCATACTTTGTATTATTGGCTGAACTAGGCAAAATAATTTTTAACACATTGTAAAAAATAATTCAATGGATAAAAACACATACAAATTACATATTAAGAAATATTATTTTCTTTTCTTTCTAACCAAATAAATATTTTAAAGATTGGACCAAAATAAAGAATGATTTTACGTTAAAATTTAGTCATAGTTGTAGCGGACATTTTGAATGACTGCTAGCCAACAGGCAGCTGATATAGGCAGCAGCAGGAACAGCTATATGATACTTTCCGAAAATTGTTTGATTTTTGTTTAATTAATTAATTATATCCCTTAATCGGTAAAAATCAATAACCAAATTTGGTGTGTTTCTTAGTTAGAAAGGTATTAATATGTATGCAAGATTTTGAATCTAAGTGATGTCTCTTTTCGGAGTTATAGGTCAACACGTACATACCAAACTTTAAATATATATGCACATGCCTAAGCTCTAGAAAATAAATTGCTTAATATCAGTGAAAGTAAAACCAGAATTTGAGCTTTAAGTTTTTTCAGCTCTACTAAAATAAAGAGGACATCAGATTAGATGTAATGTTTGCTTTAAATGCTAATCTATTAGCATTGCCTATAAATTATGAAATATATCCTTTTTTTTATGTATGCTGTAGAAAACAGAGAAGCCTTCTTTGGACTAATCTAACATTTGCCAACCTATAATATATACATTCCCAAAAGAATATCCAAACACTGCTTCCAATGTGTTAGTATTATAGCCAAGGGGCCAAGCACCAAAAGTTCAAGTTTAAAAGCTGCAGGTCAGGATAGTGAAGAAGGAGAAGGAAAAGACAATTATCTTTCTAAAATATATATGTCAGTAAATCTGTACAGTCAGTCACTGGAAAATCATCTTAAATATATATATATATTTTTTTTTAAATTTCAATAATTATACTTAAAAAAAAAAAAATTCCTTGAAGACATTATAGATTAAGTATTAGAAATAAGCAACACTATTTTAGTAGCATGTGTGAAGTTGGTTGGTTGGCTGGATTTTATGGCATGGGTTATTGTTGGGTTATTTCATGCCAATGACGTTTTGTTTGATTCATTCTTGATGGGTCATCAATTTTCTTTTTAAACTCATTTTTTTTTAAATCATTTTTTTCCTATTTAACCCATAGATGGGACCCTAAAAGGTACTACCACTCAAG
>CM042140.1:126019319-126119319 GCA_023376005.1 Doryteuthis pealeii
TAAAATGAAATCTAAAAATAGACCAAGAAGAAGAAGAAGAAGCAGCTCTCTTTGCAAAATGGATCACTGACAACAAACATGCTCACATCAGGTGATAGAAACTGAAGCAAGTTACGTTAGAAGCCAAGTCTATTTATATTAGTGACTACCAAAATACTTTTTAAAAAGACAACCAGGTCATTGTAGACTTGTAATAATTAAAGCAATGTTTAGGGTTCAAGCAAACAAAATTTCAAAAAGATCAATTAAATTGGAGAGAGTAGAAAAATCAAAGCGATTATTTCTATATTGAATATTAAAAGCAGATCATATTTATTTTGATTGGTTAATTGATTTATCTTAATGGCATGTCAACCTAACTGGGTTTGTTTTGTGCCTAGAGGTTAGGGAATTGTGTTCATCATACATTCATATTTACATTTTTGTGTAGTTGTTTCTTAATAGTTTTGGGGGATTTTTTTGCTCATAGTTTCAGTTTTGGTTTCTTTGTTTAATGGCATAGCAACCTTCATGGGTTATTTAATGCCAAAGCTATTTTTGTAGAAAAACAGTAGTGGTAAGGTTTAACCCATAGCTGAGTTTTGCACATGGTCTTATAAAATACAAATAATTCTTAAATAGATCTATTTGTTCCATAGATGGGACCCTAACGGTTACTACCACAACAGGTCAGAGAGGACCTGGAAGTAATGGCAATAAAAGGGTACTTCACACTCTCCGGAACTCCAGAACAGTAGCCCTACTGACAGATGCAGTTTAGTGTCATACTCAGAACACCTGATTCAGGTGGAGAGGTTACCCCCCCCCTGCATGGAATTACAGTCAGTGTATTCTGAGTAGGAGTTGTGTTAATTATTTAAATAATTAACACAACTTCTACCCCAGCTATGGTTAGCAGAATGAGAACAGGATACCCCCGTGGACTAAATAAAGGGTTAGGTTCAAAGTTCCATGATGGCTCCCGATTACGACAAGAAAGCTGAGTTCAAAAAGAAGGTTCCCGAGTCCGAGAAGGTTCCCGAGTCAGACAAGAAATACCTGAAGAAAGTCGGAGGGCATATCGGCCGAAATGTTGTACAAATAACAATGAAGATAGGGACAATAGTCCGAATAACGCAGATAATACTAATCTTCAAGCCTCATCTCAAACATTCAGAGAAATAGTCAAAATAATGCATTTGAAGGAACAGAAAAAAAAAAGAGTAAAAAGCAGAGAAGCTAATAAACTCCAAAGTTCTATCAAGTGTGCTCACTTAGATCTATTACCTCAAACAAGGACATTTTTAAAATTTTCTAATCGGGTCAAAGTAGCTTCTTTTAGCAATCAAATCTGCACATGTATTTACCTAACCCCTCTGTCACAGACAGGATGTGACACAGGGTTAATTTTTTAAGTGGAGTAAAGCTGGCTTGAATTCAGAATTTTCCTTATCTTAGATTGGTAGCCTTACCACAGCTAAAGAACCCAATCTGCCCTACTATTTACCAATAACCAGAAAGAAAGGAGATGGAATATTTCCTTTTCCAAGGGTATTAATACCAAGTGAAACAAACAGCTCTGACTAGGATTTGAACTCAGGTCACCAACTCCCTTTCCTATGACGGTAACCATTACACTAAGCACACCTCCAAATTCGCACAACTTATGATCAGGTTGCACTGATAGTATAGATACACAGGACACTCTCTTGCAAACCATCCCTATTGGCTATTGCTCCTGGCAGGTCCTCCACACAGCATCCAAAGAGCTGAATGATGTAGGTTTTTGCTGGTTAGCCAACACTGGTATGTCCATGTGTAGGTGTCCACAGGAAAACATCACTAATGAGTCCTCTTTGCTTCTCCAGTAGTGTACAGCATGTCTTGTTTGTCTTACTTGGATGGATAGCAAAAATAGCTGTTATTCACCCTATAATATTGTAAAACATGCAGATAATTATGTTGATTTCTCTATTTTACATATAAGTAAAGTCGTCGGGGTGGCCTAAAGTCGGTATCAGCCAGACAGCGAAAGAGTCTATCACTTTTTTTACAAGTGCTAGACTAAGGAGATTGTTTTAGCATCTGAGGTGGAGCACCACACCTAACATCAGCTCCTCACTTTACCACACAGATCCCTGTGCTACTCATATGCTGAGTTGGCGAGGGCCAGTATCGAACTCGGAACTTTGTGGTTCCTGGTCGGATGCTCTACCAGCCCTAATGTTGAATAGAGTGTTCTGGTTAAAAAATATTTCATATTTCAAAGACCCACATTTTCACTAAGTTTATGGAAAAAAAAACCCAAATGTATCATTGATTGTTTTAAGAGAACAATCTTTACACAAAATATAAATAAGCAATAATAAGAACTACTTCCTGTCACAAGACAATTGAAATCTGATTCTCTGCCTGACAATAGCCAAATGGTCACTTCAGCCTCATTTTAACATTTTAATTGCTTTGCAGGTTTCTGCGGGTGGTCAAAGTTGGCTAATTATCTTCGACATTAATAAGTATAGAGACAATGTAAAGTGAAGTATTTGTATCAAATCAACATTCTAACATTGACATCCACAATGCATTAAAATCTGCAGAGAGATGGAATTGGTTAGAATCAGAAATAGAAGGGAGACATAATATTCTTCACTTTAGGAGAACAGTTGGAACATAAACATTTTAATGACAAAGAATGAATAATACAAATGTGAATCAACAGGTTTGCTTTTTTTTTTGTGTGAGGAGATAGTTTGAAATGAATTACATTTCCAGGAGGATGAATATTTGTCTGCTAATTCATAAAAAAGAAATACTGAAAAGTATCTATAAATATTGAACTTTGATATAGAAATATTTCAAATGATAATATGAGTACTGTGCTGTGCTTGTATAGATAGTATAAGCTTAGTTACCATGACAATAAAGAGGCTTAACATGTATTAATATAAACTAGCTGAAAACTTACTCTCCAGGGTTGGATTTAAATTAAAGGCATGTTAACCTGTCTGGGTTATTTTATGCACAGAGGTTAGAGAGTTGTATACATACTACAGTGTACATTTATATTTACATTTTTTGTGGAGCTGTTTATTAAGACTTTTTTTTTAAAATGTTATGTCAACATTGTCTGGGATTGTTTTCTAAGAAATGGTTTGTGGATCATATTGAGAGATTACTTTGTATGGTATAGATCATGTTTACTTTTATAATTTTTGGTATTTACTCTACACATAGGAATTTAAGTTACATAACCTGATCATAAATTTTATCCATCCCACTTTATATTGCAGCAACACCATAGGCACAACACCAAATTATTGTGAGGACTTATAAATTAACAAACACCATTAATTAGACACTGTTTATATAATAATACTTGTTTTTTTTTTTAAATTTTTAAGTCTTTATTCCCTGGAGACATAGACAAAAAAAAGGCCATAAATTTGATTTCTGGTTGGGGGAATTTTTAGCCATATATCTACTTTATATGGTTAAACAACGATAAAGATTTAGTTTATCTGATCTGATAGATACAAAGTAAGGGTCTAGTTGAGCACTGTTTTAGAATTTTCAAAAGCTACAGTATTCCATTAGTAAATGCAGATAATGTTTTGGTAAGAGCTCTTAGCCATAGTTGAATTATGTGATGGTAAACAAACAGGTAAAAAAAAAGACATTTGGGAATTATAGAAAGATGAAGCCAAGTAGAACAAAATTGTTTGGTATGATATATCATTGTGACAATATTATGATAGAAAATACCACCTCTGAATTGAAAGAGCAATGAAAAGGGAATTTTTTAAAAAAATAAACAGCCTGGAATATGATTTTGTCCATGCAAGACTCTGCTTCTATTTAATGTATTTTAAATGACAAAATTGTTAAAAATATTGACAGGTTGCAATTTTCATGCCATTTTAACCCTAGAAACCTTAACACCCCAGCACTTTGTACCTGAGCACAAAATTATTCTAAGATAAGATAAATCAAAATTAAATTAATTAGATTAAGATAACATAATACATCATGAAACGAAATAAAATAAATTGAAATTAAAATTTATTCATCACTACGGGGGACATGCTATTAGCTTAAAGAAAAAGGGCTGAACTTATAAGGCTTTCAATATCTAATGCAATCTGCTATATCATAATAAATATTGGGTTAGCAGGTGCATAGAGTAAACACATAGCTACATTGGTATCAACAAATATCTGTGTATAGATAAACAGTCTATACTAAATCCAAATATTAGTTGGTGTGTGCGTGTGTATATATATATACATATATACACACACACACACACACATATATACACTGTCCAATTGCCATTTTAACCTTTACATTGCAGTGGCATTAGTAATTTATCCAAGAGTGCTCAATATATAAAGCTATAATAGTAAAAAAGAGTTATGGGTATACCACGGTTCCGACATAAGACACTACCTTATATATGTTTATCTCAGTTTGACTAAGTAATGACTTCAACTTAGTCAAATATAAAGTAGAGCCCTGAAGAGATTGTATAGATCAAAACTGTGGTAGACCTATAACTCTTTTCTACTAATATAATATATATATATATATATATATATATATGCACACACACACACACAAATAAGACAGTAATACAAGAACTTTTGTCCTCCGAGAAGATCAACTTAAGCGCAACAGGAAAGAGAAAAAGAAACAGCATTCATGCTCTATATTATCTGTTATCCAACTTTAGCAAGTACCTGATCTCCCTATATATATATATATACATATATATATATATATATATATATATATATATATATATACACACACTCTCTCTCTCCAAATACATAAATAATCATTTAGTGTTGCACAAAAATTGAAGGACACAGTAAGAAGCTTTGCTATTCTTACAGTTAGTAGAGGCAATTCTGGTTTGGTGCCAAGAAATAAGCAAACTCTTGCTCTTCTTTTTTTCCCTCTTCTTTTTCAGCTTTGTTCTAGCTCACTTTCAAAAACCTCCATTGATGTAAATGATGGTATGAATAAGGCCCAGTGAAAGCAAGTTTTTGTGATAGAAATCAGTTAATAGTGCTAACCTATTTCACTGGCACTGATAACAAAAATAGAGAGAGGCTGTATTCTAAAAGTAGGAAATGTGCAGCCATTACACATGGCCAATCCAGCCTGGAACTCCTCACATGGTTTCCTCTAAACTGAAATAAGTACGGCTTAAATATTTCACAAGCAATATGAAAAAAAAAAAAAAAAACCTAAGATATTGACCCAATACTTTCCAGAATCATTCAGGTTGGGGGTAAGCTTTTCTTTTTAAATTAACATTGGGGTCTTCCAAAAATAATGTATACACAATTTAAGATTGGTACAAATATTTATATTATATATAAAAAAAAGTTCCATCCTATTTATGGAAAATTTTCAGAATCTAATATATAAATATAGCAATTTTTGTAAACATCGTAATGTAAACAGACAAGGGTACTTATTTGGTTAAGGGTGTTTGAAGGCTATCTTTAAATGTAAATTTCAATATAGACAGTTTTTATCTATTTATTTATCCACCCCCTACCATGTTTGTGACTTTCTTCAATTCTTTTTTTTTTAAGGGAAATATATTATATGCTAATATTTTTACTTTAGCTTTTTCGTCATAGAAACATTGATGATAGATTTTAACAGTATGTCATGGGTCATTTCATGCCTAGAGATTAAGAAATGGCATTCGTTGTACATTCATATTTACATTTTTTGGTGTTGACCTACAGATGGAACCCTAACAGGTACTACAACTCTGGGTCATAGTAGATCTGAGAGTAAGGGCAATGATGAGGGTACTTGACAATTCCCAGATCTGGAGTCTTATCATCAGATGTAGTTTAGTGTCATACTCAGAACACCTATTTTTGAAGGGGCTTTACCTCTGCCAAGGGATACATAAGATGAAAAAATAAAAAATAATCATCACTGAATTTTATATATAGATATGCTGATGACATAACAGTTATCAGTAGAAAAAATAGAACTGGTAAGCAGGGTTCAAATTCCTGCAAGAGCTGTTTACATTCACTTTGTACTAATACTCTTGGGAAAGGTATGAATCCATATCTTCCTCCCAGCTATAGGTAAAGTAGCAGAGCAGAATAGCTCTAGGGGAAAGACAGCTCTGAATCTGAACTTCTGCTAAAAGGTCATGGGCCAGTATGGCAGGATAAGGTCCATTACTCCTTATATCTTATGGGCCTAACAGAAGGCCTGAAGTTTGCAGTAGATCAACAAAAAGGCTGATTGATTGATTCTCTCTCTCTCTCATATATATATATATATATATATATAAGATAAATAGAAATATTTCTTCTGTGTTATTTTTTGATTATTCTCAACTAGTTTTGACCTTAGGTCATAGTCAGGAGAAAAGTTTTTGTAGAAAAAAATATTTCTTAAAATAGTTAATATGGTATAAGAGAAGTGACAAAAAAAATGAACTGGTGATGTAGCATATTCATTCGTTGAATGATTATTATATTATATTATATATATGCACAGTATATAAAGGCATACCCACCACATGGTAACTTCTTGTTCTAATGATGGTATTGTGTAGACTATGTCTATGCTATTCTAACTTGGA
Organism: Doryteuthis pealeii; assembly: GCA_023376005.1. Classification (NCBI taxonomy): domain Eukaryota; kingdom Metazoa; phylum Mollusca; class Cephalopoda; order Myopsida; family Loliginidae; genus Doryteuthis; species Doryteuthis pealeii. The sequence goes on from CM042140.1 coordinate 126,025,924, forward strand.
TCTACATATATTCTATCACTTATAATGAGCACTCTTCATCTATAGATATACTAAACTACATTATTACTTTTATTACTTCTGCTCAAGCTACACATACACAAACACACATATGAGAGAGAGAGGTGGGGTATTAATGGGGGAGAGTAGGCAAACCTAGATACCTGGTTCTGGGCAACAACCCAAACTGGCAAGTTAAAGAAACATTTTAAGCAGATGTATTCGAATACCTACTTTGTATTTGTTGCTATAATAGTAATAGTAGTGACTGTGTTTGTATTAACAGTAGTTGGTCATGTTGAAACTGGTGCAAAGTATCTATTACAAGAGGCAGAGAAGTCCACAACTTGTTGAATTGCACCCACCCAAAGACCCCCACTTTTTTTATCAGAAATAATTAAGCACAAAGATAAGTCTTTCCTTGACATCTTTATAAAAACACATGCAAATGGAAAACTAAATGCACCTAAAAGAAAACATTTTTAAAAAAATATAAGCTTCAATAATGTTTTAGAATTTTAATGTTTTCTTTTCATACTTTATATAACTAAGCAATCTTTATTTCCTTCAAAAATCTATACAAAAACAAAAAAAATGAATCAAATGTTATCAATATAAAAATGTAACCAAAGATTTGTTTAAACAGTGAAAAAAAAAAAAAAATCAATATAGTATTGCCCATTAATAACTTTTTGAAAAAAAAAAAAAAAAAAAAAAAAAGGAAAAAGTCACCATATATATATATATATATATATGTAATATATCAAGAAAATTAAAAAACACAGGTTTAAATGGGTTAAGTGGTGAGTTTATTGGCCGAGCTGCAGTGTTTTCGATCTTTTAAATAGATCATCTTCAGGCATAAGATAAGAAATTATATCACAGAAAGATGAGAAAAAGTGAGTGGTAATCCTTCTTATTCAGTCTGTTAAAAAATTTTGTTTGAAAAAAGGAGACGGTTTTGAAATATGACATCAAATATTCTATTTTAAGGTGTGAGTATGTAACGCTGTTAGTGTGTGTATTGAAGGAAAACATTGTGCATTTTTTAGGTATGTGGTTGTGTGTGTGTGTATAAATTTTTTATCTGTAGCGATAAACGACAGGAAGTGAAAGCTCATTAAACAAAAACAATACCAATCTAATATCAGAAAAGGATGTCAAATTTGATTAAGAAAAAAAATCCTAATATTATATACAAAAGAAATGTTATTGTAATTTTTTTAAATATATTTTCTTTCACTTCTTTTGTTGCTTTCAGGTCATTTACACATACAAACATTATTAAGTTACCATACATATTCATGTATAGGTCATGGAATCATTAATTTGTAAAGTTCCTTTTTGAAGACATTGACTGCTCCTAATCCTTATGCATGAATTTCAACCTTACAAAATTATTGCACATGTACGGATTGCCACCAAGTTTTTACATAAAAATTAGGTATACAAAATTCCACCAATACAAAAATATATACAATAATTCATATTTTCAATGCTATTTACTTAAGGATGTAAAAATGGTCTGAGTCTTGTGAAAAAAGCAACAAAAATAAGATGAAAGATAAAGTAGTAAAAAATTTTAAATGAGAACACTTATATATTTATAATTGTATAGATTTTTACATTAATTTTTAGGAACATTCCGTAACACAACATGGGAATGTCTGCATTGATATGAACAGTGATATCTTGTTTTTCAGAATGAAAAGCTGTTAAATAAAATATTCAAAAAACATAACCACAAGATTAATTGAGAAGACTGTTGCTAATGATGATCAACAACATACTTCCTTATCCTGAACAACACTAATTGATTTTAACAGTTATGTCAATTAGTCTAGTGTTATTTTATGCCTAGAAGTTAGTGAATCACATTCATTGTACATTTATATTTACATTTTTTGTGTAGTTTCTTAAGTTTTTGCATATAGTTATATGATATTAGGCATTCCAATCTGATACAAATAATTTGTATACAGATCTATTCAGCCCATGAATGGAACCCTAACAAGCACCACCAGTTCTCACTAGATCACTGAAGTTAAGCAGCAATGAGCCTATTCAATAATTAATCGAGTGACTACTTATGCAACAGCAAGTACTTTAAGCAAATTGAGTCCTTGGTTTATCAAAAATGACTTGATTTAGCATTAAATGACCCAAAAGGGGTTGATATGCTACAAAACAAACCAAGCAACTAACCTAGCAGGTACTACCACTCCAGGTCAGAGCAGACCTGGAAGTAATGACAATGAAGAGTTACTAAACAAATCCCAGACCTCCAAAACTGAAGCTTCACCATTAGTGTAAAACCAAGGACACTCCTTTTAGAGTGAGGGGTAGTTTTAACCTTCAGCAGGGGATACAGTCAGCATGTTCTAAGCCTCACCAAAAGGGTGGTGGATAAAACTGAGTCACTTTGTGTAATAGTTTTGTTTTATCCTAAAACAAGTTAAAAATAAATACCCAATCAAATTACTATAACTGACAATAGAAATTTGTATTATTACAAAAACAGTCTGCCCAAATATTGATAGTTATATTTTGTCAGTATTTTGCTTGTAAATTGGTTGACTCAAATGTTAAAGAGTTACAATAAATAACAGCTTGTCGAGTGAGAACATCTTGTGTGTAAAACATAGAATTACTAGATGCCAACAAGACCACGCCTAATATTATTTTCAAAGAAACAAAAGTGTTGTTCTTCAGTTGAGAGCAAAAAGACAGCCTTTTTGTCTCCCATAGCACAATTAGCTAACATTAAATTGGCCTGATTAACAAATTATTAACTTTACTATTTTTATTCCTTCTACGATTATTGCTGTATAATTTCACCACTCTGATACAAGCATCATAATCAAAACAATTACTACTGAATTATCAGTTACATTTAAGGGTCTAATAGCAATTCAGTTGAAACTGTAAAATGTCATTTATGATTTATTAGCTTAAAACACGCCCTATAGGAAGGATTTTAAAGCTATATAAACTGTCTATAAATTCATCTGCCCCACTTTTTATTGTAATGATAAGCATTGATATAACACTGACCATCTGAATGTTTTTGTGAGGACTTAAAAGTTGATAAATGTCATCAACCCATTGTATGTGCAACATAATTCTTTGGTTTTGGTTTGTTTTATCTTACAGCATATCAATCGCGGTGGGTCATTTAATGCCAACAAAGTTTTGAAATAAATTCATTCTTAATGGATAATCAATACTCTCCAACCGCCCGCCTAGCCTAAGCAAGGGCCTAAGTGGAGTGTTGCATGCCATGGACTGCTCATCCACAAGGATTCTGTCCTTAAGCATCACAGGTTGCCACCCATGGCCAACAGTTGGCCCCATTGGTGGGGGAGGTACCTTTTTGCAGAGGTGGGGTTGGTATATTCTAAAGCCCCAGACGACAGTGCTTTTGATTTTTTGTTTTTTATGTAAAACACAAGGTTTCGCAAAAATGAAAATAAGTTTACCTGTTCTTCAGATAATCCTTCCTCTTCCATCGACTGTTCCAGCAGCCGATATCTGCAAATAAATAGATAAACAAATAAATAAACTGCTGACACAGTTTCAATCTCAAAAACTATCCAAACTTTTTACATTAAATTTTACAGACATAATAAGAAATGATGAAAAAGAGGTGACTTTTCTTACAGGATAATGACATTAAATTTTTTACTCCATTTATAAACTCAACAGCTCATTAGTTCCTTTAACTGATTTAGTAAATAAACCATTTTCAAAAAATGTGTATATGTTTCTCATTGAATTTACCTCAAAAGATACATAAAAATATAATTGTTAATCTTTACATTTTTGGAAGTAAAAATATTTTTTAAAACTTTTTTTTAATTAAAAAAATAAAAATAAAAATTTTAAAAAACTTTTTTTTAATTAAAAAAATAAAAATAAAAATTTAAAAATAAAAATTTAAAAAATCTTTTTTAAAGATTTAAAAAACTTTCTTTTTTTTTTAATGATAGTGTTCCCAATTGAATAAAAATTTCATGCAACAATATATTCTGATCCCCAATGTTCATTGAGCAGATACAAAAACCTGCAATTTATAAGTCTTAACAAGGGTAGTCATCTACCTATATAATGAACAGTGTGACATTTGTTTCTTTATTTGTCTATAACTTATGCTAGTAACAGAGTGTAGTGTCTTTGTGCCCTGTCTTGGATCTAAACATCAATTCTTGGCACTTCTGCCTGGGATCAAACTGTATGTATTTAACAACCCCTCCACATGAGCAGGATGTGACACAAGGTTAAATTCTAAGTGGAGTTTAACCGAATTTTCTTTCTCTTAGACCAGTTGCCATACCAAGGTTAAAGAACCCAGTCTGTGCTACTATTTACACATAGATGAAGGGAGAATCGTTGATACATACCTTCCTAAGGATGTTAGTGTTATGTGAAATGCAACCAACCTTGTCCCAGATTTGAACTTGTGCCCCCATGTCCATTTCTTATGAGGATAACCATTGGGATCAAGATCCCCAACTACAAGCATAATGTGATCAATTTTTAGTGGTGGTTTGGATTTAGACTTTTCCTTCTGTTCCACTGGTTGTCTAACCAAGGCTAAAGAACCCATTCTGTCCTACTATTTACCCATAATTGATGGAAGAACAGATGGATTCATGCCTTTCCCAAGCTCATTAGCGCAAAGTGAAATGCAAACAGCTTCATCCAGGATTTGAACTTGGGTCATCGATTCCATTTACTATGATGATAATGTTATGCTAAGCATGCCTCCTTTAAAGTGTAATACCAGTACCTGTTTAAATACCATCATCATGTCATGCCATTAGTACGGACATCCATGACAATCTCTCACCAACCGTCCATATCACTCATCATTCTCGGGAGGTCCTCTGCACAGCATCCAGTATCCGTGCAGAGCTGGTCTATGTAAGTCTGGACGGCCCGGTCTGGCGTGACCATTTATTGGTTTCCATAGGAGAACATCACTTATGAGTCTGTCCCTGCTTCGCCAGCTAGTGCCCAGCATGTATGCTAGTATGCCTCACGCAGAAGAGCTGTGTGATAGGTGGCAAGTGGCCATACAGCTGCTTTCTAGTAGGGTGTTGTTTCAATGATTTGTTTAAGATTGTGCGCAGCATTCTTGTACAACTCCCATCTAGCTTATTTTCTAGGTGCTTTGTTAGGGTCCAAGTGGTGCAGCCATACAGTAGCACTGATACAACTATGGCTTGGAAGAATTGTAGCTTTAACTTGTCAGTGAGATTGGATATCCATATTACTGTTAATCTGTATGGGAGACCATACTTATTAACATTGCTTTCTGTGGATGAGATATTGGAATAATTATCTATATATCAATATGCTTGGGTTTTTTTTTTTTTTTTGTTTTTTTTTTGGGGGGGGTTGGGGGGAGTCCCCTTCCATATTTAAATTTTGAACTGAAATAATAAGTACATATTTTACATCTTACAGTTTTAAAAAAAAAATAACTGTATGCTTTCTACAGTCACAGATACTATGTCTTGATCCTAGACAAATACCAATCTTCACCCAAATAAGCCTATACAAGAACTATGCTAGCATGCAATTAATAAAAGATGATGTATGAAGAAAGTATCTGATATTTCCTCTTTTATACCTCATTTTCTCCTTATTGGTTTTACTCTCCTCACTTCACAAGGAAAACTGGTAGTCAACCAAGTTCACTAAACCATTTCTCAAAGTAATTTGGTTCTTCCACTCCCATCAGTGACATATTTTCATAGTTATGTGCACTCCTCCTCACTATATGTCAGCAAATTCTGATATGTAGACAGTTTTAATCATGCAGAAATATATGAAGAATTGAACTTAATGACCCAAAAAGAGATAAGTAATGGGATATATCAAAAAGAACTATGCTCTTAAAATGAAAATTTGTGTACAAAATAAATAAATGATAAAGTAAACACCTGACTGTATTTTAGAATTAGCTTTTATTTGGTAATAACTTATCTAAAAAAAAAAAACCATTTTAATACCCCAAGAAACATATCTGAATAGTAGACTTTAAAATTCACTTTTTTTTTCTTTTTTTTGTTTAACCAGACCAAAAAAGCAAAGATTTACTTAATGTAAAAATGTTCTTTGCCAGCAATCCTAGTCACTCTTAGATAATAAACAAACAAATAACAAAACAAAAAATACAAAAATAACAAAGGCTCCTATATAGACTTCTATTTCAGGTTATCAACCATATGGAAATCTAATAAAATAAATCTCGGTACTATTGTATGGTTGCACCACTTGTGATACAGTGTGGGTCTTCTGTTGGTAATAATTAAAGGGGGCCACCTGCTCTAGATAACATCTGCTAAGTTTACGGTTGAGTTGAATTACTTCTTGAATTTTTGGCTTTAGTGAGGGTGTAAATAAATATGGATTGTCTGTTTGGACCATTAGGGAGTGATAATTTTCAATCTTCCAATCTATTTGATCAACACCTGATGGAGTTAAAGACATTTTATGGTCAATTACTTTTTTTAAAAATTTAGGCTAGCATATCTGACCACCTGTTTAATCCAAATTACCTTTCTTATGAATACATTAAACTACATTAAAATTACTTTTTAGAATTAAAGAAAGCCTATTACTGAAATAAAATCAATTAACTTGAAATGGATGGGGCATTGGAACAAATAAACTAATATTATAGAAGAAGAATCTAGGTTAAATTTTCAAAGAAAATTATATAAATAAGACTTCTTAGGCTCAAAAGGCAGAAAGGGAACTTTCGCTGTCAGAGGGGAAATTTGCCATAAGACAACTTTTGACCATCAAATTGAAGGATTGCTATATAATTCTAAGAGACAAGCTCAGAAAAACATCCAACTCTCACTCTCCAGAAATAAAATCAATTAACTTGAAATGGATGGGGCATTGGAACAAATAAACTAATATTATAGAAGAGAATCTAGTTAAATTTTCAAAGAAAATTATATAAATAAGACTTCTTAGGCTCAAAAGGCAGAAAGGGAACTTTCGCTGTCAGAGGGGAAATTTGCCATAAGACAACTTTTGACCATCAAATTGAAGGATTGCTATATAATTCTAAGAGACAAGCTCAGAAAAACATCCAACTCTCACTCTCCAGTCGACTGTATTTTGACTGAACTGAAATTTCTTGTATTCGTGTCAGTTGCAATCAAATTGGATATTATTAGGTATTATTCATTACCAAACTCTAAAACATAGAACCTAATCAAAAATAAAAGTAAATCTATAAGAGGTGTAGTTATTTTGGGACTGTCACATATTCATATATTTTGGTTACAGAATTTCAATGCTGTAGAGTCTGGTAATAATTAATACCTAATAATGTCCATTTTGATTGTATAATGTTCTATTTGAAATAAAATCCTGGTATTTTTAGTTCATAAGAAAATCAAATTTTATTTTTTTTAAATTGGTAGGAGTGTACTTGTTTATAGGTGATTGTGTGTACGTGTGTGTATGGTGATTAAATAATGAAAAATTGCTGTAATTAGAATTATTGAACTAAAAACAATTTAAGATAATTTTTCATTGCATTTTACTCAAATCAATTGTATGCCCAGTTAGGTAGAACAAGGCAATCAAAATCCATTGAACTATTAATTAACCTCTAACTTTAAACAATCATCATTCATGCATTATACAACAATTATTGTAAATAGATCTAAAGATTTTTTTCCTTATATAAATTTAAATCTCTATTCTAAGAGAGAAATAAAAAGAAAAAAAAATTGGTTCCAGCAAATTCTTCACACCTACTTCATATTAATAATAAAAGTGTTACTCTTGGCAACATTTCCATTTGCCCGTTACAAAAAACCTCATTTTTAAAGCAAAATACGCAAAGTTAAAAAAAACAGTAAAGATAATATTAAATAGCATGAACAAACCAGGTGTCTTGTTAATACAAAAAATAAACAGAGAAACTTCCGCCCTGACAACATTCAGAGTTAAAACTAATTTGATTTTCAAATGATTAATTATGTTGTTTCTACTGCTTTTGAGACCAGACAAATAGCTTATGCAAAAGAACCCAAATATATCTATGATGCACATGCTCAAATCAATAACAGCTTAAAACAGATCTCTGCACCCGCTGTAAAATCTAGATAAGCAGATGGTCCCCCAATGCACCATAGTTATCAGGCACATACTACCACTGCTACTCATTCTAGGATATATACTTTACAAGCTCTCAAACCCTTGATTTGCAGGCATTCAATGAAACCGAGATATCCCACTGTGGGCAACAGATATATTTACCCGAACTCTCCACCATGAGCAGGATATGACACATGGTCAATTGAAAAAAAAAATTAGAGATGTAATAGTCTTCAAATTTCATAGATGAAGCATTGTCAGTTATTATCGATAGAATCATGACCTACATTTGTAATAAACTATAGAAATGGTTCATCTATAAAAAGTCAAAGATTATTATATCTAATACTACAATACTACTAGTGATAAACTAGTATAATGAAAAAAATAATATGGCATCTTAGTGGAGATCGGAAAACAAAAAATATGAGGTGTGTTCAAAAAGTATCCAGATTGAAGCTTTACCTAAATAGAAATGAATAATGAAAGATTAATTTTCTTCAAAACAATCCCCATGACATTTAACACACATATTCCAACGAGTCTTCCATTGACCAAAGTACCTCTGAATCTCCTTTATTAATGTCCTCTAAACCTTACACTTGAGATGATTTTTCAGTTTAGTAAATAAGAAAATATTGTGAGGAGGAGGATGCATTTTTCACAAATTCTGCCTATTTTGCCAAAACCTGCTGATCAAAAAGTATTGAAAATTAGTACTGACTCATCTAGATGTTATCATTTTATTATGTAAGTAGCTCAGCTGTTCACATAACTGCATTTGAATTTTGAAATATGAAAAATATAAAACTTCAGCCTCAATAATAATAAGTCATAAAAGTAAAGTCATCGGGGCAGCCTAAAGTCAGTATGAGTCATACAGTGAGGGAGTCTATTCCTTTTTCACTAGTGCTAGACCAAGGAAATTATTTTAGCATCTGAGATGGAGCACTACACCTATCATGAGCTCCTCACTTTACCATACAGCTCCCTCTGCTACTCATACACTGAGTTGGCGAGGGCCAGTATTAAACCAAGAACCTTGTGATTCCTAGCTGGATACTCTATCGATTGAGCTAAACCAGCCCTTAATCAATACTAATAATAAAACTTATCTAAGAGGAATACACTGATGAAGATTGTCATGACAAACTCAAAAGGATATTTTGTCAGAAATTGATTTTTTTATTTTCAATTCATACTGCTTACTTGACAATTGTAGAGTAACAACCTGAGTGTTTTGATAAAAAGCAAGAGAAATAAGATGAAAGAAATACTAATCAGAAATTAATTACACACGACATTTGGTGATTTTAAGAAGAAGAAAAAAAACTGAAAAATAGCAAACACACATGAAAATAGAACAAACAATTATTAAATACAAATAAGAAGTTGCTTCGCTGTTCATTTTTTAAGCCATCAATCATTGCATTACATTTATTTTTAATATGAAAAACATGTTGGTATTTCCTTTGTGTATTCAATGTTCAGATATGCCTACTGCAATACTCTTAAGACTTTGTTTAAGGATCAGGTTCTATTCTGGTAACCAGGCTGTTAAATTAATTGGTCAATAAACAAAGACTTTTTTTTTATATATATAGGTTTACCAAGCATCCAGACATCATAAGTTATATGTTTATTCTATCTTTATGTCATATTTGATGACAGTGTAATGGATGTTGAGAGTTTCTCCCTTTCCGCCATATGAAGATCAAAAGGGTAATAATCCATATTGTTGTTTTGAGCCATCTGTTAATTTTCCAACTTGAAATAATTTTAAAAGACTAGTTTGATGCATCATTTTTATCTAGAAAACATTTATAAATAAAAAATAAGAAAGAATCTTGTCTATGCAATCATCAAACTAAGTCTTGGCCCAATGATCACATAGGTGAAAAACTGACAGTTACCAAGTATCATTGTTTACACTACTCATATACACACAAATGTGCGCGCACACACATACATGTGCTGTAATGGTTAGCAAGCTAGATTTGCAGACCATTGTTAGTGAGTTTGATTATCATTGGGCGTCCCATACTTCTGGCCCTGTGCCACATCTAAGCTAAGCTTGGTAAATAACTATATGAACACACATACACACACTATTATTAAATCACATCAGCATAATAGTTTTTAATTGGTCATGCGATTCCTTTAATTACTTCCTGTTACCAAATATGAGAGTCTACTGGTCATGCCACATTGATGAATATATTACACATGTGTGGGTGGAGAGTTCTTTTTTTTGTTTTGTTTTTTTAGTGCATGACCACCCAAGGGCATCAGCACTTAATAAGTAAAGTCATCGGAGTGGCCTAAAGTTGGTATCAGCCAATCAGCGAGGGGGTTTATCCCCTTTTCACTAGCACTAGACCAAGGAGATTGTTTTTGCATCTGAGGTGGAGCGCCTCACCTACCATCAGCTCCTTATGTTACTACACAGATCCCTGTGCTACTCATACGCAGAGTTGACGAGGGTTGGTATCAAACTAAGAACCTTGTGGTTTCTAGCCGAATGCTCTACCGACTGAGCTAACCCGGCCCTACCCTCCTCAATGATTATAACCATATATGATAAAAAATGTTGTGATGAATAGAAAATCTGTTGCCAGCAAATACTTATCAACTTTGGCATAGGATTTGTTTCTCCTTTCCTCATTATGTTTGAAGATCTTTCACCTTTAACTTAAACTCTTTACAGGTTCTCTATATTCAAATTTTCAGTATCAATATTCTTGTACTTTGGGACCACTTGTAAAATGGGGGTTCACCATGCATAACTGAAGCCACAAAAAGTGAAAGTGTGGGTAAATAAACTAGGCATATATATGAAAAGTTTACATAAACCTTCAAAGTCAGACTATATATATAGTCATCGAACCAGAACCATTTATTTGCTGAATGGATCTGCTGTAGCAGAAACTAATCTCAGATGCCACACACAAATACTTCAATCAAATAAAATTTGCCTTTTTTATATATTTTACTTTTTAGGTCATTCATGAGAATTCAGTGGAAAAAAAATTTAAATCAAATATATGATGATTAAAAGATCAAAGGTTTAGTTTACATAAGTTTTGCGAGATGGTCAATAGAAAGTAATTAAATATTTACACACTGTTGATTTTCAAAGCATTCAAAGAAAAGCCATTGACACTTTGTAAAAAGAATAGTTACCTAACGTTTTTCTCAAAGCAAAAACAAATCTGTCCACACATTTACCAGTTTTTCTCATACATGTAAATGACCACTTATTCATTTGCCGATTCATTATATTGCCACATTGAAATACACATAAGTGTTTAAGGTGAATCCTAAATTTTAGATATCAGTAAGAAATATTCTTAAAAACAACTGTATGGGAAATGAAACCATTATTTGAAAAGAATATACCAGACTTTACTGGCTTTGGTGCTAGGAAATGTATTTAGTGGTTTCCTACTAATTAGGTTCCAATATTAGCATTAGTGTATAGATAGATACGCTAACATTGAATAAACGAAAAAAAAAAAAAAAACGAGTTGAACTATATATACTATTTAATAGGTACATAACATAAACATGAAATAAACGTAGCAATAATTATCAACATGTCCCAAACAGATCAATTGTATGCAATATTCCATGAACAAACAGTGTGAAAGGATAGTTAGCAGAATGGTGAAAGTCTTACTTGATCATGATTGTTTTCATGGCAAGGTGAAATAACACACCTCACTGAAATTGGAGACAAAGATCTATATTTTGTCAAACAAACAGTAGTCAGAAACCACTTCTTTTCCTTTAGATTTCAGAACACAAAGAAGATTAAAGGGTCTGAATTCTCACATAGGAAGCCATGCCCAAATTCAAGAAAAGACAATTATTTTTGTTTCCCTAAACTACCACAATAATCAAGATCTATCATTTTTAGCAAGTCTTAAAACTTAAATATATATAAGTGCTATTTTACTATACATTGTAAGCTCAATATTTCAGGCTAAGGTAGATAACATCAAAGACTAATACAGCAACTATCTTTCTTGTAATGGAATAATGGGATAGTTTTAAACAAAGATGTTTGTGCCCTGTAACAAACTATGAATTTGCAAGCTTTTTTTAATGGTCAAAAGTGCATTCCTGCCATTAAATTTGTTGCCAAATATGCCGTATCATTTTGGGTTAAGCAGAATAGGATGTCAGACAAGAAATAGTTGAAACTCTTGAAATAATGAATGACTTCTTAAAGTTATAGACAATACCAAATAATCCTAATCCCAAATGAAGCTATATGATATTCAACATTCATTTCTTAATGGTATCTAAGAAAACTGAACACTTTGTATGAGGAAAAAAAAAGAAAAGGTACTTAAGTTCTAAAGGTCACAGAAACTTGTCTATAATATATTTATGTACCTAGCTGTGTTGTGTGTGTGTGTGTGTGTGTGTGTGTGTGAGTGAGAGAGAGAGAGAGAGAAGTGATCCATTTGTTTGTCATCAGTGTCATTGTATCCAGTGAGTTTGTAACATGTTCAATGCTGAACACTAAGTACTACCACCACATACAAGCTGCCAGAGTCACTGCCTAATTAACTCTAATGAACAGAATCAATGTTTACATTCTTAAGATGGTAATTTGTCTCCAGAGAGGCATTCAGTACCTCAGAGAAAGGGAAGGATGGTGGGGGTTAGTAGATCAAGGTGAGTCAGTTCTGAAAGAAGCTTTTACTTCCATCTCATGACAATCAGGAAGTTAAAAGAAATAAAAAGAAATAAAAATGACAATGCAAGGTATACAAGAAAAATACTCTAGAAAAACATTAAGTTTTCAACATAAAATGAATTATTGAATTGTGTGTTCTTATTTACTGAAGTAGAGTCCAACTTTTCTATAGCAAGAGGCTTTAACCCTTTCTTGGTAGTGAAACTTTTGATCAAGTGACAAAAATACAGTTGAACAGAGTTTTAACATTTTCTGTTCAGGCATACTGTTGTATCGTCAAACTGAAATGATACACAGAAGAAATTGAGTGCTTAATAGCACCAGTATTCAGTGCTAACGGATACATACAAAAACACAGAACAATAAGTTACAAAACAATTAACAAGACAACTTACAAGAAATAGAGGATAGCCAAATGCAGTAAGATCATTCTGAATATTAATCAGATTATTAATCAACTGTTGAAGTCCTTAATTGTACACTATTTAAGGCTATAAGCCAGGTCCTCTGGTAGAGTGCTGAAGGGGTGCTAGCTACTTTATAACACATACTTTGGGAGAAACAAAAGAAAAAATTGTCAGGCTACAGACTTACTGACCCACTCTTGTATAAATCAACAAACACAGATTAAGTTTTATATTATTTAGATTCATAGAACTTTGAACTGAACCCTTTATTTAATCCTTTGGGGCCAAAACATTGTGTATATAACAATAAAGATGAGTACAATAGTCCAAAAAATCTAAATAGTAAAAATTAACAAACCTCATTTAAAAAATTCGGGCAAATAACAGATTAAGCTGTCCAGCATTATACATTCTTATGTAAAGTTTAAAATAGCCAAGAACAATAATAAATAATTGAATTGAAAATACTTGAAAAAAAAAAAAAAAAAAAAATAGTAGTGATTTAGTGTATAAATATACTAGATCCTTGACTGTGGCTAAGAATTACAAAGCAAAATGTATACAATCCTGGTCACATTTATCAGCACCCATAAAATTTTAGTACATAAGTAGAATATTTCCTGAAATAAATAAAAAAATAAATCTTGGGAAACAACTTTGGTCTATTGACAACTCATGGTTGATAGAGAACAGAAAATGAGAAAATAAGTTTATATAAATTTGATTATTTTCCATTTATTTCTGAAGATATAGCAAAAAAATGGAAGGGTGCCAATAATGGTGGGACCAGGACTGTATTTATAGAATTATAGTCAGCTAAATCTAAATTTATTTCAGTGTTTTGAATGAATAATTATACTTTCAATCCAAAAATCAAATTTTTAAAAGTGTATTCTTGTGTTATAAAGTAAACATCTAAACTTGATATTTTGAAATGGTTGGTTGGTTATATTCTATGGCATGTCAACTCTTGTTGGGTAATTTTATGCTGGAGACATTTTGTTTTATTCATTCTTGATGGTACTCAATTTTTGTTTTTAAACTATTTTTTCTATTTAACCTATAGATGGGACTCAAACAGGTACTACTACTCTGAATTAGATTGGTCCTGAGAGTAATAGTGATGAAGGGGTACTGAAAACTCCCCAGAGCTCCAGAATTGGAACTTCACCATAAGATAGAGTTTAACATCATACCCAGGATATTAAGACCTTCAGATACCACCTTCTAGCACATATATGATAAAAAGGGTTGGGACTTGCCATAATATAATTATATAGGTGCTAGGGTTTGACATGGCCAGCCCATTGATCGGAGGGGGTATCTCTGACCACCCATCTATCCTAAGTAAGGGCCAAAGTGGAATAGAATGTTACATATCTGACTGCTCAGCCACCAGGATTCTGTCCTTAAGCATCACAGATCACCACCCATGGCCAAGAGGTGGCACCATAGGGGGAGGGGGTTACCCCTCTGTAGAGGTGCAGTCAGCGTATTCTACTGCCCTAGCCAACAGGGCGGCTTTTAAAATCGAAGAAAGAGAAAAAAAACTTTAAAAAACAACTACCAAAAAATGTAAATATGAATGTACAATGAATGCAATTCCTTAACCTCTAGGCATAGAATAACCCTAGATAGGCTGATATGCCGTTAAAATCAATCAATTAATCTAATATTTGTGGAGAAAGAAGTGAGTCTAAAATGCAATCAAATATGGCAATAATAAATTCAATTCTACCTGTTTGAAAAACCTTCATTTATAGTCCCCAATGATAATCACTCCTAAAAAAAAACTTTGAGAGGGGGAGTCCCAGTGGCATAGTGGCTAATGTACTGGACTATGACATGTTAGTAATTATCAGTATTATACTCTAATTTACTCAGACTAATATCCTCATCTTGGTTGTTATAGTTACAAAATGAGGATTAGTCTGAGTAAATCAGTGTATAATATTTAATTTTTTTTTATTGTAAATATCTTGGCTGTTTTTAAAATCAAATCCTCTTAATTGAAGAAATGAATTTAAACTTTTTTTTTTTTAGTTACCATTTTCATTTTATTTTGGTAAGCAAATACATTTTAATCCAAATTTCTTTACTAACAATCTACTTTCAGAGACTAATTGGTCATAGAGATGCTTAACAGACAAAAATCCTTTTCTTTTCTTCTTTTTTATTAAAAGATAAATCAATGCTTTGAATTTTTGTTGTTGCGTGACTTTCTTTACCCTCAGTTCAAAATTAGATACGATGAGACAGACAATCTGAGATATAAAGAGTAAAATATAGAGACATATGATCTAGTAAAGAAATTATGAACAATACAATATATATCAAAATGAGGGTCTGTGTCACCCTGCAATTTTGATTTCATTTTATATCTCAGGTGGAAGCTGAATTTAGCTTCTTATCAGCTGATAAGCAAAGGGGTCTATCAGACAATGGGGCACTTTGTTGCCAAATGATAGCAAGTAAAATGAACAATGCAAATGAACAAAGAGCAATGTGCTGGCTCTAGGCAAGAAAAGAAGAAAAAAAGCAGAAAGATTACTTCAAAATCATTACTAATAGACACTGATAACAATAAAAGAAATAATAAATAGAATGAAATTGATAAGAACAGAGCCAGAAATAAAGTGTAGCATGTCCACCTATTTGAAATATCATAAGAAAAGCAAAAAGTAAAATATAGTTAATAAAAATGTTACTAACTACAAGAACATATTTGGGTGTAGCACTTATGGCTCATCAATAGTATTGGTACTTGGTAGCTATGAAGACAAAATTAGAGGTTTGTGATTTTATTTCATGTGGTTTCTCTGTTTAAAGGCATATAAACCTTTGCAGGTTATCTAATGCCAAAGCTATCCTTATTTCAGAATGAGTAGTGGTAGTATTTAACCCATAGCTAAGAGGATGAAGGGGTTCACACCTTTCCCAGTGAGATTAGTCCAAAAGTGAACGTAATAGCATGACTGGAGTTCAAACACGCATACTACAATGCTGCAGTCTAGCACATTAACCATTATGCCACAAGGACTCCCCCAGTCGTCAATTGAATCAGAAATTATTCTATTTTTTTAAAGAACATTTAATTATTATTGTACTAACAAAATAACAAAAAATGACTATAATTTGCCATTTTGCTGTGTAACAACAAATGCAAAAAAAAAAATTTTTTGGTATGTAAAAAACAAAACAAAAAAAAATCAAACAAATTACAAAACTAAGAAAACTTGAAAAATGAATGACATTATAGTTGGCATTTAATTTCCTTTCAATAACAATTAAGAAAAATCTATAAACAAGTCAACAATATTTGAAAATCTTATTTTCTAAATTGCGCAGAAAAACAATTTCAATCTTTGAAAAATGATTTAAAAATTAGCATGTAATTTTTGATTTTGCAAATTGTTTAAAAGTTTATCAATAAAAAAAAAAGTCAGAGTACAGGTCAGGAGTTGTTGGGAGGAGCTCATTTGTCTTCATGTTTCAGCTCCATTTTGATAATTGAAAGGGGGTGAATGGGCAGCAAAACACTAGTTGATTTTTATTAAAATGTCACACAACACTTAGGGGGGAAAAAAAAAGACCTTGCAAATTCTTTTTAATTAATATTTTTTAATCGTCCACATCAAAATTTAATACACCAGATTTCCTCATATTTAATTGCAGTCTTCCAATTTTCCTCTGTTCAAGATGTTTAATCCTAACCTTACATGATTCACTTAAATGTAAATCTCATTCCAAGGTTTTTAACACTTCTTGAACCGTGACATTTTCAGCTCAAATTGTAGCAGTAAGGAATGTTATGCACAGTTACACAAGTATTTCAACCTTCAATGAAAATGAATCAGAATCTTCAACCTCAGTCAGTCAAAAGCCTAACTCATTATAATGATGATTATGCAATATGAACATAAGAAGAAGAAATAGTAAAATGGGATGTAAAATTTGATACTAAAATTTATTTATACAATCATTATTTGACTAGACAGTAAATGTTTATTCCAAACAGAAATTTCTTAAGATCATCAAATTATCCACAAGGAATGTATTTGTATAAAGTTTAAAGTGGAGTAATTTCTTATTACAAATGTTTTTTGATACTTAGTTTGGAATCCAGGTTTTGATTCTACTCAATAGAATCTTAAACAAAGTCACAAGATTCAAGAGGAAATAAAAAATAAGTTGAAATTTCTTAGTTTATTTCATTTTTCTTCTGTTTGCTGCTATTTGGTTGAATTGCACATTCAACAAAATGGCAGGTACTAAAAGTATATAATTATTAATCTTTCTTTATATTGCAGAGCATATCAATGAAATTTTATATGTACGTGTGCATATGGTTGCGACTCAAAAGTAAGCTCAGGAACCTAAAAATAAATATGATATATAGATAAGATATTCTCTGAAATTAACAGTTAACTTCAAACGAGGTAATGTCACTTTCTTCTGAATTGACATAGAAAAGTGATAACCTTTTAGTTCACTAGTCATAAGTCCATGAATATTAATATGGAAATTGGAGTGTGTATTGACTGTAGTATTTGAAATGTGGTCAATTTCACATGGTATCCCATGCATATAAGCAAGGGCAAAATCACTGTCACACATGTCTGATTCCTCTGACCCATGATATTTGGCGAAATGGGAGAGGTGCTGCTGTTGGGTTGGAATCTCAGGGATCTGGCCAACAATCTTTTTTATTTTTTTGCTCTAGCCTTGTTGGATTGCGATCTTGATATAAGCCATAAACAATCTCCTGCCTGAAATAACCATCAATGTTGCACTCTGGAAAAAATGAATCGTCTAAATTACTATTAAGCAAACCAATTAAGTAATGCAAGTCATTTAATGCAACATCTCCTGCATGGACAAGGACATCTTGCCAATGTTGGATTTACTATTTGGATTTGCCTATTTGGAACATTGCCCTTTCTGAATTTAATGTTGAATTGGATTGTATAATCTTTATTGGCTCGGGATTGGATACCAATCATTTGTGAGTTAACTGGAACTAAAACCATTTTAATAAGTTTATTCTCTGTATTACCATTTAATGTCATATCTTCCAACAAACCTGTCTAAAGGCAAAACATAACTGAGGAAGATGGACATACTCCATCTGAAAGCTGAATATGTATGCACTAATATGTAAGTAGGTTATCAAAGTATTTGTAATCTAAAATATTTCAGCTATCCAAGGTTTTGTAAGAATTTAGCAGAATAGGAGTTCTTTTTACAAGAAAAATTGTTTACTAAGTGGAATTCATTTTTTTTAAAACACTATTCTTAAACATTGTCTAATTTCCATTCAACATTAGTATTCTAGTCAAATTTACACTATTGTATTTTTTTAAAATATTTTTTATTAAACTGCCTATGTAAGCACAAACTTAAAATTTTGAACCCAAGTTAATACAAAGATATCTTATCAAACAGAAAAGGTCAATGCAAAGATTAAGTTACCAATTAGACATTTCTGAGAGAGATGCCATTTATATATATATATATATATATATACATACACACACACACACTAGCAGTGCTAGCCAGCATTGCCCGAGATTTAAAAAGTTAAAAAATAAATCTCTTATTAAAATTAATTTTACATATATCATCCTTTATTATATTTTTTATTTAACTTTTTTTTAAAATGGAAAATGAGGTGTAAAAGTTTTATTCCCACCCCGGACAAAAATAGGGTGTGGAATTTATTGAACTTAGGTCTTTGCTGATCTCCACCAATTTTTCTTTATAAAAGGGCATACACTCAAGTCATAGAAATAAACATACAGATAGATATAATCTTTCTTATATATATACATATATATATATATACATGCATATACATACATACACACACACATGTAAAAACTAAGAGCCACTTAAAGATTCCTTATAGTTAAATCTAAGATAGGAACTAATGTAAAAAAGTAAATAAAAAGATATTTAATCATATTTATCAACCATTCTATGTATTGCAGGTGGCATAATGGCTATGGGCATGGGAAATAGAATTGGCAACCTGAGTTCAAATTCTGGCTGAGACTGTTTCCTTCATACTAATACTTTTAAAAAGGCATGAAACCTCTTACCCCCCACAAACTAGAGACAAATTAGAATAGATTTGGTTCTAGCCTTGATAGACAACTAATCCAGAAGATTGACAATTTAAAAAATCCAGAGTCTGTAGTTCCGAACTTTGCTAATACTGGTCCCAACATTATAGGAATGAGGAGGTGGGTTTATCATGGGGTGGGGATAACATGACCTTAAAAGAAAAAGACTAATGAAACCATGACAACAAAAATGTATCTATCCAGACAAAGAGAACAGTGATTGTATGGAAAACCTTGATCCACAGGGATGATGATAGTCCTGATCCACAGGGATGATAATGATGATGATTCTACCAGATTGACAATATGGAGCTTACAAACACTACAACTTAAATCAATATTCTTGTAGTACAAGAATATTGATTGATTGATTGATTGATTTTAACAACATGTCATCCATCTAGGATTATTTCATGCCTAGAGGTTCACTGTATATTCATATATACATTTTTGTGTATTTTTTTTTTTTTTTTTTTTTTTTTGTACACAGTCCTACCAAATACAAATAATTTTTAAACAGATCTATTTGACTCATACATGGGACCTAACAGGTATTACCACTTTGGGTCAGAGTGAACCTGGGACTAATGGCAATGAAGAGTTACTCCACACTCCCCAATCTCTAGAACTGGAGCCTCACCATCAGATGCAGTTTAGTGTCATACCCAGGACACCCATTTGTGTGTGTGTGTGAGAGCCCTTACTGCTCTGAAGGTGAAACAATCAGTATATTCTAAGACCTGCCAACAGGGCTGTAGATGAATAGTGAGATGAAAGGTCTTATCTTACACTTGTGCACAAAAAACAAGATCTGGTGGGTGTGTAATGATTTATGTTGAACAGATTTTTGAATTGGAAATCCTATGCTTCTTTGTCTCTTTTGGTATAAAACAGAATACAAATGTTCATCTTGTTTACAAAAGAAAGGTCAAAGAAAAGAAGTTTATACATACATATATATATATATCAACTGCAATGAAAATGAAGGGTGGGATCAATACCTATTTGCAAATCCTAATACCAACCCTCACATGACCTATCACATAGTCTCTCCCACAGGTTTGATTGATACACTATGAAAAAGAAGACAGAAATGCCAGCAATCAACTGGTGAGTCCCTTTTCTCTCTTCAAATTACATTTATGTCAAGAAAATGGATTTGTGTATTCAGACTGCAATTTTTTGGCTTTTTTTATTTTATTCTTTTTTATAAAAGCAGAAAGAAATATCAAGATGAGGTCCAAAGTTATAATTATTAGTTGCCAAGGGAAATGCATTGCAAAATTAAAACATGGTAAGAGTGGAACCACTCAGCCAGAGGAGATTGTGTTTCATGCAGGAAATTCTGCAAGAGACAAGAAATCTACTTTTATTGTGTCCAGTATTGATTTTGTCCACTTTACATTTCTGACTCACCACAGGGCAAGGATTATATACATATATATATACACAAGAAGAATCATAGACTTGTTGGAGTTGGTTATTCTTTTTCTTAATACCAAAGGAGTATTTGCATACTGTCTGGTCTCATACAAAGCAACAACAACAATATATATATATATATATATATATATATATATATATATTAAAACCCAGAATCATCTTCCAGTTAACAAAAGACCTACAGATATTGAAAAGTAGAGCAGGATACATCTAAAGAGCATTAAAAAACCCACAAGATATTCCAGTTCTTTGGGTTCAAGCTTTAAAATTTAGTCTATTTTTCTGTCTATCTAAACAGAAGAGCATATCTATTGATATTAATTAAGATGGTTGATTTTAATGGCATGTCAACCCATCTATGGTTATTTTATACCTAGAGGTAAGAGAATCCCATTTATTCTATTTTTATATTTACATTTTTGTGTAGCTGTTTCTTAAGAGTTCTTTGCACACAGTTATATATCAAGTATTCATATCTAATACAAATAATTTATACACAATTACATAGTTTCAAGTAATTATTTCTATTATTATAATCATTTGTTTGCAGACAGTTGTATGGTTTCAAGTATTCCTATTTACTAGTAATACTTATTTGGTTTCAAGTAATTATTTCTATTCAATAATAAAGTAAAAAGTTGTCGGGGCGGCCTAATGTCGGTATCAGCCATGCAGTGAGGGAGTCTATCCCCTTTTCACTAGCGCTAGACCAAGGAGATTATTTTAGCGTCTGAGCTAATGGAGTGCCACACCTACAATCAGCTCCTTACTTTACCGCACAGATCCCTGTGCTACTCATACGCTGAGTTGGCGAGGGTGGGTATCGAAATAGGAACCTTGTGGTTTCTAGCCAAACGCTCTACCGACTGAGCTAACCCGGCCTTTTATTCAATAATAGTTATTTTCTATTTATATCATTTCAAGTAACTAATAATAATCCCTTGTAAACAGTTATAGCTTCAAGTCACTATTCTCAATACAAATAATTTACAGTTATATAGTTTCAAGTATTCCTATCTAATACTAATAATTTTCTAACATATCCATTTGACCTACAGATGGAACCCTAACAGGTACTACCACTCCAGGTCCTGGAGGTAATAGCAATGAAGAGGTACTCCACACTCCTCATATATCCAGAACTGGAGCCTCACCATCAAATTCAGTTTAGTATTGCACCCAGTACACATATCAATTAAAGGTTGTCCATTGTGTAGTAAGTAGTGTACTGAAAGAACACTAAGCAACTAAAAGTAATAGTCACAGAACTTCATATATATACAAATATGTATTTATAAAATATCTTATCAAATATCAAGCAAATCTTCATGAAGAAAACTCTTTAATGCCTGGTATCAGCAAAGATATCTAGCTGTAATTATAAATTCCTATACCCTCCCTAATGCAATGGGGCAGGGGAAATCTATAAATTATAGTGAGAGTAAATCCTTAAAAAAAAAAAAAAAAAAAAAAAAAAGAAAGAAAGAAAGAAAGAAAGAAAAGAAAGAAAGAAAGAAGAAAGAGAGAGAGAAGAGAGAGAGAGAGAGAGAGAGAGAAGATCCCTGGTTGTCCCCCCCACCTTTGTTTCTTTCTTTCATTTAAAAAAAAAATAAATAAATATCAGACACAAAACCACAAGTGTTGTGTTATGACACTTCAGTGAGTGCCCTGTTTACTATGACCATACACTCATATCACTCCACTTCAACACAAATATTCTCACTGCCCTCACATAATCATTATCAAGGTGCTCGTACAATCTCAGCATTTGCACACTCATAAAATCACAGCGCACACACCTATTGTACTCACACACTTCCTGTAATATTCACTGTGCTCATACTAAGGTTACTTGCAATTTGAACATTTACTACCCTTGTTCATTCACTGCACTGGCACAAATACTTGTATTCATGTTACATAATTTGTGAGTAGCCTACGAATTATGCATGTAAGTGTAGTTAGATTTTTGAATTGAAGTTAGTTGAAATCCAAAATCAGAGGGGGTTATATAATTGACAGGTAATGACCTTTACTTGACCCCCACCCTGACTTCTGCCAATGGGAAGGTGTGAGAACAGAAATAGAGTTAGTTACAGATGCTGGTCGTTAGGGAAGCAGACGTAAGGATTGTTGCTCCCAAAATGCCGGCATCTCACCGCAGTAGAAAACCCTTTTGGGCTTGGGGTTTGTAATAAGGAATAAATGTCTAAAAAAAAAACAACAGTCTTGCTTATCTATTACAAACAAGAAATAAGCACAAGAAGAAGTCAGCCTAAAAGACAAACAGAAAAGTAAGAGCCCACCTCCTCTCCTGTCTACTCTCTCCCGATTATATACCCTGCATAGATGAATGGACACATACTCTAATTTTCGATATATCACACAAATTAACATTAATCAAGTGCATAAAACAATTCCAATGTACACACACTTGTCTTCAGATATACTCAAATTTTAGATTCCTCTGACAGCCAAACAATACATACAACCATCTTTTTTAGCAATCAATTTTTAAAATTTTAGTTGCAACTAAAATTAAAGGATAACAAAAATACAAGTCTAAATTAATAACAATGATGGACAATGTTTCATCTTTAAAAAAAAAAAATCTAATTTTAAAAAAGGAATAAAATAATGACCATTTGTAAATACCATGTTTTTCAAGAACAGCAGATCTGGGACCCAATCAATATTGCAACACTCCTTGATGACCCACACCCTAATATAGCATGGCTGTAAAGTTAACAGAATGTTTTCACCATTAAAAACATATACTTAATTCTGACTCAGCCAATAAAGGAATTGGCCATACTAATTACAACAACCCTTAACGCAAGTAGACATAATTTATCTAATGAAATTTTATCCTTATAAATAAATCTTAAATTCATGATTGTTTTATACACATTGTATATCAAATTAGATTATGATTATTTTATACATATGACTAATAAATGGGGCCAGTTTAGCTCAGTTGGTAGAGCATTCGCCAAGGAAATGCAAGGTTCTGGATTTGATACCAGTCCTTACCACACAGCTTGAGTAATCTGATCCATGCAGTAAAGTGGGGAGCTGACGGTAGATGTGGCGCTCCACCTCAGCAGAAACAATCTTCTTGGTCTAGCTCTTGCGAAAAGAGGATAGACTCCCTTGATGTCTGGTTGATACCGACAATAAGCTACTCCACTGACTTTACTATTTATACATATGATAGTTTCTGGTTTATTTTATGTAACACCTTTTTTACTATGACTATTATTCATTTGTATATAGGTTCTATAATAGAAAGTCATGCATGCGATTTATCTTTACATCCACTAAATAAAAATAACTATAAACCAGTGTTGTCAGTACCACTTTTTAAACCAAGTGCACTTGGTTTGAAAATTGCATAGGTGAGAAACTGTCAGTAACCAAGCACTGTTCACTTCACTCTAACAACGATATTGAGCACTATTTATTTATAAATACAGCACACACACAATATATACACACACACACACACCCCCTTGGGGAAGGTATGAATCCAACTACTCTCCCTCCAGCTATGCCCAAATAGTAGAGCAGACAGGGTAACCAGTCTAAGAGAAGGAAAACTCTGAATTCAAACCTGCTTAATAAATTGACCTTGTGTCACATCCTGCTTGTGCGGAGGAGTTGTGTGTGTGTGTGTGTGTGTGTGTATCCATTACTTAAAAGTCTCTAACCAAGTTGTCCCCGAAAAAAGTGTCCTAACTAAATTTCTATAAAATCTCACAAACAACCCAGCTTTGCTATTTATAATTTCAAAATTCAATCCAGTCCGTCAACTTCTGTCCATTCCCTTACAATATTATCACTATATAACACCATTCCTGAGATGAGAGTATAAATTGGATTTTTGAAACTGTCCAAAATAGGAAATAAAAGAATGTGCCGGCCAGTCATAGGTGATTCTAGAAAGTTAGGGACAGAGCCGAATTTTTGATATGGCTGGACAACTGTAAGCTAATAAGTTAACAAATTGAATTATGATAGATATTCTTCTGGAACTCAAGATTATCAGTCAAATAGGAAGATAATTCCAGAGTGTTCATAACCCAAACATATGGTAACTTAATAATGGCTCCTCTATTCTGTCATCTGTAGTGAGGAATAACATTTTGCTCAAGCTTCCTGACACATACATAATTACTAGAAGCCCACACCTCCACAGACAGAACCAGGAACTAATAACCTATTCAGTACAGACAGCACAGATCATTGAGTTAAAAGTGGATATAAATAGGCAGGCATTGCGCGCTTCCGGAAGAGGATAAGAAAAGAACATATATTGAAAGGGTTGAGTCAGAAATGTGATAGAAAAACCAGTCAAAGGAGTTTACATTAAAAGGCTTATCATTTTCTAATGCTGTTATATCAGGGCAAAGGGTTAATCAAGTGAACCTCAACTAACCATAAAAATCTATTAAATGAATCTAGCATTTCCATACCCAAAAGTTTGCAGAGTTGAAGGTTGGAAAATAACAAATCTATCAAATCACTTGAGAATTATGCTTAGTGGTTAGAGCAGTTGAGAGGTAGATAAGAAATCTCCAAGACTTAATTTCTAAGTCTGGTTACAAAAATACATTGAAAAATAGATATCAAATCTCAATCTATTCTATACATATATAAAGGGCAGTTGGTATATATGTATGTGTGTATATCCAGAAGAAACTATGAAAAGAAAATAATGACAAAGTAAATATATATATACACATTTGCTATCACCAGATATTGTTTTTTGAGCAAAAATAATGAAGATTTGATTTATATTTGTGAAGACAATTAAAAAATAAAATTTTGATAGTAACAGCATGAATTTTTCTCTTTTTGCATTTAATATTTTAAATAGGAGACATTAATTTTTCTTTTCAGTGTGTATTAACTTTTTTTCTTTCCTGATGCCTCACCAGACAGGATCAATGCAAGGTCTTTTTTATGTAAGGATTTTAATGGGGCTTCCTGCAAGGACCCAACTCGCGATTCAATAATAATGGATCTGCAAGACTAACATTTTTGCTCTTCCCTCAATCCAGGCAACGCCGGGTAGCTGCTTCTAGTTATTTATATATAACATGCACCCCTAACTTTGGACTACTTTGTGGAATTCTCATGTATAAAACACACCAATTTATTTAAAATCAAAATTAATTCAGTAGCAGGGTCTTAGACATATTGTCAGTAAATTTGAAAAAGCAGATGTTGAACACCCCTGGGTATAATTTGGAATCAACCAAGTATTTGTGTACCTAGCACTGTGGAATATATTGGTTCAGTTGATAGTGACTATTTTCTGTCAACATTTCTTTTTTATTTTGTAATATCTGTTTTTTTTTTTGTTGTTTTTTTTTTTTTCTCCCCATGAAAAATAGAGTCATCTTTTTTCTCATAGATTATGCACTTGCCAAGGTAGATTAGCCTATACAAATATCTTTTAAAATCAAAAAGTGTTTGGACAATTGAAATGAAATCTTTTATAAAATCTCACATATCATATATATATATTTTTAATGCTTTCATATGAGGGTCATTTAATAAATACCCAGCTATAGGTTAAATAGTACCACTATTGTTTTTCTACAAGTATGGATATTGCATTAAATAACCCACAAAGGTTCATATGCCAATAACCAAAGAAATCATTCAATAAATAATGGGATAGTTTGGAAAAAAAAAAAAATTCTTTCCCTAAATATAAACTGTGCATTGTTTGAAATTGGTTTATCATAAAATTATTTCACTGTTGCAAAAATAAGTTTTGAGGCTATTCAAAATGGTGGCAAATCAAACAGAGTACTCATGGCTTGAACAGATGCCTGTTATCAAATCTTTGAAACACTGACTCTTCAGTAAAGAAAAAGTTCCAAGTGCAGCAGACAGTAAAGAAGATCAAGCTGACAGTCTTTTGGTATATGAAAGGACTTATCACTATTGATTTCCATGAAAAAGGTGCAACTGCAAGCAGTTTCCTATTGCAACTCCTTAGGCAATATTAACCTTATTTATTGAATGACCCTTATATTTATGAATAAATAAAGATCAAAATGATAAATAAAATGACTTCCTTTTGTATTATTTGGATTATTCTGACTATTGTCCTTATTTTTATTGTTATCTGTACAACACTTTGGCCAATGTACCATCCAGATTCTTCAGGTATTTCTTGTCAGATTGGTAGCCTTCTTTAACTCATGAACCTTCAGGAAATACCTGAAGAAGGCCGGAGGGCACACCTGACAAAATGTTGGACAGATAATAATAAAAATGAGGACAATAGTCTGAATAATACAAATAATACAAATTATCAAGCCTCATCTAAAAAATTCAGGGAAAATGACTTCCATATGGATAAAATTTCTAAGTGTGTGTGTGGGGTGGGTGTTTTAATTCCTTTTATGAACATGTAGATCAGACAATTATTCTTATCCCCATATTCCAAGCAGGAGTTTGAAGAATGGAAACAGTCTGGTAACAATTCAGACAGACATTTTTAATTTATCAAGTTTGGCAAAACACCAATATCTTTAATCTTTATCATAATTACAAGTTTGTCACTGAGAAGAGTTAAGATCTTCAATTTTGGTTTTGTATGAGAGGAGGTTGACTACCATTCTATTGCAGAAAGGACTTCCTCTCAAGTTTAATTTCACCACATACAATCTAAAGACAATTTTTAAGTTTACAAGTCAAATAATAGATGCTGAAAGGAAAATGTATAAACTTAAAGAATATGTATGTGCATCAATGTAATATTCTAAAGTCTCTAAATAAATGTTAAATAACTGAATTGACTGAAACAACCCAGTGTCATATAACTTATACTTAACTCTTTGAACTCTTAGCTTCTTGATCCTTGGTTACCTGAACTTATAAAACTCACAAAAATACTGAGCACAAAAAAACAAAAACATTCAAACTTTTCTGGAGGGTGCAGACATTTTTTTTAAAGCTATCCTAATTTTCCATTAAAAGAAAAGGTGTAAATTGTCTCAATACTAACCTTTTATTATTAGTATATGATGATCTCCCAGGCCAAAAATATTGGGTTTATGGTGTATAGTAAAATAGCCTGAAATAAAAGCCTTGTGAGTTCAAAGGGTTAAAGAATTAACACTTTACCAAGAAAAAAAAAAGACTAGGAGTTAAAAACACATATAATGGCATATCACTGTGTGTGTGTGTGTGTGTGTCCAACCTCTCCACCACTGGCAGGATCTAACACAAATCAATTTTTAGTGGAGTCCAGCTGGTTTGAATTCAGAGTTTTCTTTCTCCTAGATCGTTTGCTCTACAAAGGCTAAAGAGCCCAATCTTCCCTAATAATTACCCATAGCTGGAGGGAGAACAGATAGATTCAAACTATTCTCAAAGGCTTTAGCACAAACAGCCTTGTCCAGGATTTGAACTTTGGTCATCGATTCCATTTCTGATGGTAATAACCATTACACTATATATATATTTGTAGATAAGCTACAAACAACAAAGAGGCAAATGTTAATAGGCTATTCTGCTCACTGCTAGTGGCTTGCTAAAAATGAGACAAGTGGAGGGTTAATAGAAGTATAAAAAAAAACTACAAAAAGGCCATTGGCAAGAAAGGGAGATAATTAATTCCACGCTGAAAAAAAATTCAGTATGCAAAAAATTCAAATTACAAATTATTTTTTTTTTATAACACTTCAAGAAGCTATTCTATAGAGAAAAAGAAAAAAAAAAAAAAAAAAAAAAACAGATTTAACTTTTTTGTGTATGTGGAGGAGGAAGCATTTCAGATTAACATAAAAAAAAATTTTTTTTAAATAAATAAAAAAAAGAGAGAGACCAGAGCTTATATTTCTATTTCAATAACATACTGAAAAGACAGGTATATATAGAAACATTTCATTTATTAAACTTATACATACATTAAAAAATAGACCTGAAAAAATATAATCTAAATTTTACTAAATTTGCATGTTACTCTAACCAAGCAAAGATGATATAGATTCTCATTAAAGCAATACACTTAAAATGTTCTATCTTACAGAATAATGTAATTCCCAGTCCAATTTGCAACTAATAATTTTGAGAAGTCTTTGGTCAATAATTCAAATCTTTGATATAACAAAGACCTATGAAATGCAAATTAAAATCAATCATCCATATCATCATTAACCACTGCTACAATTGAAACCATACAGGTTCACAGGTCAGCTAGCTGTACTTAAGATGCTTAACTAGGTAGCCTTAATCAACTTGAGATTGAACATTTTTAAAGCTTATTAAAAAGACTAATATAATAGTAGTTTATATAACATGTAGATAAAAGAAACAATGACATCTGTCCCACAATAGTTGCTACATTTCTAGTTAAATTTCAAGCACTAAATGTAACAACTATTATGAGACAGGTTGTATTTTCAAATACTATGCATATTTTGATTAACACTGAATATTCTAACTGCATAAAAAAGACTCATTGTAAAAATGCTATAACCCAGTCATTTTTTGGCACCTCACATGGTGTAATGGTTAGCAAGGAAGATTAGCAGACCATTGTTAGTGTGTTTGATTCTCACTGAGTGCCCCATACTTCTAGCCTTAGTAAATAACTATAACCTAGTCATTTGACAAAATTTGAGAGATTTTTCTTCTTTTTTTAAGCGAGATACAGATAGATAGAAAGAGTATTCTAGAGAATGGTAATTATGATTTTAAAATATCATTTTATCTTAAACTGGTTATTAACAATCTTTATATGGTGGTAGGTGTGGCATTCCACCTCAGATGCAAAAACAGTCTCCTTGGTCTAGCGCTAATGAAAAGAGGATAGACTCCTACACTGTCTGGCTGATACCAACTTTAGGTCACCCCAACAATATATGCATTGATCTAGACTAAAATCAACCCTTTTTGATTTGTAACTGAAAATAGGAAAAACATGAAAATAAAATAAAATCATTAATTTTAAGATTCCTGCTATAAAAAAAAAAAAAAGAACTTGTCCAAGTAGGAAACGTACATTTTTCAATGCTGTAGGGCACCTCACATGGTGTAATGGTTGACTAGCTAGTTTAGTAGATCATTGTTAGTGAGATTGTTTCTTACTGAGTGAGCCTTACTTCTGGCCTTGTGCCAGGATTAATCGAAGCTTAGTAAACAAGTACTTTTTTATATTTGTAGTTCATGACACAAGTTTTATTCGTTTTGGTGAATCTCCAAAAACTTATTAGTGGCACCAAGAATCAGTCAATGAAATTGTATTTTTCCATTACTCAAAGAAAAAAAAGGTCAGGATATTCCTACAGTCATGTGAGGGGGCTTTTTTTTTTTGTAGCCTTAAGCCAGACCAAGTTAAATTCATAAAAATACTTAATATACACACATATTCAGCCAAGAGATTAAAACTTAAAAATAATTTTCTTCAAGTATACAATTGAACTGCGTCGTTTTTTTTTTAAATGTTAAATTGAAATAGATCACTAAGTAGGCCTGAGTATTCTAGTAGTGACCAGGTTTGAATTCAGAGTTTTTCTTCTCCTAGACTGGTTGCCTAACCAAGGTTAAAGAGCCCAGTCTGCCCTACTATTTACCCATAGCTGGAGGTAAAATAGTTGGATTCATACCTTTCCCAAGGGTATTAGCACTATGTGAACTGTGGCTTCGCCCAGGAATTGAACTCGTTTCGACAAGTCCATTTCCTGTGACTCTAACCAGTACACCACCGTGTCTCTATATCGTTCGTTGTAGTCAGATATTGGAGGAGAATAACGAGATGGAAAGAAGGAAGCAAAAAAGGAAGGAACATTGCTGTCAATGAAAGAACAGCTTGTTGTTGACTATATCACATAGCAACAACGCAAAGCTATTTAAACCAAGAGAGCAAGATGAAGAAGAAGAAGCAGCACGTGATCTAGTGTGTACACCTTCCCCAGTCCCAACTCCTCCCTCACCGCTTCTCTTCCTTTTGGGTGGATAGAGAGGAGGGGCTGGAGGAATTGAAAGGCAGCAGCAGACATTAAGAAAAGGCAACAGGGAAGAGAGAGACAGAGAGAGGAAGAGAGAGACAGAGAGTTGCAGCATGAACGAATGTAAATGCCACAGATATGGGGGTGAGCAGATGGGAGCCAGGTGAATTCCACATAATGTGTGTGTATGTATGTATATATATATTAATTATTATTATTATATAATATTATATATATATATATATATATATATATATGAATAAAAGTGATTAGATTATAAAGGGAAGTACTAATAAATAAGTCTTGGAAAATGTCCCTTTTAGACAGATCAATCTATTAAGAAAACTACCATTTTAGACGGTGAAGAGGCAATCAAGATGGACAATTAATTGTAAAATTTCTAATGGTTTATAAAATAGTTAGCAAATTCTTGAAAGAGTTGTAATTTACTAAGCTTAGCTTGGCACAAGGCCAGAAGTACAGGATACCGAGTAAGAACCAAACTTAATGAAAGTGATTTGCTACTCAAGCTTGGTAACTACTATACCAAATTCCTGTAAGATTTGATGAAAAATTTCTTAATAAATATTAAAATTATAACAATTTCTTGATCATGAAAAAGGTTTGATTTTTTTCAGATTCAAAAGATTATAACACACACACACTTAAAGGCCACCTGTAATAGCTATTAAGCTTGATGTTGAGTCACATCTTATTTATAGAATTTATGTAATTAAATGCAAATCAAAAGGAAGTGCTCTATAATTAGCATTTGATAATTATCTCCCTTTGACAAATTATAATGATCAGGAGGAGTGTGAACACTGATCCCACACTATAATTAAGCTGCAAAATGTATTAGAAATTGTTCATTCTCTAAGTTAGAATACTTAATGCTATCATGCTAACAAAACTTTGTTATCATCAGGGGCAATTTTTTCTGTGTTACATTAACATATATAGTAAAACTTAAAAAAAAAAAAAAATTCTGTCACACCACATCAGTGATGGTACTCTGGTTTCAGTAATTTTTTTGTTGGGGGGAGGGGGGTCTAGACCTATGGCACATGGTTTTGAATTCCTTCTCCAATACTGGTTTGACTAACTACAAAACTAAAGAAATAGATGCATGCCTTTCTCAAGGTCATTAACACAAAGTGAAATGCAAACAGCCTTGTCCAGAATTTAATCTTGGCTAACCAAGTCCATTTCTTATCTATTATGTTCCCCATGCCCCCACATATAAAAACTACATCATTATAATATTGGTTTGTTCCTAACAATCCTGTAAAGCCAGTGTTGTTTTTTTTTTTTTTTTTTTCTTTATTATTTGTCATTTTGAGCTGATTTAAATGGTTATAGTATGAAACTTTATAAGGTTTTAATATAAATATTATTTATTATTTGAATATTACACAATACAAAAATATCTTTTCTTGCTCTATGCCAATTACACAGAATAATTTTTACTATAATACATTTTCTGTATTGATATAAATTATTAAAAACAATAATCTAGTAATAAAACAAAAAAATGGGTTTACAGGCAGATAGCAAAAACAAATGAAATATTTTAATAAACAAAATAAGTAGCAAATTCATGGCTTATAATATTGCTATCAGAAATTTTCACTTACAAAAAAAAACAAAAGATCGTTTTCTTAAGGAATAAAATGGCTTTGAGATTGATTATATAAAAAAAAAAAAATTAAAAAGTTTTTGAAAGATAGTTTGTTAATCTATAATACTAATGCTTCAATTTAGGTAAGAGTGAAGGGTTCTAATTAGCATTTCATAGTTATCTCCATTATATTGAGAATTTGAATGATTAAAAAATTAGTTCTTTCAAAAACAGACTCCAACAAAATTATCATTTAGTATCAAATTGGACTGGAAGTCACTTTATTCTCTAAAATAATGTTGCATTTTTAAATCTATTGGTTTAATAGCAATATCACTGATATACTTTATTCATTGGGTTACAATTACACAAACAAGAACTTTAGTTTTTTTACATATCCACACACACATATTATGGACTCTCTCATCGATTTCGACGCATGAGGGTTCATACAATGAACCCACACAGTGATTTGTTTATAGTGGTGAAGGCTTGTGTTGGACCATCCGCACTTTTTGGCACAGTCTATAAGAAAGAATTGGTGCACAAGGAATGCCACAAACCCAATCAACGACTGACCTCAGGAATTTTGAATTCAGAGTTTTCCCTCTCCTAGACTGGTTACCTACTCAAAGTTAAAGAGCCCAGTTTGCCCTACTATTTTACCCATAGCTGGAGGGAGAATATATGGATTCATACCTTTCCCAAGGGTATTAGCACTAGTGAAATGCAAACAGCCTTGTCTGGGATTTGAACTCTGGTTAACAAGTACATTTCCCATGACTCTAACCATTATGCCACACACTTCCATATATATACACACACACACACACATATATATATATATCTCTCTCTCTCTCTAAAACTGGAATGGAAGGGAATAGACAAGCTTTCTTAGGATTTGAACCTTGACAGCTACAATATTAATGCTGCCTTTTCCAATATCTACATAACTCGTGCTTCCAATATTATTATCCAGAATTTTTAGATTTCACTCTACATAGACTGTGTGTGTGTGTGTGCATAAGTAATAGATCTTTGAGCACATCAAAAATAGCTAACAAGCTAGTTAACAAAGTACCAAGTTCAATCCTTACTTGGTGTCCCACATTTGTGAACTTGTGCCAGACTACATACCTATATAAGAAATCTGTGTGCCCTCTAACAAGAAAAGCTTTTCCAATAATCCTATTTAATATTGTTTATTTCTTTACAAAACAGCCACAAACCCACTACCCTAATTTTGGGGCTTAGTCAGCCCAAGGGGATTAAATTTGATAGTATTATTAGTGACTTACTTCTGTGCTAACTGAATTCAAATCCAAAAAGTGACCAGCAGATAATCTTTTCTTTTTGCTGCTAGACAATGTGTTTTCTTCTTTTCATGTTGAAGATTACATTATATATATATATATATATATATATATATATATACACACACACACACACACACACACACATATACATACATGAGCTTATGGATTATTTATGTAAATCTCAGCAACTTGTCTAAGTCTAAGATGGTGGCATCAGTCATGTTTGCAAATTGAGAACACAAACACGTTGGTCAACTAAAATCCTTCCAAATCACTCAAGTAAGCAGATGAAAGAAATCATGGGAAGAAGAAAGTGAAGAGGAAATACATTGAAAGGAAAAAGAAATTGAAGAGATGCAGAGAAGAGAAAAAACAAAAAGGTTTGGTTTTGTTTGGGTTATTTGTTAAATGGCATATCAACTCCCTATGGGTTATTTAATGCCAGAATATGATAACAATAAATTGCACATGGTTTTAAGTATTCCTATCTACTTAGTCGGTAGACCAACATCCTAGGAACCACTAGGTTCCTGGTTCGATACCAGCCGTCGTCAAATCAGCACATGAGTAGCATGGCTTGGATCTGTGTGGTAAAGTGGGGAGCTGATGGTAGGTGTGGTGCTCCACATCAGACATTAAACGATCCCCTGGTCTAGCACTAATGAAAAGGAGATAGACTCCTTCACTGTCCAGATGATACAGACAATAGGCCACTCTGCCTACTTTACTTTTTACTTTATATGGTTTTAAGTAACTGTTCCTATTAAGCATGTTTGTATATAATTATATGATATCAAATATTCCAAATTCTAATCATTTTCAAAAAGATCTATTTGACCTGTAGATGTGATCCGAACAGGTACTACCACTCTAGGTCAGAATGGACCTAAAGGTAATGGTGATGAAAGAGTACTCCATTCTCCCAGAACTTGAACCTCAACACTCGATGTGGTTTAGTCGCATACCCAGGACACTATTTTTTTTTTGGGGGGGGGGGGTCTTATTCCTCTACAGGGAATATAGTCAACATATTCTAAGCACCATCAGAGCAGAGAAATATGGAAAGTTAGTGAGAGGGGGGGAAAGAAGAGGGAGAGAGAGAATAAGTAGTGTAGTCTATATAGTCACACTCTCTTGCTTCAAGTAATATCTCATATTACCATAACAATAAAATTTCCCATTACTCTGCAGGTTGCCTGACAGATATATAAGTGTGTTAATAACCCGAATCAACCAATAAATATTCTAACATAATTTCATCTTTTAGAAACTTACAGATTTTACTGGGTCAGTGTTACATCCAGACCACATGAGATTGAATCATCTGGTTTCATACACAATTTCCTTAGTGGCTTTTCCATTTGATGAACTCTTATTTCTCACAATAAATAAAGAGGCACAATCTTTACTTACTATTAACTAGTGACCAAATTATTAAATAATAAATGACTTAAAATACAATAGCATGGATTTTAAGAACCCCCCCCCCAAAAAAAAAAATTTTTTACTTATTAAATGCCTATAAGGTGGTACCTTGACTTACGAGTGCCCTAACTTAGGAGTTTTCTGAGTTATGAGCTGGGTCAATTTTTTACTTTGTGTAGAGAACTATAATTTAAAGTAAGAGCGAGCTTCAAATGCACTTATGTTAATAAGTTCACTAACAAACATTTAAGTTTCCAAATTTATTACGCCAAAGAAAAATATTATTTAAACATATAACAGCACATAATTCATTACATTCCATTTTACCCAAAAAATGTGGTGCTTCTCCCCCCCCCTTATTTAAAAAGAATGTAACAAAAAACTATGGAGGGATTTCAGTTTATTTCAATGGGAAAAATTGATTTCATAATATACTAGGAAATTGAGTTATGAGTAGAACAAATTAAACTTTTATGTCAAGGTACCACTGTACTTGTAAAATCCATCAACAAACTAAATTAAAAGAGTGAAAATTAATTTTAAACATTAGGCAAACATTAGCTCAAGTTGCAATGCTCTAAATACAATATCTTTTATGTTTAATTAAATGACATGCTAAAGTGACATTTTAATTGATTCAGAAAAATAATTAATTTTTTTTTTTTTTTTTTTTTTTTTAATGAAAATTGAAAGAATAAAATAATTTACTTGAGAATTTGTAAATAAAAAAGGTTG
The DNA here is from genome assembly GCA_023376005.1 of Doryteuthis pealeii. Classification (NCBI taxonomy): domain Eukaryota; kingdom Metazoa; phylum Mollusca; class Cephalopoda; order Myopsida; family Loliginidae; genus Doryteuthis; species Doryteuthis pealeii. The sequence continues at coordinate 126,061,805 of CM042140.1, forward strand.
AGGTTCATTTGATGGAAAACATTGTTAGGATTCAAAAACTTTATGGTCATCTATTTGTGTACAAACATATCAAGTAGGTATATCAGTAAGTCCCATAGCCTAGTGGAGGGGAGGGGATTATTTATTTTATATGAATATTTTTTAACATAACCTCCTTCCTTGTCTGTTCATTTGACCCAATGTTTATCTATATAACAAATATTATACAGTGACAATTTCAGAGCAATTAATACCAGATAATAATAATATATATATATATATATATATATATATATATATATAATATAAATAAAAAGGCATAATCTTTATTTATCATTGTATAGCGATCAAAATGCTAGAGTAATACATTATTTAAAATATAAGAATGACATGGATTTTTAAAGAGGTTTTATTTATTTTTTTTTAAGAGATAATTTCCAGCATATAATGCTGTTAAATACAACTAAACAATAATTCTTAATGAAATATATTGTGGCTCCAAAAATAAATTTCTCCCCTTGACCTCATAGAAGAAATGTAGGGGGTGGTAGTAAGTTGTTGTTCAACTGGCCATTTTTTGGTACAACTGATTGTTTACAAACTGTTGGCTAAGATATCAGATTCCAGGCGTTAAGCATCAAAGTTAAACAGACCCATTTCCACCTGACAAAAATGTCTACTTTGCAATACCAGCAATAAATGCATACACATTAATGCAGTGCTATTTTCACTTTAGCCTTGCACATTCCACCATTTGCTAGTCATTTTCATAGTCTTTTGCTATGTGAAACAGATTGCCTTGGAGTTCACTACTAAATTCTACTAAATGTCACACTACAATTAATAAATCTTGAAATCCAAGAGAGCAAGTCAGAAGAACTTTTTAATTGATTGGAATAAAAAGAGTTTCAACAATTTTATAAAAAAACAAGTAACAATTTAACCAATTTTCCAAAGACCTTTGGCTGGAGTAAACTGTAATATCTGTTCTTTTGTCTTCAGACAGAACCCCCCTCTAAAAAAAAACAAAAAAAACAAAAAAAAACAAAACCTGGACCTTATGACACCAGTTGAAAGGACAAAGGGTATTTTCAACTATGCCTATACTTACAGATATGGATTCCCTTTGTTAAACTAAACCTGTGTCAAGACTCCACTCAAGGGGAAGCAGTTAAATAAATAAAAGTCTTATAACTAGGCGCCTGATATTAAGAAATTTAAGAGGAATGGAAAAGCACAAAAAATGAACAAACTTACCGATTTTCCCGTTCCTCATGCTGCATTAGTAGGTTTGTATAATAATTTTCCAAAGTCACCTTGGCTTTGGTGACCTTGTCGACCGTATGACTACTGATCTGAATTTGTTCTCCCACTGTGGCCATTTTGGAGTGGTGACTCTACAAAAATAGATAAATAAGTTTTTTTTAAAGTTCAGTTTTTAAAAAAATGATAATGTACTTGTTATCAATTAAAAGCTTTAAAGAAACAAGAAGAATCACTCTCTAAAGTTCTGTAAGACTTCCATAATGACTCAATTACAACAATGTAAGTGTAGAAATGAAAAGACTTGCTTCTTACAATTAAAATAAATTTATATAATTATTATATTAGTGTCTATGGAATCAAATATCATTTTCAGTATTTACAGTTGTATATGAAATAAATCAATAGAAATCAAAACAATTTACTAAAAAGTATTACAAGAGTTGAAAGATTATTAGATTACAATATCAATGAAAAGGACACTGAGCAAAAGTCTAGAATATTTGCTTGAAAATAATCTTTTTTACCAATCACTCTTCCTCTCTGCATCAATCAATTATTATTTTAGAAAGAAAAAAAGAATTGTCATATTTGATAAATATACTTGAACCAATCTAAAAAAAAATATTTGATAAATATGCTTTAACCAATTTAAAAAAACAAAACATGTAAATAAAATAAAACAAAATCACTGAAATAAAAACAAATCTGGAAATATAATCCGAATTATGCAAATAATCTTAATGAAAAGAATGTGGTTTAAACATTAGAAGATGAAGATTTTAAAAGAACATTGACATTTCTAAATAGAAAACAAATAAAAACAAAAAAAAACTTTACACCTGTAAAAGCACTTAGCATAATCTTAAATCAATGTTATACAATCTTTTATAGCATTTTCTGCCTTTTAAGAGAAGAATCTTAGAATATATATTACAACACCTGTAGCTATACAACTAAAAGAAACCTACATCAGTTTTCTTATCATAATTGTACAATGAATTGCACACAAAAGAATAATGTAGTATTTTTTTTAATGGCAAAATGAGGATTTTACTAACACTAAAATTAACAAGACATTTGGCTTTGAATCAATTAAACAATATCTTTAATTTCTAGTTGGTATTAAATTTGTGTCTGCTCTCACCAAACTTTGTAAATGTTCATCACTCAAAACAAGTTTTATTTCTTTTTTTCTTTTAATAATTTTAAGTCCTCCTTAATCATTAATAACATGAAATCACTTCAATGGTTACATGTGGTTCATTGACAAAATGTTGGAAACCATTTTGTTCAAAATGAAAACTCAATTACTAATTAAAAAAAAAAAAAGAATAAGAAAGATATTTGCAAACTTTGGTCAAATTGATATTTTTATAAAGAAACATTCAACAAGGAATATTATTTGGATTATTCAGGCTATTGTCCTCATCTACACTGTTATCTATACAATGTTTCGGCATTTCTTGTCAGACTCGGGAACCTTCTGGGAATACCTGAAAAGGTTGGAACTTTGAACCCAATCCTTTATTCAATCCACAGGGGTATACTGTTCTCATTCTACTAAACATGACTGGGTACAAGTGTTAAGTTATGTTAATTATTATTCTATTTTACTGTCGCCCTAGACCAGTATTGAACCTGCAACCTAGAGATAACTGTCACTTAGAACTGTATTAACTCAACACCTACCTATATCCACTATGCCATGTGTCCAATCCAAATAATACAAATTATCAAGCCTCATCTCAAAAATTCATAAAAGTAGTATTCAATAATGACTTTTCTCAAAATTTTTGAGAGTATCATTCAATTTCTTTCACAAAAAAAATAAAAAATAAAAAAGTTACAAGTAAAACTAAAACTTTTTTTCTTTTCACCTTGCACACTCATATATATTACTTGAGAATATCAATTAAAAAGGGTCAACAAGTTTCAAACAAGAGGAAATAAGATGATCAGAAAAAAAGAAAGTTTTCTTAATTAAAAGAATTCAGAAGGAAAAATGGTTCCATTTCTAGTCACACACATCTGATGTCAAGGTGGAAGATTTTCAGTCATTAAAGATGATTTTATTCATTAATTTAAATATTCTAATTTTATAATAATTCTAATTTATTGGCACCTATCCAGGTCATACAGTGCAAAGGACTATTAAGTAAATGCCACAAATAACAAAGACTATGCTTTACTACATTTTATTAGTATAACAAGAGGCATTTTTTTTCTGTTTTAAGTGTGCAATAAGAAAAGAGAAAAAAAAGGGAAATAAATAAAATAGAATAATTGGGGAAGAATGAATAGATGGATTTCTTAAGTGTGTACAAAAGTTCCAAGCACTTTAAAAATTCAAAACTGAATACACACTAGAAAACTTGAAAAAAATATAGTCAAAACTTTTGAACACACCTAATAATTTTGAAGTTTTTAGTTGAAGCATTTTCCTTATTATTTTAATTGATTCTTTATCACAACAGTCTAGGTGAATATACTGTTTGAGGAATAGAACAAATATATCAAGAAAAAAGTAGCTTCCAACAAGACCTGAACTCTCACTCTATATATTGGGAGTCCATCTGAACTCAATCTAAAAGTTCATTATTACATGAGACACAATCTCAGATACCCTCCTCTTCAAATATTTATGCCATCTTTGGTTTTACAATCAATCTTACAATTCATAGTCATTTATTTGGAAATTTACTAGAATGGTGGCACAATTAATATAGATTGTTCTCAATCATAGACACTTCAATGATGGAAATAATCAAGGCAACATCCATGAAAGGCAAGCTGTGAAAATACAGATAAGAGTTCAAATTTCAATAGAAGCTACCTATTCACACCTAATTTCACACTGCTCTAGCAAAGATTGGTAGTTTGGTGTTTAATGTCATATCAACCCTCTGTGGGTTATTTAGTGCTAAATCTTTATATATATATATATATATATATATATATATATGACCCATAGATAGGACCCTATCAGGTACTACCACTCAGAATGGACCTGAGAATAATAGCAATGAAGAGGTACTTCACACACTCCCCAGAGCTCCAAAATTGGAACCTTACCATCAGATGCAGTTTAGCATCATCCCCAGGACATGCACAAGCAATGAAAGAGTATATTAACAGTGCGCTATGATAAAAAACAACAATCAATAAGATGGCTAAAAGATTTTAATTAAATAACCCTGACTCGCATATAATGGTTATGTGGTGTCAAACTATTTTGGCACCCACTTTACTTTTTTGAGGGGAGAAAACTGCCAAAGCTAAGGGGGCATAACCCATGGCTAACATATTCCAAGCCATCATTATTATCATTCTGTTTAAGAATCTATTGTTACTTATTTACTAGTTACAAGAAAACTGGTACTTCAAATGGTGTAATGGTTAAGATAGGCTAGCAGACTATTGCTAATGAGTTTGATTCTCAATGACTATCTCTTAATTCTAGCCTTGTGCCAAACTAAGCTAAGTTTATTGATTGATTTTAACAGCATCTCAACAGATTATTTTATGCCTAGAAATTAGGGACCCTAACAAGTACATCAACTCCAGGTTAGAGTTGGCCTGGGAGTAATGGCAATAAAGAGATACACCAGACTCCTCAGATCTCCAGAACTGGAGCCTTATCATCAGATGAAGTTTACTGCCATTCTCAGGACAGGTGGGGGGTGGGGGTTTACTCCTCTGTAGAGATATTCTAAGGCCTGTGAACAGAACTGTGAGCTAAGTTTAGTAAATGAATAACAAAACAAACTTTTAAAGTATGAAGCTAAATATGTGATGAAACATGAAACTGGACTCAATAAAAAAATAAAAAAATTAAAAAAAAAGAAGAAAAAAAAGAAAGCCCAAACAGGTATGATCAGAAATTTTTAAACAAATTTATCTATAATACATTTAAATATATTTCTTTTAACTTAGTCAATAAAATAAAGCATTTTCCTCACTTAGATTTGCATTGCCAGCTCGTTTCGTAAAATCGTTGGACATAGACAATTTTTCACCTTAATTGGTTCAAATCGCAATTTCTCGGGTATTTCTGACCCAATCTTAAAAATATTCATATGGTTGGAAAGAAAAGAAAATAATCTTTCTAAATATGTAATTTTTGTTTTTTTATCCATTGAATTATCTTTTTCAGCGAGTTAAAACGGTATTTTGTCTTAAACAAAACGTGTGATACAAATTTTTTTCCACAGCCAAATTTTCTGTGTTAATATTTTTTTTTTTTTAATCAAAGTGGTTAATCTTTATCAATATTCTTGAAATTTTACACTTAAATAGGAGATACTGTTAACTACAAGCAGAAACTTTTTTTTTCTTTTCCAACCTTTGGAGTGAAACCACAATAGACCAAATTTGAAAGCAATTTCTTCAAAAATATAAGATAAGCAAAAAAAAAAAAAAAAAAAAAAAAAAAAAGCACTATATCCCTAAGAGAAGACAGCCTTAGGATTATTTTCATATATAATGTGTGAAATAAAAACGATTGTATACATTGGATTTGCTTTGAAACTTTGAATTTTGGAGAGAAAAAACTCAAATTTACTTGTCTTTCAAACATAAACAACTCAACTAAATGCCGTTTATTCAGACCGTACCATTTTAAATAGTAGTTCATCACTTATTTCTGGTCCAATTTTTAAAATATTTATATGGTTGGAAAGAAAAGAAAATAATATTTCTAAATATGTAACTTTTAACCATTGAATTATTTTTTACGGTGAGTTATAACGATTTTTATGGCCAGTTAAAATGGTATTATTACATATATAAACACGCAGGACAAGCTTTGTTAAATAAAATTATATAAAGAGTTATTCTATTTCTTGTGTGTAATAAAATATAGCAGGTATTTAAAAAAGGTATTTTTAAGTCCAAAGTGATGTTATTTATATAAATTGATACTATATATGTGTATATATGCCATATTAAAATGAAAATGTTGAATAATCTTGTGGTAAACTTTTATTTTTAAATCTTGATATCCCTACTTCTTATTCCCCAAATAATGGGTTCTAGCATGGAAATACATAAAATTTGAGTGCAGAATCAAAAAGAACATACAATTTTACATAAGACTGCAAAGTTTTATCAAAATTGCAGCAAAAATAAAGAAATGGTGAAGAAATTACGAAATTTCTTGTTTTGAATTGGTCTGTGATTTGACATATTTTTTCAAACAAAATCATGTCCACTTTTGTACCCCCAATTTCAGGTCTTTAAATTTTCATAACTTTTGAACAACTGGAGATATTTGCATAATTCAAACAGTTCTGAACTCCATTTACACAGCTCTATATAACTTATGCGATTAAATAACAATAACCTCAAATAAATAAATAAAAAACTGGGAATGCTACTTTGATTGCTTTAAGAGGTGAAAGGATGCTTAATTGCTAAAACACAGGAAAGATGATATTCAAATAGCTATTCTAGGGATGGGGGTGTACATTAAAGAGATACTTTTTTTTTTTTTGTAGAGACTTTAATGTAAAAGTCTGTACCCAATATACACCCTAATCCTTTTTCCATCTATGAACTTGCAAAGCAGACAGGAGAATGTATTCCAATTCCTCTTCCTCTTCAGTTATAAGAGAGAAGAACAATCCAATTTGTATTATATGCCAAATGATGGTGAACAAATGCCAAAAGAATTAGGTCTAACCAGATACACAACCAATGCCTTAAATTGACCAACTATGTTAATTTCCTTAGCTTTTTGTAAGCAAGCCAAGTTTGTTTATGTTACAAGTTTATAAATAAGGTCAAAGTATTCTGGTCTTCTGCCTCTTGAAAACAAACAAAGGAACTGATCTTTTAATTAACCCAATTTTCAATTCACTAGCATTGTTGACATAGCCAGTATCAAATTCAGGCAGGCACTCTTGTCAATTAAAAGTAAAAAGAAATGTTGAAAAAACTAACAATGTAAAGACAACTTGGAAAATTAACATGAACTTTCTGCTGTTTTCTAATTATAAGAATTAGGGATGAATCTAAATGTTTACAAAAATAAACAATCATCAAATGACAGTTCTATTTGTTTATTCTGAATAAACATAGTCACAATGCCATCAGCTTTTTTTTCTCAATCCACTACAGGACTCAGGCCATCTCAACATCTGTAATTGGGAGTAATGAGCCTTATTTACAATGATCCATGTTAACAGGACATTTGAATTCAGCGTTTGCATTTACCAATTCCTCAGCATGAACAGGATGTGACACATGCTTAATTTCTAAAGAGGAGTTTAACAGGTTTGAATTCAGCATTTTTCTTCAAGACTGGTTGCCTAACCAAGAGTAAAGATCCCAGTCCACCCTATTATTTACCCATAGCTGGAGGGAAAATAGTTGGATGCATAACTTTCTCAAGGGTATTAGCACTATATGAAATGCAAACAGCCTCTTCTAGGATTTGAACTCATGTCACCAAGTCCATTTCTTTCAACGATAACTCTGAATTTAGAGTTGTCCTTATCCTTGATAGGTTACCCTGACAAGATTAAAGAGCCTGATCAATCCTAGTATTTAACCATTAATGTGAAGTGAATGCAAACAACCTCAGCTGGGATTTGAACTTGGCTTGCCAATTCCATACTGATATGCTACCTGCACAGAGATAATCAATGTAAATTTTTGCTGGTCAGCCAACGCTGGTGTGTCAATAGGGGAATGTCACTCATGAGTTCATCCTTACTTCTCCAACATGTCTTGTTCATCTTACTTGGATCTTTTGTATGATAGAAGGTAAGTGACTGTGCAGCTGCTTTTTTTGTGGGATGAAGGGCCAGTTTAGCTTAGTTGGTAGAGCATCTGCCTGAGAACCACAAGGTTCCTGGGTTGATACCGTCCCTCGCCAACTCAGTGTATGAGTAACACAGGGATCTGTGTGGTAAAGTGACGAGCTGATGGTAGTTGTGGTGCTCTACCTAACATGCTAAAAAACAATCTCCTTGGTCTAGTTCTAGTGAAAAGGGGATAGTCTCCCTCACTGTCTGGCTGATACCGACACCCTGACAACTTTACTTCCATGATTTGTTCAGAAGAGACCACATAATCTAGCTTTTTCTCCAAGTGTTTCATTAAAGTCTAAGTGGTACAACCATACAGTAACACAGCTTGGAAGAATTTTCTCTTTATCTTATCAGAGAGATCAGATTTCCATATGGTCGTTAATCTGTCACTAACAGTCCATGCTTTACCTATGCCTATGTTGTCATCGCTTTCAGTAGATTATACATTACTACCTAGGTATGTGAACTGGTCTACTAATATCAGAGGATTGCCATTCAGTGTGGATATTTTTCAATCTTGTTTAAAACACATGAACTTTGTTTTATCTGAGTTCACATAGAGGCCAATATATTTTTTTCAAAGTCTACATTCCTAGAATCAGAAGAAAAGCAAAAGAAAATACTTCATTGCAAATCAAAAGTTAGCAAGGCCATAGAGAAAATCATCACATTTGGACTTAATTTTCACAATATTTAATCGACTTGTGCTATACTAAGATAAGATTAATAAGTATCAATATACATTTAACCATAGTGAGTCACTACTGTAATAAATACCAGACTTGTGGCCTTGTGCCAGGTTAAAACTAAACTTAGTAAATATCTATGGGGTTGGGGATTTCAAATATTGATTTTTTAAGGCTGGCTTTTCCCACTTGCAAGATTAGCATAATACAGTCTTTGCCATTTGCTTTACTAATATCAAAAAGAAATAAATTTTCTTTCCTTATTTTTCAAGTGCTACAAAATAAAAGATAAACAAAATCATAATTCATTAAAATAATCTTTAATGTTTTTAAAAAGATATGTACAGATTTTTTTTTATAAATGACAATTACATTTCCATCCGCTTTTAATAAGAGATATATTCTGTATTATAATTTTCCCATTAGGAAACATTATTACTATTCAACTACATGTGAAATACAATTTTTTAGATACTTTATAGAATTTTATATCTAAGAAAAAAATCTTACTGGTATTGGTATTACTTGGAAGTGATTACTAATTTTAATTATTAAATTTAAACAATCCATCCTAATTAACTAACAGACAGGCATATGAACAAATATACTAATGTAGTAAAGTATGTATATACCAAAAACCTCTGCCACAGGCAGGATGTGACATAAAGTCAATTTGTGGAGTACTGCTGGTTTGAATTCAGAGTTTTCCTTTTCCTAAACTGGTTGCTTAATAGCTAAAGAACTCATTCATCCCTAAAATGTTGTAAAGCATCATAAACAACAACAATCAGTAATCTTTATCTCCCTACAAGTGTATTTGGAGAATTATCCAACCTTTTTTACTAACTATAAAAACCCAATCAGAGCAATTGTATCTTAATAGAATAAATCTATACAAAACAATATAACATGATGGAAATTCTAAGATCTAGTTGTAATGGTCATAAGTACAGCTGTAACAAGTAAGAATTTTGGCAGAAAAATTAAAAGGCAATCTGCAAAGTCTATTTACTTACTACTGCAATGTACATCAAAAACAAAAAGAGTAGAGAAAAAAAGGAAAAACAAAAATCAGGCCCTTATTGATGGAATAGATTGGGTCACTTCAAATTAGGTTAGACAAAAATCAAGCCAAAATTTTATAATATTCAAACCATTTATATAAAATAAAACAAGAAACAATGAAGGACATGTAAAAACTAGTTGATTATTTAACTTGTTATATAGAAAGGCATACTAGCATCATTCCTGTTAAAAATATGCAATTGTATCTTGTGCATGGTGTGACTCCTTAATATTGGGCAAAAATTTAGTTCTCAGAAAGTAGCATGATACACAGTATGTATACACAGTATTTCAATTGGCTTTTTTCTTTTTTCTTACTTTTTTTTTTAGTTCAATATTTAAAATACTGTTATAAAAACTAGAAAATAAGTCAACATGGCTGGTACAGATATTTTTTCTATAAATATTATAAAAATTAATATTCAAATACCACTTTTGTGATTATAATTAAATATGGTTTAGTTGCTTTCATATCTTGAGTATAACAATTGGCCGATTTCTATTTTCATGAGAGAAAAAAAAGCATAGTTTAAGTTTTCTCAAGTCACATAGGAATTTGTTCTTGTCACACTTTCCTTCCTTATTTTGGAATTTAATCATCACTATACAATTCTGATTTTATTATATTCTGATAAAAAAAATGTTTTTTTTTTATTTAGTTATCACAAAACGATTTTCTAAAAAAACAAGTTTTTTTTTTTGTTTTTTTTTTTCAGTTCTTGACTATTTAATAGTATACAATAAAATGTTCTCTACAAAATATTACCTTAAAAATAACTAAAGTTTTTGATGAAATTGGTGGACATTGACAAATTTGCACCTTATATGGTTTAACTCACAATTTCTCACGTATATTTCTGGTCCTTTTTTTTAAAAATATTTAAATGGTTAGAAAAAGAAGAAAATAATCTTTCTAAATATGTAATTTGTATGTACTTATATCCATTGAATTATTTTTTACACCGAGTTAAAAAGAGAGAGAGAGAAGGGAGAGGGAGATTGTCTGATTGAACAAGTGAGAACAAAATGAGACCAATCAAATTTTAGTTTTGATAAACATTATTTTCCTTGTGAAATTAGGCAGACCATTAATAAAGCACTTCAGGTCACAGTTTGCCCATGACTGTTCTAAACCCTTGCAGCAGCTCAAAGTGTGTCAGACTGGCTCTCATGACTCTTAGTCAAGCAAATTCTCTAGTTACATTATTTGCACCTCTCACTGTGGGTTTAAAAATCTGATTATAGTTAGTCGTACAGAGCTAATCTAAATACTTTGACTTAATAGGATTCGTTTTAATTACTAAATGGCCTGATGCTGTTTCCAAAATTTCAAACTTTGTCCTATAAGAATCAACTTAGTCAATTTGAACAACAACTTATTACAAATTCATAATCTCTAACAAAAATTAGCAAACTTTACACTTCTGAAGCTGGAATTGTTTGGAAGGTATTTTCAATTTTTTCTCTAAGGGGGAAAGAAATGCAGCCTCCACAATTCTCCCCCCCCCCGCCTTAATATTTCATTTTAACCCTTTTGGTATGGTGCATCTGGAAACAAATTTAATGGCTAGCAGTGATGCTGATAGGTCTTTGATTTAGTGAGTCCTGGGATGCACATATTTGCTTTGAATAAGTCCCCGGCAAAATTTATGGGTCCCAAGTAAAGCCATCTAACTCCTACCTTGTTACTTATCCTGTGTAATTCATTACTATTGAAATGTATTTAGTTAGCTTGAAATGGTGAGGGAAGAAAAAAGAAAAACACTGGGATGCATGGATATGATTTTACTGCATCCTTTCAGATTTTTTGTTCATCAGGGATGCAGGATGCGTACCTATCAGCATCTCTGGCTAGAATACACTTTTGACCATAAAATAAAAAATCTTACAAATTAAAAACAATTTTTACAATTACAATACCCTTTGATGTCAGAGGGTATATTGCACAATTGTATTTATAAATTTATTTTTTTTAATTATCATTCACTAGTAATTCTAAAGTTGACTTATTTTATCAAAGTTTTAGAAGTAATAAATCCCCCTTCCTATCAAACAAGTGGCAATTTCAAGGGTTCACATCACACAAGATCCAAAATTTTTAAGTAATGTTGACTAATGTTACATCTCACCCTCATGCATTAAGTTCATTTGAGCAACTTGAGTTGCTCTCTGCATCAAAAGAGTTAAGAGGTTTTAACCTTTAAAATAATTTTTTTTAAAATCTAAATCAAGAGAAATTCAATTACTTAAAAAAAGAATTTGATAAAAGAAACCCTTAGTCCTTTATAGAAATCTTATAGTTTATATCTTATAAAAATACCTTTAAATTTAATATTAACTAGACACTCTGTAAACTTGTTTGGTTCATATTGTAACAGTGATATTTATATAAATGAAGTATTCAAGCATTTTAATCATTTCCTAGTTATTTTTGTTTTCAAGAGAATTTCAATGCATAAAAATTGACATTCATCACAAATACTGGCACCCACAAAATTATCTTTCAGCTACAAATTAGGCTGGAAATTGATTTATTCTCTAAGAACTAATACAAATCTTGATACAATGTGCAGTTTTTACTGGGTTACAGTTACATACATACATAATGAGAATTTTAGTAATATACTAGATTTGCGCCAATAAACGAGAAATTTAGATACAGAGGAGAAAATCTTGAGAATATCAACACCAACTGCTGAATTCTATATCTTCATGATGACATCATTCCATGAGGAATTCAGTGAGAATTTAAGAGAACTTTATTGCTAAAATGAGAAGAAAATTTCCTTAGGCAGACATTTGTTTATAAGATACAAGTAACTTAAGTAAGTATCCAAGATTGAAGTTTAATAGATGAAACATTCAGTGTAATTAATCTAATGTTAAAAATTAGCACAGAATAATTGGCAGAATTTACCAAATAAGAAAATCTACAGATTATATTAAAAACTTATTGACTTTTTATCTACCCTCTATCCCAAACAAGAACCTATGTGTATAAACCCACACTGCTGAATAACAAGAAATAAATAGTAAGATTTTTATAATAGAAAATCTATACTTTTAATTAGATAGGATTGAGATAAGTTAGCAATCTCTAATAATAAATACGAATGTCAGTGCGCCATATTTTTAAAAAATTTACATCTAGTAGCCCAATATACCATGCCATTTTTGAATCAGGTTGTCTCAAACAAATCAAAAACATTCCAGGCTGAACCCAGACTGCAATCCTGAATTTTTTTATTCCTAAGTTTTAATTACTGTGATTGTTTTCAGCAAATTTTTATGTGATTTTTTTTTTTTTTTGCAACAAATTTTTAGGTATAACAATTTTTATAATTTGGAAATAAAATTTAATGTGTACTCAATACATGAAGTGTCATAGTTGGGTTGAAACCCCAATGAAGAGCCAGGTTAATTGCCACCTAATAGGGCATTTTTTAAGTTTCAAATATATGGCAAAAGATTCAGTTGCTTTTTACAGCAAATTTGTATTTGTTATAATATTGATTAATTAACTTATTTTGTAGGGTAACCAATCTAGAAGAATTGATTGATTATATTCTAACAGCATTTAGTATTATTTTATACCTAGAGGTTTGGAACCACATCCATTGTATATTTACATTTTTTGTGTAGATGTTTCTTAAGAGTTTCATGCTGTTATATCAAGTAATCATTTCTATTTAATAACGGTCATTTGTTTACACAGAATTAAATAGTTTCAAGTAACTAATAATAATCCTTAGTAAACAATTATAGCTTCAAGTAACTATTCTTAATAGATTTACAGTTATCAAGTATTCCTATCGAATATGAATAATTTTGAAACAGATCTATTTACCCCAGAGATGGCATCCTAGCAGGTACTACCACTCCTGATCAAAGTGAACCAGGGAGTAATGACAATACTACACACTCTTCAGAGCTCCAGAACTAGAGCTTTACCATCAGATGCAGTCTAGTGTTACACCCAGACCACCTTTGGGGGGGGGGGCTTTAACCCCACAGCAGTGGATACAATCATTCTCAGGGCAGCAGTTTAGAAGGAGGAAAACTTTAAAAATCAACCCTCTCATACTGGTGAGGAAGATGACTAGACAACAGGTATGAAAAGAAAAGAAAAAAGATCTGTTAACGGGTGGATGAACCTCTGTATAGGTCAATAGCCATTTAATTCTTCACTAGGACTAGCAACCAGTGAAGTGGGTTCTAAATGCCTTGAAAGGTCAAACATGCCCTGAATTAACTGAGGTTGGTGATTTAAGAAACCACCGGGCCTAGCAGAATTAGTTAACCTCCTTTGGTGTCTCCGAACAAAATTCAAGAAAGAAGAAAAAAACACTTATTGTTGTAGGTTGGTTGGTGTTTAATAGCATATTAACTTGTGTGGGTTATTTAATGATATATATATATATATATATATATATATATATATATATTAATAATTAAGCTCACAAACGATAGCACCCACAGCTACAATAAACCCTCCTAAATAAACCTGCAATCACAAAAAAAAATCCCCCTGAAGATAATCATGGATGTGGTTGAAAACACTTTGAAAAAATATAGGGCACCTTTTTTCTACCACTTGGACCCAGATATAAGAAAAGTTACACAAGGGCTTGAAAGTAAGCAATTGAAAATCATTGAAAACCATTTTGTGGTATTCAATATTTTGTAATATGATTTGTAAGCGAAAAGTTTGTAGGTAAATATTTTTGATTTTAATGAATTGTTACAGACAAAGGTTAGTAGACAAATTTTGCTTCACAGGCATATATGTGTGCCCGTGAAGCAAAATTTGTCTTATTATATATATATATATATATATATATATATATATATATATATATATATAAAACATAATTGCCACTTCTTCAAAGAAGAAGCCTATTTCTACAAATTCGGTAGTAAGCATGCAGATGGCTCAGAGTCCAGCTTAGGCACACACATCTGCTAGATGCAATTATGTAGTCAGTTTCAATATCCGTACTTTCTACTCTATAGGATCTATTTAAGGTTTGGGTTGATTCTTGGGACTGAGATTGTTTGTATGATCTTGTTTAATATGTTTTTTTGTGTGATTTTATATTCTTGATGTTAAGTGGCCTTTGGATCAAGATGATGAAGGGGTTTGATATTTTCAATTGTCCATGTTTTTGGGTTTTTTTTTGGGGGGTTTTTTTTGTAGATATGTTAAAGAATCTTAATGCAACAAATCTTAATTCTTATCCAATGATTAATTGATTTTAACAGCCTATCAACCAGTCTATGCCTAGAAGTTAAGAAAACAATCATTGTACATTCATATTTATAGTTTTTGTTTAGTTGTTTCTTTCCCCACATGGTCCTATCAAATACAAATAATTTTTCAACTACTACCACTCCAGGTCAGAGAGAACCTGGGAGTAATGGCAATGAAGGGGTACTCGACACTCCCCAAATTACCAGAACTAGAGCCACACCATCAGATGCAGGTTATTGTTATACCCAGAACACCCCTTTTTTTAAATCTTCTGCTGAGGATACGGTTAGCGTATTCTAAGCACCACTGACAGGGCAGATTCTTGTCAGAATTTCTGGGATGAAGTGCAGTTATTAATATAGATTGAATCTTTCATATAAGTTTCTTTACCTTTATTAACCTTTCAGCTACTGTACCTTATGACCTCCCCTTTTTTATGTCTATCACATCTGGTAACCTTCCAGGAATGCTAACGAAAGCCCTTTATTTGTTCCACAGGAGTATGTTCACCCATTCCTCTACTTGGCAGGTATGATATTCTTACAAGGGAATTTTCAGACCTGTATCCATTAATTCATCTTTATATCAATCTGCCCTTCCCTGTACCAGTGTATATTGCTCCTTAATTCAATATGGCCTAATGAATAAAAGTGCTTGTAAAGCTCATTTAGTTTCCTGGGGAAAGCAGTTCAATCCTTGGATCAGGTAGTGAAAAAATATACAATATGGCTCAAATCAGCATCATAAAGAATTGATCATGATGGATTCTAAAATTCCTTAAGGAGGACACCAGACGAGACAGGTAAAAGAAAGAAAAACTTACTTGTGAATTAAATAAATCTATCCTACCCCACCCTCATAATGGTAGATTCTGATTCTGACACAAGCTTCAATTTAGAGTGGGTCCATACATGTAATTAGTTTCAGGAATTGTCCAGTCCCATTGGCATTTCACTTTTTTTTTAATGCCTCAGGTATCAAGGATGAACTCTGACCCTCACCTGTTAAGAGCAATGGGGAAATGTAGGCTGGAAGTGACAGTCTCTTGGAATTAGACAGTTTTGGACTCCCTGCAGTCATGGCAAAAGGATTCTATTTAACATTCCCAGAAGTTTTCTGAATGCCACAGACACCCAAGGAAGATCAGTGAGTACAATGGTCGAAATGTTGTGATCAAGATAAAGATTAGGAAACTCATTCAAAAGAATGAATGTATAATAAACTAAGTTCAACTCATGTTGATAAACATTTCTTTTATGCATTTACCAAACCCTTCCACATGAACGGGCTGCAACACAAGGTCATTTAAGTAAAATTAAACAGGTTTGAATGAAGAGTTTTCTTTCTCCTAGACCAGTTGCCATACCAAGGTTAAAGAACCCAATCTATACTATTTACCCATAACTGGAGAGAGAAGAGTTGGATTCATACCTTTCCCAAGGGTATTAGCACTATGTGAAATGCTAACAGCTTTGTCTAAGATTTGAAATCGGGTTGCTGTGTCCATTTCCTATGATGATAATCATTACACCATGAGCACCTCTCTTTTAGTACCAAATATTGTTAAAAATTACAATAATTACACATGTTCTTTATTTCAAGGTTTTTGCTGAATAGTAGTCTATATCATCTTTCTGCTGCTGTTCATCCTGTTGAGATGATGGCAACAGTATTAATATAGACAATGGCCAGCAAGATGTGTTACATCAGCCATTCTACTTCCTGTGGTTCATTCCTTAGGCAAGAAGCTTTCCTACCTGTGTTTTGAAGTAGAGTAGCGGTGCCGATATCTTGTATTCTGCCTAAACACTGAATAAAGTATACTAAAGAACTGCTCAAGTAGACAGTATTCTAAAAAGAGAAAAGTTTTTTTTTTTTTTTATATTTCTTTCCTATCAGTAAGAGACCAGCTGTAAGAAAAGCAAAAATTTCTGTCTGAGGTAAAAGATGAAAAAGTCATAGTCTGTCACATGCTAATCACTTAAATAGATATATGGCTTAGGTAGGTATTTACCCAACCCGTTCACAACAGGTAGGATGGGTCATAATTATGGAGCATCCAGCAAGGATCGAACTCACTATTCAGTAGTAATGGATCTATGAGACTTGCTAGCTAACCATTGCACCACAGGACACCATATATAGCTTAGGTGTGTGTGTGTGTGTGTGTGTGTGTATATATATATATATATATCCAAGAGTTACTGCCCTCGCACCGAATATTTATTTCAAGGGGGAGAATGAGTGTTTTCAGTGGAGAGACCTGGCTATCCGTGCCAGTCTGATGACACTGACTGGAACATGTGATGATATAAGGACCCAAAGGATTTCTGTTTTCTTTTAAACTCCCTATAATATATAGTCACTGTATAGTGCTTGATTATGTTTTATTTTCTTGTTTTGTTTTTCTTTAATGTATAAGGTGATTCAAAAAGTGATGCCATTTCTTATTTCATGAAGTTTTTTTTTTATAAAACTAAGGTCTACATTGAAACCTTAATGAGGCTCAGAGCAAAAATCCAATGAGTAAGCCCCAACTTGCCAAGGACAATGTCCTCCTTCTACATGACAATGCTCAACCACACACAAATATCAGGACAAGGGAGAAAATCACCTCATTTGGGTGGAAAACTTTACTGCATCCTTCATATTCACTAGATTTAGCACCTTCAGACTATCATCTTTTCAGCCCCATGAAAGAAGGTTTGAGAGGCAAACATTATTCCAGTGATGAGGAAGTGAAATCTGTAGTGAAGAAGTGGCTCAAAAACCAGTCAACAGAATTTTACACGGCAGGGATATATGCTCTCATTCAAAGCTGGAACATTGCTATTGAGAGAAACGGTGACTATGTGGAGAAGTAGGGATGTGACCCACAGAGGACCAGCTTCGTTTTGATGTATGATACATGTTCCTGTGTTGGTAATTATACCAGTCCTAAGCAAAATAGCATTACTTTTTGACTCACTCTCGTACAACATTAATGGATTTTGTTTAGCTTTTTGTTTCTTCTTTCTTTATGTACATTAACTGCATAATAAATGTATGATTTTTTGGAACAAGTATCCGATAGGCACCCCAAATCATCACCTTAATGAAATGTTCACATTTTAACTAGTCACCAGTAACTTCTGCTTCTAAATTTTTTTAAACAAATTATTTTAATCAGAAGTTTATGGAGATGTTGAACTTATGATAAATTAAATAAATAGATGGTTGGTACACATTATCAAATTAAAATTCAATAGCAAAATCTTTTTTTAATAAATACTTTTTAATCAGAAGTTTATGAGCATTTTTCAACACTTACGATAAATTAAAAAAAGATGAAAAACGTTTTTATACTAAAATAGTTTTTACTTAATCAGAAGAGAAATGCAATTATGTTTATTTAAATAAAAATACAGCTTTTATTTGTGAAGAATAAGTTCCAATTACCATCGAACCGAGAAGACAAGGCAGCAAGCGATTGTAACTTAAATACAAACTCGAATGCTACAAAGTTCACTGCAAAATGACAAAGTATATATAAGACTCCACAATGTCATTCAAATCAAGCAGTCAAGCAACCAATCAGAACTCAAGGAATGGAATGACCCAAATCACCCAGATTCATGAATGGATCATTCTTGATTCCTATTTATACCAGCTGTCTTGGACACTGCTTGAGTTCTACTTAGCTGCTGTTATTAAAACCAACAGTAGACTGACTTCAATAATTTGCAAAATATTTTTTATGTCTATTTAAATAAAAGGATGCTGTTTAGAAATAGTATCACAAAATTTGTAAAATTTGTTTTTGTCAGGTACAATATAAGTTCAAAAATTGTCAAAGTTACCGGTGAAGAGTTAAAATATGAACCTTTCATTAAGTTGATGATTTGGGATGCCTATTGGATACTTGGTCCAATTTTTTTTTTTTTTTCTATATTGAATAAATTTTTATGAACCTTGAAGGAGACTATGTTGAAAACTAAATATTTGTAGTGTAATTTAAAGGCTCTCTTCCTTATCATCATTAGGCTACAAGATTGACAAACCTATGTTTAAGGATTAACATAGAAAAATAAAAGGCTATAATAAGCAGGACATAAACCCATGACCTGTTTGTCATTTTTTTTAATCTGTGACCAATGATGCTCATACAAACATACCTTCCAGATTTCACTAATTAAAAAAAGTACAATTATCTTATATTAACCTAATTCTAATTGGTAATCTTATAAATAGGTGTGATTATTTTTCTTTATATTTTTAAATCTTACAACTCATTTATTCACAACTTTATTTAATGAGGTCTCTATGTAAACAAACAAATGTTGTCAACCTATTTTACTTTCAATGCCACCACTCTTATTTAGTGTACCTGTATCCTGAGGTTACTTGTACTGAATTCAGTTTCTTTAACAAAGCACTATTAGTTGTCACCATAATTTGATGTTAACTAGGACTTCATTTTCTGTTTGCTTCAAACATTGGAGAAAAAAGTATTCTTATTCTGGTAATAAAAGGACTGACTGAAAATTTAAAAAAAACAAAAAAAACAAAAACACTAATACTTTTTACACATACAATGTTAGTTGTAATATTAGAAAATGAAGCATTGTCAAATATTAATTTTTACCAATATTTATTACTTTTTTTTTCTTTCTCTGATCATTTGGTTTCTTGTTTTGTTTTATGGCATATCAACCTCAGTGGGTCATTTAATGCTGATAAAGTTTTGAAATAAATTCATTCTTAATGGATACTCAGTTTTTTTTTTATAAACACATTTTTTATTTAACCCATAGATGGGACCCTAACAAGTACTACTACTTCGGGTCAGAGTGGACCAGGGAGCAATGGTGATAAAGGGGTACTCCACATTCCCCAGACCTCCAGAACAGGAACCTCATGATCAGATGTGGAGCGCCACACCTACCGTCAGCTCCAAATGCTGTTTTACCACACATATCAGATTACCCAAGCTATGCTACTCATGCACTGAGTTGGCAAGGATTGGTATCGAACCAGAAACTTTGTGCTGCCTGAGATCAACTGGCTCCAAAATAGAAGTAAAATAGAATAATAATTGACAAGGCTTCATTTAAGACATTCAAATATTAAATTAAAATACAACAAACATTATTTATATAAAAAGTTGTTTTTGTTTTTTTGGAGGGGGTTTCAGCCATTAGTCTGAGTATACCAGTGTTTAATAATGAAAATTCTTCATCTTAAAAATTCAAAGAATTTGAGAGAAAAAAAAAAAAAAAATTGCTTAAGAACAGTTCAAACTGAAAGGATAAAGACAAAAAGGAGAAAAAGAAAAATATCAAATCATCACATACACACACCTGTTAGAGTTAACAAATGATTCAATTTTTATATAGTAAAGATTTTATACAGAATAGAATACTCATCAATTTTAATATATCCATGATTAGATTCAGATTTATTTTGAGACTTGGTACATTTTTTTTAAAAGGTTTTAGAAAAAAGAATCTTACATATTACTGGTAGAAAATCTATAATTGTAAATAAATTTAATTTCTAACAAGTATGACTGATAAATTGGAAAAAATATAAAATAAAAATGAAAAGAGACAATATTTTATATAAATTACTTTATCAAAGGGTAACAAGAAAAATGTATTATTATTATTTTGATATAATATGAACAGATAAAGAATTTCTCAAAGTAATTGACAAGGAGAAAACTATCCCATGCAACTAAACGAACAACATCAATAATGTATCCAAAAAGAAGAAACATTCTGAAGACAAGCAGTAATATTTCATGCAACAAATAAGATAGGAGGAGGAGACAGAAAAGGGTGGGAGTCAGTGGTATGACAAGAAAAACTTTCAAATGACATCAACAGTCTACACATACACACACAAACAAACCATGTCTAAGGAAAGCACAACTCTAGACCAGACCACATACTATTATGAAATTAAAAAATGAACTGGGAATAGCTTTATTCTCTGTAATTTACAGCATTTTAACACAATTGCACTATCAAAAATTTCACTATAATGTGAACTTTTTGTTGTGTTAAAGTAGCATGCATATAAAAACTAGATCATCATAGATGAGCAGACGTCACTCTTTAACATATTTTTAAAACTCAGATGTTACTACAACTGATTTAATAAAATTCAATGGAGAATTCTTTTGATTTCTGTAGCTTAAAAGTTAAAGTAAATTTCCTATTTTTTTTAACTCCTGAGGAATTAAAATTCATCAAAACTTAGAAAAAATGAATGAAACAATGCCATTTTTACCTGTATTATATAGAGAAATAATTTTTTTTTTAAATCACATGTAAAACTTGTTTGTTTTACAGTCTGTAAAACGGGAGAATTTTGTAAATTAAAAAAGCTATGTTTGGAATGGGAAAAAATTAAAATGACAATTTACAATTTCAGATTTTTTTCATAAAAGTTGAAGAATTATTTAAAAGTGACTGAAATTGTATTTTTTGTTAGAGTGAATAATTATCCCAGATTTGTTTTTGGAGTTTTAGTCAAAGCCTAAATACAAATTCCCTACCTAAAGATCTACAAATGAACCCCAGCTGAGGAAGTAGGAATCGGACCAGATTTGCTGTTGTTGAAATTGAATATCTAACAAATAGGCTTTCTCATTGTTTTTGAATGGCAAAACATTGTACAGGGTGGTCCGAAAGTCTTGTCACCCCTACATATTTTTAAAGGGGTGAAAATAATTACATTAATAAATACAACCCAAAATTCTAGAAAATAATTTAATTCTAAAAGATTTTTTGATTAGAGGTAAAATGATTACATAACTTATATATATTAAATTATCAAAACAAAAAACAAAAAAAAAAATGATGAACGTTAAAACAATATGTAGGGTGACAAAACTTTTGAACCACCCTGTAGTTACATTTTACTAGCTCAATTCTTAGCCCAGACACCAAATCCAAAATAGTTTTGAATTTAAAACTGATTCATCACATTTTGAATTCTTCAAATTAAAGAGAAGTACATGTTCTTTTTTTTTTTCTTCTTTTTTTTTAAATTTAGTTTACTGGTAAAAATAAACTATTTTTCATTTGTCATAATCCAATTAACATAAATAAAAATAAAGATTAACATTAATTTTTATTATGAAAGCTGAGATGTATTTTCAATAAAAGAAAATCTGAAAGGCGATCTTTTGCACTTTTTACCCCAAACATTAAATACAACCGTAATGTGTCAATTTAATTTGTGCAAATAATTAGAATATGTAAACAGGCCATAAAAGAGGAAAAAATATATATTATTATTAAATGTTTTTCTTAAGGTTTTGCAGTCCGTTAGTCACAATTCGACCAAGGAACAATTTTAGTCATACAATAGTTATTTCATTGACTGTTTTATAGAAAATGACCTAAAATTCAATTTATAACTATCTAAAAAATTAGAAAAATATTCTAGATCTTTTTCCCCAATTGAGTTTTGCTCCCTACCTAGTAAAGTAAAGGGAGAATGGTGTAAAAGTTAACGGCCCCAAGAATTAAATCCACAAACCAAGTTCCAACTGTGACAGTTCACATTCACACTAAGTTTTTTGGGGAAAGGCATGAATCCATCTCTCCTCAAGTAGTGGGGTACTTGAAAAACCCTTTATCCTTCTGTTAGGGCACCTTGGGTGGTGTAATGGTTAGCAAGCTAGACTGGCAGACCATTACTAGTGAGTTTTAGTCTCACTGGGTGTCCCCCCACCCCCGCTACCAATTCAGACCTTGTGACACAAGTAAGTAAAGCTTAGTTAAATAAATTAAGGCAGTTCATCTTGTGAGTGCACCCTGATCCTGTAAAAATGAATTTTTTACTGAAACCGCAGCAGCAGCATCACATGATGTGGTTGGGGTGCTCGGGTCTACAAAAAGTCTGCACAAAGAAATACCATCCACCCTTATTCTACCCCACCATGATTGTTTTGTCCACAATTAGACAATTCTATTTACTTCTTGAAGCCCTTATTTTCATATTTGTTTACCTATTTTTTGTTGTGCGTTCAGGTATTACAAAGGTCAAAGTTCATTGTAGTTTAGCCAAAGGGAAAATTTGCCTAGAAGATTCTCATTTATCTTCCATCTACCACAATCACAACATTGCCTGGTTATTGATTGATTGGATTAAGAGAATTTAGACCCCTTTTTTCTTTTTCTTTTTTTTAAATGAAACAACAGTCAAGTAGCAGAGAGAGAGAGAGAGAAAAGAGAAAGAGGAGAGAGAGGAGAAGAGGAAGAAAGAGAGAAGAGAGAAGAGAAAAGAGAAAGAGGGAAAGAGGAAAGAAAAGAGAAAGAGGAAGAGAGAAGAGGAAAGGAGAAAGAGAAAGAGGAGAGAGGAGAGAGAGAGAGGAGAGAGAGAGGAAAAGAGAAAGAGAAAGAGGAGAGAGAGAGAAGGAAAGAAAAGAGAAAGAGGAAAGAGGAGAGAGAGAAAGAAAGAGAAGAGAGAGAAAAGAGGAGAGAAGAGAAAGAAAAGAGGGAAAGAGGAGAGAGGAAGAGAAGAGAAAGAGAGAGAGGAAAGAAAAGAGAAAGAGAAAGAGGAGAGGAAGAGAAAGAGAAGAGGAAAGAGGAGAGAGGAGAGAGAAAAGAGAAAGAGGAAAGAGGAAAGAGGAGAGAGGAAAGAGAAAGAGAGAAAGAGGAAAGAAAAGGAGAAAGAGAAAGAGAAAGAGGAAAGAGGAGAGAAAGAGAAAGAGGAAAAAGGAGAAAGAGGAAAGAGGAAAGAGGAAAGAGAAAGAGAAAGAGAAGAGGAAAAGAGAAAAGAGAAAGAAAGAGAGAGAAAGAAAAGAGAAAAGAGAGGAAAGAGGAAAGAAAAGAGGAAAGAGGAAAGGAGAGAGAGAAAGAGGAAAGAGGAGAGGAAAGAAAAGAGGAAAGAGGAAAGAAAGAGGAAAGAGAAAGAAAAAGAGAAAAGAGAAAGAGGAAAAGAAAAGAGAAAAAGAGGAAAGAGAGAAGAAAGAGAAGAGGAAAGAGAAAGAGGAAAAGAAGGAAGAGAGGAGAGAGAGAGAGAGAAAGAGAAGAGGAGAGAAGAAAGAGGAAAGAGGAGAGAGGGAGAGAGAGAAGAAGAAGAGAGAAAGAGAGAGGAGAGGAGAGAGAGAAAGAGAGAAAGAGAGAGAGAGGAGAGAGAGAGAAGAAAGAGGGAGGAGAGAGAAAGAAGAAAGGAGAGAGAGAGAGAAAAGAGAGAGAAGAGAGGAGAGAGAGAGAAAGAGAAGAAGAGAGGAGAGAGAGAGAGAGAAGAGAGAAAGAGAGAGAGAGGAGGAGGAGAGAGAGGAGGAGGAGGAGGAGAGAGAGAAAAGAGGAAAGAGGAGAGGAGAGAGAGAAAAGAGGAAGAGGAGAGAGAGGAGAGAAAGAGAGAGAGAGAGAAGAGAGAGAGAGAAAGAGAGAGAGAGGAAGAGAGAGAGGAAGAGAAGAGAGAGGAAGAGAGAGAGAGAGAAAGAGAGGAGAGAGAAAGAGAAGAGAGGAAGAGAGAGAGAGAGAGAGAGAAAAGAGGGGAGAAGAGGAAAGAGAGAGAAAGAGAGAAAAGGAGAGAAAAGAGAGAGGAGAGAAAGAAAGAAAGAGAGGAGAAAGAGAAAGAGAAAAGAAGAGAGAGAGAGAGACAAACAAAGAGAAAAGAAAGAGAGAGAGAGAGAGACAAACAAAGATAAGCGAGAGAGAAGAGAGACAACAAAGAGAAGAGAAAGAAAGAGAGACAAACAAAGAGAAGAGAAAGAAAGAGAGACAAAACAAAAGAGAGAGAAAGAAAAGAGAGACAAACAAAGAGAAGAGAAAGAAAGAGAGAAAAGAGAAAGAAGAGAAGAGAAAGAAAGAGAGACAAAGAGAAGAGAAGAAAGAAGAGAGAGAGAGACAAACAAAAGAGAGAAGAAGAAAGAGAGAGAGAGAGAGAGAGAGAGAGAGACAACAAAGAGAAGAGAAAGAAGAAGAGAGAGAGAGAGACAAACAAAAAAGAGAGAGAGGAGAGAGAGAGAAGAGGAGAGAGAGACAACAAAAAGAGAGAGAGAGAGGAGAGACAAACAAAGAAGAGAGAGAGAGAGAGAGAGAGAGACAAAGAAAGAGAAAGAGAGAGAAGACAAACAAAAGAGAGAGAGAGAGACAAGAAGAGAGAGAGAGAGAGAGACAAACAAAAAGAAGAGAGAGAGAGAGAAGGAGAGAGAGAGAGACAAACAAAGAAGAGAGAGAGAGAGAGACAAACAAAGAAGAGAGAGAGAGAGAGAGCAAACAAGAAAGAGAGAGAGAGAGAGAGAGAGAGAGCTTGACTTGGTTCTTAATAGGCTCTATATAAACTCAGCAAGAATAATCACAGAGACCCACATCCCACACCAATTAAAAAAAAATCATTGATTGGCTGATCAAGAAAACATCACTGTGGCCAGTGAATTAATCATTTCCTAAAAAAAGAAATAATGGATTTTATTGTGTTTACCTAAAACCTCCACCCCAGGCATGATGCAACACAAGATCAATTTTTGAGGAGTACAGTTTTCCTTCTCCTAAACTGGTTACCTTACCAAAGATAAAGAGCCAAGACTGTTCTATTTTACCCATAGCTGGGTGAGGAAAGATGGATTCATGCCTTTTCCAAAAGCATCAATTCAAAGTGAAACACAAATAGCCTTGTCCAGTACTTGAACTTGGCTCACAGAGTGTGTTTCTTATAAAGGTAACCATTAAGCCATGCCTGCCTCGGGATTTTATTGCAGCAATAAAAAAAACTAATTTTGGCTGTGGATCAACACAAGCCTGACTTTTCCAAAGCCAGACATCAAATTTATCAATCATTAATCTTCTTCAAAAAGAGATTCACCACACTGAACCTTACTAAATTTACAAATAACTTTGCAAATATATCGACTTGGCAAATAACGATGATGAGTGTTATGGCTTATCTGTTAAAGAGACAAGTTCCTGAAATAGTCTTTGTTAGCTGGGGCTGAAGCTGATGAGTAAGTAGGATGTCATGGGTAGGATGTAACGGGTCACAAATATGGGGCAACCAGCAAGGATCGAACACACTATTCAGTAATAATGGATCTGCAAGACAAGCTTGCTAATCATTACACCACAATGGGACGTTCAGCAGATGAGTATATATTTATGCTTGAGCAAGTATTTTACATTATCATACTGATTGCAGCATTCACATGTATAAAAAAAAAAAACATTACATGTGTATAAAATAATTAAATGTTCACAATGTTAAATACTGCTCCTGATAGTTTCATGCACATTGGATCATACAATCATCAGATGGGTATCATATCTGAGGATACATCTGATAATTGTGCAGCTTCATTTGCATGGAACTGGGCAATATTTAACATTGTGAACATTTTAATATTTCAAAATCAGCTCTGCTTGATAATGGCATCAAGCACTTTAAAAATTTCTCACATTTTGAGTAATCCCTTGCCCAAAACATTTACACTAATTTTATATAATTAGGATTAAAATTTAACAGTAACAGCACTTTTAATCCATGAGATCTTTACAGTGCTCAATGAATAAAAATTCAAAACATTTGTGAATACTAGTTCAACTGAGGATTGACACTGTGAAACTCAGAGTTATGAGTTTTTATCTTGCTTTATTATAACCTTATCTTATACTTAAATATTGTGTGTGTGTATGTGTGTGTGTGTACATGTCATTTTATTGAAAACTTGTATTTTTAAAGAAGTTGTAATTCTGTAAATGTTGCAACTCATTAAACATTTCAGTCTTACAAAATGGCTAAATGTCATTGATATACCCAAGAAAATGATTAAGTTAACATAGGAACTAAAAGTTTCCACATTTTTTAGATTTTGCTTAAGTTAAAGACTGCATTTACTCATCCTCTCTGCAACAAGTAGGATGTTGCAACGGTAAATTTTTAAGCAGAGTACAGCTGGATTGAATTTAGTTTTCCTTCTTCTAGACTGGTAGCCTAACCAAAGTTAAAGAGCCCAGTAAAATGCAATCAGCTTTGTCCAATATTTAAAACTCGGGTGGCCGAGTCCATTTTCAATGATGATAACTGTTAGACCATGAGCTTGTTAAAGTCCATCTTCAGTAGTTATTATGCTCAACATCATCACATCCTATTTATAGAATTAATATCATAATTATCTGCAAATAGAAATTTTTAAATAAAGGGAAATACTCTATAATCAGAATTTGATAGTTATCTTGTAAAATTATAATAATCAGGGTGAGTGTGAACACAGAACCAATGCTTATTAAGTTGCAATTTAAAAAATGCTTTATTCTCTTAAAATACTTTAATAATATTGTGCTAACATAAATCTTATTACAATGTTTTTGGTAAGTTATGGTAATATATGTACAAAATTCACTTCATTATGATAAGATTATATGACAAGTCAATTAGTGATTAAAACTCCGTTTTAACAAGAAAATATCATATATTACCAGGAAAAGTTAGGGGGGGTTATAAATAAATTATATTCTGCTTGTTTGGAGATAATGACCTATTCAAAATTAATTAAATAAAAAACGATAATTAATGAAAAACAACCAGTCATTAATAAGTGCATCTTCACCAGTGAAGTTAGAAACTATAAATACAATCTTATTCATAATCATTTTCTGGGTCCAATTATTATGAATTACTGTAATGAAATAGCAATTATGGTTATTGTCTGGACCTTGCAAATTAAAAGAAAATGACAAAAATTTACATATATCCCTTTCTAATAATTCTTTTTTTTTTTTTTTTTTTTTCAATAAATAAAATTCATACAGTAACTGAGTTTGTTAAGAGCATAATTCAATAATTCAATTTTTAACCCAACTTGACAATTTGATGAGTGATTAGGAATCTTTCATAATATTGAAATTTAAAGAACTTCCTATCAGCCCCATTCACTTCTGATTCACATGATCTACAGCAAGAAATCCAAATTTCCTAAGACAATATAAATTTGTTACTTTCTTCACAAAATTTATAATGAAGAGATAATTCTGAGAAACTAGCTGAAGTATGTATTTTACCCAACACCTCCACCAAAGCGAGATGTTACACAAGGTTGATTTTTTAAGTGGAGTACTACTGGTTTTGAATTCAGAGTTTTCCTTTTTCATAGACTGGTTTGCCTTATCTCAGCTAGAGAACCATGTCTGTCCTACTACTTATCCATAGCTAGGAAGAGAACAGATGTATCTATGCTTAGAGATTGGGAAATTACATTAATTGTATGTTTATATTTACATTTTTTATGTAGTATATACACAAGTTTTTTTTACACAGAGATATGACATCAAGTATTACTATCCAATACTAATAATTTGCACACAATTGTATGGTGGCAAATATTACTATCTAATACTAATAATTGAAGAAGAACAGGTGTTAAGAAGTCATTATATCACTTTTGAATAAAACAGGTAATTTTTAAAAAAAAAGAAAAAAGATAGCAATTATATGAAATCAAAAGAATATTTTACAATCTGCTGTGCAAAAAAAAAAAAAAAAAAAAAAAATTAAAAAAAAAATTGAATAATATTTGGTTGTCTTGATAGGATAATGAATATTCTGCTATTCAATACCATTTGCTTTCATTCATTTTTTTAATAACCCAAATTTAACAGATACTTTATAGAATGAAAAAAAAATGCAAAATATCAGTGACATGGTTTTCATACTTATCTACTATAATAAACATTGTAAAGAATGTGAAGGTGGCATAACTATTAATGGAATCAGCAAAGTTCAAATTCCAGCCA
Source organism: Doryteuthis pealeii (assembly GCA_023376005.1). NCBI lineage: Eukaryota > Metazoa > Mollusca > Cephalopoda > Myopsida > Loliginidae > Doryteuthis > Doryteuthis pealeii. Next base: position 126,090,594 of record CM042140.1, read on the forward strand.
TTACTGTTTATTTCATTTGGAACTAAATACTCTTGGGAAATACATTTATTTTTCTCCAACCAACTATAGGTAAACAGTAAGAAAGATTGGGCAACTGGTCTAAGAGAAGGACAACTCTGAATTTAAATGTCCTACCAAAATGCTTTATAGACCTTGAAGAAAGCCTAATTCCTACAGTGAACTGATAAAAGGGCTGATGAGATTGGAGACTATAATAAAATATTATATAAAAACAATATAATTTATTAAAACTATAAATTCAGTTTTTATCTATAATACACTAAATCAATTAATTAATAAAAGCATTTCTTTCTCAGGGCAAAGAGATAATGAGATCAGAAAAAGAACATTTGGTTTAATCATAAATTTGTATTTAAGGACTAGGGCTGCAATATATATATATATATATATATATATATATATATATAAAACAATATTTATCATGATACAAGATTTTTAAAAAGATTTTTTTTTAAATGTCATTGAAATCAGTTTCTGAAGTTTAAAAGTGTAAGTTTCCAAAATATAAACTAAATATCTTATTGTTTATTCACCATAAAATAATAAATAAGACATTAATACAGTCAGTTCTACACAGTAATTATGACATTTCTAAAGACAAAAATTTGTCTGTCTAGGGAAAAAAATTCAGAATAACATTTTAGAAAATTTTAAATAAGCTAGAAAATGATTATTAATATTATTAAGGAAATGTTGTGTGTCATCAAACTGAAAATATCAAAATATACAGATTGCTGCCATTCTATGCAGGATGTTAAAACCTAATAATAGTAAAGAGTTAACAAAATATCAATCTATGTAATTGATGAAAAAGAATTAGATTTGTCAATTTTAGGGATAACAAATTTTTTATATATTTGAAAGCTTGTTCCAAATTATATATTTGAATTTTTAAAAATCTAAACTACACAATCATAATTAAATAAGAAATGGATGACTAAAAACTAAAACATTTACTCCAAAATAGCATTTATATTATTTACACTTAAGAAAATAGATTTCTTTAATAGCAGGTATTTAAAAAAATTCAAATATATAATTTGGAACAAGCTTTCAAATATGATATAAAAAAATTTTATCCCTAAAATTGACAAATCCTTTTTTTTTTCATCAATTACATAATCTTTACATATTCACATTAAATCATTTTACAGGTCAAGTTTATCTTCAATATGAACTACAAATAAAATTAGCATTAAGATGAAACCAACTTTTTAAAAATAATTTTACAAATATATTTACATATACAGATTCATCATTATGACATTATTGATATTTCATTATATACTTTTAACCCTTTTGCAGGCAGAGTGACATTTTTGTCACCAATGGTACACAGGCAGAGTGAGATTTTCTTTTTCTTTTTTGGGTAGCTCAATGTAAGGCATTTTCCTATCAACAATTCAATGTTAATGTATAGAAATATTGCTAGGAGGCCCCACTGTGGTGTAGTGTTGTGTAAAAGGTTGTTTTGCAAAATATCATAATTAAAAGTGAGTGCTATATTGTTTTCAAATTATCATGGTGTATATATATATATATATATATATATATATATATATATATATATGATTTAACTGGATTGTTTAAACATACCCCTCTATTTTGCAAACTTTTTGAAAATAATTTGTTCACTCTACAAGGGTTAAAAAAAATCATCTGCCTATGAAAAAGTTAAAAATACAGAATTTGTTTTTTAAGTCAATCATAAAGTTTTTTGTTTTCTTTCTATCTCGTTCAGAATGTTGCTAGGAAAACGTATCATGCAAAATAGAAAAAGACAACAAATTTTCATATTAGTAAAATGTTAAAAAAAACAACAAAAAAAAAACACAAGTTGAAAAGGTTTGAATATAAAAGGAGGGTGGGGGCACTCAACATAAGTAACAAGGTACTGGTCAGCCTCATGCTGTCTACATCTGAAATCGCATGCTGTCACCAACAAAATCCATAGGGGTGTGTGGTAGGGCAGGGTAAGATGTGTTCAAAAGGAGATAGAAATTATAACATAGAAAAGTGAATAGGAAGAAGACAACGAAGAACAGGAAGGAAGGCTACACAGGTCACAACATTTAGAAATATAATACACAGGTCAAATAGGTTGTAGCTCCTACCTGACGCTAACTAAGACTTGCAGTCAAACTGAGGAAGGACAGATGGCTGGAGGGACAGCTAGTTGTCTCTACAGCAGCAAAAGGGTTATCTGGTCATTGTTAATCTAGACTGCAGTTCTGCGATGGGAGGATGATGACGGTGATGATGATGATGGTGATGTCGAGGAGCAGACAGCCGGCAAGTCAGGAAAGAAGTAGAAAGAAGAACAGAAGAGGGCGGAGAAAAAAGAGGAGTAGAGATGGGGGGGAAAGACGCTGTTGTCCGTGTGTGTGATCCTGAGACTGTCACACATGCACGCACATGGCTGTACTGTCGCTGCATGGGCAGGAGTGGTGGGCATTAGTTGTTGGCCAGCTGAAAGAGCACAAACAAACAAAAAGAGCACAAAATCAACAATGGCTTCAGGTACTTTGTGAGCAGATGTCATTAAATTTGTTACAATTGGTTAAATAAAGAAATGTTCAGATTCAGTTAGTATAATAAAACAAGGCATTTCTTCAATAAAAGAAAAGTTAGAAAACAAAGATCAACAACAAACAAGAGGGGGAGGGGGGATAAAGCATCATCTTTTTTTTCCCCGACCAGGTAAAAAATGCTGCTTTACTGACATTAAGTTCTTCAGAGGAGCTTTTGACCTTTTAAAACGGTGGGGGGGTGGGGAGAGAAATAAATAGAAACAAAAACTATTTTAACTAACTTATCTCCAGTCACTTTCAAGTGACAAATCACTTTAGTCTGATAAAACTATTGATCTTATATAAACTAGCTGAAAAATCCACTCCATAAGAAGAATATTAAGTTATTCTAAATTTCTTATTGAAGGCTTTTTGGTTGAAATAAGAGATCATTGAACAATGCGTTTATTGAATCATACTTTATTTGAAAATCATCACCAACATTAATTCTTGAATCACATTGAATTTAAATATTTGGGTTGTAGGATTTCACAAATTAAGGGTTTGGTTTAGTAATAAATTTACATTGTAAATGAAAACCGCTGACTTAAAACTTTATTTAAAAAGTTCTGAAATTAAAAAAGAAAAGAAATAATAATATGCTAAAATATTCTCCTTAGTGAGATCAGAAAATTCTGTAGTCATATTTCCAAACATTTTAAACAGAAATTTACAATTTTGCCCCATTTCTTGTATATTACTATTCCTACTCTATTGTGCTTATCTTATTGCATTATTAATGCTAACTAGAAACCTACTCTCGGAGCAGGATTATAAAGTAATTCCTGCAGATGGTCCAAATAGGACCTTTCACCATTATGTGAGATCATAGATTGGAATTATGTATTTATTGAATCATAACCTATTTAGAAATCATCACCAACATGAATTTGATTTTAATATCTGGGATGATTTTAGCAAAAGATTCGAAGTACCCATATTTCTTAGAAATCCAGACAGATAAAAAGTAAGGGTCCAGCTTAACATTATATTGCAAACTTTTAAGCCTTGGAATTTTGAAAAACTAATATGCTAAAACATTCCCAAAAGGTCCTATCAGCAAGCACATAGTTCTGTCTTTCAATTATGACAGACAAAAACATTTGGTGAATTATAGTAAGATTTCAGTAAATAAACATTATTCACTTTAAGAGTGCCATTCAAAATCAGCTTGTGGTGTGAAATTTGGCTCATAGCTTCAGATAATGATACAATGTAATTAGAGATTGTGTGTGTGTGTGTGTGTGTGTGTGTGTGTGTGTTATATTGTTTAAAGTCAACAGATTCAAATAAATTCCATTCAGATTCTTTTTTTTCCTGGGTTAAGGATGCTACCAATATTTTTTAAGGTTTTAAAATTATGTATAATTTGTTTAGACCAAGAGAAAATATTGAATGGTCAAGTTTCAACATAAATAATGAGCAAATTTCCAAACCAATTCACATTTGACAATTAAGAAATACAAAAAAAAAAAAACAAATGAAAAATGTTTCTTATTCTACAAGGAGGAGAAATATATATTTATACCTATTGGAAGAAAGAGAAAAAAATTCTAGAATCAAATTTATATTAAAAAAACAGAGCAAAATAGAATAATCACAAAACAAAAAAATAAAATAAAGAAAACAAATAAATCCTAACAATTTGTCTATACAATTAAAAGAATACTGTTTATTTACTTGTAAAGATAAAAAAAATTATGACAAGATACTAATTCAGTGTTTGATATAGCATCCATATAATGCTAAATATTTCTTTCTACATTAAAAATATACATAAAAAGGATGTGCTGGGTTTTTTTTGCATTAACTTTTATAAAAGATGCAGAACAAAAATATATTCCTATAAGTTCATTATCCTTGAATATGAGAAATGTCTTTGACTTACAGAAAATTATTTAATTTTTAGTAAATCTGAAGAGTATTATTATATCACTCCTTATGACCTTTTCACACCAGCATTAAATGATGGTCTTTCACTGGAATATGAGTGACAGCAATTCTCATGTCTCCAGGGCTCTTCTGAGTATTGTAGCCGATCTTAATAATGCTGTTGTCTGAATGGTCTTGATTTCCCCCTGATTTCCATTTCTCCACCTCTTTTCCAAAATCATTATTATTTCACTCAATAAGAGTTTTTCACACCTATCTTTGCTGATGGTTTACTGGAGTGATAATAAGAATGAGACTTACAGTCTGAGTGACTGTAAGTCTCATTCTTATTATTACTATTATCATCATTATCATCATCTGTAATACTTTATATACTTGAAATTGTTCATATTTGTAAATCTGCTTCTATATAAATACAATTTGATGTATATATAACTAGTCACAAAGTAAGGATTCAGTGAAATTCCATTGTTATTATAATACAATGTATTATGGACTCTTCTAGTGATATAAAGATATAACTTTATATTAATATAAATAAAATTCCATATTATTCCATGATGAATAAGATATAATTTATCAATTTTGTGAGTGTGAAGCTTACAGATGTTTATACATCTGTGAACAAGAAATATTGTATTATAAAATCACTTAAATTGCAATTGCCTCAGTAGATAAATAATCTTTAAGATGTTTACATATACATATTTACCAACCCCTTTGCACAAATAGGATTTGACACATGGTCAATTTCTTAAGCAGAGTTTAACAGGTTTGAATTCAGAGTTTCCTCCTAGACTGGTTGCCTAACCAAGATTAAAGAGCTCAGTCTGCCCTACTATTTACCCATAACTGTGGGGGGAATAGTTGGATTCATACCTTTCCCAAGGGTATTAGTGCTATATGAAATGCAAAAGCCTCATCCAGGATTTGAACTTGTCTCACCATGTCCATTTCCTACGACAGTAACCATTACACCACATGCCACCACACTGATGTTTAGATATATGTCCATATTAAAAATGACTAATTTATTATAATTGTTTTTCATTTATAGAAAAGGGACAAGGCTGAGAATTAATTGTTATCTTTATTAAATTTTAACTTTCATTCATTTATTCATTGAACATAAAGAAAATATTGAGTATGAAAGTTTTTGATATTCTATAAGTACAGTGTACACTGATACAACTAAGGCTTGAAAGAATTGTCACTTTAACTTGTCAGTGAGAGCAGATTTCCATGCAATTGAATCTGTTTATAGCAGACCATGCCTCCCTATGTGTGCATTAACATCGCTTTTTGTGGATAAGATGTGATCTTAAACAAATTGTGGAAGCAACACTCCACAAGGAAGCAGCTGTACAGCCACTTCACCTATATAACACAAACTATCCAAATGAGACGAAAAAGATATGCTGGACACTGCTGGAGAAGCAAGGACGAATTAAGTGACATTCTCCTGTGGAAGCCAGCACATGAGAATGCCAGTGTGGGACGACCAGCAAAGACTTATATTAATCAGCTCTGCGCAGATACTGGATTCTGTGCAGAGGACCTGCCAGGAGCAATGAATGATAGGGACAGTTGACAAGAGATTGTCATGGATATCCATGCTGCTAGCATGACATGATGATGATAAGTACAATGAAATTGCAAACTTGAATATTGCTGTCATTTTTTGAAAACACAGGTAAACTAGTTAATATTGTTTTAAGCATGTTCATATACAAACAAACTTCTTACAGAAAGAAAGAAATGATAAAAATGTTATGAGCAACACTGTTAAAAACTACATTCATAAATGCCGGTTCCAATGAACATATAAGAAGTTGAAATCTCTTGAGACTCTCCAAAGCAATGTTTCTAATTTCAACTACATTATATTCAGCTTAGTACAATCTACCTACTGTCAAGACTAATATCTACTACAAAATATTTCTCATTCTTTGTCATCTGTTGCCAATTTCTAGTTTTCAACAGCCATGATTATAAGAGAACATGGATACCTAAAAAATAAATAAAAAAAATTAAATGGACACACAGCACTACTTAACCATTTTTATAAAGTATAGTTACAATAATTCCTGTCTGAATCTCTGAGATGAGACGTCATTATCTTTATTATGCATTGATCCATTTGAGACTAATGTCCTTATCTTGATTGTTAGAAGCTTTTTCAGTCAAGCAGAGAAATTCATGTGTTTGAGGAAACAAGCAGAAGCAGCATAACAAAAGAATTGACTAAGAACAACTAATTCTAGGGAATATCTTCTAGAATGGGCATTGGAATAAGAACAGTCTGTCCCTTTAGACTGAATAACGAGGCTGGCTCAAAATTCCCAAAAGGTCACCAAATATAACAGACACCTGAAAAGGGCCAGAAGAGACAAGAGATTTAGTTAGATTATTCTAAACCAGGTAGATACATTGTACAAGGCTACTAGAGACAATGGATTTTAAGAAGGTTTGGAAATATTGTAATACGCTCTTTAAATTTTGATACCAAGGTGAAAGGAATGGATTTTTTTTTTTTTTTTTTTAAATCATCATATGAAGTTAATATTCTTCTATTAAAAGTGTTGGTCTTTAGTAGAGAAAGTGTTTTAATTTAAATGAATGACACTCAAAAGATTTATCAATTTAAACATTTTTTGTATTTAGATTTTTCAGACTGTTGTCCTCATCTTTATTGTTATATACACACTGCTTTGGTCGATGTGCCCTCCTGCTTTCTTCAAGAAGATAATTTGTTTCTTGTCAAACTCAGGTGTCTTCATAAATTATCAAACCTTATCTAAAAAATTCAGACAAATTAGAAACTTTTATTGTTGTTCACATTAGTCCTAAGAAAAATAAGACTACATAATTATATCTCTAATTGAAGAACTACCATAAACTTAATTAGTATTGTTTGATTAAATGTAAATAATCATTTTAATAAGACAATTTGTTTAATTTCTTTTCTTTTTCTTTTTTTTCTTTTTATTTTTGTAAGTTTAGAAATTCAAAGTTATATATTGCATCAACATAGTTTCTTGCTGATTGTTAGAAAAACCCTCTCAATTAAGAGCCCTCTTTACCATAAAGAAAAAACATTGTTAAAACCTTCAAAGTCCAATAATTATGCATACAAAATTTAGTAGCTCTACATTAAACATTTACCTATCTATAGATGATTGACAACTCTTCCTAATTATTGATATAGATTTTTGTTCAAATAAAAAAAAAAAATCAAAATGAATGGCTGTATATAAGAATATATTTTTTAATAGTAGTCCAATTGTAATAACTTATAAATATATGAACAGATAGAGACATAAGAAATTCATTAAAAATCTTTTACATTTGAAAAGCATGAACTCCTGACTTTTGTTAATAGATAGCTAGATAAGTAACTCTGTCTTGATTAAATAGTCTGAGAGCTTAAAAATCCTATAACACAATGACATTTTCAATTCAATCAGACTCTGAAAAACATGACCATAATGCTTGATGTATACATCTTTTTCAGAATTGGTAAAAAGCCATTTAATAGCATTTAATGTATTTCTTTTATAAAGGAGGGAAAGTCCCAATAGAATGAGTGTTACAATTTATTTTCTTCTTTTTTATTTATCAGTAAGTGTTTTTTGTTGGTTTTTTAAAGTAAATACTAAGATGAAAATTTCTAAGAATTTAGCATTTTCTTCAGAATTTCTTTATTGTTACAGAAGAAATGCGTTTAGGGAAAGAGTTCAAAATTATTGATAATTCAAATAGGAATTGAAATTGAATTAAACCAATTCACTTCTGATAGGAATGAGAACAGAAATGGTTAAGCTAGGTTATCTAAACGCTAGTGTTTAGGCACAGCTGTATGCACACCAAATCACATTAAGAGAACTGTAAAAGAAACTACTCAGGTGCCTTTTATAGTGTAATAATTAATGAATTAGTCTAGCAGCTCATTCCTAGTGAATTTGATTCTCACTAAGTCACCAATACTTAAGCTAGAAAATAACTAAAAAAAACAATTTGAAAAAAGCTTTTTACACATACTTTTTTTAAAACATGAAGCATTATCAACCATTATTATTGATTAGCATTGTAACTTGGTTATTGAGTTTTAAGAAACCAGAAGTACCAGTTTTACCATTGTGCAAGGAAAATGAAAATACTAGTTCAACCTTTATTTGTCAATAAAAAGGTCTCACAAAAAAGGACTCTCAGGAGTTAATAACTGACTGGAGTTTTTTGTGTCAAATTTATTACAGTTATCTTTTTGAGGAACTGTGACAATATTTTCTTTCACCTTTTAATTTTTATTTGCTATTTTATCACAATTCACCTGGATTAACCATTAAGATAGAAGAAAAGAGTAAAGAGTTTAAAAGGTTAGTTTTGGCTTTTTCCAACTAATGGATTCATATAATGGTTAGAGCAGCTGGTGTGTTTAATAGTGTTTCTTTGAGACCAAGTGGGACATAGGAGTTCAAATCTTATCAAGAGCTTATCTGATCACAATGTTTTCTTATTCTTGTAGATTGACAGTACAAATTAATTGCAAATTTTTTAATTAAGATGAAAGAAAATACTAGTCAAAATCAATAAGACTTTTGCACTATTTATAGAAATCCCTCATTTTGAAGATACTCAAAGCAAACATGACGTTTCAGTCTATATATGTAGTGGGAATAATAACATACTGGTACAAAGTGAAGATCATCTGCCTAAGAACCACAAGGTTCTGGGTTTGATACTGGCCCTCACCAACTCAGCTTGGATCGGTGCAGTAAACTGGGGAGCTGATGGTAGATGTGGTGCTCTACTTCAGGTGCAACACCAATCTCCCTGGTCTAGCACTAGTGAAAAGGAGATAGACTCTCGCTGTCCAGCTGATACTAACAATTAGTCACTACATCGACTTTATTAGTACTACAGCAGTGAAAGAGAACCCAGTTGACAGTGTGTTGACAGCCTGGATCAAACTTGTGTCCTTCAGAATGCAAAAAAATGATTTAAGCGGAATGTGGGACACATGGTTTGATTTAGGTGCCCAGATATATGAAAAGTGGCATGGGTTCTGATGTGAATAAATAGATAGGCCAAAAGACAGTTGGAAAGCTTCAGAAGCTCTCTAGTGTTGCATTTAGTTATGTTCCAACAAGAAAGAAGTTACTGGTGTTACCAAATTTCATGTGCCCTGTGTAATAATCATCCTGAATGAGTTTTGGGGGCATTTATCAATGAAAAAACTGAACATCCTGAGGACTAAAATTCTTTGAGTTCATGGCTTATGAGGCAATTGTGTTCCTGGTTATTGTTACCAACAACAACAAAAAAAAAAAACTAAAAAAAACAAAAAAAAAACTGAATATATGTGCATTAAAAGGATAAATAAAACTTCACAATTTCATCTTCCTTCTTCATTAGGATTTCTTTCCTGACAAGATAAGGATATCATACTGAATTTAGTAGAGACAATTAATGATCTAAATGTAACATTTAGATAATTAATTATCAAATCAATGGCTTTGATAAATTTCTAATACTCATCAATTAGGTTTTCTAAATTTATTAAATACTAATCAGAAACTTTTGTCAATGAATATTTGATTAAAATTATCTCTCTCTCTCTCTCACACACATACACACACACACACAAGGAGAAGGGTGTATCAAAAGTCAATAATCTCATATATAGTTATTATCTGGATTTTTTTTATCTGAAATGTCTGTAATTAATATTTATCACTGAATTAAGTGTATTGAAAAAGATTATGTTGAAATCAAAAAAATGTTGCATAGAATAAAGTACATTTTGTTTCATCAACAGGCAGCAAATGTGTGTGTATGCACATGCAGACACACACACACAAAGGTCGTCAGAAAAGTTCATAGACTGACCACAGTCCCTCTTGAGGTCCACACACTTTTTTCATTAGTATTACAGTGCTTATATCCCATTAGTCAAAAACGTCATCAACCACAAATGTGACTTCATTATACAAACTTTTCAGCCCACCATGTGTATGTGTGTACATATATATATATATATACACACACATACACGAGCTTAGACTGCAGCACCATGGCAAAATGCTGCGGTGCACATATTCAATGCTGAGGTGCCCTTAAAAAATAAGCCATGTTCACAGTAATTTTTGCCTTCAACTTAAAAAATAAAATAAAATAAATGAATAGATAAAGAGAGAAAATTAACTCCTCCTATCACAGCAAAAACTTTTCTTGGAATTCAAATAATGTTGTAATGTTTGATTTCTTTCTTGAAAATGTCCCACTGCAATGTATCATTGCTAATGATTCTAGCCATCATAATATAAGTATGATAAAAATATTTCATTTAAAAGCTTTTTGTTTATTTTCATCAGCTTTTTTTTTTTTTAAGTTTTTATGTTAATATTACTTTTTACAAATAAAAAACATATTTTGAAATTAAAAAAAAAAATTGTTGCAGTGTCCTTAGTTGTTGTCAAAAGGCTAAACTTATATACATATACTTTTAATTATATCAGTGTTTAGAGATTTGAGTCTTTTTATAAATGATAACTGAAAACTCATTTTATAAAAACAAAAATTTGTTGTGATTGTAAATAAAAAATTCGCTTATATATAATACTTTACTCTATTTCTTTTTTTTTATTTATTTTTTTTTTTTTTATTTAAAAAAAAATTTTTTTTTTTAATTCTTTACCCAACCTGTTCACCACCGGTAGGATTTGATTCAAGGTCACGAGCATGGAGCATTCCAGCGAGGATCTAACTTGCTTTTCAATAGTAATGAATCTGCAAGACTAGCTTGCTAACTATTGCACCACAACAAGACGCCTCTTTATTTTTCTGTTTTTAATAGGTGATGCTTAGTTTTAAAATTCTGAGATTATAAAGGATTCTAAGTGTTCCTTTAATTTAAACTGACACAATGAAAGTAAGCCTGCAAGTATAGCATTGCAGAAGGAGATGAATTTTGGTTTGTGGGAGTCATAATATGTTACACAGTTAGGGGTTTAACTTGGACACTTGTCTAAATAACAGCTTTATCAGGATATTTTGACTTTAGTGAAGAGATAATACACATGTATCTCCGGGCATGGGGGGGGTCACTTGCTCCTTCTGTTGTGGCATGATTGGCTCTGTGGAAGGAAAATCAGAAGAAATCAAATCTTTTTATAAGTTTAAAAAGTTTTTATAACTCAATATTGATTTCTTTAATTTATAAAACATTGTAAAAGGAATTTGATTGATGAATATCTCTCTGAGATAAGATCACTCTCTTTTTTTAAATTTGTTTATTTCCTTTTTTAAATATAGACATTTTCTTCTTCAATTATATTTGAGATTTATATTCCCTCACTACCCCCCTCCTCAGTGTCTCCAAACACAAACTTAGGACTCTATAATCAATTTTAACTGACTGGCTTTATCCAATTATCTCTCTCTCTCTATATATATATATATATATATATATATATATATGAAATAAGAAATCATTTAAAAATGATTTTCTTAATTCAAGTACTCAAACACTGGCCAGTAGAGCAGAATAAAATATAAGTAATGAAGTCAGCATGAGATGGTAAGATAACAGTGTGTATGTATGTGTATATAAAAGGACTTTTCTTAATCTATCCTGTGTCATCAGAGATAGGTTTACATTTACGACTTAACAAATGCTGCACTTTGAAAATAGCTAATACAATGATGAACCTAATGCCCTTTATGTTACACAAGTGGAATATACACTACACCAACATTCTTTTCAACTTGGAAATATTATGTATGACAAAACATTCACATACAGATACTACAAGACCCTTAAAAGAGTGATGTGTAATAGGCAGAGTGTATAGATACTACACTGATCTAAGGCAGAAGTGATGGTCTATATGTAAATAATGCAATTTTGATGTAGTATGATAGTGTATGTATGTGTGTATATACAGGGAAAAGTATGTGTGTGTGTGTGTGTGTGTACGTGTGTATGTATGTGTGTGTGTATGTATGTATATATATGTATATATATATATACACACACACACACACACACTTTTTCCTGTTCAACATCTCCATTAAATAGTAATCAAACAAAAATAAACCAAGACTGGTTAATTCAGAAGCCATTTTCAATGTGAGCAACACAGAATAATCTTACACTAAGTAAAAAGTAAAAGTGCTCAATTATCTAGACACACCCATGATCTATATTGACTCTTGATTTCTTATACTACATTTACATGATTTATAAATAGAAAAAAAAAATCTATTATTTCAAGCCTACACCAAACAGCAAGTGAGAATAAGGCTACATCCAGACCACAGCTGTTAAGCATAGGCCAGTCAGCCTGCTTGCTTTGCTGGCAAGTACATAGCAACAATCCCATTGATTTAACTGATCAGGCTGGCATCAACAACCATGATGATGATGAAGAACTGACACACACATTGGGTTTACATTTTCAACCAAAATCACATAGACAATCTTATCATGGCTAGTTCTTTGTTATTCATTTATTTTTTTTTTTTTTATTTTTAAGTAGTAGATTAAACTGGTTTTTGATAATTATGTGTGTGTGTGTGTGCACTAGATGACTCATGAACCCATTAGGTTCCTATTGTAACAGTGGTCCATGATGATAGTGATGCTTCTATTTAGTAAAGAGTGAACATTTCTAATTAGCATTTCAGCTGTTCATTATGATATTGATGCTTCTATTTAAGAAGGATTTTAATTAGCATTTCATAGTTATCTCCACTATGTAGAGAATGTGGAGGATTAAAAAAATAACATGCAGCACAAATGCTGACTTCACAAAAATTATCATTCTGTTGCAAATTCGACTGGAAATTGTTTTATTCTCTCAAAGCATTTTTAAGTTTGCTGCTCTAATAAGAATATTTTTGCTGGGTCATACACACACACAATTTTAGTAATAGATAGATGTGTATATATGGTGGTTAGACTCAATTCTCTAGCCTTGTTGAGAAAGATATCACTGAATTCAAAATCAAGGGTGTGGAACACATTCAGCTGGGGGGGGGGGGGCTCTCAAATAGAAACATTTTGACAACTTGCAAGTTAAGTGTGGTAACACAAGCAGTACCCTTAAGTCAAAACAACCACAATGCCATCAACATTTATGGGGTAGCACTTCCTTGTTATGTGTGACAAAAAGGTATGATGATGCATGTGTACATATTAAACTCTTGCATAGCATAAAGATAAAAACATTTTAAAAAACTCTGTAGAAATAAAGTAAGATAATATGCATTTGATAGTCTTTGGAAAAGTGACTTGGATATTGTGAAATTTCTTTACTATCCCTATAAGTATATATTTTAATATTAACATTATAAAAATAAAAAAAGCCCAATATCAAACTGTATTTATGAAATGCTTTTTTTTTCTACCCTAAATAGTGTCAAAACAAAACAATTTCCATAATAGTTAGAAAATGTTAAAAGTTAATCTTAGCTTTAGAAGGTCATAAGAAAATAAGCCTTTTTGACACTAATGCATTTTAAATGCTTTTCTATTACAAAAAGAAATATATAAACATTACGTCCTGTAATACAGCTTAAAATATCTCCAATGCTCATACAAGGTATTTTGAAAAATAATAATAATAATAATTCTAGTGTTTCTACATTGATTACTTTTTCTTTTTTTTTTACATGTATAATAAAATGAAAAGTCTATAAAAATGCACACTATTAGCTAATATATTCCATTTTCTATCCACAATAAAAAAAATACTATACACCAATTATTTACATAATTTAATAAAGATTTTCATTTTCAGACATGTTATGAAGAAAAATTAATAAGAAAAACAAACTTTAAAATAATATCTTTAAAAATAACTTGTTGATTACTATATTTATATTATTATGGTTAGGATAGATACACGCCATGACTATCAATCATATAGAAATCTGATCTCTCTGATAAAATAAAGCAAAGATTCTTCCAAGTTGTAACCATGTCAGTTTTACTGTATGGCTGCACCACTTGGACTGATGCTTAGAGTAAATGTTAAATGGGAACTACACAAAGACGCTGCATGCTGTCTTGAACAAATCATAGAAGTAGAACCCCACAAGAAAGCAGCTTTTCAACCAATGGCCTTCTATCACACAAACCAACCGAGTAAGACAAACAAGATATGCTGGAAAATGCAAGGACAAACTCATTCATTGGCATTCTCCTGTGGACACCTACACATGGACATGCCATTGTAGGCCAACAAGCAAAAACCTACATCAATCAGCTCTGTGTAGATTCTAGATGCTGCACAGAGAACATACAAGGGGTGATGACTGATAGGGACAGTTGCAAGAAAGAGTCATGGGTATCCTTGCTTTCTGTGCAACCTGATGATGAGATACATGTAGTTATAATCTATGGCATCTGAGTAAACATTAGTTTAGCAAATATTGGATATAATATGATAGAATATTTGGATATAAGACCTGGGAGATATTTTGGGGCTATTTTATAGAGGAGGAGAAGGCATGTATGCCATCAAACAGAACACTACTCTAAATCTATTCAAAAAGAATGATATTATAAGACCTCAAGATATTTTAATGTGTATGACAACATAATGCAACATAATAACCATGGGTTACTTGGTATGCAAATGTAGCAAAATTCAACTAATCTTATTGGAGCTGAGGATCAGCAAGTAAATATTTTTTTAAATTACTGATACAAAAAGGTGTAGGAGGCTAGTTTTTTTTTTTTTTTTATTTGTTTGTTTATTTTTTTGGGGGGAGGGGTCATCCAACTAAGGAACTGGTGTCAACAGTTCTGATCGGAAGATTTAATCCACTTAGCTTGTTTGCCTACTAATAATCCACTTATCCAGCTACTAAATGACAATTCAACACTTTCAAAATGTCATTTGGCCCAACAAGTTATGATAAAGAAATTTATTAAAAAAATAAAAAATAAAAAAAAACTTAAGCCATATCACTTTACACAGATCATAAAAAAGGAGTAAACACACACACTCAAAAAATCTAAAAGAATTTATTTTTCATCTTTGAGGAATGTTCTTGCATTAGTTTCTGCTTCTTTTTTTTCTTCTCTCTCCATTCAATTATATACACATAGAAATCAGGTAGTAAAAAGTAGATATTCAGAAAACATACTAATTGAAAATAAAATTTCAATATCCTAAAAGACAATGTCAGTTTTGAGCTTGGTAGAATATGTGCATGGCATCTGAATACTATTGATACAACTCTTATTTTGGAACTTATGCAGTGTACATATATAGAGCTGTTGATGGATTGATTTTAACAGCATGTTAACCTGTCTAAGGTTATTTTATACCTAGGGGTTAGGGAATCACATTCTGCCATATAATAGCTAAATAAAGAGAATGGAATCATCTGGTTTGCTTCTTTTTTTTGGGGGGGGGGGGGGTATAATAATGTCTGACAAAACCTTGGAAGAGAGAAACTAGATCTCACAGACTTGTTAATTCAACCTAGCAATTGCTAATTACTGTTCACCTTGTATCTTAGCTTAGTAAAACTTTTTTCTCCTATCCTTAATACTTGTTGTGTTTCTTATTATTTCTCTGTTAACTCTGATACTAGAGTTACAACACATTCATATTTACATTTTTTATGCAGTCAAAGGGTTTTGTGGGGATTAAACAGATCTATTTGACCTCTAGATGGGACCCTAACACTCCGGGTCAGAGTGAACCTGGTTGTAATGGCAACAAAGGAGTACTCCACACTCCCCAGAGTTCCAGAACTGGAGCATCACCATCAAATGCAGTTTAGTATCATACCTAGAACAACACCTTGGGAAGGGGGGGGGGTTCTTACCACTATGTAGGGCATATTCTAACCTCCTGCCAACAGAGGAGATCATCAGCCAATTCTGATTGTTTGTTTTTGTTTTATTTTTTTTTAAATACAAAGAAAATTTAATGCCAGTCTTCTGCCTGATAATATCAAAATGGTAAATGCTAAAAAGAATGCAGCCTTTTTAAAATTGTGTAATAGAAATCTTTTTGTTTCTTTTAACCAGGATGTAAACAAAGGAATTAAACTAGAAGACTAAAATATTGCACTGTGCCACTAAAATTACAAAACCAATTTATCCTATAATATAAGACTTACTTCTAATTCTTAACTCTTTTCACATCCATTTATCTTTTTCTCAGACCAAATTAACTAAAAGGATATAAATTAGTAATGTAAAAAAAGGATCTTTTTTTTTTCTTCTAAGTGTATAGAATGATCTTGTCTTTCATACTTAAAAATCTTTATTTAAAACCATTACTAATCTTTTACTGTTATCTCATCTTAGTTTTAGTTGGTGTTCATCCCCAACCACTTAAGACCATTATTCCTCAGCAAACAAATACATGTAGGAAATAATCTGTTAATATAGGATTGGCTTCCTCAGGCAAAAAAAAAAAAAAAAGAGGATTCAAGTTAGAGCATCTCCAAGAGATTATTCTTTGTTTTCGATCCATGATCGTTACTAATGGTTGTCGACTGAGTAGTTGCGATGAAAAGAATGCAAATCAAAGATTTATAATGATTAACAATGCTTCATCTAATAAAAATTCAAGATAATATTACTACTGATACAACTCCTGTATGTAAAACAATGATATCAAATGTGGTACTAAGAGCTTATTTTTTTATTTCTGCTTCACAGTATTTATTAATAACAGTTTTGAGTACTTGTGATAACAAGCAACTAAAATTAGATGAAAGAATTACAAGTAAAAAAAAAAAAAAATTTTTTTAAATGATAAAAAAAAAAAAAAAAAAAAAAATAAAAAAAATCAGTAATGGTCAATAATATGGTTCTTTAGTAATATCTTTAGTAAAAAAAAAATGTTAAATGGTGACCAAAGATTGATGATCAATATATCATATGCATTAAAAAGCAATTAAAATCAAAGAAATATCAGTAAAAAATTATTAATGATTGACAATGCTTTATCTAATAAACTAGCAGTACCTGTGGAAAAATCTTTTAAATAATTAAAGGGGAATAATATACACTAAACAAACTTTACTTTTTATTAATCAGTTCAATAGTACTAACTAAAGTATTCATTTCTTTCTTTTACTAATTTCTATATCTTTCCATTTCTTAATCTTTTTCTTCCTTCTATTGAAGCAGACAATAAGCATCTGATGTATAGCATTATCACTTCCTCTTCTCTTTTTTCCTTTTCCTCCATTTTTTCATATTATATTTGCTTTATTTTTCCCTTCTAACATTTAGCATGTTCTTTTTACTTCCCTTTCTTTTCTCACAATCAAAACAGAATAGTTGATTATATATCTGAGGTGATAACAGGGTGTAACATTAGAACACATGCTTCATTCTTGTCTTATTCTGTTGTTATTATTATAGATAATAAAAATCAATATAATGATAATCTTCAAGATTTTTCTCCACAGTTCAGCTGTTACTTTTTAATCAACAATAAAATAGTAAGTGAACAGATATTAAAACCAAAACAAACAAAAAATACTAAAATTATAATAAAGTACAAGTGACCCATATCAAATTGGTGAGAGAGTCTGCAATACGGAAATGTGCATAATTTGTTTAAATGAAGAAAAAAAGAAAGAAAAAAAGGGAGGAAGTCTTAATTGGGAATAAATAAGTAGCTAACTTTTTGCGGTGTGGAGAAAGGGAATTCAAAATTAATTTGGGTGAAGAGGTTAAAAGTACGAACTTATCTAAAAAGAACATGTTGAAGCCGACAATTTGATAACAACAGGACCATCAATTTTTCTTAGGGAGGAATTACTAGGATGAGTCAAAAGTTTTGCAAGATTTTGATAACATGAGGCATAATTCAGCAGCTCTGGATACTTTTGCCAAGTTTGTAAAGGTGATGAACCACATTGGACTATCAGATGCCAAGCTCGCCTGACAGATTTCAAGTTTGCCTTTATAGCTTAGAAGTAGCAAATTGAAATAAAGCATTAAAAGATTGTTCTACTAGGGTGAGTCAAAAGTTTTGCAATATTTTGGTAACATGAGACATAATTCAGCTGCCCTGAATGCTTTTGCCAAAGAGTTGAAGATGACGAGCCGCATTGGACTGTGATGTGCCAAGCTCTTCCACAGCTTGAAGTGTTTTGGTCATGTGATATACATGCCACAAACTAGCATGTACCAAAATATTGCAAAACTTTTGACTCACAAAATTTTTTAAAAATTGAATGAGTTATAAAAAATATCTAAAGTAAATATACAATATCAAATTATACATAAAACAATTTGATGTTAATATAGACATTGAATTATAAAAAGCAAAAGACTTGAAAATCTTTTTATTAAGATTAAACTGAGGTAAAACTTATTTACTAAACTTTGCTGCGTCTGACACGCTGGCCTTAGGTTGCCTCTTGTACCTACTGTTCGTTAGTGGTTACCCATCTAAGTACTTAGACTCATAATTCTTATGGTGTAACTGTTATCATTATAGGAAATGGAATCAGTGACTAGAGTTCAAATTCTGGACATGGTTGTATGCGTCTGACATTGTGCTAATGCCCTTGGGAAAGGTATGAATCTATCCCTTCTTGCTCCCACCTATGGATAAATAACATGGCAAACTGGGTTCTCTAGCCTTTGTAAAGTAACCAATCTAGGAGAAGGAAAACTGAATTCAAATCAGCTGTACTCTGATTAACAAATTGACCATGTGTCAGATCCTGCTTATGGTAGAAGTGTTGTGTAAATACACACTTAGACTCATCACTGCTTAACTTTGGTGATATAGAAAAAATCTGAGCTTTCAGTGTGACTTAACTATGGAGGGGGGGGGCTTAAGGTTAGTAATAGAATGAAAGGAGTGAATTGAGCTTAAGCTCCAGTTTGCATTCACCTTACAAATGCCTTGGAAAATGCATGAATCTACTTCTCCCTCAGTTTAAGGCAGTTGGAGATCTTTAGCTTTATAAAATGGCAATCCATCTTTGGTGTCCCATAATGTCAATTCAGAGACTGCTCCTTGCTGTTGATGCCATGTAACTCAGTATAACCTGTCACTCTTGTTGTGTTGAGAGATGCCATGAAAAGGAATTACCCAGCACAGCACCCAAGCAACCTAAAAAGTTATGAGAAACACTCAATCCATTTAAACAGAATTGCTAATACCAAGAAATATATCTCAGCAGTAAACCAGGGAGTTTGTTTTGATTTTTTAACTTTTTTGTTTGTTTGTTTAACTTCATGTGTATTTGCTTAGATATAATACACAGGCCTCAGGTTGCTTACAGTACCTGCTATTGCTTAAGTGGTCAACCAACTGAGTATTGAACAGGCTCATCACTGCTTAACTTCAGTGATCTAGCGGAAACCAGTACTTTCAGGATGACTTGACCATAACCTTTATTTGTTGGTGTTTTTAAAAATATGACCAAAGAGATTCTGTCAAATAAACTATTTCTATAACAATAATATTGCAACAAGATAAATTTTTGTTGAATGAATTGAATGAGAATGTTCAAAGTACAGGCCAGGTGTTGCAAAATATACATTTCATATTGACAAAAAAACAAATATGTCCTTTTGTCATATGAATTTGGGAACAGAACAAAGGGACAGAAGTTTCCTTGGGAAATTCATTTGTAAATATAAATAAAAAACAATTTATTCTAAAAGAATGGTAGGGAAAAATGTTACATATTTATACATTACATACAGAGGCTAAAGAAGTTTTCTAAATGGGAAATCTTCTACATAGTTATTAAGCTTACGTCTTATATTCATATAATTTGCATTATGATTAATTGGAAATAAATAAGAGGATGCAATTTATAATTAGCATTCTACAGTTATCTCCCTTGAGAAATAATAATCAGGATGAGCATAAACACAACAGTATTCCCACTATTGTCGATTTATAAATTGAATTAGAATTTGCTTCCCAAAGTTAGACCATTTTAATACTATTACAAAATCAATAACTGTGCTACTATGTATTACTTGTAACTGTGATACAGTAATATAAATAACAAAAATATAATCAATAATATGAGGGTCATTCAATAAATAAGGTAATTTTTTACGAAGAAATTGGCAAAAAGGAAATTGCACCTTTTTCAAGAAAATCAAGTGATGGGTTCTTTCATGTTCCAGAAGACTATCAGCATTACCTTCTTTACTGATTACTGTGCCTGGAACTTTTTCTTTACTGGAGAGTCAATGTGTTTCCACTCCATTGAATGTCTTCTCTTTCAACTCAGGCTCATAGTGGGAAACACCTTTTTAGTCCATTTGTAAACATTTTGTTGACTAAAACATACATTCTGCCACCATGGTATGAGCTACTCAAGCACCAAAAATTTGATGACAGACCTCTTTTCAAGCTGGGAGCATTCTGATTTGCTGCCATTTTGAATAACCCCAAAACAAATATTTTTGTAAGCTTAAAATAGTTTTTGCTATAAACCAATCCCCAAAAAATACAGAGTTAATATTTATAGAAAAAATTCTGGAAAAGTTTTTACCCCCCCCCCTCCTTAAATCTCCCTATTTATTGTATGATCCTTGTGGTTGGGTTTTACGACATTGGGTCATTCTACACCAATGACATTTTTAGTTCATTCATTCTTGATGGGTTCAACAATTTGTTTTAAACACATTTTTTTCTTTTTCACCCATAGATGGGACACTAGCAGGTAGTACCACTCTGGGTCTGAGTAGTCCCGGAACCAATGATGAAGGGGTATGACCCTGGTATAATATAGATACTGTACTAAAGTTTTGCATTAAATATTAGTAAAAATTGAATGGAAAAATGGCATGTCCCTCCCCCCCCCCATTCTGCATGGTCGGGATTCAGATTTATCCTAGGTTGGTTGCCTAATTATGATTGCATTATCACTAGGGAGTACACATAAGGGTATTAGTGAAAAGTGAATGCAAACAGACGTGACCAGAATTTGAACTCTCCGCATCAATTCCATTTTCTATACCAATAACCATTAGCACTGTTGCACCTCAGATTTTTTTAGGAGGTAGGAATGAGTCTTAGAGTAATGACCCTCAAATTCAGTTTAGAAAATGTTATCTATTTGATTATACCTAACCTTCTATAAAATATGCTATTATAAAACAAAGGACTCGGCTTGCTTACAGTACCTGCAGTTGCTTAAGTGGTCATCCAATTAAGTACTGAACAGGCTGCTTAACTTTGGTGATCTAGCAGGAACAGTTGGTTTCAGCATGACTTGACCATAATTTGTATTATTGTGTGATTATCATTCTTGTGTGAAAATCTTTTCTAGAACTTTGTAGATAAATAGTTTATAATTTAAATGAGTAACATTTAAGAGACATAATTCTGTTTGATTAGTTACATGTTGCAGCCACATGGCTTCCTACTGTTAGAGAAACCTCCTCCTCCCCTTCCCATAAAAATGCAAACCGAATTTAGTCTCAGCCGATAGAGCATTCAACTAAGATCCACATGGTTCTGGGATTAATACCGGCCCTCGCCAACTCAGCATATGAGTAGCACAGGGATCTGTGTGGTAAAATGAGAAGCTGATTGTAGGTGTAGCGCTCCACCTCAGACACCAAAATAATCTTTATGGTTTAGTGCTAGTGAAAAGGGTATAGACTCCTTCGCTATCTAGCTGATACCGACTTTAGGCCACCCTGACGACTTTACTTACTTTTACTTATATGAAACTATTTGACCCTCTGTTGAGGACAGACAGACAAATTCTTTGTGATTATTGGCATAAATAATTCAGAAAATGAGTAAGTAAGATAAGCGCTAAAGAAATGGATGCAGATTAAAAATTGTTAAAATTTTAGGATATGTTTATATTTCTAATATGAGTATAAAATATACAAACAAGTAAAATGATTCATTGATTTTTTTTTTTTTTTTTTTTTAAATTAAAATTTAGTCTGAACAGTGTCTCACACAACAATACACTTTTTTTTACAGTTGGGTTATACCAAATTGATTATACATAACCACTAGATATATTTTCCTACCTCACACCTTCCACTTCCTATATTGTGTGGCATAGAATGCATTCTAATTTTAATACAAAATAAGATTGAGAAAATTTTTCTTAAGCCTCCACTTTATAGAATACAAAGTGATTATTTGAAACAGATTGGGGTGAAAAGTGTCTTATAATATGATGAAAATATTTGAGAGAGTGAGAGAGAGAAATACATGCACAATCAGAGAGGTAAATAAGAATTACTCATAAAACACCTGAAGGTGACAGATAGTAATAATAGTTGTAATACCCTTCAACGGTACTCACCCAAGCATATTAACCTAGTTTATGATGGAGCAGATGTGGTTACACTCACATTCACCATACTGAACAGCAAAAACAGCTGGTGCCAAAATACATTCACCCTATCAATGAACAATGTATTGTTTTGTTTTTTTGTCACCTTTACATAATATGACAGAATCCATGTGTTTGCTATATTTGATGGAATCATGTTTAATTTCAAGAACAAGGAAACCTTACACTTCAACTACCAGAGGAAAAAACAACCCACTGGCATCACGTAAATGTTTTTTTGTTTTTTTTTAAATAATTTACTAACTTGAGATAAGTCTAGTACAAAGTGTAGGACATCCACAGAGGATCACGCTCACTGTATGTATTTACCCAACCCATCCACATGAGTAGGATGCAAGTCATTTTTAAGCATCATTTTTAAGGATTTGAATTTGGTTTGGTTTGTTTTGTTTTGTGGCATATCAACCTCAGTGGGTCATTTAATGCTGACTAAGTTTGAAATAAATTTATTCTTAATGGATACTCAATTTTTTTATAAACTCATGTTTTTCTATTTAACCCATAGATGGGACTCTAACAGGTACTACCACTCCGGGTCAGAGTGGACCTTGGAGCAATGGTGATGAAGGGGTGCTCCACATTCCCCACACCTCCAGAACTGGAACCTCACCATCAGATAGAGTTTAACATCATTCCCAGGACATGAAGACCCTCAGCCACTGCCTTCTAGCACCCATATGATAAAAATGGTTTGGGCTTGCCATAAAGGCAATAGAGTCGGGGCTATCATATAGGTGCTTGGGCTTGACGTGACCAGCTGATTGATTGGAGAGGGCCTCTCCGACCGCCCGTCTAGCCTAAGTAAGGATCTAAGTAGAGCGTGATTTGAACTTGGGTTGTCATGTCAATTTCCTACGATGATAACCATTACACTATGAGTGCCTACACAAGCTCACTGTAATTGTTCTTTAAGATTTGTTTACGATCTTTTCAGAAAAAGTAACAAGAACAGAAAAAATAAAACTTGGAATTTCTATGCTTGTATAAAACTTACAAGTGGAAGAAGCTCAAGGTGACAGGCTATCTTGAAAACTGTTTATATAATGTAGCCTAATGGTTAGCAAGCTAGCTTAGCAGACCATTGTTAGTGAATTTGATTCTCACTGGGTGCCCCATATTTCTAGCCTTGTGCCACATCTAAGCTAAGCTTAGAAAATAACTATATAATAAAGAGATGCTGAAACAATGATTAAGTCCATGTCATGAATATTTGGGAGAAAGGTCAAACTGACATTATTAACTCTTAGTGTGATAGATTGCTCTGTACCAAACATTACAACACAGGATACTCCACAACTATTCTAGTCAAACAATTTTTATTGCTTCCCAAAAAAAAAGAAAAACAAATATAAAGAACACAAGAAGATTACCTTAATGATGCCAATAAAATCAAATTATGTACTTATTTACCAATTCTTTCATATCTAGAAACAACAAGTCCAACATTCAAACAAAAGAGGGACTAACATTTTTGCAGAGTTACATGAACTCAGTCATCTTACTTTTTAATGGTTTCTTTCAGTATTAAAAAAAAAAAAAAAAAAAGAAGAAAGTTGTTTTTATTTCAGACTCACTTAAAGGCTGGCTTTGAGTAATTGATTGATTTTAATGGCATGTCAACTAATCTAGAGTTATTTTATGCCTAGAGGTTAGAGAATCATATTCATTGTACATTCATATTTATTTTTGTGTAGTTGCTTCTTAAGAGGTTTTTTTTTTTTTTTTTTTGGGGGGGGGGGTCACAATTATATTGATTATGAATAATTTTCAAACAGATCTACTTGATCCATAGATAGGACCCTAACAGTTACTATCACTTTGGTCAAAGTGCACCTGGGAGCAATAGCAATGAAGGGGTATTATACACTCCTCAGCACTGGAGCCTTACCATCAGATGCAGTTTAGTATTATATCCAGGACAACATTTTTTTTTTTTTTGGGGGGGGGGGTAACACCTCTGCAGGGGATAAAGTCAGCATATACTAAGCCCTGTTGACAAGGCTAAAAGGCTGGCTTTGATTCAATGTCAAACCACATCCTATTTTTTTAAATTTACTCAATGACCTGTTATAGCCCATTAGCTATCCAGGATGATATTGACACTTCTATTTAGGAAGGAGTGAAGGATTCTAATTAGCATTTCATAAGTTATCCCCATTATAATGAGAATTTGAATGATTTTAAAAATAACATTCAGCATAAATAGTAACCCTATAAAGTAGCAAATTGAATTGGAAATCACTTTATTGTCTAAGCTGGAACAGTCTAAATGTATCACTCTAATAAAATAGTGAATAGTTATTCTTTTCAAGTAATTTGAAAATTTCATTGATGTCTTATTCGGTTTTATAGTGATGAACATAAACTACTAAGTTTGGTTGGGACACGGACACACACACACACACAACACACACACATAAAATGATAATTTTAGTAATATATTGATATAATTAATTACAAATAAGTGGACATATCATATAACTAGCATTAATAGTTATCTCCCTTGAGAAATTATAATGACCAGGGTGAGTCCAAACATTATTATTAAGTTTTGATTTAGACAGAAAATTGCTTTATTCTGTAAGGCACCATTGTGCTAACAAATCTCAATACAATGTGCCATTTTTGCTGTTTATGGTAACATACATACATACATACATACAACAATCAAATCATAATAGAGATATAATACTTGAAAAATGTCTTGATAATTTGACATTCATTGACCTTTCAAATGCCATGGAAAACAATAAGTGCAAAAGAATAGAATCTAATTAAACAGAAGAAAAAAACTTATTAATTTGCTCTTCAAGTAATAACAATGATGTATTATTTTGTTGTAGCCTTCAAAACTGGCATTGTTAGCAAATATGAATACAAGACTATAAAATACCACAAAAGACTATGTTGTGTGTTCATATTAAAGAAAAGTTTTACATTTCTCGAAGTTGGGTTTTTTTTTTTTTTTTTTTTTTTTGGGGGGGGGGCTAACATGCTGAACTGCAACAACATAGTAAGCGAGTTCAATCTCTATTCACTCTAATATGTTTACTTTCAGACTAATATGCTTGCGAAAAGTATGAACCCTCTCATTCCTCTAGGTATGGGTTAAATAGTACCACTACTGTTTGTCCATAAGGATGGCTTTGGCATAAAATTTGATTCTCACCGGGTTTACATATAGGTTGGGATTATTTTCCTTGATTATTGTCATCAAATTTCCCTTAGTTGTAATTATTTTACAAGAAAATTCTCAGAAATACCAAAAAAATAGGAAATTTCTCAGAATTCTGCTTTTCCTTGATTTAATATCCAATTTTGTGATTAGTCCTTAGACTTTTTACTGCAACTAAGAGAATTTTTACAACAATAATCAATGAAAATAATCACTTCCTATGTGTATCTAAACTACTGAAGCTTCATTAAAATTTGTGACAGTAATAAAAAATATGGTTCAGTTTTTTCAGTTTTGTTTTTTTGTCCAATACTGTAATAGGCTGAGAAATGTTATCACTTGTTGATTGGAGATGAGCCAGTGAAAATATCTTTAACTGTTACTTGAAAAGGATAAGTACAAAGTTAGAGAAGAAAGAAGAAGAATCTTTTCTGGGGAAATTAGAGAGAGAGAAGAGAGATAAAGATACAATTTGTAATGCTTCTGTTGATATAAAATGAGATCCAACATGTTGAGTAAATATCTTATTATATAACTAAATAAGCACTAAGTAGTGGAAATATACTTAAAAAAAACACAAAGCATAACAGTCACACATGACAGAATAAACAGAACAAGGTCAGGCGCAGTCACAATTACAAGCAAAACTTAATTTATATTTCAGTCAAAGTTTACCACCACTCTGTATGTGTGTGTGTGTGTGTGTGTGTGTGTACAAGAGTGTGTGATAGGATGGAGGAGGAGAGGAAATATTTAAGGAGTCACAATGATTAAGTTAGAAAATATAAATTCGGTATTCAAGTTTTCAAAAAATGTTTTACTGTCAGAAGTTTATGTAGAAAATGAGCAATTACCGAATCTTGTAAGCTGATTATTTTTTTTTTATAAAGTACACAGGTCAAATCATTTATTTATTTATTTTTGCAATGAAATTTTGAGGTACACAATGATTCCAAGGAATTTTTTTTCAAATACACATTTTTATTATTGTAAAAGTAGCTGTTAAAGATTCTGAAATTCTAGTAAAGTAATATTTTATATATTCCATCAAAATTCCATCACTTAATTTTTTTTTTTTTTTTTTTTTTTTTTTTTAATTCTTCTTTACTATGTTTTTCTCTAAAAGAATTCAGTTTTTCATTAAATGAAAACACAAGTTACTTTTTTTTTTAAATGAATTTTTAATTCATAAGTGATTTTAGAAAATTTTAAATAATGGATTGGATATTATGTTATGAATAACCAACATTGCTGATAATTTCAATATACTGTATATACCCGCATATCAGGTGACTTTCTGAGACCTAAATTTTAGCCTGATATTAGGGAATTGCACCACACATGAGATACAAATTTTGTGTGAGTTAACGGTTGGCAAAGGCTAGGCCTAGGCAAACTAGTAGGTCTACAATTTCCAACTACAAAAGGTCACAATTTAGCTCCAAAATTTGCATGATATGTGAGTACATATATGGTAAAAGTCTTCATATCAAACTTTCCACACTCAAAAAAGCAGGGTTCATTCAAATAGACTAGTAGACGAAAAGAATCTGATTTTAGTAGACTTGTACGTTAATGTAACAACAGCAAATATACTGATTTTTTTTATATATACACACTGAAACCAGATGTTATTGGATTTATCTAAATTTATTTATAATGATCCATATTATTGTAACATAGCAAAATTATTGCTTGCAAGTTTAGGGAATAAAGCAATTTTCAGTCTAATTTGTAACTTCTGTGATAATAGTGTCACTGTATATTAATTATAATATCTGTATATTACTAACATACTTGTTTGTATATATGTATGTAACCATAACCCAGCAACATCACATCAAAGCAAGTTATTATTATTATTATAGAAAATATACTTAGATGCTCTTAGATATTGCATCATTTCTTAAAAAACATTTAAATGTAGGTTTAATTCATAACACTTGAAATGGTGTGGAAAATGATAAGTTATTAGTGGAAAATTGGCTGGCAGAGTTCAAATTTTGGCTACGGTTTGCTTGCATTCACCTTGCAATAATACTCTTAATTATAGCTTGAATTAATCTGGATTTCCCTCAAGCTATAGTAGGAAAGACTGAGTTCTCTAGCCTAAATAGGCAACCAGTCTAGAAGTAGAACATTGAATTCAAAACCAAGATCTGGAATCTTTAAGGCAGTCCAACATTGTTCAACCTCATTCTGTGTGTCAAGCTAGATCAGCCTTTACCCTTTCCTTTAATATTATTGGGGATGTAAATAAAGGAGACTTGTTGCATGCCAATTGTTGGTCTCCCATACAACCTTATAGTCACTCAAGACTAACTGATTCTACCTTCAATAACAATGTTTAAAATTCAGTATCATTAATTTTTTTAAATGCATTAATTATGAAAACAATTATTTACATACTAATTTAATGTTTTCTTTTTTCTTTTTCACTACTTATATGTTTTTACCATAAGGAGAAAACAATACACACACGCACCCATGTATATATGAAGTCTCTTTTGAAAATACTATTCATAGTAGGTAACATTCCTGACTAAATTTGAGTGAATGCTTACTTAGATAAAAACAGTTAAGAGTGATACAATAATTCACTATACATTGTGACTAATCACAGCTTCTATAGAAACCTTATGTAATTCAATCTATTGGCAATATTTTAGTTGATAGAAACTTATTTAAAAGAAAAGAAAAATAGCAAAATTTGAAG
>CM042140.1:126124319-126167554 GCA_023376005.1 Doryteuthis pealeii
TATGCCCAGAGGGTGTTTATATTTGCTAGTTTTTTTTCTAAATTATAAAAATAAAAACTTGATCTCTTTTTTGAAATGTGAAAGCAGAGAGAATAAACCAAACCAAAGAGCCTAAACACTAAAAAACGAACACCGTTGTCTATTAGCCTTGACTAGAAGGCAAACTTTTCAAGACAATGAATAAACTTAATTTTCCTGAGCAGTAAAATGAAAATTCCCCACTGTATTTTGTGTATCTGCTGTCAGTAGGTGAACAGAAAGGCCAAGAACAAAAGAAATGAAAACATTTTGTCTAATGCATGGCAGATTTTGTTTTTCAAATCAACAGAATGGAAATGGAAGAAATTAGAACAAGGGTCAATATCCAGTATTCAAAATTCATTAAACATCTATCAAATGTATAAAACAATGTTGCACATGTAGTGTAGAAAAACCACATATGCTTTGTATATTTTTCAACACTTTCTATTATTTACATTAGTTAAATATATCGGCCATATGATTTTCATTATATATATATATATATATATATATATATATATATAATAAACCATCCACAGATACTGTGTTTCGATGTTTCACATCTCATCAGTATGGCTAGACACAGCAACTACTTCTGACCTATAAGTAGAAAGCCAGTTGGCAAAAAATCATTATTTCATATATTTTGGAAAAAAAAAATTTTTTTCAAAATATATTTATATGGTGGACCAGTTGACATATCTAAGCACATATATATATATATATATATATATATATATGCATATTTTGGATATGCCTGTGTTCTTCATAAGCGTAAACTGTTAGATATTAGAATTACATATAAATTTTTGCATATATTGTCCATATACTCTGTTCTAATATACCAACTGGCCCATATATATATATATATATATATATATATATATATATATATATATATATATATATAAACCAATTCCTTAAAGGAATATTTTAGGGTTCTATGATTAGAAAGATTTTTAAATTTAGTATAGATATATATTTCAGTAAAACAAATACTGCACTACGATTTCTGTCAATAAGACTATATAAAAGAATAAAAAAGCACAAATATCAATAAATAAGTACTCCTTGTATCTCCCCTACCGCTTATCCATTTTCTTTTATATCAATTATATGTTTTACCTAACCCCTCCATCACAGGCAGGATTGGTACATGGTCAATTTTAAGTGGAGTAAAGCTGGTTTGAATTTCCCAAGTTGAGCACAAAGTGAAATGTAAACAGCCTTGTCCAGGATTTTTAACTCAAATTCTATTTCCTCCAATGTTAATCATTACACTAAGAATTTGACTTAGAATGTATATATTTTAAAAAAGTCGTCATCGGGTGGCCTAAAGTCAGTATCAGCCAGACAGCGAGGGAGTCTATCTCCTTTTCACTAGCACTAGACCAAGGAGATTGATTTGGCTTTTGAGGTGGAATGCCACACCTACCATCAGTTCTTTACTTTACCACATAGATTCCTGTGCTACTCACACACTGAGTTGGTGGGGGCAGGTATCGAACCAGGAACCTTGTGGTTCTTAGGCAGACACTCTACTGACTGAGCTAAGCCAGCTGTTAAAATTGGCTAATTTCCATCAAACATAAAATTTGAAGACAAGAAAGCCAGGATGACCAGAAAACTTTCCTATTGAAATGTTACAAAAACAGAAAACTGTTAGCAATTAGAGAAAGGGAGTGTTCAATATTTTCTTTCTCTCAGGCTAAACATTAAAGCAATTATTTTTGTAGCCTCCTTAATTTAACACAATTCAATATTTTTTATAAAAATAATTCTCTTGGAATACATTAACCAAAATGCAGTTATCAAAACAGCAAAGATAATATATATCTATAACCTGCAAACTCCTTGTGGATCATCGGCCACACCCTCAACACATCATACTGTGGTTTCAGTAGCAAGTAGCTTTTATGGGGGTAGAGTTACTAGCTTTATGCTCACCTGGTTTTAAATCCAGATTTGTCTTTCTCCTAAACTAGTTGCCAACCAAGATTAGAGAGGCCAATCTGCTCTTCTATTTTACCCGTACCTACAGCATTAGTGCAAAAGACTGTAAACTGTTCCAGCCGTAATATGGTGGTAGACTTGCTAGCCCAATGGTCACTTGGTTTTGAATCAAGATTTGTCCTCTCCTAAACTGGTTACCAATCAAAATCATAAAGGCCAAACAGCTCTTCTATTTTACCTATATCTACTGCATTAGTGCAAAATGAACACAACCTGTCTCAGCCAGAATTTGATCTCAGTTTGATGATTCAATTTTTCATGCCATTATAAGCTGAGATAACTGCACTTTCAAAGATGAGAATCCTGGTCCAAATAATTAGTGAAACACAAAAAAATTCATTACTTTAGAAAACAACTGCTTAGACTTGAAACCAACTTACTAACCATAAAAGAAATGACAGAAAGATTTAGAAATAATTGACCAGTGGCATTATCTTTCATTCTGCTTATTGGAAGATATTAAATGAGGCCTGATCATTCTGATGGGTTTTTCCTTTTTTTTTTTTTTTTTTTTTTGAGAATGAAAGGATATCAAACAATATGGATGGAAACATGAACGCAAGCCTTCCTGCATTATGGCATAATACCAATCATGCTAAAAGTCTAATTACTAAGAAGAGAAGGGAGTAAAAGTGATACTATAGAAATTTCCTTCTTCTAGCTTAATTTTGTATACAATAATCTATAAAGAGGCAGTATCTATTTACCCAACCTGTTTGCTACAGCTAAGATGTGACACAAGGCCACAAATATGGAGTATCCAGTGGGGATTGGACTGGTTATGCAGTATTAATGGATCAGCAAGACTAGCTTGCTAACCATTATACCAGTGTATGAAGAGGGTGATTGAGGTGATGAATTTAATTCTGAGACAGAAATGGTAGTAGAGAGAGCAGAGAGAGAGAGAGAGCAGAGAGAGAGAGAGAGCAGAGAGAGAGAGAGAGAGAGAGACATTTTTTTCTCTTTAAATTGCAAACAACATTATTTCAACATAGAAACTTGCAGAGACATTTATCACTCATATTCCACAATTTAAACAACTATTAAAATTGAATTATATTAAAGACAATAAAAAACAACTTGGAGGTTTGATAAAATCTAGGATTTGAAAAAAAAGGAAAAATATACAAATTCTTAAAGAATAAAACAATTTTCAAATTACTCATCCTAAACTGTGTAGAGGAAATGATATCAACAGATAGTTCAACCAACTTGCAAATAGTAATAATAAAATCTGAAGTATTCTTCCCCACCCACCCCAAGGAAAGCAAAGTGATAAAAACGACAGCATTAAAAGATGAGAACAGTGCAACCACCATCACAAACATGGGCTTCTTTTCTGAAGTCATAAGTCATGTTTGAAAAGGAAGGTTTTTTTTTCTTCTTTAAACACACCATTCATAGTCCTCTGGCACTTTTATAGGTCAGTGCATGACTTCTCATTCATAGAAAAATATTCAGTTGCTCCCCCAACCCCAAATATTCAAATCTTCTTAAGTTTAATAGAAGCAGAGAAAAAAAAACTATTTAGAATTTGAATAGAGAAGCCACAAAAGCTGAAGAGCAAATAAGTGGGGAAAAATGTCATTAAAAAGATAAATTATGATGTTTGATATATATTCACTTGAAGTAGTCATGTGATTATTTTAGATAAAATAAAAATGCAATGAAATAGTGTCATCTGGGAGGTAACAAAAATGAGGTATGTATCTTAAACTATGCAATCATATCTAAAAAGTAACCCTGTGCCCAAAATACCATTATAAAGCTTCCCTACAGCTCCACTTATCTTTGAAAGATGAGATTAAGCCTCACTCAATTGGAGTCATGAACACAAGCCTATCTATATTCTAACCTAATACCAATCTGATTATAAAGGGAAAAAAGTGAAAGCTATATTATACAAACTTTCTTTTATTAAGCTTAGTTTGGCACAAGACTAGCAATATGTGACACGTAGTGAAAATCAAAATGATTAGCAATGGCCTGCTAGACTGCCTCTAATTATTACACTATG
Source organism: Doryteuthis pealeii (assembly GCA_023376005.1). Lineage (NCBI taxonomy): Eukaryota > Metazoa > Mollusca > Cephalopoda > Myopsida > Loliginidae > Doryteuthis > Doryteuthis pealeii. Next base: position 126,128,371 of record CM042140.1, read on the forward strand.
TAAATGCACACAAAGGTGATATTACACAAATTTCCTTCCTTGTAGTTTAATTATGTATGCAAGTAATAATCTCATAAACTACTTATACTGTCTCATGTGGTGTAATGGTTAGAAAGCCAGATTAGCAGACCATTGTTAGTGAGTTTGATTCTCACTGAGCACTCCATACATCTGGCCCTGTGCCACAACTAAGCTAAGCTTAGTAAATAACTATACTGTCAGAGATTTGGAGGATGAAAAGGAGGATAAGGTAGAGGGTAATGAGAAGAAAGAAAAAAATATAAAAGGAAGCATTAAACTAATTTTTCATCTGAATTTATTGAATATTTTACAAGTATGTATTTACCCAATCCCCTCTGCAACAAGTAGGATGTGACACAAGGTTAATTTTTAAGCAGAGTACAGCTGGTTTAATTTTAAAATCTTCCTACTTCTAGACTGGTTGTCTAACAAAACCTAAATAACCCAGACTGCCCTACTATTTACCCATAGCTGGGAAGATATCAGATATTCACACCTTTCCCAAGGGCATTAGTGCAAAATGAAATGCAAATAGCCTTGCCCAAGATTTGAATTCAGGTCATTAATTCTATTTCCTATGATGATAACCATTATGCTAACTTGCACCTACTATATTACAAGTACTAGATGGATTGTTAATAGAAACTGATTCTTAGCTCTAATCCTCTAAGCTTGTTACTTCCTTTATGAGGAGAAAATTGAAATTAAAGTAAATTTTGCTAATCCAACAAAAGGAATTTGAAATTATTTCTCTGTATTTTATCTGCTTCTTTAATGATGAACCGGGGGAAGGGGGTTTTCTACGGTACAGTGGCTAACGTGCTGAATAGGTTCAAATTTAGGACTGTGGAGTTGGAACACAAAACCTTTGATTCCAACTCCTCTATTTTGGTACCTCCAACTTTGACTCCTCTTTATATGATTAAGTGATTATGGCGTGCAAATAAATATAAAACCATGATTTTTGAATATCTATTTATAAGGAATGTGCACTGTATAACTTCACAGACTAAACTAGAGCCATATAAAGTGTAAATTCAACTGGAGACAGAGTCGGTATAATTTTACCAAATCTAGTAAACCCTTAATTGCTTCACAGCCCTGTTCAAATTCAAGTCACTATCACATTCCCTTTCAGACTAATACCCTTTGGAAAAGTATGAATCTCTTCATCCCTCACCTATGGGTTAAATAGTACCACAACTATTCTCCCTTCAGCTATGGGTAAATGATACCACAAACTGGACTCTTTAAGCTTGGTATGACAACCAGTCTAGTAGAAGGAAAAACTGAATTTAAACCCGTTAAACTCTGCTAAAAATTTGACCATGTGTCACATCCTACTTATGCATAAGGGTTGGTAAATACTTACAATATCATAATCTGATTAACGTCTTACCTACTGGGTTTGAGGGTGTCAAATACATTCCCACAGTCAGACATGCAGAGTGAAAATCATACTTTGCATCCTTCACATACCAGTACATTAGAAACAGGACACTTCAAATTATGAATAATACAATAGTAATTTCATTGAAGATAGGTACATAAGACCTCTTTGCTACAGATCTTTCACCTATGCATGAAAATTAATATATTTGGAGATCAGTAGGTAAGAGGTTAAATAGATTTGATAAACCACTGCAAATAACTTTGTAAACATTTACTTATCCTCTAATATGAAAGAAAAAAATAAGTGAACACTAAGTTCTTTTGACCATTTGAACTTTAAAGAGAAACACATACAATTTTCTGTATTATTCAATGATACTATTTAGTATCATTGAATAATACAGAAAATTGTAGCAATTTAAGTCAAGTTAGTTCTATTTACTAAATTTAGGTTAGTAAAGCATCAAGCCAAATGAAGGAAAAAAAAATCACATCTCACCAACCTTGCTTTCAAAATTTGTATTTAAAATTTGAGTTTTTACCCTTCCTCAAACATTGACCTCTGTCCTCAGAGAGAAATATGCAACTATACTTATTAGATTTAAGGGCAGTTTGTGCATATGTATGTGTATGCATATGTCCGAAGGAAACTATTAAAATAAAGCAGATAACCATAGAATACTGACATTAATAATTTCAAGAAAGTGAAAGTGAAATTTGAAAAATTCAGCAGGAGAAAAAAACATCATTGATGAAGTCTTTTTTGCATTTCTAAAATATAGGCCAGCTCAAAGTGTCGAGAAGTTAATGAAACATTTAGAGAGAAAAGATTATTCAGCTCAAAGATTAATTGTACTCCAAGGTAACAGTTTGACTTTCACTGATAAGGATTCTATATTAATTAAAATTAGAAAGTCATGAATTTATAATGAAAGATGTTAATAAAAAAAAAATTAAAATATTTTTTACACAGAACCTAGAAACTCAATTTAATTATACTATTCTAGTAAGTGGATTATAACTGTTTTTTTTTTAAATATTTCCTATATATATATATATATATATATATATATATATTGAAATATTAAAAAAAAGTTGTCTGGCAGTCTTTTCCATCTTCTTTAAAGTTGGTGGAGTGGCCTATTGTCGGCATCAGCTAGATAGCTAGAGAGCCTATCCCCTTTTCACTAGACTAGGGGAGATTATTTTTGCATCTGAGATGGAGTGCTACACCTAGCATCAGCTCCCCACTTTACTACAGCTATCAAAGCTGTGCTGAGTTTGCGAGGGACAGTATTGAACCCAGAATCTTGTGGTTCCAAGCCAGATTTTCTACCAACTGAGCTAAGCTGGCCCATAATCAGGCTCAATATCAAAGAGAACTATTTGCATATTAAATACAAACATATTGTCACTCTTGTATTCACTTCAAGTCTATTATATCATTCAGAAATAAATTCTCCTATGTCATTCTTTTAATAAAAATTAAAGAAAAAAAATGAATGAATGAAACATAAAAAAACTAACACTGCTATATTGTGTTAGTAAGTATTTATTTACTAATCTTAGTTTAGTTGTGGCACAAAGCCAGAAGTATGGGCACCCAGGGAGAATTGAACTTACGGACAATGGGCTGCTAATCTAGCTTGCTAACCATTACACCACATGAGGTATGATTGCACAGGCAAGAAACTAACAGTCACCAAGTGCTGTTAACTGTGTCTACACTATTCTAATTTAGATGCATATGCACTATCAACAATATTGAGCACCCTTTGTATATAATGATATCGATTTCTTTTAGACATTGTGTGTATGTGTGTATGAATCTCGTTTAAACAGTGCTATTTAATGACACACACATTGTAACATGTTTTTGCTTTTTTTAAATATTCTTACAAGACTATTGATGGTGATGAGATTGCAATAACAAAAATTTCAGTACATTATTTTAAAGACTAAAATTATTAAACCCATAAAATAATAATGCCACCTAAAGTAACACAGAAATCTTAAAAAAAAAAAAAAATTAAATGTCTCATTGTTTAATAAGGTTGAAATAATTAAGTTGTGCATTCATTTCCAAACATAATAGTGTACTATATATATATATATATATATGGGTTATGCATTGTACAATGTAATGTACAATATAATATAAGTATTAATAAAATGTAATTGTAATGTACAATATATAAGTATTAATAAAAAGTCATTGTCTGTACTTTTCAGTTTCTCCTTATTAATATACTCCATACAAAATGGCAAATTCCTTATAGCAGCATTCCTAAATGCACGAGGGTGCCATAATAAAAAGAAGTCTACTATGCATATATGTATGTGTATATACATAGGCATAAAATGTTAATAATGGACACTTTGCCGTGTTGTAAATGAATTAGTCACAAAGATCAATTTACTACTGAGTAATAAGTTTGATCTTCACTTACGGATTTGTGTTAAATCTAAGCACTGATTAGTTGGGTTTTTTTTTTTACTTATAGTCAAGTCATTGTGAAAGAAGCTGTTTCTGCTAGATCACTGAAGTTAAGCAACAATGAGCCTGCTCAGATGGGCGACCACTTTGTAACAGTAGATACTGTAAACAACCGTTGGCCTGTGTGCTAGACTAAGCAAAGTTTAATGAATAACAACCATCTTCAATATTTCACTCAAGTTAAGCTGCAATAAGCCTGTTCAGTTATTAAACGAGTGACCACTTAGGAACAACAAGTGCTATAAGCAACCTTAGGTCTGTGTGCCAGACTAGACATTGACTGATTGATTTTGAGAGCATGTCAAATCTAGTGATATATTAAACCTAGATGTTAGGGAATCACATACATCGTATGTACATATTCATATTTTTTGTATAGTTGTTTCTTAAGAGGGCTTTTTTTTCTTTTTTTCCTTTTTCTCAGTGCTATTGAATAGGAATCATTTTTAAACAGATCTATTTGACCCATAGATGGGATCCAAATAGGTACAACCACATTGGGTCAGTGGACCTGAGAGTAATGGCAATGAAGGAATACTACACACTCCCCAGATCTCTAGAACATTAGATACACTTTAGTGTCACACACAGGACACCCTTTCTTTTTTCTTTTTTTTTTTTTTTTTGTGGGGGTACCCCCTCTGCAGAGAATATAATTAGCACATTCTAAGTCCCACTGAGAGTGTGCCAGACTAGGCAAAGTTTAGTAAATAAAGTTAGAGTGGCCTATTGTTGGTATCAGCCAGACAACAAGAGTCTATCCCCTTTTGACTTGCACTAGACCAGGGAGATTGTTTCTGCATGTGAGGTGTAGTGACAATTCTACCATCATCTCCCTTCTTTAATGCACAGATGCAAGGTAATGCATTGAGTTGGCAAGGACCAAGACAGATGATCTACTGACTGAGCTAAATGGACCCCTAGTAGATAACATTAATACAAATGATTTCAGTTAAAAAGTCGAGATTGATACACATACAAAAAAAAGGTGACAATTATGAATGATACTCTAATTATAGTTTTACAAGTAGGACTTGTGGATATACCACAGTATGATAATTTAATTATTACAACATTTGATATGTACTATTGCAAAATAGTTCAATATGTAAAAATTATAATAATATTGATTTAACTCTATCGCTCTTTCTTAAAAGGAGGGTTAAATACCTACATTGATTTGCTGGTAAAAATCTGGGTGGAGGCGTTTAAAATGTTTACATTAATTTGCCAACAAAAAAAGTGACAAAAACACGACTCAGAAAAGTTGGGCTGGAAATTCGCCTGACACTGGTGAAAATTAGGACAGGAAGCCGGGACAAGATAAAAATTACCAAAATATATTCCGTAATTCACAATTTCAATATTACAAATAAAACAAACAGGTAACTTTTATTTCTCCCCCCCCCCCAAATTCATTTTAATTCTACATTTAAGTATAGCAAGACCATTTGGAATGTTTCATTTTTTAAATTGGATGAAATAAAATGGGACAAATAAGATCAGTGATTAAGCGACACCAGATAATCTGGATTTATATTTTTGCATTGCATTTTGAACAATTTGGACAGTCTCATTTTTAACCAGAGGGTGTTGCAGGATGATAACGGGTGGAAGATTTAGGAACAAACATTAATATATAGATTTTCAACACAACTAAATCAAAGACATTTTTAAGGATTTTTTTTTTTTTTAACTTGCTACCTGATAGATAGATGCACACATGGCATATTGGCACAATACCATATTTGATTACTGAAATCTAAACTTTCATTGTTAGTGTCTTTATAACATTTCATTAAAACTACCTGACCAAACTATTCAAAATATTCAGACAGGTGACAAATCAAAAGGATAATGTTAACAGCAGTGACAAAATTTTGATAAGACATGGTACCATCAAGGTCAAGTAGACTGAAACAAATGCCAATGATTTCTAATTTAAAATATAACCAACCACTAATGTGCTGTTATATGTAAACATAAGCAATAAGCAACTGTAGCAGTTAGGCTGTCAATATAAATGTAGACACTATAGTACAACTATTTAAGCAAATAAATTTTATACATTCATTCTATTTTTTTTTAAAGGTTGATACCATCATTGAGGTTATTCAATGTTAAACAACTATTTTTATAGTTATTTTATAGCTGTTTTCTAAACCCCCAAAGACTCAGCCAGGCAGATGACAATTTAGACAATAAATGCACACATTAAAAGTTCTTACGCCCAACCTAATTATAACATTAGTTAATATGCACTCGCATAATTATGTGTACATATAATGCAATTATTTTTATACATATAAACTTATAACACATATACATTGTTGAGTTGGGTGGGTGGGGATGTAGTTATGGGTCTTCTTTAACAAAAGATTCTTGTTTTAAAACTCAAATAAAAAAAATTAAAAAAAAACCTTCTGTGTGAGTCTTCTTGGAAATGATAAGAGAAGTTGTACTATAGTTTCATTACTGTCTAATTATACCTATTTATATAATTGACAGTTGAGCTTCTAAGTTTAGTAACAAGAGTACAACTAATTTAAATATATGATTGATGTTAAACTATAAGAGAGTCCAATTGATATCAATTTAATAAATATCCATGGATATTGAATATCTCTTTAAAAAAAATATTAAAAAGAAAAAAAAAGAAAATCTTTGAAAAGGAGAAAAAAAAAAGTTATATTCATGTAAATAGGATATATATGCCTAACTATTTTCTTATTAAGAAAATAGTTAGGCATATATATCCTATTTACATGAATATAACTTTTTTTTTCTCCTTTTCAAATCATTTTGTTTATAGTGTTGAGTGATGATTCCGTTTTAGGTAATGACGGTTTAACAGAGAAAAGAAAATATACCAATGCTCCTCTTGAAATTTAAAAATCAAGTAACAAAGAATCATTCTTCAAATAAAGAATGTTTGTGATTAGTCTTGACCAATTATGGGGGCAAAAAATGAATAAAATTAAATCATAACATTATCCAAGTGAATCACAGCAAAATTTAAGTGTTTAGGATAAAATCCAAAACATACATACCAAATAAGGTAAACTTGAGATTTTTAATAAAATACCAAACCACTTACCTACAAGAAGAAATAAAAATAGACATTAGAAAAATTGATGGAATAAAAAACATCAAAGTATGCAAGAAAAATACAAAAAACAAACAAAAAACATTAAAATTACAGATTTAAAATATCCTAAATGTACTTTATGTAAAATTGTGGTGTTTTCCTTTTTCTTTTAAGAATAAATCTTGGGTAAAAGAATAACATCTGAAAATTTAAAATGATAAAACTGTACAAAATTTTATTAAATTGAAGAGTTAACTATAATTTAAACAACTTTAGTTTAAATGTCTTTGCATTGAATATTTCAATGTCTAGTTTAAATGTCTTTGCATTGAATGTAGTCTGATATATAGTACAACCACAGTTACATTATTATGTTTGGCAACAAGAAATGCTGAATAAAAAGCTAAATATTAAATCTTTGTCATTTTCAATAAAACATGCCTAAATACACACACATACACTACTATATTTGTGGTGTGTGTTTGTCTGGGGGATGCAATTCAAAACAAAGCCCTGTGCCAAAATCAAACAAAACTTTTCTAGAATAGAATTTTACAAGGAATACAATGGTGATAATTATATTAACCCCTTAATTCATTTTGGGTCACTAGGGACCAAATTACCCATTATGGAATGATAAAATAGGGAAAAATAAATAGACTAAGGAGGATAACTCTAATAAATTAGCAAATTTAATGAATTTCTGTATCAAGCATTCTGTTCATTAGGACCACTTGTATGAATGATAACTGTTGATATTACATCTCACTCTTTTTTTAAAATATTATTGTGTTATTGGTAAATGGGGGTTAACATGCACAAATTTCCATTGTAACATTTTCACAATAAGCACATCGAATGATAGATGAGCAATATGAGATTTTTAAAATGTATACTCGAATATAGTTAAATACTTATATAACCTGGGCAAGGCCAGGAACAGAGTTAGTATATATAAGTAATCGAGATCAAATTATCCCTTGACTAAGTAGATCATCCTTCATGGCATTTATCAGGGCAATTGGGAAACACGAGATTGGTTGTACTGTATTATATGATATCAAGAATAAAGAGTAATTCTTGACCCAACCTTTTAAAAGAGGTGGACACATACCTTTCCCCAGTGTTAAGTGTACACAAACTACTTCATTCATGTTCCTATGAATGAATATAGACTACTAGGCACTAATGCTTACACCAGTATGCACCCATTAGCAATATGTATATACTATACAATTCACAAGAGAGAGAGAGAGAGAGAGAGAGAGAGAGAGAGAGAGAGAGTTTAAATTCTTAAGATAAAATCAAGAAACTTCAAGTTCATTTTGAGCAATGAGATTTTAAGTGTATTTAACAACTGATGATCCATTCAATCCAGTGTAGCATTTTATTTGGACGTCACCTCATGTGTTATGTAATAGTACATGTTATAATACACTGAGATTTTTTTTAAAAATTGCATTCATCATTTCTTGTCCCCTGATCTTGATAAAAGCAGAAGTTCAGTTGAAATTATTATTATACCCCAAATCTTTAGACAATATTTACATTCATTGAATCCAGACATGCATTTTTTTTTTTTTTAAAGGAAAACAAGTTTTTTTGATTTTTTTAAAAATTACTAAACACCTTTTGTAGGAGGGTTTTTAATTAAATTTCATATATGTATTTACCCAACCCTTCCACAAGAGCAGGATGCGGCACATGGTCAATTTCTTAAGTGGATTTAGCAGGTTTAAATTCAGAGTTTTCCTTCTTCTAGATCGGTTGCCATACCAAGATCAAAAAGCCCTGTCTGCCCTGCTATTTACATATAGCTGAAATGAGAATAATTGGATTCATACCTTTCCCAAAAAGCATTAACAGGATGAGAAATACAAACAGCCTCGTTCAGGATTTGAACTTGGGTCACCATGTCCATTTCCTATTACTATAACCATTACACCATATAGAGTTATTCACAAAGTATACTTTAGTTTTGGTACAAGGCCATAAGTATGGAGCATCCAATAAGTATCAAATTATTAGTTGTAAATCTCTGGCGGGCTATAGTCTGACAAACTCTGTGTGTGTGTGTGTGTGTGTGTGTGTGTGTGTGTGTGTGTATCTCAATCAATCAAACACAGCTGAAGATTGTTCTGTGAATTACCACAACCATTTTTAGCAAATTGTTGTTTCAGACTATACTAGTTGACAGCAGTACCCTATTGGATGATATCTGTATCATGCATGACACTGTAAAACTTTCTTATTAAAAGCCTGTGTCACATTCAAAGGGGTTTAATCTACTTGCCATACTGCAGTTCTGTTTTAGGTTTGAATTATTCTATTGTATGAATGCTTTGAAGTGCAAATTAAACTTCCTGAAAAGCAAGTCTGATTTCTATTATTAGATTGACAAATTATCAACTTTATTATACACTTTTAATTTACTAATTAGCATTTAAGTTAATATCTACAAGTACAGAGAGCTAATTATTCTGCTGCATATCTCACAAGTGAATAAAACTTATTTCTGATGTGAAGGGCATCTTTATGGTGGTTTTCATTTCCATATTCTTGGTTTGGTTCGGTTTCTTTGTTAAATGGCATATCAACCTTTGTGGGTTATTTAATGCCAAAGCCATCCTTGTAGAAGAAGAGGGTTCATACTTTTCTCAAGGATATTAGTCTAAAAGTTAACATAATAGCATGACTGGAGTTCAAACTCGCTTAATACAATGTTGATGTTGCAGTCCAGCAAACTCACCACTATACCACAGGGACACCCCCCCCCCCTCCGCCATATTCTCAGATTGAACCATGAGGTTATAATTCTAGAAATAAACTATAACTCCCTCACCACCACCAGTAAGCTTGATAGGATTTTTTTCTGAAAACAAATATCTTGTTCTATAGTTAGTAACCTTTTACCTTTGGATGTTTTATTTTCTATTTTTATTTATTTTTTGAATATTGAGTTTTATTGTAGAAACTATTTCTGAGATTCACCTCAAGAACAGTTTACTAAGTTTTATCTAAGAACTGTGCTTCAATCATGTAAAAAAAATTTTTTTTAAATTAAATGTCAATTTATAACAAAAAAGAAAAAAAAAACAAAAAAAAACTTTAGATTAAAAAAATAGTATTGCGGGTATAATAATAGATAAATAAATAAATTTATTTAAAAAAAAAAAAAAAAAAAAAGACTTTGGAAATTTAGACTTTTAAGTCTGAATTCCTAAGAAAAGGTTTTGTTAAAATATTGATACCGTGACCTCTTCTTAGATAAAACAATTAGTAACAAGCTTAGCTAACATCAAAAGAAAAGTATTCCCCCCACCACCACTGCGCCGTCCTTATTCCACCACTTGATCTAAATATTCAAATACAGATAATTGAAATTTTGCTGTTTGTCAGTTCTCTCCAACAGCAATGAGGCTCTAGAGATGAATGTACTGACCTTTATTTGCAAATCTCTACTTTTTTGCCAAACGTACTAGGACTGGTCTCATAATTCTCTACAAGCCTTGTAATGTCTAGAGAGCATTTGGAAGAGGAGGAGGAGGAGCTATTTTTTAATGTTATTATGTCTCACTGATGACTCATCATGTTAAAGTATTTATGTAATTGTTTCACAGCAAATGAGTTTGCAAATAAATAAGCGACATAAGTTAGAATTTATGTTTTTTTCAGAGGGGGAAAAAAAAAAATGAACAGGGAAAAAATAAAAAATGATTTTTTTTTTTTTTTAAATCAAGTAAGATTTTTAAAAATTAGACCAATAATCTAAATGAGTAGGAGGTATTGGGTAAATACCTCCTACTCATGGGTAGGATGTGACAAGCATCCAGCAAGGATCAAAATCACTATGTGTACTTGTTGAAGTAACATCTTTTTGTTCTGTGTGTCACAAAGACACTTTCAGTAATGCTTATTTTAATCCCTTACAACTGACAACCTTTTGTTTTCTAATGATGTTACAAATTACAACAAAATTTGCTTAAACAAATTGGACGTTAAAAAAATTTATAAAACCATTTTATATTTTTAAATTTTTTGTCATTATCATCAGGAATATTATTTTGTTAGAGCAGAAAATGATTAAAAGTGGAAAAGAGGTAGAGTCAGTTCTCATAATAAAAATAGTCTAAACTAGGGATAAGGAACATTCAGTTTTCTAAACCATCAAGTGCAGCTTCCAACATCTTTGTCAAAAGATTGATTAAAATATAAACCTTTAAAAACTGTTATTCCAATGCTTTGTCATGTCTTAACGACTTAATAAAAGGTTTAGTGAGGTTTTGTTATTTCTTATAAATATATCTTATCTAAATTAGGACTAAGTTATTAATTAAATATTTGATCTTTAGATTTTGTTGTAAATATATCATCATCATCAGGTCATGCTGACAGCATGGATTCCCATGACTCTCTCATCATTGGTCCTAGCCAGTCTTCCACCCAGCATCCAGTATGCACACAGGGCTAATTAATTTAGTTTTTTGCTGATTGGCCAACATTGGTGTGTATATTTGAAAGTGTTCATAGAACATCACTTATGAGTTCGTTCTTGCTACTCCAGCAGTGTCCAGCATATCTTGTTTGTCTTGAATGGTTTGTGTGATAGGGGAAAAGTGGACATACAGCTGCTTTTTTTGTGGGTTACACTTTCCAAGATTTATTCAAGACAGCTCACAGCATCCTTGTGTAGTTTCAATCTAGCTTTTCCTCTGAACACTTTATTAGAGTCCAATTGGTACAGCTATACATACTAAAAATTTATTGAGTCTGGCTTTAGTAATAGTCATTTAATAATCTTAGATTTTAGGTGGTGTTTGTGGTGTAACGGTTATTGTTGTAGAAAATGGACACAACAACCAGAGTTCAAACACTTGACAAAGCTGTTTGCATTTTACATAGTACTAATAGCCTTGGGAAAGGTATAAATCCAACTATTCTCCTTCTAAGTATGGGTAAATATTAGAGCAGACACGGCTCTTAAAATTAAAACCTGTTAAACTCCAATTAAAAATGAACCGAGTGTTGCATCCTTCTCATGGAGAAGGGGCTGGGTAAATACATAATCTTAGCTTTGACACAGAGTCAGTGTAAAGTGGTAATTATCTCCTCTTCTTATGAGGTCTCAATAAAAGAGATAGTATGAAAGATGTAAGAGGCCCAGGCAAATATGAATCAAATTCATAAGCAATGATCAGCTAGTCTAGCTAACAAACCATTACAGAACTTGAGGAACCCTGATAGTCTTATAAGGAGATAAGATTCAATTTAACCTTTAAATATGAAAAGGTTCCTTACCACTGAAAACTTTACCAATAGATTAAACAATGCAACTGATTATCTTTTTCATATTTTTCCTTTCTAGCACCACATTTGATTATCACTGTATATTAAGGGAAATAAAAGTTTTAACATATCTGTTGAAAAAAAACTCTACTTGTATTATCACAAGATATATAAACTTTGTATGTGCCATTACATAATACATGTGATAGAGTCAAATAACTACCAGGCACGAAGGGGGCCACCACTGCACAAACTTGGAAAGCTGTGGGTGGACTTCCAAAATGCAGGACTGGAGCCTTAAGATCTGGCAAGCAACTGAGAGAGCTAAAAACCCTCACACAAGAAAGGGCAGAGTGGCTTCAAATGAGCGAAGGCTGCTGTTGTAGGATATTCCACACTACTACAGCAACAGAATACAATAAATCATCATCATGTAATATATATTTTCCCCTTAAATAATTTCAATTTTTAAAAACTTAACATATTCTAATTGTTTCTCTTAGCTCTAATCTATAGAGTGAACCACAATTAATAAGGAAGTCAATCATATAATATGAGGCATGATAAAAAATAAAGGATTGAGACTTAAAATTTAAATGAAGATGTGAACAACTTAGAGAATAAAATGATGGAGTCTAACTCTTGATAAGTCAGTACCCATTTAAAAAAAAAACAATTATAAAGTCAGTATTCATGCAAAAACATTTTTGGTGAAACACATGATTGTCCAAGTGCAGCACCTCCTCCTATATACCACAAACCTAGCTTCATGCAACTTTTTCTTGTTTTTAAACTGAAAATTCATCTCCTCAAAAGGGAGATTTGAGAATGGCGAGGACATTAAAAGGTGAGTGACCATGCATCTTCACATCATATCAAAAGTAGTTTCAGAAATGCTTTGACTAATAGAAACTCAATGGAATAGAAGTGTTGAATGTCAAGGAGACTATTTTGAAGAAAATTAATGTTTCATTCTTTGTTCATTTCTATCTTGGTAAATACAACTTCAGCCTGGATAGATTTTGAACACCTCAATATCATTAATCTCTATTCTGCCCCACCCTGCAAGTATCTTCAATATTTTTTGATAACATTTCTATTCAATTCATACAATTTTGTGGTCACTTACAAGAGGCAATATGGTTAACATTATTGGTATAGGGTGGTATTTGTTTTGAAGTCTGTCATGACCCTCCCATCCCTTTTAACTAGGTTAATGGTTGTCAATAGATATTCATCTAATTTGAGGATGTGAGCCTGTTTGGCTCTCTTATCTTCCTTCCCCTTTTTTGTCCTGAACAGGATGATGAAGTTAGCCCATTTCTGCTCATACATAAATATGACAAGCAACTTTATTTACAACTTGAATATATTGAAAATATTACTTTGTACATTATCAGACATATACATATAACATTTGGTGCTTTATATACAAGTAAAAAAGATTATTAATTCACAAATCTGAGTTTCATGACACAGAACATCAAATGAGATTGATTGATTCTCACTTAATGATCATTGCTGTAAGATTCAGATTGAGACTTAATGTTATTTTTTTACATTTTATTTTTAATATTATTGTATTAATTCAACACTTTTTGTGTATTGGGCATTTTTATTTATTACTGAATTTACTGATGTTCTAGTTTTTAACAAACAGTGAACAAGTGGGCATCCTAATTTTGATTCAATATACATTTGTTTCCCTTATTCAATCAATTTAGAAACTCAGTATATTTTGTGTAATTCATAACAAAGGTGAACATTTTATCCTTTTGGTAAATTAGAAGTTTAAGTTTTTCATTACACAGACACACACACCTGGCAAAATACAATTATTGAATCCAGTTATATATTCTCTTGTGCCTAAACAAGAAAAGTTTACATTTAAAAGTCTTTATTTTTTTCCAGTCTTTAATTAAACTTGTATTAATGAAAGACTGCAGCCTATGTACAGTGATCCAGAAATAACAAGAGAGTCAAGCACAACAAGTAAACATAAGTGTTTTGTATTCTTTGATATTGACTACCCTATTATTTTTAGCCAACTAATATCCAAGAATAATCCCAAAGGTAAGGTCCCCAAAATATTTAGAAATCACAGAAACATTTATTGTCAATAATCTTTACATCTTTTAAAAGTTTGAACACATATCTATTTTTCTACATAGTCGCCATTTTGGTCATAGCATTTTGGTCATAGCATTTTTGTAGGTGCTGTGACAGGTTTTATATTACCAGCTTGCAACCATGTCACTGAGGAAGCATTGAACCTCATCATTACAAACTCCCTATACCACTTGCACACGTTTTTGACATCCATGCCTGATTCACCATTCATTTCCATTAGTTAGTGATGAATTTCAATTGGTTTAATGCCTTTTGCGTTCAAAAATCAAATAATGGGCAAACTTCACAGTTGGCAGTTTCATCAATAGGAAGCTTCATCAGAAACTGCCAATTCAAGACTGATTGTGGCAGTAAAACATACACAGATGCATGAACAACAAACAACAGTGTTGCCAATAGCTGCACAGTTTCCCCACATCCAGAGGTCTTTGGAGACCTTACTTTTGATATTACCCTCATATATATATATATATATATATATATATATATATATATAAAAGAGAGATTTCAAAACAAATAGAAAAACTTATCTTGTAAAGTGGAATGGTTCTGAATGCATTTTCCATAAGATGCTGAAAGAAATCTCAACCCATCCAAGAAGGAAATAATCTAAAGACATGAAATGAACCTGCTACTTCATAATAAATAAATAACTATATTTCTTTTTTGACTGGGCCAAGAACTCTGTAGTTCTCTCTCTCACTCTAATATACCCAAAGATTATATGCAAAAAGACAGTTTTTGAAAAATTACAACTAATTACTGGTTAATGCTTAAAATCAATCATTTTGATTAAGATGGACATGGATCATATAATCTACTTGATTAGACACAGTAACAAAAAAAAAAAAAAGAAAAGAAAGAAAGAAAGAAAAAATTATTTTTTTAATCTAAGTTAGTTAATTATTACCATCAATAATTTTCAAGCAAATAGGAAAGTAATTTCAAAAATAAAATTATAAAAGAAAAAGAAAATTAAAAAGATAAAAATCAAATTCAACAAGAGCAGATTTTGTCATCATTTTTATTGCTTATTCCCATCATCTTTTAAAATACTCCATTACGTTCTGTTGATATAAAAAATAAACAATGAAATATTAAAAATCTACCACACCTTTTTATGTCCTTACTATTAAGTAGTTTTAAATTACTTCCAATCTTAGATGAATAGGAAGTAATGCTTTACTTAATGTGTTACAAATTAAATATAGTATAACAGTATAAAGAGAGAGAAAAGAAAAAGAAACATAATTTGCTTGTAAATACACCCTTCCTTTAATAAGAAGAGCATATTTACAAGCACGAGTCATCTAGCAAAGCCTTTTTTTTTTATGTTTGCTGACTTTCATCTTTCTTACATCAAAATAATTAGCAAATTAGGATTACAATTTACAGCAAAAATTGAAACAGACAGTTAACTTGATAAGGTGTGGTCACTAACAAAATGCTATGGAGGAGTGGGGGGGCTAATATGCTACTGCACTTAATTCTCATGTTTTCCAATAATAAGACTTCCAACAAGGCAACAATAAAAATTAGAGAAGAGAAATAAAATCATGTTTCTCATAATGACTAATAATCAGATATCCTCATCATCCTTTTCTGTCCATCCACTAGAGGAATCAGACTTTCTCCAAGATCTGCAAAACCTAAGGAATAATGAGCCTTACACTGTCACACTGGCCCAAGGGAGTTGAATTCAGAGATTTTCTCCTAAACTGATTGTCCTATCTAGTTACTGATTGATTAATTCTAATGGCATGTCAACTAATCTAGGATTATTGTGTTCATTGTACATTTATATTCACATTTCTTGAGTCATTTCTTAAGAGTTCTTTACACACAGTTATATGATATCAAGTATTCCCATCAAATATATATAATTTGTACACAGTTGTATTGTTTCAAGTATTCCTATCTAATACTAATGATTATATGATTTGAAGTAATTATTTCTATTTAATAATAGCCATTTGGTTTGGTTTGGTTTGGTTGGTTGGTTGGGTTTTACGGCATGTCAACCCCTTGGGTTATTTTATGCCGAAAACTTCTATTTTTTATTTATAGATTTTATTTGCTGTAATCAAGTTTTCTGTTGAGAATTTTAACATCAAGAGAGTGAGTGGGTGATTTTTGTAAGTCTGTGAACTTACATCCTTGATAAGAATCCGGTTCTTTTCAAAAAGTTTAATATCCTTTTGGGATCTATTTTTCCAAATAGTTTGTCCATGATGTCATCATTGTAGAACTTTCTTCGAGTGTGGGAGAGATGTGTGCATCCAATCAGAATATGTTTTATTGTGTATCGGTTTCCACATGAATATTTAGGCGGGGGTTCTTCTTTTAAAATGAAGGAGTGGGTTAATCTAGTGTGGCCAATGCACAGCCTGGTGATAGTGGTTTCTTCTCTTCTGGTATTACTAGGATCAGGTGTCCTTTCTTTTAAGTTGGGCTGTAGTTTGTAGAGTTTGTTGTGGGATTTTCATCCCATAATTGCTGCCATTTGATTGTCATTATTTGCTTGATTTTTGGTTTAAGATCACTGTATGGTATTTTGGAGTTTTTGTCTGGTATCATGTCAAGTGCAGATTTAGCTAATGAATCTGCTTTATCATTTCCATTATCATATTCCTTTATCATAGCCATTTGGTTGGACACGGTTATATGGTTTCAAGTAACTGATGATAATCCTCAGTAAAAAAAAATTATAGCTTCAAGTAACAATTCTTAATATGAATAATTTACAGTTATGCGGCATCAAATATGAATAATTTTTAAATAGATATATTTGATGGGACTCAAATAGATACTACCACTCTGGGTCAGAAACAACCTGGGAGTAATGATAATGAAGAGGTATTCCAGAACTGGAGAATCCTCATCATTAGACGCAATTTAGTGTCATACCCAGGACACCCCACCTTTTTTAGGTTTGGAGGCCTCTGCAGAGGATACAATCAGCATATTCTCAACCCTGTTGAAGGAAGAATAAATGGATTCATGCTTTCCCTCAAGATATTAGTGTGAATGCAAACTGTCTAGGTCAGAATTTGAACTTTGTTCACAGATTCAATTTTCCATACCAAAGGCATGTGTGTGTGTGTGTGTGTGTAGTGTGTGTGTGTGTGTGTGTGTGTGTGCGTGCGTGCGTGCGTGATTAAATACTACAGTCAATTACTACCCCCCCCCCCACACACACACACACACACTTTTTCTTTTTGTAATGTTCTTCTTGCAGGGGAATAAGATGCAAATGAAGATCAGGGTTGTACAAAAAATGACCAAAGATTTTTTTCTTTGTATATGGTCAGAACACTTTTGACCATCATTGATTTTTATTAAAAATATGCCATGTGCAACCAGAAAATTGTGTTGTGATCAAGAAATTTTTTAAATAGGAGTTTTATCAATAAACCAATGAGGTTCCATTAAAAATTCCTTGAAAACACAATTTTCTGGATTTCTTAGACAACCCAATGACACTTAGTAAATTGATTAATTGACTAATATAAGGGATTCTTTGAAAGTAAATCACAGGCAAAAATGCATATCCAATAGTGGTGACTATATGGAAAAAACAGTTTTGTAACTGAAAACTGGCTCTATACAACAGTGTTATTATGCTCAATGTTTTTGTTGTAGTTTCCATAGAAATAGATAGTAGCAATTAATTTCAGAGCACCCCTTCATAGAAAGGGAAAATACTCATTTTAATCCAAAATTAGTATTACTATTCTATGTTGAATACTTCAAAAAAAAAGTGTGAAAGACTTTAATAAATACAAAGATATCTAAGAATCATGTACATCTTAACAACTCAGATGTTAATAATTAAAAAAACAAAAAAAAACAGAACAAAAGTATAAAATTTTTATTCTTATTGTGCTTTTTACAGTTTTATAAATTATATTATTTATGATATAATACTAATGTCTAAACGTATGTATTTACCCAACCCCTCCACTATGGCAGAATGTGATACAAGGTTTTTTTAAGCAGAGAAAGGCTGGTTTTAACTCAGAGCTTTCCTTCTCCTAGACTGGTTTCCTAATCAAGGATAAAGAACCTAATCTACCCCATTATTTACCCATAGATGGGGAGAGAACAAAGGCATTAGTGCAAAGTGAAACAGAAACAACATTGTCCAAGATCTGAACTTGGGTTGCCAATTCCATTTCCTACAATGATAACCAGTATGCTAAGCATGCCTCTAATGTCTATATGTATATGAATTTTAGTTAAAATTATAATTATGAAAAAATTAAAAAAATAAAAAAATGAAAAACCTGACGGATAATTCAGGCTTCCAAAGTGCTGTTTACTGAATTTATACAAACATTTGTATTTATAAATCAAAAATAAAGATAAAAGAATACAAAGATATACATGGTTTGTTGGTCGAGATGAGTTAGATAAGCAAAAACAAGACTCTAAACAAAAGATCCTTTTTATCAATATAATCTTTCAGAATGAACCCAAAATTTATAATCAACAGCATAAGTATAACAACAAAAAATTAAATAGTACAATGAATGTGTTTTTCCTTACCAACTGCAAATAAATTACCTATCTCATTTTCATATACGGGGATTTTAGGAAAGAAAAAGATAGTTTGGAAAATCAGATTAACATGTTTCAAGTAAGGTCAAATCATCATCAGAATGCAAATTAATTTATTACCAAAACAGTCTACATTGTAATAAAAAAGCATGATAATTTATATAGGGATGTGTTCATTTAATTCAATTTTTACTTAATTTTTTCTTTCATAGATTTAGGTTCATAATCCTTATGAACCTTAATCTATGAAAGAAAAAAAATCATCTAAAATCATTTTGACTACCACAAAGCTAGTAAAACATCAATTGTTGCCTGGCATAAAAGATCAATGGAATTGACAGATTTTAATAGCATATCAACCTGTCTAGAGTTATTTTATGCCTTGAGGTAAGGGAATTGAGTTCATTGCATGTTCATGTTTACATTTTGTGTGTAACTGTTTCTTGAAAAAAAAAAAAAAAAAAAAAAAAATTTTTTTTTTTTTTTGGCGCTGCCCTATCAAATATAAATAATTTTAAACATATTTATTTGACCCATAAATGGGACCCTAACTGGTATTACCACTTAGGGTTTAAGTGGACCTGGGTGCAATTGCAATGAAGTGAAACTCTGCACTCTACAGAACAAGAGCCTCAACATCAGATGCAGTTTAGTGTCATACCCAGAACAACCCTTTTGGGGTACAGTCAGGGTATACTAAGCCCTGCAGACAGGATGTAAGACCAATAAAGTAACAAACACAATGACCATATGCATGAAAACTAACTTGGATTTTCCTCACAACTAATGAACATTTAAAGATTTGTTATTACTGAAAGTGAGTTGATCCTCGCTGATGCCCCATTAATAGAAAATTAAAAAATGTAAAAAGACCAATCGGGCCTGGTGGGAGGTCAGGAAAATACCCCCCTGTTTTAAAGGAGCCTCATTCAATTTTTTTTTAATATAAATAAATCATTATTAACAGAAAAAGTAACTTTTTTTTTTTTTTGTGAACAATATCTAAAATATTTCACTTCAGAAATCATTAGATTTTCAAAATACACTAGAAAAAAAGAAAAAAACATTTTTTATCCCCTTTACTCATCAAGCTGTGATTAATAAAAATAAAATTAAAAAAAAAAAAAACGAAGCAAAGGTCATTACCAGTTTCAGGGCAGAAAATGGTTTTATTTAAATCTTAAAAAAAACAATTGCATATTTAAAAATAATTTATTTAAAAAAACAAGATTAGAAAGGAATAATAAAATAGTTTTTTGTTTTGTTTGTTTTTTGTTTGTTTTTTGTTTTTTCAAAATTTATTTTTAAAGTTGAATATACAAATTAATTATCTCCACAAAACAAGAACAGCTAAAAGTAACCAAGATATTAGATACTGCTAAGACATAATATTATGAATGCTAATCCACTGATGTAAACAGCAGTGATTTTGGTGACAATTTTACATATGTGCACATACACACAGACAGACAATCAACTTTACATATAGAAAGATGTAAAAAATATGTGATGCACTAAAAAAACAAACACCAATTCTATACAATTTCTATCGTTGATATCTAAATCTATCCACCCAAGCAAACTGCACATTTACACACATACACACGTCATCTGATACTTTATATAAATAGCCAAACATTTTTTTTCTTTTCTAGGTTTCATGAAACTTTACACCTTGCAGAATCTTAGAATCAATGGCACAGGCTGGAAAATGTATTGATGCCGGCAATATCCAATGTTAAAAAGTTTATTGGCAACAGGAAGTCATGGCCAATGGATGTTTTATGGGAAGGTAAGAATGTAAACGTAACTCTGGCTATTTTAGACTCTTGGAAATCCAATTTGTAGAGGAAAAAAAATTTTAAAGTTTAGATAAACAAAAAGGTCTAAAAATCAGCGAATGTCTAAACATAGATGAAAAATGTCACTACAATAGTTATTCATATAAACTGAACAATGAAAAGACACTTAGGGTAAAGTGATACATATATAAAGATCATTTTTAAACCTATCCTAATGGGATATTTATAAAAGTCCAAGAAAGTATCTGTTAATAATACCTGTGATTTCTGTACATAATCCAGCTGTTTGTTACATAATACTATTAGTGTGGATACAGTTTTTGTCTTGCCTTAAAATTTGACTTAGGGTTTAAAAACTTATTGAATATAAAAAGTTGTACTTGTTGAAGATAACATGAATTCATACTATATGAATAGATAGGGGCTGGTTAGCTCAGTCGGTAGAGCGTCCAGCTAGGAACCACAAGGTTCTTGGTTCGATACTGGCCCTCACCAACTCAGCGTATGAGTAGTACAGGGATCAGTGCGGTAAAGTAAGGAGCTGATGGTAGGTGTGATGCGCCACCTCAGATGCAAAAACAACCTCCTTGGTCTTAGTGCTAGTGAAAAGAGGATAGACTCCCTCACTGTCTGGTTGATACCGATTTTAGGCCATGCAACAACGACTTTATAGATGTGGTATTTCAACAAACTCACTGATAATTAGAGTTGTAAGTTATCAATATCTATTTTACTTATTGTAAATCCTGAGAAATTTATGCAATTTATGTTTACTTAGTGTTTCAATGTGTAAAGTTTGGTAATAAATAATACTTAACAATATCTGTTTTGACTGGATAATGTTCAACAAGAAATAAGAAAATCTTGATATCTTTGTTTAGAAGAAATCTAATTTTTTATTAAAAGAAATTGGTAGGGGTGTACTTATTAATAGTACTGTACTACCTAGGTAAGTTATAAGACAAATAGGTTGACTGGTATTTTATGCAACAACTCTTTTCTCTATTATGTCAGTGAAGGAGTAATTTTCAAAATTTTCAGGCAATAAGAGAGCATAGAAAGAAGTGGACTCCGACCTTAAAGTCAACACAAACAACTTCAACTAGAATTTGAGCAAGTTTGAACTCCAGTTGTGCTATTACATTTCACTTTCAGACTATACTCTTGGGAAAGTTATGAACCCCCTCACCCGAAGCAATGGGTTAAATAGTATGACTACTGTTCTTCTATAAGGATGGCTTTGGCATTAGATAACTTAAAAAGGTTGATATGCCATTAAACAAAGAAACCAAATGATCAACTAGAATCTATTCCATTTTTGTTGGTGATAAATGTTAGGTCAACTAACACCTTACTGCAATGATAACTGATAAAAGTTTTCTTATGTCTTTTGAAATTACACTCAAGAACAGAGAATACATTAGTAGAGGTGCCCAGATATTGTTCAGGAATACAACAAAAATGTTTTTAATAAAATATTTCTGATATTATCTTCTATTCGATGGATACAGAAATATGAACATGATATAAACATATTAAAAATCCTCATTAGTTTCTGAGAGCCTGTTTGTTTTTATACTTTTTGAAATTACATAGTATTTTTTAACTATTAATTATAAAACATCCTATATATACACGTATGATAATACTTAATATTAATATAGTTTGCTATATTCATAAGTAAAGGGTGCTCAATATCATTGAGAGAGCATGTATATTTAAGTTAGGGTAGCAAAGACAACTCAACATAGTCTGCTAACTGACAGTTTCTCCTCTATGTGATTTCAAACTAGTTTCGTTATGTAATATAACATGGTTGTGGTTGTGTGTTGCACATGTATATATGAGAGAGACAGACAGACAGATGGCCATATTGGAAAAAATACAGATTCTGACTAGTTCCCCTCCCACATTTATGAGATCAAAAACATTTTTGGACTTTCTATCAATCTCGCTCTATCACAATCACTCTCTATCTCTTCTCTCAATCTCTCCACTTGTCAAGAATGGCATATTTCACCACCTGATTATCTTCAATGACCTCAAGGTCAACTATGCATCATCCATGTTAGAGCCTGAGGTAAAATTTGGTTGTGATCTTCACACAGACACACATACATACACACATACAAGATGCACAAACTTCAGCATCGTAGTACTTAAACATTTGATTTACTTTGTTAATACTTGATAAAAGGTAAACATCTAAAAATAGAGATTCTTCAAAACTTTTCAGCATACCAATCACCTTTTCAATTTTTTTTTAACCTTTAAAATGTATTCTCAGGCAATTTTAAATTTTCTACTTTACTAAAAGCTATTTTTTCTTTTCAGTTTTATTCAAATCCACTTAAAGGCTGCCAAAGTTGGTTGTTAAGTTCACTGTCAAATTCCCTTTCCTACTATAGAATCTATAATTTTTGTTTTTTTAAATAAATTAATCACAACACCCAGAAAAAAAGGAGTTCTAAAAATCATTAGTCCTGTTAAAATCAGTACGGCTAACCCAAAGTCAAAAATTGTTTAAACCTTATTTTTCCCTAGCGGTATCAATGGAGAACAAAGAAAATGGCCTGTTTACCAAAAAACTTAAAAAAAAATCTCAAGTGTAAGTAATACATATACTAAGATCAAATCATATTAGTTTTAATGAACATTAGGTTCAGTTTAAAGAGGGGCATAGTGTAATGTTTATTGTTGTAGGAAATGGACATAGTAACTCAAACATCCTGGATGAGGGCCTGCTTGTATTTCCACATAAAAACTAATACCTTTGAGAAAGGTAAGCACCCAACTATTCCCCTCCAGTAATGGTAAATACCAGGCAGACTGGACTCTTTAACCTTGGTAGGCAACTGGTCTAGGAAAGGATACCTTGTCAAATTCTGCCTTAAAAAAATGATCTGACCACATCCTTATGTGCAGAGGAGTGGTAAATACATTAGGATTTCAGTTTAGCATTTTGAGTTGGAGATGCCATACTAGAGGATCAAGTTTAAATTAATTAAACTATAGAGGGTGAATAGTGTGAGGCTTTCAGTATGGCATACTCAAACTCAAACAATGCTAAAACTGAATCTAAATGTATTACCAAACTCCTCTGCACAAGAAGATTGTGTTACAAGATCCATTTTTTTAAGCAGAATTTGACAGGTATCCATTTCCTAGACCAGTTGCCATACCAAGGTAAGAGCCAGTCTGCCCTGGTATTTACCATACTGAGGGGAATAGTTGGGTGCTTACCTTTCTCAAAGGTATTATTTTATGTGAAATAAAGCAGCCTCTCCAGATGTTGAGTTACTATGTCCATTTCCACAAACAATAAACATTTCACTACGAATGCCTCTTAAAACTGAAACCTAATGTTCATTAAAACATATAATTTTTGATCTTAGTATATGATTACGTACACTTGAGATTTTTTTTTAAATTGTAAACAGGCCATTTTCTTGTTCTCCAATTGATACTGCATAGGGAAATAAGGTTTTAAAAAATTTTGACTTGGTTAGCCGTACTGTATTTTAACCAGGACTAATGATTTTTAGGAACTCCTTTTTTTACTGGTGTTGTGATTAATTATTTAAAAAAAACAAAAATTATAGATTCTATAAGAGGAAGGGAATGACAGTGACTTAACACCAGGCAGCCTTTAAGTGGATTTGAATAAAACTGAAAGAAAGAACTAGCTTTTAGTAAAAAGTAGAATTTATAAATTGCCTGAGAATTACATTTTAAAAGGTTTTAAAAAAAATTGAAAAAGGTGTTGTATTGCTGAAAAGTTTTGAAGAATCTCTTATTTTTAATGTTTACCTTTTATCAAGTATTAACAAAGTTAAATCAGGTTTAAGTATCCTACGATGCTGAAGTTGTGCATTTTGTATGTGTGTATGTTATGTGTGCTGTGTTGAAGATCACAACCAAATTTATACCTCAGCTCTAACATGGATGATGCATAGTTGACCTTTGAGTTCATTGAAGATAATCAGGTGGTGAAATATGCCACTTCTTGACAAAGTGGAGAATTTGAGAGAGAGATAGAGAGTGATTTGATAGAGAGAGATTGATAGAAAGTCCAAAAATGTTTTTGATCTCATAAATGTGGGAGGGGAACTAGGTCAGATCTGTATTTTTTCCATATGCCATCTGTCTGTCTGTCTCTCTCATATATACATGTGCAAACACACCCACAACCATGTATATACATAACGAAACTAGTTTGAAAATCACATAGAGGAGAAAACTGTCAGTTAGCAAGCTAGTTGAGTTGTCTTTGCTACCCTAACTTTAAATATACATGCTCTCTCAATGATATTTGAGCACCCTTTACTTATGAATATAGCAACTATATTATAAATATTAAGTATTATCATACGTGTATATATAGGATGTTTTATAATTAAATAGTTAAAAAAATATATGTAATTCCAAAAGTATAAAAACAAACAGGCTCTCAGAAACTAATGAGGATTTTTAATATGTTTATATCATTCATATTTCTGTATCCATAGAATAGAAGATATATATCAGAAATATTTTATTTAAAACATTTGGTTGCTTATTCCTGAACAATATCTGGGCACCTCTACTAATGTATTCTCTGTTCTTGAGTGTAATTTCAAAAGACATAAGAAAAACTTATCAGTATAATCATTGCCAGTAAGAGGTGTTAGTTGACCTAACATTTATCACCAACAAAAATGGAATAGATTCTAGTTGATCATTTGGTTTCTTTGTTTAATGCATATCAACCTTTTAAGTTATCTAATGCCAAAGCCATCCTTATAGAAGAACAGTAGTCATACTATTTAACCCATTGCTTCGGGGGTGAGGGGGTTCATAACTTTCCCAAGAGTATTAGTCTGAAAGTGAATGTAATAGCACAACTGGAGTTCAAACTTGCTCAAATTCTGTTGAAGTTGTTGTGTTGACTTTAAGGTCGGAGTCCACTTCTTTCTATGCTCTCTTATTGCCTGAAAAATTTTGAAAATTACTCCTTCACTGACATAATAGAGAAAAGAGTTGTTGCATAAATACCAAGTCAACCTATTGTCTTATAACTTACCTAGGTAGTACAGTACTATTAATAAGTACACCCCTACCAATTTCTTTTAAAAAATAGATTTCTTCTAAACCAAAGATATCAAGATTTCTTATTTCTTGTGAACATTATCCAGTCAAAAACAGATATTGTTAAGTATTATTTATTACCAAACTTTACAACATTTGAAACACTAAGTAAACATAAATTGCATAAATATTTCTCAGGATTTACAAATAAAAGTAAAATAGATAATTGATAACTTACAACTCTGAAAATATCATGTGATTTGTTGAATACCACATCTATAAAGTCGTTGTTGGCATGCCCTAAAATCGGTATCAACCAGACAGTGAGGGAGATCTATCCTCTTTCACTAGCACTAGACCAAGGAGGGTTGTTTTGCATCTGAGGTGGCGCATCACACCTACCATCAGCTCCTTACTTACCGCATCTATCCCTGTACTACTCATACGCTGAGTTGGTGAGGGCCAGTATCGAACCAAGAACCTTGTGGTTCCTAGCTGACGCTCTACCGACTGAGCTAAACCAGCCCCTATCTATTCATATAGTATGAATTCATGTTATCTTCAACAAGTACAACTTTTTATATTCAATAAGTTTTTAAACCCTAAGTCAAATTTTAAGGGCAAGACAAAAAACTGTATCCACACTAATAGTATTATGTAACAAACAGCTGGGATTATGTACAGAAATCACAGGTATTATTAACAGATACTTTCTTGGACTTTTATAAATATCCCATTAGGATAGGTTTTAAAAATGATCTTTATATATGTATCACTTTACCCTAAGTGTCTTTTCATTGTTCAGTTATATGAATAACTATTAGTGAAACATTTTCATCTTATGTTTAGACATTCGCTGATTTTTAGACCTTTTTGTTTATCTAAACTTTAAAATTTTTTTTCCTCTACAAATTGGATTTCCAAGAGTAAAATAGCCAGAGTTACGTTTACATTCTTACCTTCCCCATAAAACATCCATTGCCATGACTTCCTGTTGCCAATAATAAACTTTTTAACATTGGATATTGCCGCATCAATACATTTCCAGCCTGTGCAATTGATTCTAAGATTCTGCAAGGTGTAAAGTTTCATGAAAACCTAGAAAAGAAAAAAAATGTTGGCTATTATATAAAGTATCAGATGACGTGTGTATGTGTTTGTAAATGTAGCAGTTTTGCTTGGTGGATAGATTTAGATCATCAACGATAGAAATTGTATAGAATTGGTGTTTGTTTTTTAGTGCATCACATATTTTTTACATCTTTCTATATGTAAAGTTGATTGTCTGTCTGTGTGTATGTGCACATATGTAAAAATTGTCACCAAAATCACTGCTGTTTACATCAGTGGATTAGCATTCATAATATTGTCTTAGCAGTATCTAATATCTTGGTTACTTTAGCTGTTCTTGTTTGTGGAGATAATTAATTTGTATATTCAACTTTAAAAAAAATTTTGAAAAAAACAAAAAAAAACAAACAAAAAACAAACAAAACAAAAAAACTATTTTTATTTCCTTTCTAATCTTGTTTTTTTTAAATAAATTATTTTTAAAATTGCAATTGTTTTTTTTAAGATTTAATAAAACCATTTTCGCCCCTGAAACTGGTAATGACCTTTGCTTCGTTTTTTTTTTTTTTTAATTTATTTTTATTAAATCACAGCTTGATGAGTAAAAGGGAATAAAAAATGTTTTTTTCTTTTTTCTAGTGTATTTTGAAAATCTAATGATTTCTGAAGTGAATATTTTAGATATTGTTCACAAAAAAAAAAAAAGTTACTTTTCTGTTTAAATAAGGATTTATTTATATTAAAAAAAAAATTGAATGAGCTCCTTTTAAAACAGGGTATTTCCTGACCTCCCCCCAGGCCGATTGGTCTTTTTACATTTTTTAATTTTCTATTAATGGGGCATCAGCGAGGATCCAAACTCACTTCAGTTAATAACAAATCTTTTAAATGTTCATTAGTTGTGAAGGAAAATCCAAGTTAGTTTTTTTCATGCATATGGTCATTGGTTTGTTACTTTATTGGTCTTACATCCTGTTCTGCAGGCTTAGTATACCCGACTGTACCCAAAAGGGTTTCGGGTTATGACAACTAAACTGCATCTGATGTTGAGCTCTTGTTCTGTAGAGTGCAGAGTTTCACTTCATTGCAATTGACCAGGTCCACTTAAACCCTAAGTGGTAATACCAGTTAGGGTCCCATTTATGGGTCAAATAAATATGTTTTAAATTATTTATATTTGATAGGCCAGCGCCAAAAAAAAAAAAAAATTTTTTTTTTTTTTTTTTTTTAAGAAACAGTTACACACAAAATGTAACATGAACATGCAATGAACTCAATTCCCTTACCTCAAGGCATAAAATAACTCTAGACAGGTTGATATGCTATTAAAATCTGTCAATTCCATTGATCTTTTATGCCAGGCAACAATTGAGTTTTACTAGCTTTGTGGTAGAATCAAAATGATTTTAGATGATTTTTTTTCTTTCATAGATTAAGGTTCATAAGGATTATGAACCTAAATCTATGAAAGAAAAAATTAAGTAAAAATTGAATTAAATTGAAACATCCCTATATAAATTATCATGCTTTTTTATTACAATGTAGACCTGTTTTGGTTGTAATAAATTAATTGCATTCTGATGATGATTTGACCTTACTTGAAACATGTTAATCTGATTTTCCAAACTTATCTTTTCTTTCCTAAAATCCCCGTATATGAAAATGAGAATAGGTAATTTATTTGCAGTTTGGTAAGGAAAACACATTCATTGTACTATTTCAAATTTTTGTTGTTACTTATGCTGTTGATTATAAATTTGGGTTCATTCTGAAAGATTATATTGATAAAAAGGATCTTTTGTTTAGAGTCTTGTTTGCTATCTAACTCATCTCGACCAACAAACCATGTATATCTTGTATTCTTTTATCTTTATTTTTGATATAAATACAAAGTTTGTTATAAAATTCAGTAAACAGCACTTTGGAGCCTGAATTATCCGTCAGGTTTTTCATTTTTTTTATTTTTTTAATTTTTTCATAATTATAATTTTAACTAAAATTCATTATACATATAGACATTAGAGGCATGCTTAGCAACTGTTATCATTGTAGGAAATGGAATTGCAACCCAAGTTCAGATCTTGGACAATGTTTTTCTGTTTCACTTTGCACTAATGCCTTGTTCTCCCCATCTATGGTAAATAATGGGGTAGATAGGTTCTTTAGGGAAACCAGTCTAGGAGAAGGAAAGCTCTGAGTTAAAACCAGCCTTTCTCTGCTTAAAAAAAACCTTGTATCACATTCTGCCCATAGTGGAGGGTTTGGGTTAAATACATACGTTTAGACATTATATTATATCATAAATAATATAATTTATAAAACTGTAAAAAGCACAATAAGAATAAAATTTATACTTTGTTCTGTTTTTTTTTTTTTTAATTATTAACATCTGAGTTGTTAAGATGTACATGATTCTTAGATATCTTTGTATTTATTAAAGTCTTTCACACTTTTTTTTGAAGTATTCAACATAGAATAGTAATACTAATTTTGGATTAAAATGAGTATTTTCCCTTTCTATGAAGGGTGCTCTGAAATTAATTGCTACTATCTATTTCTATGGAAACTACAACAAAAACATTGAGCAAATAACACTGTTGTATAGAGCCAGTTTTCAGTTACAAACTGTTTTTTTCCATATAGTCACCACTATTTGGGATATGCATTTTTGCCTGTGATTACTTTTCAAAGAATCCCTTATATTAGTCAATTAATCAATTACTAAGTGTCATTGGGTTGTCTAAGAAATCCAGAAAATTGTGTTTTCAAGGAATTTTTAATGGAACCTCATTGGTTATTGATAAAAAACTCCTATTTAAAAAATTTCTTGATCACAACACAATTTTCTGGTTGCACATGGCATATTTTTAATAAAAAATCAATATGGTCAAAAAGTGTTCTGACCATATACAAAGAAAAAAATCTTTGTTCATTTTTTGTACAACCCTGATCTTCATTTGCATCTTATTCCCTGCAAGAAGAACATTACAAAAAAGAAAAAGTGTGTGTGTGTGTGTGTGGGGGGGGTAGTAATTGACTGTAGTATTTAATCACGCACGCACGCACGCACACACACACACACACACACACACTACACACACACCACACACACACATGCTTTGGTATGGAAAATTGAAATCTGTGAACAAAGTTCAAATTCTGACCTAGACAGTTTGCATTCACACTAATTATCTTGAGGGAAAGCATGAATCCATTTATTCTTCCTTCAACAGGGTTGAGAATATGCTGATTGTATCCTCTGCAGAGGCCTCCAAACCTAAAAAGGTGGGTGTCCTGGTATGACACTAAATTGCGTCTAATGATGAGGATTCTCCAGTTCTGGAATACCTCTTCATTATCATTACTCCCAGGTTGTTTCTGACCCAGAGTGGTAGTATCTATTTGAGTCCCATCAAATATATCTATTTAAAAATTTATTCATATTTGATGCCGCATAACTGTAAATATTCATATTAAGAATTGTTACTTGAAGCTATAATTTTTTTTTACTGAGGATTATCATCAGTTACTTGAAACCATATAACCGTGTCCAACCAAATGGCTATGATAAAGGAATATGATAATGGAAATGATAAAGCAGATTTCATTAGCTAAATCTGCACTTGACATGATACCAGACAAAAACTCCAAAATACCATACAGTGATCTTAAACCAAAAATCAAGCAAATAATGACAATCAAATGGCAGCAATTATGGGATGAAAATCCCCACAACAAACTCTACAAACTACAGCCCACTTAAAAGAAAGGACACCTGATCCTAGTAATACCAGAAGAGAAGAAACCACTATCACCAGGCTGTGCATTGGCCACACTAGATTAACCCACTCCTTCATTTTAAAAGAAGAACCCCCGCCTAAATATTCATGTGGAAACCGATACACAATAAAACATATTCTGATTGGATGCACACATCTCTCCACACTCGAGAAAGTTCTACAATGATGACATCATGGACAAACTATTTGGAAAAATAGATCCCAAAAGGATATTAAACTTTTTGAAAAGAACCGGATTCTTATCAAGGATGTAAGTTCACAGACTTACAAAAATCACCCACTCACTCTCTTGATGTTAAAATTCTCAACAGAAAACTTGATTACAGCAAATAAAATCTATAAATAAAAAAATAGAAGTTTTCGGCATAAAAAACCCAAGGGGTTGACATGCCGTAAAACCCAACCAACCAACCAAACCAAACCAAAACCAAAATGGCTATTATTAAATAGAAATAATTACTTCAAATCATATAATCATTAGTATTAGATAGAATACTTGAAACAATACAACTGTGTACAAATTATATATATTTGATGGGAATACTTGATATCATATAACTGTGTGTAAAGAACTCTTAAGAAATGACTCAAGAAATTGAATATAAATGTACAATGAACACAATAATCCTAATTAGTTGACATGCCATTAGAATTAATCAATCAGTAACTAGATAGGACAATCAGTTTAGGAGAAAATCTCTGAATTCAACTCCCTTGGGCCAGTGTGACAGTGTAAGGCTCATTATTCCTTAGGTTTGCAGATCTTGGAGAAAGTCTGATTCCTCTAGTGGATGGACAGAAAAGGATGATGAGGATATCTGATTATTAGTCATTATGAGAAACATGATTTTATTCTCTTCTCTAATTTTTATTGTTGCCTTGTTGGAAGTCTTATTATTGGAAAACATGAGAATTAAGTGCAGTAGCATATTAGCCCCCCCACTCCTCCATAGCATTTGTTAGTGACCACACCTTATCAAGTTAACTGTCTGTTTCAATTTTTGCTTAAATTGTAATCCTAATTTGCTAATTATTTTGATGTAAGAAAGATGAAAGTCAGCAAACATAAAAAAAAAAGCTTTGCTAGATGACTCGTGCTTGTAAATATGCTCTTCTTATTAAAGGAAGGGATTTACAAGCAAATTATGTTTCTTTTCTTTTTCTCTCTCTTTATACTGTTATACTATATTTAATTTGTAACACATTAAGTAAAGCATTACTTCCTATTCATCTAAGATTGAAGTAATTAAAAACTACTTAATAGTAAGGACATAAAAAGGTTGGTAGATTTTTAATATTTCATTGTTTATTTTTTTATCAACAGAACGTAATGGAGTATTTAAAAGATGATGGGAATAAGCAATAAAAAATGATGACAAAAATCTGCTCTTGTTGAATTTGATTTTTATCTTTTTAATTTTCTTTTCTTTTATAATTTTATTTTTGAAATTACTTTCCTATTTGCTTGAAAATTATGATGTAATAATTAACTAACTTAGATTAAAAAAATAATTTTTTCTTTCTTTCTTTCTTTCTTTTTTTTTTTGTTGTGTCTAATCAAGTAGATTATATGATCCATGTCCATCTTAATCAAAATGATTGATTTTAAGCATTAACCAGTAATTAGTTGTAATTTTTCAAAAACTGTCTTTTTGCATATAATCTTTGGGTATATTAGAGTGAGAGAGAGAACTACAGAGTTCTTGCCCAGTCAAAAAAGAAATATAGTTATTTATTTATTATGAAGTAGCAGGTTCATTTCATGTCTTTAGATTATTTCCTTCTTGGATGGGTTGAGATTTCTTTCAGCATCTTATGGAAAATGCATTCAGAACCATTCCACTTTACAAGATAAGTTTTTCTATTTGTTTTGAAATCTCTCTTTTATATATATATATATTATATAAATATATATATATATATATGAGGGTAATATCAAAAGTAAGGTCTCCAAAGACCTCGGATGTGGGGAAACTGTGCAGCTATTGGCAAACACTGTTGTTTGTTGTTCATGCATCTGTGTATGTTTTACTGCCACAATCAGTCTTGAATTGGCAGTTTCTGATGAAGCTTCCTATTGATGAAACTGCCAACTGTGAAGTTTGCCATTATTTATTTTTGAACGCAAAAGGCATTAAACCAATTTGAAATTCATCACTAACTAATGGAAATGAATGTGGAATCAGGCATGGATGTCAAAAACGTGTGCAAGTGTATAGGGAGTTTGTAATGATGAGGTTCAATGCTTCCTCAGTGACATGGTTGCAAGCTGTAATATAAAACCTGTCACAGCACCTACAAAAAATGCTATGACCAAAATGCTATGACCAAATGGCGACTATGTAGAAAAAATAGATTATGTGTTCAAACTTTTAAAAGATGTAAAGATTATTGACAAAAATGTTTCTGTGATTTCTAAATATTTTGGGGACCTTACCTTTGGGATTATCTTGGATATTAGTTGGCTAAAAATAATAGGTTAGTCAATATCAAAGAATACAAAACACTATGTTTACTTGTTGTTTGACTCTCTTGTTATTCTGGATCACTGTACATAGGCTGCAGTCTTTCATTAATACAAGTTTAATTAAAGACTGGAAAAAAATAAAGACTTTTAAATGTAAACTTTTCTTGTTTAGGCACAAGAGAATATATAACTGGATTCAATAATTGTATTTTGCCAGGTGTGTGTGTCTGTGTAATGAAAAACTTAAACTTCTAATTTACCAAAAGGATAAAATGTTCACCTTGTTATGAATTACACAAAATATACTGAGTTTCTAAATTGATTGAATAAGGGAAACAAATGTATATTGAATCAAAATTAGGATGCCCACTTGTCACTGTTTTGTTAAAACTTAGAACATCAGTAAATTCAGTAATAAATAAAAATGCCCAATACACAAAAAGTGTTGAATTAATACAATAATATTAAAAATAAAATGTAAAAAAATAACATTAAGTCTCAATCTGAATCTTACAGCAATGATCATTAAGTGAGAATCAATCAATCTCATTTGATGTTCTGTGTCATGAAACTCAGATTTGTGAATTAATAATCTTTTTTACTTGTATATAAAGCACCAAATGTTATATGTATATGTCTGATAATGTACAAAGTAATATTTTCAATATATTCAAGTTGTAAATAAAGTTGCTTGTCATATTTATGTATGAGCAGAAATGGGCTAACTTCATCATCCTGTTCAGGACAAAAAAGGGGAAGGAAGATAAGAGAGCCAAACAGGCTCACATCCTCAAATTAGATGAATATCTATTGACAAACCATTAACCTAGTTAAAAGGGATGGAGGGTCATGACAGACTTCAAAACAAATACCACCCTATACCAATAATGTTAACCATATTGCCTCTTGTAAGTGACCACAAAATTGTATGAATTGAATAGAAATGTTATCAAAAAATATTGAAGATACTTGCAGGGTGGGGCAGAATAGAGATTAATGATATTGAGGTGTTCAAAAATCTATCCAGGCTGAAGTTGTATTTACCAAGATAGAAATGAACAAAGAATGAAACATTAATTTCTTCAAAATAGTCTCCTTGACATTCAACACTTCTATTCCATTGAGTTTCTATTAGTCAAAGCATTTCTGAAACTACTTTTTATGATGTGAAGATGCATGGTCACTCACCTTTTAATGTCCTCGCCATTCTCAAATCTCCCTTTTGAGGAGATGAATTTTCAGTTTAAAAACAAGAAAAGTTGCATGAAGCTAGGTTTGTGGTATATAGGAGGAGTGTGCTGCACTTGGACAATCATGTGTTCACCAAAAATGTTTTTGCATGAATACTGACTTATAATTGTTTTTTTTTAAATGGGTACTGACTTATCAAGAGTTAGACTCCATCATTTTATTCTCTAAGTTGTTCACATCTTCATTTAAATTTTAAGTCTCAATCCTTATTTTTTATCATGCCTCATATTATATGATTGACTTCCTTATTAATTGTGGTTCACTCTATAGATTAGAGCTAAGAGAAAACAATTAGAGTTAAGTTTTTAAAAAATTGAAATTATTTAAGGGAAAATATATTATTACATGATGATGATTTATTGTATCTGTTGCTGTAGTAGTGTGGAATATCCTACAACAGCAGCCTTCGCTCATTGAAGCCACTCTGCCCTTTCTTGTGTGAGGGTTTTTAGCTCTCTCAGTTGCTTGCCAGATCTTAAGGCTCCAGTCCTGCATTTTGGAAGTCCACCCACAGCTTTCCAAGTTTGTGCAGTGGTGGCCCCCTTCGTGCCTGGTAGTTATTTGACTCTATCACATGTATTATGTAATGGCACATACAAAGTTTATATATCTTGTGATAATACAAGTAGAGTTTTTTTTCAACAGATATGTTAAAACTTTTATTTCCCTTAATATACAGTGATAATCAAATGTGGTGCTAGAAAGGAAAAATATGAAAAAGATAATCAGTTGCATTGTTTAATCTATTGGTAAAGTTTTCAGTGGTAAGGAACCTTTTCATATTTAAGGTTAAATTGAATCTTATCTCCTTATAAGACTATCAGGGTTCCTCAAGTTCTGTAATGGGTTAGCTAGACTAGCTGATCATTGCTTATGAATTTGATTCATATTTGCCTGGGCCTCTTACATCTTTCATACTATCTCTTTTATTGAGACCTCATAAGAAGAGGAGATAATTACCACTTTACACTGACTCTGTGTCAAAGCTAAGATTATGTATTTACCCAGCCCCTTCTCCATGAGAAGGATGCAAACACTCGGTTCATTTTTAATTGGAGTTTAACAGGTTTTTAATTTTAAGAGCCGTGTCTGCTCTAATATTTACCCATACTTAGAAGGAGAATAGTTGGATTTATACCTTTCCCAAGGCTATTAGTACTATGTAAAATGCAAACAGCTTTGTCAAGTGTTTGAACTCTGGTTGTTGTGTCCATTTTCTACAACAATAACCGTTACACCACAAAACCACCTAAAATCTAAGATTATTAAATGACTATTACTAAACCAGACTCAATAAATTTTTAGTATGTATAGCTGTACCAATTGGACTCTAATAAAGTGTTCAGAGGAAAAGCTAGATTGAAACTACACAAGGATGCTGTGAGCTGTCTTGAATAAATCTTGGAAAGTGTAACCCACAAAAAAAGCAGCTGTATGTCCACTTTTCCCCTATCACACAAACCATTCAAGACAAACAAGATATGCTGGACACTGCTGGAGTAGCAAGAACGAACTCATAAGTGATGTTCTATGAACACTTTCAAATATACACACCAATGTTGGCCAATCAGCAAAAAACTAAATTAATTAGCCCTGTGTGCATACTGGATGCTGGGTGGAAGACTGGCTAGGACCAATGATGAGAGAGTCATGGGAATCCATGCTGTCAGCATGACCTGATGATGATGATATATTTTACAACAAATCTAAAGATCAAATATTTAATTAATAACTTAGTCCTAATTTAGATAAGATATATTTATAAGAAATAACAAACCTCACTAAACCTTTTATTAAGTCGTTAAGACATGACAAAGCATTGGAATAACAGTTTTTAAAGGTTTATATTTTAATCAATCTTTTGACAAAGATGTTGGAAGCTGCACTTGATGGTTTAGAAAACTGAATGTTCCTTATCCCTAGTTTAGACTATTTTTATTATGAGAACTGACTCTACCTCTTTTCCACTTTTAATCATTTTCTGCTCTAACAAAATAATATTCCTGATGATAATGACAAAAAATTTAAAAATATAAAATGGTTTTATAAATTTTTTTAACGTCCAATTTGTTTAAGCAAATTTTGTTGTAATTTGTAACATCATTAGAAAACAAAAGGTTGTCAGTTGTAAGGGATTAAAATAAGCATTACTGAAAGTCTTTGTGACACACAGAACAAAAAGATGTTACTTCAACAAGTACACATAGTGATTTTGATCCTTGCTGGATGCTTGTCACATCCTACCCATGTTGACTGGGTTGGGTAAATACCTCCTACTCATTTAGATTATTGGTCTAATTTTTAAAAATCTTACTTGATTTTAAAAAAAAAATCATTTTTTATTTTTTCCCTGTTCATTTTTTTTCCCCCCTTTGAAAAAAACATAAATTCTAACTTATGTCGCTTATTTATTTGCAAACTCATTTGCTGTGAAACAATTACATAAATACTTTAACATGATGAGTCATCAGTGA
Organism: Doryteuthis pealeii; assembly: GCA_023376005.1. Lineage (NCBI taxonomy): Eukaryota > Metazoa > Mollusca > Cephalopoda > Myopsida > Loliginidae > Doryteuthis > Doryteuthis pealeii. The sequence goes on from CM042140.1 coordinate 126,165,277, forward strand.
GACATAATAACATTAAAAAATAGCTCCTCCTCCTCCTTTTCCAAATGCTCTCTAGACATTACAAGGCTTGTAGAGAATTATGAGACCAGTCCTAGTACGTTTGGCAAAAAAGTAGAGATTTGCAAATAAAGGTCAGTACATTCATCTCTAGAGCCTCATTGCTGTTGGAGAGAACTGACAAACAGCAAAATTTCAATTATCTGTATTTGAATATTTAGATCAAGTGGTGGAATAAGGACGGCGCAGTGGGGGGGGGGATGCTTTTCTTTTGATGTTAGCTAAGCTTGTTACTAATTGTTTTATCTAAGAAGAGGTCACGGTATCAATATTTTAACAAAACCTTTTCTTAGAAATTCAGACTTAAAAGTCTAAATTTCCAAAGTCTTTTTGTTTTTGTTTTTTTTTTTTAATAAATTTATTTATTTATCTATTATTATACCCGCAATACTATTTTTTTTAATCTAAAGTTTTTTTTTGTTTTCTTTCTTTTTTGTTATAAATTGACATTTAATTTAAAAAAAAATTTTTTACATGATTGAAGCACAGTTCTTAGATAAAAAACTTAGTAAACTGTTCTTGAGGTGAATCTCAGAAATAGTTTCTACAATAAAATTCAATATTCAAAAAATAAATAAAAAATAGAAAATAAAACATCCAAAGGTAAAAGGTTACTAACTATAGAACAAGATATTTGTTTTCAGAAAAAAATCCTATCAAGCTTACTGGTGGTGGTGAGGGAGTTATAGTTTATTTCTAGAATTATAACCTCATGGTTCAATCTGAGAATATGGCGGAGGGGGGGGGGTGTCCCTGTGGTATAGTGGTGAGTTTGCTGGACTGCAACATCAACATTGTATTAAGCGAGTTTGAACTCCAGTCATGCTATTATGTTAACTTTTAGACTAATATCCTTGAGAAAAGTATGAACCCTCTTCTTCTACAAGGATGGCTTTGGCATTAAATAACCCACAAAGGTTGACATGCCATTTAACAAAGAAACCGAACCAAACCAAACCAAGAATATGGAAATGAAAACCACCATAAAGATGCCCTTCACATCAGAAATAAGTTTTATTCACTTGTGAGATATGCAGCGGAATAATTAGCTCTCTGTACTTGTAGATATTAACTTAAATGCTAATTAGTAAATTAAAAGTGTATAATAAAGTTGATAATTTGTCAATCTAATAATAGAAATCAGACTTGCTTTTCAGGAAGTTTAATTTGCAATTCAAAGCATTCATACAATAGAATAATTCAAACCTAAAACAAGAAGCAGTATGGCAAGTAGATTAAACCCCTTTGAATGTGACACAGGCTTTTAATAAGAAAGTTTTACAGTGTCATGCATGATACAGATATCATCCAATAGGGTACTGCTGTCAACTAGTATAGTCTGAAACAACAATTTGCTAAAAATATTGTGGTAATTCACAGAACAATCTTCAGCTGTGTTTTTGATTGATGAGACACACACACACACACACACAACCACACACACACAGAGTTTGTCAGCGACTATAGTCTAGAGATTTACAACTAATAATTTGATACTTATTGGATGCTCCATACTTATGGCCTTGTACCAAAACTAAAGTATACTTTGTGAATAACTCTATATGGTGTAATGGTTTATAGTAATAGGAAATGGACATGGTGACCCAAGTTCAAATCCTGAACGAGGCTGTTGTATTTCTCATCCTGTTAATGCTTTTTGGGAAAGGTATGAATCCAATTATTCTCATTTCAGCTATATGTAAATAGCAGGGCAGACAGGGCTTTTTGATCTTGTATGGCAACCGATCTAGAAGAAGGAAAAACTCTGAATTTAAACCTGCTAAATCCACTTAAGAAATTGAGCATGTGCCGCATCCTGCTCTGGTGAAGGGTGGGTAAATTACATATATGAAATTTAATTAAAAACCCTCCTACAAAAGGTGTTTAGTAATTTTTTAAAAAATCAAAAAAACTTGTTTTCCTTAAAAAAAAAAATGCATGTCTGGATTCAATGAATGTAAATATTGTCTAAAGATTTGGGGTAAATAATAATTTTAACTGAACTTCTGCTTTTATCAAGATCAGGGACAAGAAATGATGAATGCAATTAAAAAAAAAAATCTCAGTGTTATTAGAACATGTACTATTACATAACACATGAGGTGACTTCCAAATAAAATGCATACACTGGATTGATGGATCATCAGTTGTTAAAATACACTTAAAATCTCATTGCTTCAAAATGAATTGAAGTTTCTTGATTTTATCTTAAGAAATTTAA
>CM042140.1:126167654-126395464 GCA_023376005.1 Doryteuthis pealeii
ATAGAAAACCAGTCTAGGAGAAGAAGTAAGCTCTAGTAAAACCAGCCTTTCTCGTGCTTAAAAAAAAAACCTGTTATCAACATTCTTGCCCATAGTGGAGGTTGGGTAAAACATACGTTTAGACATAGTATTATATCATAAATAAATAAAATTATAAAACTGTAAAAAAGCACAATTGAAGAATAAAATTTTACTTTTTTCGGTTTTTTTTGTTTTTTAATTATTAACATCTGATTGTAGTGTACATGATCTTAATATCTTTGTATTTATTAAAGTCTTTCACACTTTTTTTTGAAGTATCGAAACATAGAATTGTAGTTAATACTAATTTTGATTAAAATGAGTATTTTCGCCTTTCTGATGAAGGGCTGCTCTGAAAGTTAGATTGCTACCTATCTAGTTCTATGGAAACTACAACAAAAACATGAGCATAATAGACACTGTTGTATAGAGCCAGTTTGTCAGTTACAAAACTGTTTTTTTCCATATAGTCACCACTATGATATGCATTTTTGCTGTGATTTACTTCCAAAAAAAGGGGGGGGGGAATTCCCTTAAATTTTAGTCAATTATCAATTAGCTAAGTTCATGTGTGTCTAAGAAATCCAGAAAAATTGTGTTTACAAGGAATTTTTTAATGGAACCTCATTGGTTTTATTGATGAAAAACTCCTATTTAAAAAATTTCTTGATCAGCCAAACACAATTTTTCTGCGTTGCAACATGGCATGTATGTTTTAGATAAAAATCAAATGATGGTCAAAAGTGTTCTGACCATAGACAAAGAAAAAAAATCTTTGAGCATTTTTTGCTACAAAACCCTGATCTTCAATTTGCATCTTATTCCCCTGCAAGAAGAAACATTACAAAAGAAAAAGTGTGTGTGTGTGTGTGTGGGGGGGGGGTAGTAATTGACTGTAGTATTTAATCACGCACGCACGCACGCACGACACACACACACACACACACACTACACACACACCACACACCACATGCTTTGGTATGGAAAATTGAATCTGTGAACAAAGTTCAAATTCTGAACCTTAACAGTTTGCATTCACACTAAGATCTGATGGGAAGCATGAATCCATTTATTCTTCCTTCAACAGGGTTGAGAATATGCTGATTGATAACTTGTCTGCAGAGCCTCCAAAGCCTAAAAAAGGTGGGTGTGTCCTGGGTATGACACTAAATTGCCGGCTAATGATAGGATTCTCCAGTTCGGAATTACCTCTCGTATCATGTACTCCCAGGTTGTTCTGACCCCAGATGTTAGTACATTGAGTCCCATCAAATATATCTATGTTAAAAATATTCATATTGATGCCGCATAACTGCTAAATTTATTCATATTACAGAATGTTACTTGAGCTATAATTTTTTTTACTGAGGATTATCATCAGTTACTTGAAACCATATAACCGTGTCCTAACCAAATGCTAGATAAAGAATATGATAATGGAAATGATAAAGCAGATTCATTAGTAAATCTGCCACTTGAATGATACCAGACAAAAAAACTCCAAAATACCATACAGTGCAATCTGTAAACCAAAAATCAAGCAAATAATGACAATCAATGGCAGCAATTATGGATGAAAAATCCCCACAACAAACTCTACACAAACTAACAGCCCACTTAAAAAGAAGACACCTGATCCCTAGTAATACCAGAAGAGAAGAAACCACTATCACCAGGCTGGCATGTGGCCACACTAGATTAACCCACTCCTTCATTTTAAAGAAGAACCCCGCCTAAATATTCATGTGAAACATACACAATAAAACATATCTGATTGGATGCACACATCTCTCCCACACTCGAGAAATTCTACAATGATGACATCATGGACAAACTATTTGGAAAAATAGATCCCAAAAGGATATTAAACTTTTTGAAAGAACCGGATTCTTATCAAGGATGTAAGTTCACAGACTTACAAAAATCACCCACTCATCTCTTGATTGTTAAAATTCTCAACCAGAAAGCTTGATTACAGCAAATAAAATCTATAAAAAAAAAATAGAAGTTTTCGGCATAAAATAAACCCAAGTGGGTTGACATGCCGTAAAAAACCCAACAACCAACCCAAACCAAAAACCAACCAAATGGGTATTATTAAATAGAAAAAATACTTAAATCATATAATCGATTAGTATTAAGAGAGCGGAATAACTTGAACAATACAACTGTGTTACAAATTATATATATTTGATGGAATACTTGATATCATATAACTGTGTGTAAAGAACTCTTAAGAAATGACTCAAGAAATGTGAATATAAATGTACAATGAACACAATAAATCCTAGATTAATGACATGCCATTAGAATTAATCAATCAGTAACTAGATAGTGCAATCAGTTAGGTGAGAAATCTCTGATTCAACTCCCTTGGGCCAGTGTGACAGTGTAAGGCTCATTATTCCCTTAGGTTTTGCAGATCTTGGAGAAAAGTCTATTCCTCTAGTGGATGGACAGAAAAGGATGATGAGGATATCTGATTATTAGTCATTATGAGAAACATGATTTTATTCTCTTCTCTAATTTTATTGTTGCCTTGTTGGAAGTCTTATTATTGGAAAACATGAGAATTAAGTGCAGTAGCATATTAGCCCCCCACTCCTCCATAGCATTTTGTTAGTGACCACACCTTATCAAGTTAACTGTCTGTTTCAATTTTTGCTGTAAATTGTAATCCTAATTTGCCTAATTATTTTGATGTAAGAAAGATGAAAGTCAGCAAACATAAAAAAAAAAGGCTTTGCTAGATGACTCGTGCCTTGTAAAATATGCTCTTCTATTAAAGGAAGGGTGTATTTACAAGCAATTATGTTCTTTTCTTCTTCTCTCTCTTTATACTGTTATACTATATTTAATTTGTAACACATAAGTAAAGCCATTACTTCCTATTCATCTAAGATTGGAAGTAATTTAAAATACTTAATAGTAAGGACATAAAAAAGGTGTGGTTAGATTTTAATATTTCATTGTTTATTTTTTATATCAAAGAACGTAATGGAGTATTTTAAAAGATGATGGGAATAAGCAATAAAAATGATGACAAAATCTGCTCTTGTTGAAATTTGATTTTTATCTTTTAATTTTCTTTTTCTTTTATAATTTTATTTTTGAATTACTTCCTATTTGCTTGAAAATTATTGATGGTAATAATTAACTAACTTAGATGAAAAAAATAATTTTTCTTTCTTTCTTTCTTTTCTTTTTTTTTTTTTTGTTACTGTGTCTAAATCAAGTAGATTATATGATCCATGTCCATCTTAATCAAAATGATTGATTTTAAGCATTAACCAGTAATTAGTTGTAATTTTTCAAAAACTGTCTTTTTGCATATAATCTTTGGGTATATTAGAGGTGAGAGAGAGAACTTACAGAGTTCTTGGCCCAGTCAAAAAAGAAATATAGTTATTTATTTATTATGAAGTAGCAGGTTTCATTTCATGCTTTAATTATTTCCTTCTGATGCGTTGAGGATTTCTTTCAGCATCTATATGGAAAATGCATCAGAAACCATTCCACTTTACAGATAAAGTTTTCTATTTGTTTTGAAATCTCTCTTTGTATATATATATATATTATATATATATATATATATATAATATGAGGGTAATATTCAAAAGTTAAGGCTCTCAAAGACCCGGGATGTGGCGAAACTGTGCAGCATATTGGCAAACACTGTTTTTTTGTTCATGCATCTGTGTATGTTTTACTGCCAAATCAGTCTATGAAAGCTATAAAAGTAGCAGTTCGATGAAGCTTCCTATTGATGAAACTGCCAACTGTGAAGTTGCCCATATTTGAATTTTAACGCAAAAGCCATTAAACAATTGGAAATCATCACTAACTAATGAAATGAAAGGGGTGAATCAGGCATGCGATGTCAAAAACGTGTGCAAGTGTATAGGTAGTTTGTAATATGAGGTTCATGCTTCCTCAGTGACATGGTGGCAAGCTGCGTAATATAAAACCTGTCACACCACCTACAAAAAGCTATGACAAATGCTATGACCAAAATGGCGTACTATGTAGAAAAAATAGATGCTATGACCAAAATGGCGACTAGTAGAAATAAATAATATGCTGTTCAAACTTTTAAAGATGTAAAGATTATTGCACAATAAATGTTTCCTGTGATTTCTAAATATTTGGGACCGTACCTTTGCGGATTATTCTTGGATATTAAGTGGCCTAAAATTAATAGGGTAGTCAATATCAAAGAATACAAACCACTTATGTTACTTGTGTGCTGATCTCTTTTATTCTGGATCACTGTACAATAGCTGCAGTCTTTCATTAATACAAGTAATTAAAGACTGGAAAAAAATAAAACTTTAAATGGTAAACTTTTCTTGTTTAGGCACAAGAGAATATATAACTGATTTCATAATTGTATTTGCCAGGTGTGTGTCTGTGTAATGAAAAACTTAAACTTTCTATTTACAAAAAGGATAAAATGTTCACCTTTGTTAGGATTACACAAAATATACTGAGTTTCTAAATTGATTGAATAAGGGGAAACAAATTGTATATGAATCAAAATTAGATGCCCACTTGTTCAAACTGTTGTTAAAAACTAGGAACATCAGCTAAATTCAAATCTCGTCCAATGTCTAATAATAAAAAAATGCCCAATACACAAAAAAGTGTTGATTAATACAAAATATTAAAATAAAAATGTAAAAAAATAACATTAAGTCTCAATCTGAATCTTACACAATGATCATTAAGTGAGAAATCAATCAATCTCATTTGATGTTCTGTGTCATGAAACTCAGATTTGTGAATTAATAATCTTTTTTTACTTGCTATATAAAGCACCAAATGTTATATGTATATGTCTGGATAATGTACAAAGTAATATTTTCAATATATTCAAGTTGTAAATAAAGTTGCTTGTCATATTTTATGTATGAGCAGAAATGGCTAACTGATCATCCTGTTCAGGACAAAAAAGCGGAAGGAGATAAGAGAGCCAACAGCTCACATTCCTCAAATTTAGATAATATCTATTTACAACATTACCTAGTTAAAAGGGATGGGAGGTCATACACTATACAACAAATACCACCCTATACAAAATGTTAACCATATTGCCTCTTGTAAGTTGACCACAAAATTGTATGAATTGAATAGAAATGTTATCAAAAAATATTGAAGATACTTGCAGGGTGGGGCAAATAGAGAGTAATGATATTGAGGTGTTTCAAAACTAGTCAGGCTGAAGTTGTATTTACAGATGAATATGAAACAAAGAATGAAACATTAATTTCTTCAAGTAGTTTCAGAAATGCTTGGACTAATAGAAAACTCAATGCGAATAGAAGTGTTGAATGTCAAGGAGACTATTTTGAAGAAAATTAATGTTCATTTTGTTCATTTCTATCTTGGTAAATACAACTTCAGCCTGGATAGATTTGAAACACCTCAATATCATTAATCTCTATTCTGCCCACCCTGCAAGTATCTTCAATATTTTTTGATAACATTTCTATTCAATTCATACAATTTTGTGGTCACTTACAAGAGGCAATATGGTAACATATTGGTATAGGGTGTATTTGTTTTGAAGTCTGTCATGACCTCTCCATCCCTTTTAACTAGGTTAATGGTTGTCAATAGATATTCATCTAATTTGAGGATGTGAGCCTGTTTGCTCCTCTATCTTCCTTCCCCTTTTTGTCCTGAACAGGATGATGAAGTTAGCCCATTTCTGCTCATACATAAATATGACAAGCAACTTTTATTTACAACTTGAATATATTGAAAATATTACTTTGTACATTATCAGACATATACATATAACATTGGTGCTTTATATACAAGTAAAAAGATTATTAATTCACAATCTGAGTTTCATGACACAGACATCAAATGAGATTGATTGATTCTCACTTAATGATCATTGCTGTAAGATTCAGATTGAGACTTAATGTTATTTTACATTTTATTTAATATTATTGTATTAATTCAACACTTTTTGTGTATTGGCATTTTATTTATTACTGAATTACTGATGTTCTAGTTTTAACAACAGTGAACAAGTGGGCATCCTAATTTTGATTCAATATACATTTGTTTCCCTTATTCAATCAATTTAGAAACTCAGTATATTTTGTGTAATTCATAACAAAGGTGAACATTTTATCCTTTTGGTAAATTAGAAGTTTAAGTTTTCATTACACAGACACACACACCTGGCAAAATACAATTATTGAATCCAGTTATATATTCTCTTGTGCCTAAACAAGAAAAAGTTTACATTTAAAAGTCTTTATTTTTTTCCAGTCTTTAATTAAACTTGTATTAATGAAAGACTGCAGCCTATGTACAGTGATCCAGAAATAACAAGAGAGTCAAGCACAACAAGTAAACATAAGTGTTTTGTATTCTTTGATATTGACTACCCTATTATTTTTAGCCAACTAATATCCAAGAATAATCCCAAAGTAAGGTCCCCAAAATATTTAGAAATCACAGAAACATTTATTGTCAATAATCTTTACATCTTTTAAAAGTTTGAACACATATCTATTTTTCTACATAGTCGCCATTTGGTCATAGCATTTGGTCATAGCATTTTGTAGGTGCTGTGACAGTTTAATATTACCAGCTGCAACCATGTCACTGAGAAGCATTGAACCTCATCATTACAAACTCCCTATACCACTTGCACACGTTTTTGACATCCATGCCTGATTCACCATTCATTTCCATTAGTTAGTGATGAATTTCAATTGGTTTAATGCCTTTTGCGTTCAAAAATCAAATAATGGGCAAACTTCACAGTTGCAGTTTCATCAATAGGAAGCTTCATCAGAAACTGCCAATTCAAGACGATTGTGGCAGTAAAACATACACAGATGCATGAACAACAAACAACAGTGTTGCCAATAGCTGCACAGTTTCCCCACATCCAGAGGTCTTGGAGACCTACTTTTGATATTACCCTCATAATATATATATATATATATATAAATATATATATATATAAAGAGAGATTTTCAAAACAAATAGAAAAACTTATCTTGTAAAGTGGAATGGTTCTGAATGCATTTTCCATAAGATGCTGAAAGAAATCTCAACCCATCCAAGAAGGAAATAATCTAAAGACATGAAATGAACCTGCTACTTCATAATAAATAAATAACTATATTTCTTTTTTGACTGGGCCAAGAACTCTGTAGTTCTCTCTCTCACTCTAATATACCCAAAGATTATATGCAAAAAGACAGTTTTGAAAAATTACAACTAATTACTGGTTAATGCTTAAAATCAATCATTTGATTAAGATGGACATGGATCATATAATCTACTTGATTAGACACAGTAACAAAAAAAAAAAAAAAGAAAAGAAGAAAGAAAGAAAAAATTATTTTTTAATCTAAGTTAGTTAATTATTACCATCAATAATTTTCAAGCAAATAGGAAAGTAATTTCAAAAATAAAATTATAAAAGAAAAAGAAAATTAAAAATAAAAATCAAATTCAACAAGAGCAGATTTTGTCATCATTTTTATGCTTATTCCCATCATCTTTTAAAATACTCCATTACGTTCTGTTGATATAAAAAATAAACAATGAAATATTAAAAATCTACCACACCTTTTTATGTCCTTACTATTAAGTAGTTTTAAATTACTTCCAATCTTAGATGAATAGGAAGTAATGCTTTACTTAATGTGTTACAAATTAAATATAGTATAACAGTATAAAGAGAGAGAAAAGAAAAAGAAACATAATTTGCTTGTAAATACACCCTTCCTTTAATAAGAAGAGCATATTTACAAGCACGAGTCATCTAGCAAAGCCTTTTTTTTTTATGTTTGCTGACTTTCATCTTTCTTACATCAAAATAATTAGCAAATTAGGATTACAATTTACAGCAAAAATTGAAACAGACAGTTAACTTGATAAGGTGTGGTCACTAACAAAATGCTATGGAGGAGTGGGGGGGCTAATATGCTACTGCACTTAATTCTCATGTTTTCCAATAATAAGACTTCCAACAAGGCAACAATAAAAATTAGAGAAGAGAAATAAAATCATGTTTCTCATAATGACTAATAATCAGATATCCTCATCATCCTTTTCTGTCCATCCACTAGAGGAATCAGACTTTCTCCAAGATCTGCAAACCTAAGGAATAATGAGCCTTACACTGTCACACTGGCCCAAGGGAGTTGAATTCAGAGATTTTCTCCTAAACTGATTGTCCTATCTAGTTACTGATTGATTAATTCTAATGGCATGTCAACTAATCTAGGATTATTGTGTTCATTGTACATTTATATTCACATTTCTTGAGTCATTTCTTAAGAGTTCTTTACACACAGTTATATGATATCAAGTATTCCCATCAAATATATATAATTTGTACACAGTTGTATTGTTTCAAGTATTCCTATCTAATACTAATGATTATATGATTTGAAGTAATTATTTCTATTTAATAATAGCCATTTGGTTTGGTTTGGTTGGTTGTTGGTTTTACGGCATGTCAACCCCTTGGGTTATTTTATGCCGAAAACTTCTATTTTTTATTTATAGATTTTATTTGCTGTAATCAAGTTTTCTGTTGAGAATTTTAACATCAAGAGAGTGAGTGGGTGATTTTTGTAAGTCTGTGAACTTACATCCTTGATAAGAATCCGGTTCTTTTCAAAAAGTTTAATATCCTTTTGGGATCTATTTTTCCAAATAGTTTGTCCATGATGTCATCATTGTAGAACTTTCTTCGAGTGTGGGAGAGATGTGTGCATCCAATCAGAATATGTTTTATTGTGTATCGGTTTCCACATGAATATTTAGGCGGGGGTTCTTCTTTTAAAATGAAGGAGTGGGTTAATCTAGTGTGGCCAATGCACAGCCTGGTGATAGTGGTTTCTTCTCTTCTGGTATTACTAGGATCAGGTGTCCTTTCTTTTAAGTTGGGCTGTAGTTTGTAGAGTTTGTTGTGGGGATTTTCATCCCATAATTGCTGCCATTTGATTGTCATTATTTGCTTGATTTTTGGTTTAAGATCACTGTATGGTATTTTGGAGTTTTTGTCTGGTATCATGTCAAGTGCAGATTTAGCTAATGAATCTGCTTTATCATTTCCATTATCATATTCCTTTATCATAGCCATTTGGTTGGACACGGTTATATGGTTTCAAGTAACTGATGATAATCCTCAGTAAAAAAAAATTATAGCTTCAAGTAACAATTCTTAATATGAATAATTTACAGTTATGCGGCATCAAATATGAATAATTTTTAAATAGATATATTTGATGGGACTCAAATAGATACTACCACTCTGGGTCAGAAACAACCTGGGAGTAATGATAATGAAGAGGTATTCCAGAACTGGAGAATCCTCATCATTAGACGCAATTTAGTGTCATACCCAGGACACCCCACCTTTTTTAGGTTTGGAGGCCTCTGCAGAGGATACAATCAGCATATTCTCAACCCTGTTGAAGGAAGAATAAATGGATTCATGCTTTCCCTCAAGATATTAGTGTGAATGCAAACTGTCTAGGTCAGAATTTGAACTTTGTTCACAGATTCAATTTTCCATACCAAAGGCATGTGTGTGTGTGTGTGTGTGTAGTGTGTGTGTGTGTGTGTGTGTGTGCGTGCGTGCGTGCGTGATTAAATACTACAGTCAATTACTACCCCCCCCCCCACACACACACACACACTTTTTCTTTTTGTAATGTTCTTCTTGCAGGGGAATAAGATGCAAATGAAGATCAGGGTTGTACAAAAAATGACCAAAGATTTTTTTCTTTGTATATGGTCAGAACACTTTTGACCATCATTGATTTTTATTAAAAATATGCCATGTGCAACCAGAAAATTGTGTTGTGATCAAGAAATTTTTTAAATAGGAGTTTTTATCAATAAACCAATGAGGTTCCATTAAAAAATTCCTTGAAAACACAATTTTCTGGATTTCTTAGACAACCCAATGACACTTAGTAAATTGATTAATTGACTAATATAAGGGATTCTTTGAAAGTAAATCACAGGCAAAAATGCATATCCAATAGTGGTGACTATATGGAAAAAACAGTTTTGTAACTGAAAACTGGCTCTATACAACAGTGTTATTATGCTCAATGTTTTTGTTGTAGTTTCCATAGAAATAGATAGTAGCAATTAATTTCAGAGCACCCCTTCATAGAAAGGGAAAATACTCATTTTAATCCAAAATTAGTATTACTATTCTATGTTGAATACTTCAAAAAAAAAGTGTGAAAGACTTTAATAAATACAAAGATATCTAAGAATCATGTACATCTTAACAACTCAGATGTTAATAATTAAAAAAACAAAAAAAAACAGAACAAAAGTATAAAATTTTATTCTTATTGTGCTTTTTACAGTTTTATAAATTATATTATTTATGATATAATACTAATGTCTAAACGTATGTATTTACCCAACCCCTCCACTATGGGCAGAATGTGATACAAGGTTTTTTTTAAGCAGAGAAAGGCTGGTTTTAACTCAGAGCTTTCCTTCTCCTAGACTGGTTTCCTAATCAAGGATAAAGAACCTAATCTACCCCATTATTTACCCATAGATGGGGAGAGAACAAAGGCATTAGTGCAAAGTGAAACAGAAACAACATTGTCCAAGATCTGAACTTGGGTTGCCAATTCCATTTCCTACAATGATAACCAGTATGCTAAGCATGCCTCTAATGTCTATATGTATATGAATTTTAGTTAAAATTATAATTATGAAAAAATTAAAAAAATAAAAAAATGAAAAACCTGACGGATAATTCAGGCTTCCAAAGTGCTGTTTACTGAATTTATACAAACATTTGTATTTATAAATCAAAAATAAAGATAAAAGAATACAAAGATATACATGGTTTGTTGGTCGAGATGAGTTAGATAAGCAAAACAAGACTCTAAACAAAAGATCCTTTTTATCAATATAATCTTTCAGAATGAACCCAAAATTTATAATCAACAGCATAAGTATAACAACAAAAAATTTGAAATAGTACAATGAATGTGTTTTCCTTACCAACTGCAAATAAATTACCTATTCTCATTTTCATATACGGGGATTTTAGGAAAGAAAAAGATAGTTTGGAAAATCAGATTAACATGTTTCAAGTAAGGTCAAATCATCATCAGAATGCAAATTAATTTATTACCAAAAACAGGTCTACATTGTAATAAAAAAAGCATGATAATTTATATAGGGATGTGTTCATTTAATTCAATTTTTACTTAATTTTTTCTTTCATAGATTTAGGTTCATAATCCTTATGAACCTTAATCTATGAAAGAAAAAAAAATCATCTAAAATCATTTTGATTCTACCACAAAGCTAGTAAAACATCAATTGTTGCCTGGCATAAAAGATCAATGGAATTGACAGATTTTAATAGCATATCAACCTGTCTAGAGTTATTTTATGCCTTGAGGTAAGGGAATTGAGTTCATTGCATGTTCATGTTTACATTTTGTGTGTAACTGTTTCTTGAAAAAAAAAAAAAAAAAAAAAAAATTTTTTTTTTTTTTGGCGCTGCCCTATCAAATATAAATAATTTTAAACATATTTATTTGACCCATAAATGGGACCCTAACTGGTATTACCACTTAGGGTTTAAGTGGACCTGGGTGCAATTGCAATGAAGTGAAACTCTGCACTCTACAGAACAAGAGCCTCAACATCAGATGCAGTTTAGTGTCATACCCAGAACAACCCTTTTGGGGTACAGTCAGGGTATACTAAGCCCTGCAGACAGGATGTAAGACCAATAAAGTAACAAACACAATGACCATATGCATGAAAACTAACTTGGATTTTCCTCACAACTAATGAACATTTAAAAGATTTGTTATTACTGAAAGTGAGTTTGATCCTCGCTGATGCCCCATTAATAGAAAATTAAAAAATGTAAAAAGACCAATCGGGCCTGGTGGGAGGTCAGGAAAATACCCCCCTGTTTTAAAGGAGCCTCATTCAATTTTTTTTTTAATATAAATAAATCATTATTAAACAGAAAAAGTAACTTTTTTTTTTTTTTGTGAACAATATCTAAAATATTCACTTCAGAAATCATTAGATTTTCAAAATACACTAGAAAAAAGAAAAAAACATTTTTTATTCCCCTTTACTCATCAAGCTGTGATTAATAAAAATAAAATTAAAAAAAAAAAAAAACGAAGCAAAGGTCATTACCAGTTTCAGGGCAGAAAATGGTTTTATTTAAATCTTAAAAAAAACAATTGCATATTTAAAAATAATTTATTTAAAAAAAACAAGATTAGAAAGGAATAATAAAATAGTTTTTTTGTTTTGTTTGTTTTTTGTTTGTTTTTTTTTGTTTTTTCAAAATTTATTTTTAAAGTTGAATATACAAATTAATTATCTCCACAAAACAAGAACAGCTAAAGTAACCAAGATATTAGATACTGCTAAGACATAATATTATGAATGCTAATCCACTGATGTAAACAGCAGTGATTTTGGTGACAATTTTACATATGTGCACATACACACAGACAGACAATCAACTTTACATATAGAAAGATGTAAAAAATATGTGATGCACTAAAAAAACAAACACCAATTCTATACAATTTCTATCGTTGATATCTAAATCTATCCACCCAAGCAAACTGCTACATTTACACACATACACACGTCATCTGATACTTTATATAAATAGCCAAACATTTTTTTTCTTTTCTAGGTTTCATGAAACTTTACACCTTGCAGAATCTTAGAATCAATTGGCACAGGCTGGAAAATGTATTGATGCCGGCAATATCCAATGTTAAAAAGTTTATTATTGGCAACAGGAAGTCATGGCCAATGGATGTTTTATGGGGAAGGTAAGAATGTAAACGTAACTCTGGCTATTTTAGACTCTTGGAAATCCAATTTGTAGAGGAAAAAAAATTTTAAAGTTTAGATAAACAAAAAGGTCTAAAAATCAGCGAATGTCTAAACATAAGATGAAAAATGTCACTACAATAGTTATTCATATAAACTGAACAATGAAAAGACACTTAGGGTAAAGTGATACATATATAAAGATCATTTTTAAACCTATCCTAATGGGATATTTATAAAAGTCCAAGAAAGTATCTGTTAATAATACCTGTGATTTCTGTACATAATCCCAGCTGTTTGTTACATAATACTATTAGTGTGGATACAGTTTTTGTCTTGCCCTTAAAATTTGACTTAGGGTTTAAAAACTTATTGAATATAAAAAGTTGTACTTGTTGAAGATAACATGAATTCATACTATATGAATAGATAGGGGCTGGTTTAGCTCAGTCGGTAGAGCGTCCAGCTAGGAACCACAAGGTTCTTGGTTCGATACTGGCCCTCACCAACTCAGCGTATGAGTAGTACAGGGATCAGTGCGGTAAAGTAAGGAGCTGATGGTAGGTGTGATGCGCCACCTCAGATGCAAAAACAACCTCCTTGGTCTAGTGCTAGTGAAAAGAGGATAGACTCCCTCACTGTCTGGTTGATACCGATTTTAGGCCATGCCAACAACGACTTTATAGATGTGGTATTTCAACAAATCTCACCTGATAATTAGAGTTGTAAGTTATCAATATCTATTTTACTTTTATTTGTAAATCCTGAGAAATATTTATGCAATTTATGTTTACTTAGTGTTTCAATGTTGTAAAGTTTGGTAATAAATAATACTTAACAATATCTGTTTTGACTGGATAATGTTCAACAAGAAATAAGAAAATCTTGATATCTTTGGTTTAGAAGAAATCTAATTTTTTATTAAAAGAAATTGGTAGGGGTGTACTTATTAATAGTACTGTACTACCTAGGTAAGTTATAAGACAAATAGGTTGACTTGGTATTTATGCAACAACTCTTTTCTCTATTATGTCAGTGAAGGAGTAATTTTCAAAATTTTCAGGCAATAAGAGAGCATAGAAAGAAGTGGACTCCGACCTTAAAGTCAACACAAACAACTTCAACTAGAATTTGAGCAAGTTTGAACTCCAGTTGTGCTATTACATTCACTTTCAGACTAATACTCTTGGGAAAGTTATGAACCCCCTCACCCCCGAAGCAATGGGTTAAATAGTATGACTACTGTTCTTCTATAAGGATGGCTTTGGCATTAGATAACTTAAAAAGGTTGATATGCCATTAAACAAAGAAACCAAATGATCAACTAGAATCTATTCCATTTTTGTTGGTGATAAATGTTAGGTCAACTAACACCTCTTACTGGCAATGATTATACTGATAAAGTTTTTCTTATGTCTTTTGAAATTACACTCAAGAACAGAGAATACATTAGTAGAGGTGCCCAGATATTGTTCAGGAATAAGCAACAAAATGTTTTAATAAAATATTTCTGATATATATCTTCTATTCGATGGATACAGAAATATGAACATGATATAAACATATTAAAAAATCCTCATTAGTTTCTGAGAGCCTGTTTGTTTTTATACTTTTTGAAATTACATAGTATTTTTTTAACTATTTAATTATAAAACATCCTATATATACACGTATGATAATACTTAATATTTATAATATAGTTTGCTATATTCATAAGTAAAGGGTGCTCAATATCATTGAGAGAGCATGTATATTTAAGTTAGGGTAGCAAAGACAACTCAACATAGCTTGCTAACTGACAGTTTCTCCTCTATGTGATTTTCAAACTAGTTTCGTTATGTATATACATGGTTGTGGGTGTGTTTGCACATGTATATATGAGAGAGACAGACAGACAGATGGCCATATGGAAAAAATACAGATCTGACCTAGTTCCCCTCCCCACATTTATGAGATCAAAAACATTTTTGGACTTTCTATCAATCTCTCTCTATCACAATCACTCTCTATCTCTCTCTCTCTCTCAATCTCTCCACTTGTCAAGAAGTGGCATATTTCACCACCTGATTATCTTCAATGACCTCAAAGGTCAACTATGCATCATCCATGTTAGAGCCTGAGGTAAAATTTGGTTGTGATCTTCACACAGACACACATACATACACACATACAAATGCACAAACTTCAGCATCGTAGGATACTTAAACAATGATTTACTTTGTTAATACTTGATAAAAGGTAAACATCTAAAAATAAGAGATTCTTCAAAACTTTTCAGCAATACAATCACCTTTTTCAATTTTTTTTAACCTTTTAAAATGTATTCTCAGGCAATTTTAAATTTCTACTTTTTACTAAAAGCTAGTTCTTTCTTTCAGTTTTATTCAAATCCACTTAAAGGCTGCCAAAGTTGGTTGTTAAGTTCACTGTCAATTCCCTTCCTACTTATAGAATCTATAATTTTTGTTTTTTTAAATAAATTAATCACAACACCCAGTAAAAAAAGGAGTTCCTAAAAATCATTAGTCCTGGTTAAAAATACAGTACGGCTAACCCAAAGTCAAAATTTTTAAAACCTTATTTTTCCCTATGCAGGTATCAATTGGAGAACAAGAAAATGGCCTGTTTACCAAAACTTTAAAAAAAAAATCTCAAAGTGTACAGTAATACATATACTAAGATCAAATCATTATATGTTTTAATGAACATTAGGTTCAGTTTTAAGAGGCATTCGTAGTGTAATGTTTATTGTTGTAGGAAATGGACATAGTAACTCAACATCCTGGATGAGGCTGCTTGTATTTCACATAAAACTAATACCTTTGAGAAAGGTAAGCACCCAACTATTCCCCCTCCAGTAATGGGTAAATACCAGGGCAGACTGGACTCTTTAACCTTGGTATGGCAACTGGTCTAGGAAATGGATACCTGTCAAATTCTGCTTAAAAAAATGGATCTTGTACCACATCCTTCTTGTGCAGAGGAGTTGGTAAATACATTTAGATTCAGTTTTAGCATTTTTGAGTTGAGTATGCCATACTAAGAAGCCTCACACTATTCACACTCTATAAGGTTTCATTTAAACTTTAAACCTTTGATCCTCTTTCAAAATAAACATACTTTTTGTTGAAATGACATACTGAATGGGTGAGTGGGGGTGGGAAATACTTTCATTAAAGATATTCTTATCATCAAGCCCCACTTTGATGTCTAAGTACTTTTTTCTGGGACATTTTCCAAAATGCAATTGCTGTGCACAAAAGAACACTTAACTAAATCAAACACTGAAAGGCTCATGAATAAATATGAGGAAATATAAGGCAATACATTTTATTATTTTTTTTTAAATTAAGTGCAATCATGTTGATAGGAAGAGTAACAAATTAGATCAACAAAACTTTTTAAAAAATAAAAAAAATTATGAAAATTATGGAAGACCCAAATGCCAAATTAAAAATTTCCTGCTTGTAATTGTTTAGATAAAATGCTGAACCTTTAAAAGGGACAATGCAGTTTATCAATCAATAATAATTGTTCCTTTGAGAAAGTTTTACAGCTTTCTTTAATGGTATTGTAACCTGGTTTGGTGTAAAGGGGGGGGGTACTAAAATAGATTCTCTTGAGTACAAATAGCCTGATCCTACTCCAGGTCTACAATTGGTTTGAATTCAGTTTTCCTTCTCCTAGACCAGTTGTCATACCCAAATTAAAGAGCCCATAGTTGGAGGGAGAATAGTTGGATTCATATCTTTCCCAAGAGTAGGTATTTACTTAACCCATTTGTCACAGGTAGGATATGACACAAGGTCACAAGTATGAGCCATCCCACGAGGATTTAACTCACTGTTCAGTAGTAATGGATCTGGGAGAATAGCTTGCTAGCCATTACGCCACGATGGGACACTACCTTTCCAAAGGGTATTAGCAGCATGTGAAATGCAAACAGCTTCATTCAAGATTTGAACTCGGGTAGCTGAATCCACTTCCTATGACAATAACCATTACACCACAAGCACCTCCTTTAGAGGTTTACAGATTTGTGAAAAAAAAAAAAATCTTGCCAAACTTATATCCTTTTGGATAAAACAGATTCTCTTATTCATTATCTTTGGCCATTAAGAATAATCCAAATGTAATTATTGGGACTTATCAGATTCCTTGTATTTCCAGTAAATTAAAACATTTACCAGACAATATAGCAACAGTGCTTGCCTGACAAAGTCTAGTGCCAACTTTTTACTTAAGATTAAATCAGTAGGTAAAGCATTAGACTACAAATCACCAATGCCAGCTTGTTAACAGTTACCTAAAAGGGAAATTATTTCACTCCAGAACAAAATTCTTTTTGCCAAGCTTGTGAAATGTCTAATATTCTGTGACATTTGCCAGCTTTAAGAAATACAAATAGCCAGTTTTATTCCCACATAGATGGGTCTTTATACAAAAAGAGAAGGTATGAAATCAGAACACACAAGCAAAATCTGTAAATGTAAATGAATTTTTACAGATGGTTGTAGAATATATATTTGTTTGGTGCATTTAGTGTAATGGTTATCATCTTCAGAAATGGAATTGGTGACCCAAGTTCAAATCCTGAATGAGACCGCTTGCGTTTCACTTTACACTAATGCTCTTAGAAAAGGCAGGAATCAATCTGTTATTCCTCAGCAATAGGTAAATAGTAGGACAGACTCGGATTTTTAGCCTTGGTAAGGCAACCCATCAAGGAGAAGGAAACCTCTGAATTCAAATCAGCTTTACTGTTTAACAATTGATCTTGTATCACATCCAGTTTGTGGTAGAGATGTTGGATAGATACATGCATTTTTTAAATAGTTTCACTCACTAGTAAATCCACAGTAAAAGAAAAAAATGAACAGATCCTTTAAAAATGATTTGAACTTGACGAAAAACAAAGGAGTTTGTTTATTTGCTTTGTTTTACTGCATATTAACCTTGGTGGTCATTTAATGACAACAAAGTTTTTAAATAAGTTCATTCTTAATGGATACTCAAATTTTTTATTCTATAAACACATTTTTCTATTTAACCCATAGATGGGACCCTAATAGGTACTACCACTCCAGGTCAGAGTGGACCAAGGAACAATAGTGATGTAGGGGTGCTCCACATACCCCAGACCCCCAGAACTGGAACCTCACCATCAGATAGAGTTTGTCATTCGCAGGACATGAAGACCGCCTTCTAGCACATCTATGATAAAAAGGGTTGGGGCTAGCCATAAGGGCAATAGGGTTGGGGCAATGGGCTTGACATGACCAGCCAATTGATAGGAGAGGCAAAGGAGTTAGAAACAACTCTCTCATGATTAATGCAAAATAAGCCTTGCACCTTTTTCATTTTTCATTTTTTTTTGTCTTAACAGAAACTGGTTGATGGTCATTCAAAGTAGGAATTGAGGTGCAGAGTAAGGTGACACAGAAGGCCAGATCAGCCAACCAAGTTAGAGATTCACTTGGGTCCATTTGCATTCACTTCACCCTAATACCTTTGAGAAAAGGCATGCATCCACTTCTTTATCTAGCTTTGAATAAATAGCAGGGTAGTTGAACCCTTTTAGTAATGTAAAAGTAATTCAACTAAAAAGGTTACCGTGACAGAAAAAAAGAAAAAACAGAGGTTGGATTGTTGGTAATTCAACCAACTACCCCATCCCAATTCAATGTAGATGAGGGGGGATGTTTAACATTAACAATCCAGTAAAAGTGAAAAAAAAAAAAATTAAAATTAAAATAAGACTTATCAAAGGGTGGATGAGTCAACCAATGACCAACTAACCAGAGATAGTTTCTAGATAACAAAAAAAAATAAATAAAAATAAAAACACTTCATTATCCCTCCCAAGAATAATCATGGTAATGCATAGTTTACTGATAAAGAAAGCTGTAGAGAGCCATGATCGCCCACATCCTGAAGAGAGACAGACACGTCAACTTTTATAAAAAGTTTGTTAGAACAATAAAACGTTTTTTTTTGTTTTTTGTTTTTTTTGGGTTTTTTTCATTTTAACAAAAATCAATTCAGAGTTATTGAGGAGCCAAAAGGGATATGTAATTTTGAGAGTTAGTGGTTAAAAATAAAGTTATGTAAATAATGTAAATTATCCCCCACTCTTATTGTCACACCTAAAAATCTTTGGTGAAAATTGCTCAGAGCAGAGATAGGAAAGAGATTTCAGTGAGCAGAGTTCAAATCCTGGACAAGGCTATTTTAAGCTCACTTCATACTAATGCCCTTGAGAAAGGCATGAATCCATCTATTCTCCTCTGACTTATAAATAAATAATAGGGCAGGCTAGGCTCTCTAGCCTAGTCGGTAAGCAAAGCAGTCTAGAAGAATGATTTTAAGAACATGTCAACCTGTCTCAGGTTATTTTTATGTCTAGAGGTTAGAGAATTGTGTTCATTGTACATTCAGATTTACATTTTTTGCATAGTTATTTCCTAAGGGTCTTTATTTTTTTTTAAATTATTTATTTAATTGTTTTTTGGGTTTTTTTTTAAATATATCTTTGCAAATATATTCTTCAGCCTTCTTGCGAAGTAGAATGCATCCAAGTCTTTAAAGGTTACTTAGTACTTTTTCTTTCTGTCTTATATAAATTTCTTTATATCATTAACCACCTATTAGTTGTGTGTGTGTGTGTAAACTGACAAGCATCACATTGGTTCTTTTTCTTGTTCTCATAGTAATCAGCATCCATTTTGTTTATGATTGAATAACTGACCTCAGTCAATAATTCTTACCGATTGAAGTTGTTATGGCATTAACTTTCCTTTGAATATATTTATACCTTTTGTTTGTAATGGTTTGTACTTAAATCTTAAAGACTGTACAAAGTTTACTGAGTTTGTTTAAGCTTTGTATTCCTGCTATAATTAATTTTATTACTAGCCTAGTGTCATCTTATTACTATTGCTTTTTATCACAATACTTTGGGTTAGTACATTCTTTATTATTACTATTATCTATCTCCTAGATCAGTTGTCATACCAAGATCAAAGAGCCCAGTCTACCCTATTATTTACTCATAGCTCGGGAGACAGTAGTTGAATTCATACCATTCCCAAGGTTATAAGCGCTATTTGAAATACAAACACCTCATCCAGGATTTAAACTCAATAACCATTAAGCCACAAGTGCTTCATTGTTTGTATCTATGTAACCATAAACCAACAAAAATAAATCAGATTTTTATTAAAATGCTCTTAGATAATAAAGCAATTTCCAATCTAATTTGCAACTGAATGATAATTTTGTGGGGTCTACATCCATGTTGGATTTTTTTTTCCTAATTATCCAAATTTTTGATATAATAGAGATAATTATCATGACGCCAATAAGAATTCTCTACATTTTCCTGAATAGAAGCACCAAATACAAACATGGACGACAGTTAAACTAAAAGATTCACAAGTCATCTTGTTTTCCAACAAACTTTACACCACCTTCTTGTTGCTTTTTACCACAACACTCTTGATTCATACATTCTTCACTATAAATGTAATTTTACAACTAAGTTTTGCTCTTATCTTATCATTGTTACTTTTTATCATAATACACCAGGTCAATCAACTGCAATCATTAAAACAAACAAATGTTTGTTATAGATTTGGGTGGTTTGGCAATTTATGCGTTGCTATTGATTTCAGTTTTTTTTTTTTTTTCTCTTGATACCGCAGTTATCATTTTCAGTTTTTCGGTTTTTAATTTAGTTTTTTTTTTCTTTATAAGGAAACTATTCATTTTCTTGTGTAATGATAGCATTACCAGTTGATTTGCTGATTTCTTGCAAGATTGACAAATTTGCAACTTAATCCGTTCGACTTACAATTTATTGCATATTTCTGGTCCAAACTTTAAAATATTTATATGGTTGGAAAGAAAAAAAAAAATCTTTCTATATAAATTTGTATGTGTTTTTATCCAATAAATTATTTTTTTACGGCAAGTTAAAATGGTATTTTGCTTCCAACAGCCAAAAATATGAATTATGATTTTTTTTTAATTTTTTCTTCAAGACTAAATTTTACATGTTACTTTATTTTGCAAAAATCAAAGTGCCCAATCTTTATCAATATTCTTGAAATTGTACAATCAATTAGAAGACACCTTAAACTACAACCAGGAAGTTATTTATTTCTTCTCCAACATGTGAAAGTGAAAACACAACTGAGCAAAATCTTCAAAAATCCTAAAATAAGCAAAAAAGGAGCAATGTCTCATTAATAGAAGATAGTGTCATATCTGTCATATATCCTTTTTTTTTTTAAATTCATTTCTTTTGTAAACAAATAGATTTCACATTTATTTCCTAAAATAGTCGAGCGTTTTTATCATATTTTTGTACAATATTTTCCACATACAATAGTATAAATGTTGATAAAATTCAATTTTGTTAAAATCTGAAAGTCTTTTTCAACAGTGTTTCCTTGGATATGGTCGCTCTCAGTAGTAATAGGACTAAACTGAATGGTTTCAGTTTTGTAAATAATTTAAGTGTGGTTTTCCTGGTGTGCAGATGAAACGGGGAAAAAAAAAAAAATTTTTCCCCCAGTTAAACCGTCCATCTCTAGTTTGTTATCTAAAAATAACAAGAACACATTTCAGTAAAGATGAGAAAGGAATACTCAGAACTTATTTTCATCACAAGAATAAAGAGCTTTTTATACAATTCAGTTCTTCAAATTAACCTCTAAAACATACCTTTAACAAGCTGAAAAAACAGTTAAACAATGAATGCTTATGTAATCCTGGATTTAATCAATTTTAACAATTATATATATATATATATATGGAATGAATAAGAGGATACCAAAATTTTCATAGTTAATAAACAGTCAATATTAATAATTGAAAAACTTGATAATTAAATACTCATCTATGTTCTGTCCAAAAATAAAGGCAAATTATTAACCTAAGAATATGCCAAGACAATATAAAGGCTACATTTTAGTTCCTATCACAGAAAAATTTGTAATAGACCACTCTTAGTGAGTGCTGGTCTCGGTGCAAAACAATACTAGAAAAGATTATGTAAAAATACTATCATAGTAATATTAACACTTAGAAATGTAATTTAATTATATAACCATCAATTTTTCCAATTTTTTTTTCTAAGCTTAAAATTTGTTTGAAGAAGTTTCAGTACTCTATTTTTTATTTCAATATTCTCTATTTTGTGCATTAAAATCAGGGAAAGGATTCTCAGTGATAAAAAAATATCAATATACAGATATTTCTCATCAAATAGGTACAATTTTAAAAAGACCAATTATTAAAAAAAAAGTACCTTTTATTAAAAATAAGGACAAAAAGATACCAGTGTTCTAGTAAATCAGATGAATGACAAAGTAGCATTTATTACATATGTAAAACACAATGTGTGTGTGTGTGTGTGTGTGTACACGCTAGGGAAAGAGATGAGATGGATTCATGCCTTTTTCAAGCGAAATGTTAACAGACTTGTCTAGTATTATTTAGATTGTCCAGTATTATTATTTAGAATTATTCAGACTGTTGTCCAATTCTTTATTGTTAGATAATACAAATTATCAAGCCTCATTTAAAAAATTAAGACAAATAATAGCCTTGTCCAAGATTTGAACATGGCTTGCCAAGTTCATTTCCTATGACAATAACCATTATGCAAATACATGTAAATGTCTTATATGGAGGTGCATGGTGTAATGGTTAGAGTCATAGGAAATGGACTTGTTGATCAGAGATCAAATCCTAGTCAAGGCTGTTCGCATTTCACATAGTATTAATACCCTAGGGAGAGGTATGAATCCATATATTCTCTCTCAACCTATGGGTAAATAGTAGGGCAGACTGAGTTCTTTAACCTTGGATAGCTAACCAGTCTAGGAGAAGGAAAACTGAATTCAAACCTATTAAAATCCACTAGAGAAATTGGCCTTGTGTCGCATCCTGCTCATGGGAAGGGGTTGGTAAATATAGACATGCAAATGTCTTATTCCATTTCTTGTCTTAAAAAAATAAATCTAGAAATTCAAATATATCTGAATTTTTTCATGGATAACAACTAATTTTTAAGGTAACAGGATTTTAGAAGAAATGTGTATGTTTTATGATAATCTTGTTAGGCAGAAACCAAGATATATGCATTTCTATGCCCCCCACCCCACCCACCGCCCAAAAAAGTACTGTTAGGATTGGGGGATGGGGGAATAAAAGGACTTCAAGATAACTATAGGCACTATGTAGCAAACACTCCTTGTCTGGATCACATAAGTGTTTCCCCTCTTCCACTTTTATTATCAGCTAACCTGTAAGAGAAGAGATTACATAAAGTCTGCTTTTCCTCAACCTGTCATAGTCATTTTAGCCAGCCAAAACAGCCAAATACTTAACATAAAATGACCTTCCCAAAAGTGAAAGGTGGTTGCTATTTTTCCTTTTTCTTTTCAAACTACTAAATACTAAGACAAAGAATATCATTGCTTTCATATACTTTTTAAACGTTAACCCTTTTGCAGGTGGATTTTTTAAAATCCTTCAGGAATTGGCAAATTATTTTCAGAAAATTTTCAAAATAGAGTGTATGTTCAAACAATTCAATTATTCATCTATAAAAAAACAAACAAAACAAGATAATTTGATCAGCAATTGTGTGTGATGGTATACTAGCATGAAAACAATAAACCACTCACTTTTAATTATAACATTTTTCTAAAAGAACTTTTACACAAACCTACACCACAGTGGGGGTCTCCTAGCATTCTTTCTGTACATTAACATTGAATTGGTCAATGAGCATCCAAAATACCTTACATTAAATTATTGAAAAAAGAAAAGAATGTCACTGTCTGTTTACCATTGGCAACAAAAATATCACTGTTAAAGAGTTATTAAAATACTTTCTTTGCTGCTTGGTACACTTTTTAAGCACAAATCCAAAAAGTTGGGTTGAGGTTTAGTTAAGCCTTCTAATTCAGCAAAGAGATATGAAAAAGGTTTGTTTGTTTTTCCATCATCAGTGCAATGATCTACCAAACATACCTGTCCTAGTATTTATATAGGGTCAAGCTGAGATCAAACAATATAAAGAATTAAACAGAATTAATGACAAGGAGTAACTTTAGTTTTACCAGAAAAGTTATTTGCTAAGCTTATTCTAACAAAAGTTTAAAAGTACAGAACACCTAGTGAGAATCCAACTCACGCATAATGGTCTCCTAGTAAGTTTATGCAGTGGCTGCTCCTTCGTGCCTAGTTATTGTTTGACCCTATTACAGCAAATTCCATGGATTTGTGTGTAGGTGCTTCTTCAGGCATCTTTAGCACATGACCAAACATGGACCATCATAGTTGCACCACTCTTATTAATAGTGTAATAGTGTTACACATCTTGTACAGAGGTTTCTTGGAGATTAGGCTGTTTGGTCATCGGTGTCCAATAGAAATATCTTAAAGATTGCAAGTGTCACAATATTGGCTTAAGTAAATGAAAATTTACATATGCTTTATACTTGAGTAAGCATGATCAAAATTTCAGCATGACAATACCTTCT
This sequence comes from Doryteuthis pealeii, assembly GCA_023376005.1. Classification (NCBI taxonomy): domain Eukaryota; kingdom Metazoa; phylum Mollusca; class Cephalopoda; order Myopsida; family Loliginidae; genus Doryteuthis; species Doryteuthis pealeii. Next base: position 126,192,086 of record CM042140.1, read on the forward strand.
CCTTTCTTGAATCTTTTATTAAAAATAAAATTGTAAATTGTCACCTATTTTAATTTTTCCTTAAGCAGAGCCTAAACTTAGATATAACATAAATTTTCTATTAATTTCTTAATTATAACAATGAAACAAATCATGTTAAAAAGAGCACATCTTCAAGAGAGGGGAAAAAAGGCACCATTTTGTCAGATACAGATTTTAATTAATAAGATTATTCAGTTAAAACAAATACTTTTTATCCTTCCCATTCATAATACAGCAAAAATTGTTTTATTCACTTTTACCAAATTTTGCTGAATTTTAATTTGTGCACATGAAATTTTGACCATACCTATCATATGGGGGCTTGTTGACAAGTTTTCTGATCAACCAAAAAGAGAATGACCTTTTTTATTTATTTTTTAGAAAGACCAAAAACTTGAGAAATGATATATCAAACTTCAGCATGAATATGTGGAATAGTATAATGTATATTCATAGCTGTAAGTTATTATCTTCTAGATAAGCAAAGTACAACAATACTATACGATTACAACTATCCAGATGTATTCAACGTTGATCCCCATTTTAAATTTGACCCCAGAATGTGGGGGGGGGGGTAATACTATGCTATTCCAAAAGATCCACTTGTGAAAAGCACCCAATGGTTCATTAAAACCATAATAAAATGAAATGTCAAATTCTGTACAGGATGCAGACCCCCGCTAAAAGGGAAAGGAAGTGTTTGGTGCTGTGGCAGTGATAGAACAGAAATTGTTGTTATTTTTTTTTGTTTTTTTTATCCAAAATACTGGTGGTCAAAAACTTGGTTTCTATGGTGGGTCAACACTTGTTGGGCTAGTCAGTGCCGTTTTTTGCAGCCAATTACATGGTTTCAAGTAATGATAATTTGTAAACAATTATAACTTCAAGTAACTATTTTTAAAGTCAATTTGCACAGTCAGTTTCAAGTATTTCTGTCTAATAGTAATAATTTGTACAATTCTACGATTTCAAATATTATAATCTAATGCTAATAATTTATGCACAGTTACATGGTTTAAAGAATTGGGTTAGCTCAGTCGGTAGAGTGTTCGGCTAGAAACCGCAAGGTTCCTAGTTCAATACCAGCCCTCACCAACTCAGCGTATGAGTAGCACAGGTATCTGTGCAGTAAAGTAAGGAGCTGATGGTAGGTGTGGCGCTCCACCTCAGATGCAAAAACAACCTCCTTCATCTAGTGCTAGTGAAAAGGGGATAGACTCCTTCGATGGTTGGCTGATACCAACTTTAGGCCACCCCGACAACTTTATTTACTTACTTATATGATTTCAAGTAACTAATAATAATAATCCTTTGTAAACAATTATAGTTTCAAGTAAATATTAATACAAATAATTTGCATACAGGTCTATTTGACAAATAGGTAAGACCCTAATGGGTACTACTACCACTCTAAGTCAGAATGGACTTGGAAATTAAGGCAATGAAGGAGTTACTCTACACTTCCCAGAGCTCCAGAATTGGAGCCCCACTTCTGAATGCAGTTTAGAGTCATTCACAGGACACCACCCTCACTTTTCTTTTTTGGGAGTAGCATCTTACCCCTCTGCAAGGGATGCAGTCAATGTATTCAAAGCCCCTTTGATAAGGCACAGTGGTCAAAAGAGATTATAAAAAGAGTGGTAAGAGAGACTCATCACCTGAAGAATAGTTGTGAGACTTTTGAAACATGGAGCAAGGAATGACAACTGATATGGTGTGACATCAAATAGAAGAACCTGAAGAGAATAAGTTCCACTGTTAAAAGGATGTATACAGCATCTTAACCACACCAGTCAACCTCAAATTGTTGAAGACAAAAAAAAAAAAAAAAAGATCTGAACACTGTGGTCAAGTGGGAAAACTGTTAGCCTCAATCATATTCTGAATAGTGGCAAATATTCTATAAGTCACAAATAGAGAAACAATCAACTCTAAGTTTCTTGCCAAGGCTACAAAAAGATTGTGGCAAGAGTGCCAATAAAATTTTGATTACTACACTAATAAAAATAGATTATACGAAAGAAAAGGAAACATTCCAGGTGGTATTTTTAGAAAAATACACAGCTCCTCATTGTTTTTAAGAGTCAAAGATTAGAGAGTAAATCTAAAATGTCACCTTTACAGCTGAGATTATATTAACCGCTCAATATCCTGACATTGTCATCTAATCAGTTAATTAAAAAAAGGTTTACATAATTGAGTTAATAATTACTTTTGAAGAAAATGTCAACTGGGATCATTGAACATAAGCTGGAAATATAAGGTTTCCAAAAGGAATTTAAGAAACATCATTGCTAAATAAGAAATATTTCAAAGTAGAATGTCAAGATTTTACACCCAACTTCAACACCCTTGGCTAAATTATGGGCATTTTCTGTGCATTCAACTTATGCCGGTCAAACCAAAGGTCCATTTAATGTGGAGCTACCCATGAACCAAAGGTCATGGGATGGCAGGCACAAAAAATGCATGGATCCCATCGGCATTCTTTCTCAAGGTTTCAAGTAATGATAATAATTTGTAAACAATTATAACTTCAAGTAACTTCCCCAGGGACTGGGCAATAAACCCAGCCATGCCCCTTTATATCAAGGGGGCACATGTTTCCTGGGGTGATGGTCCCCTAGGATCATGCTGCTAATATGAATTCCCAGTCCAGTGGCTGAAGCTACCGGACCCAGGCCCCGTAGTGTGGGGAAATTATGTATGTCTATATTGGAAAAGAGAAAGGCTACCTAGAAACTCTAAGGTATGGTGGTGGCTGCATCTGCATCTGGCATGCTTATATTGTGATGGAAAACAATAATGTCTAGTGAAACTGTGGGGTATTACTGGAGTGTACTATCCTGTTATTGGTAATGGTGGTTCAGCCTTGAAACTATGCTTGCTTCCAGGTCTATCATCTGATGAAAGGCTAAGAAGAAGATACTACTGATGTGTATGTTTACTTAGCTATAATGCCCACAAGTAAAATATTCAGTTCAGTTGCATTTGAATAATTTCATTAAAGATAAAGGTATATAACCTTGCAAAAATGGGAAAACAACAAAATTGGTTTAATCAAAATGAAAAACTAAATACTTAGAAAATTATCACAACAGGACATATTTCATTAAACAACTCCAGTTTGCTATTTATGTGCTAGTGCCTGTGTGTGGTGTGTGTGTGTGTGTGTGTGAGAGAACGCACACACACATGCAAGTAAGCACGTACTACCATTGAACCCCCTGACCTGCTGGGGAAACCTGCTTGGGGGCCTCAGAAGAGAGAGTTTCATATATTTGTTATGAATACTACTTTATGAAAATTGACATGTAATAGAGTATCATAGATTTGGGAGATGGGGGTATGAAACCCTAGCATCGGGCCTCTGCTCTCAGTGTGTGTGTGTGTGACACATACCTGTCAATATGTCCATTGGTTGTTTTAAATAACACCTATTCATAAGAACATCAGTTGCCACAGGAAACATTCATTATACAATACATATTCTACTCTCCCAACCACCATCTTAATTTATTGTTTGTACTCAATGCACTTTAAGTAAGTGTTTCAGTTTGTTTTTATGAATGTTATAAGCTCTTTGCATGAGAATAACAAAAAAGTTTTGTTACACTGGCTTCAAGGTGGGAAAGACACACACACACACACACAAAAAAAAACAAAAAAAAAAAAAAACTGATATACGTTATTTCTGCCAAATTTTCTTTTTAATGAAGATCTTTGTCAGTGATATAAGACAAGGGAAAGAAGGGGAATAAAATTTGGTCTGTTGTAAACCATTCTTAATTCATTTGTAATGTGTTTTCAAGTATTTTAATTATAATCATTTTATCTATTCAATTTTTAGTTTTAACTTCAGTTAATTCTGGTATATTTGTCCTTTTTCTCTCTCTTTCACACACACACACACACAAAGGGGGGAAAAAAGGGACACTTTTTCTGATAACTAATAAAAAGAATATACTGAGCAAAAAGGTAGTTATTGACTAATTTGCTTCCTAGTGCATCAAAGTTGAAAGGAAAAAGTGAAAAAAAAAACAAAAAACCTCATAGTAGTTTTTTTTTATTTTGAATATCAATATAAAACTAATTGCATCTGTTGAGAACATTTGTGTACAAAAAAAAAAAAAAAAACTAATATTTTCTGAGACATTTATAACTCTCTGAATCCATAAGCCCAATATTTACAACTCACGGAGATCAAATACTAATAATAAAAGGCTTAATATAGCAACCACCCACAGCTTTTCCTTTAATAGGAGAGCTTTAAACAAAAATGTCTATACCTTGGAGCTAAGTTTAAATGTGTTTCCTGTTAGATTATTTTTTCTATTCTTTTTTAATTTTGGGAGCTTAGGTACAGGAGCTAAAGTTCCAAAGGGTTAAAAAGCTCCAATCACTGCCATCATAATAATCATAATCACTTCTAATATACATGTGAACAGGTAACTATGTTTTCTCAAAAAAAATAATCTCTCATAATCCTTAATAAGTACCTGCATTTATATTTGAGGACAAAAAAATGTACTTAAAAATAATATATATATATATATATATATATATATATATATATATATATATATAGAGAGAGAGAGAGAGAGAGAGAGGAGGGGGGAACTATATATTTATCACTTATTTAAAAACCTGTCAACAAGAAGATCCTTAATCAAGAATAGCCTGAACAAGGGGCTGTTACTTATACAATTTAAACCTGTAAAGTATACCTACAATGTTGCAAAGTGCTTTTTGGTTCTGTTTCTGTGATGGTATTCATCATGGGTTGGTTGAGCCAGCTCCATCCAACGAATTCACCTGTGGTAATTTCATGGAAGGAGTAACAAGGGAATATGAAATTCACAAGTAGTCCCCAAATCCCGCATGCATGTTGCAAAGTGCACAAAATAAAATTAAATAAAAACAAAAAAAAAGATAGAAAGCCTTTTATTTAATGGCATATAAGCACCCCCTACCGCACCACAACCTTTTAATTTTACAAGATATGACTAAAAAAAAAAATTTAATAATAAATAAACACACACACACACACACAAACAACTAACAGCAATTTAAAATATCTCCCATGTTTTATATGCAAAACTGAAGTATTTGATAAGCTAATATTTACCAGTACTTGTACCTAGCCTAACTCTGTAATATCAAATAAACAGCATAGGTTATGGGTCTTACACTTATGTCACCAAATACTATAATTACTAGAAACTTACTTAAGATGAGCCACTCATGATCTATGAGTGGCTCATCTTAAGTTACTGGTAAATATAGTAAGTAAAGTAAAGTCGTCGGGGTGGCCTAAAGTCGGTATCAGCCAGTCAGCGAGGGAGTCTATCCCCTTTTCAAAAGCGCTAGACCAAGGAGATTGTTTTGGCATCTGAGGTGGAGCGCCACACCTACCATAAGCTCCTTACTTTACCGCACAGATCCCTGTGCTACTCATACACCGAGTTGGCGAGGACCGGTATTGAACTAGGAACCTTGTGGTTTCTAGCCAAACGCTCTACCGACTGAGCTAACCCGGCCCCTTAAGCACTATTTTCCATAAACTTTTAAACTAGTTTTTAATTCCGAATAAACTTATAAGGAAAATTATTCTAAAAAAGAAAAAAAAAAATGTTTATAATTTGTATTTAAGCAATTCTTTTTTTTTTAATTCCTTTCTATATATATATCTGAATACCTGAAATATGGCACATCAATTCTTATATAATGGTCGCATAATGCAAAAGCTCCTTTTCCCAATATTTTTGGTTTTGTAATTATCTGGTCAGCCAGAGGAAAAATAACTATAGTAAAAATTATAATTAAACTTTCTTAATTAATAAAAGTAAGATTAACACTTATATTTGTGACCTTGTATCAGACTAAGCTAAATTTAGTAAATAGCAATAAGCTAAACTTTCTTACTAGAGGAATAACAAATAGAAATAGTTTCAGCAATTTCATTTAACAGATCAGATACAGTGACAGCTTAATAATTCATTTTGTTCAGCATCTCCAACATTTATATATCACTACATCATTACAGGAGCATCACATGGCACACACACCTTATATCCACTGACCTAGTTAGAATAAGAACTTAATTGATTTTATTGATGATGCAAGCACATAGCATTCTTAGAAGCTCTTATATTAAGAGCTTCATGTAGATGTAGCATTTTGTTTGCTTGAAAGAAACCACCATTATTCAAAGCACTGAATTTTAAGAACACTTTTTAAAAAATACATAATATGACCAAACAAAGCCATTTTTATATAAGGGATTGAAGGGTGTCTTAAAAACATCTTTCAATACTGACAGGCAGTACAACATACAAAGAACAGCTACTATAGAATACTAGCTGTCAGAGAGTAACTAATGAATACATAAACTGTACAATATAAAATCATAACTTCATGGTAGTGAAGCTTGAGAGGGATTCCATTGATTGATTTTAATGGCATGTCAACCCACCTAGGGTTATTTTATGCCTAGAATTAGGGAATTGCAGTCATTGTACATTTATATTTTTTGTATAGTTGTCGAAGAATTCTTTTGCACAGTTGTATATCAAATATTCCAATCTAACACAATTTGCACATAATTGTATGGTTTCAAGTATTCCTATCTAATACTAACAATTATTTGGTTGCAAGTAATTATTTCTATTTAATAATAGCCATTTGTTTGTACACAATAATATGGTTTATAACTAAATATAACTAAATTCCTGCTATAGAATTTGGTTTCCAGTAGTTTTCTGGAACATCTGACTTTTTCCCTTCCTTTCTGTTTGATTCATAGTGTCTGTTTCTAACATTTCCAGACATAGCTTTCTTTCATTTTGATGCTTTCATGATTGGATAGTTCTATTCCTTCTGATGTTTCTCTTTTTCCTATTATTATCAATATTATTATTAATTTTAAATACCAAGTTTGTTTTTTTTTGTATCTCAATTTCTTTATATGCTTTTTATCACAACTCACTTGGGCCATAAATTTACAAGGAACAGTTTAAATCCGAAATAATTGATCAATAATTTATCTTTTTTTATATATGTTACAATTGCTCGGGAAGGTAACTGCAATAAATTCAACACAAGAGTAGTCAAATGTGAGGGAGGGAGAGAACTATTCAGTACTACCACTCTGTATCAGAGTGGACTTGAGAGTAATGGTCATGAAGGAGTACTCCACACTCCCCAGAGCTCCAGAATTGTAACCTCACAACTAGATGAAGTTTTTATACCATACCCAGGACACCCCAAGTGAGTCATAATAAAAACAACTGAAAATTAAGAAAAAAAATACAAGTCAAATGAATTTTTCTTTCTTTAAATAATCAGTGTCCAGTATTATTCATTTACATACCTAAAACATCAAAGGAGTACAATGAAAACAATAATGAGAAAGTTAAATAATCTTCTAACTTTAGAATATCATTTATGTGAATAAGCAAAAACAAATGTTTTACATACAAGCACTAAATTAATGATAATTATATTAATATTTCATAATGTGAATCTTTTTTTTTTTCTTTCTTTTTAAATCCATTTATTCAGAAAAAATATTGTAAAAGCTCCGTTTTTTGACAATGTACACTGCAAATACATTCTGATTAATTATTGAAATAAGGAAATGCATGTGACATTATGGTTTATCATCAAAGAAAATGTACTAAGTTCAAATTCTGGATGAGGCTGTTTGTATCTAAGTTCACACAAATAACATTTAAGAAAGGTATGAATCCATATCTCTCTTCAACTATAGATAAATAGTAAGAAGAAAACAAGAGAGAAAAATGACAGGTCACCAACTTCATCTTCTTTGTGACACCTTCCTGGTAGAAGTGATTGGATGGGAAAGTTTATTAAAATGAGGAAAGGTACTTAAAAAATATTCTAAGTTTGTTTTTTGTTTTTTTAAGAAAGAAAAGGAGGAGAGCTCTCAAAGTAGTTTAACTAACAAGAGAGCTCTTTTAATTTGAGTTTTCCTTCTCCTTAACCAGTGGCCATGCCAAGGTTAAAGAGCCCAGTCTGCCTTTCTATTTACCCATAGCTAGAGTGAGAATAATTGATTTCATACCTTTCCCAAGAGTATTAGCACTATGTGAAATGGAACAGCTTCATTCAGGATTTGAATTCGAGTCACCATGTCTACTCCCTATGCCGATAACCATTACACCACCAGCACCTCCTACACCACTAACACCTCCTATGAAACTTTTGAGTCTTTGAATCAGAAAATAAACCGAGCTAAGAGCAACACCAGAGATGCTGATAGGTACGCATCCTGCATCCCTGATGCACAAAAATCTAAAATGATGCAGTAAAATTGTATATATGCATCCCAGTGTTTTTCTTTTTTCTTTCCCCACTATTTCAAGCTAACTGTAAATACATTTCTATAGTTTCTTAGAAACAAATTATACAGGATAAGTTACAAGGTAGGAGTTTGACGGCTTTAGTTGTTTCCCCAGATAATAAATAAAAACCCTACAATTTATTAAGAAACTTTAGTTGAGACCCATAAATTTTCACGGGGACTCATTCAAAGCAAATATATGCACCCCAGGATGCACTAAATCAAAAAGCTATCAGCATCACTGAAACACTATAACTTATTAAACAGAGCAACTTAGAATTACAGGTTTTCTTTTCTAGTCTGTAATTTTAATGAAGTTCTTCAGTTGCTGTCTATTCACAAATGTACACATTCAGGTGCTTTTTATTTTTGCATGATTAACTTGGCAATATTTCAAAAGGTGTATATTGTGAATGGTTTCCACTGAGTATCCCCCTTTAACAAGATTTTCCCAAAGTTAGAGATGAAAAGTAATGACTCTTACTCTGCTATGCTGGCCTATGTATGATATGTTAATAGGGTATGTGTATTCACAGTTGTTCTGTCTGCTTTACTATTTTACACAGGTGGAGTAGTAGAAGAATTTATGCCTTCCTCAAGAGCATTAATGCAAAAAGTCTAGGCAGAAATTTGAAATCAGTTTACCAATTCCAATTTATACACCAATAACAGTTTTACAACCTGCACATTAAGAAAAGGGCTATATATATATATATATATATATATATATATATACACACTGTCAGAATTATCCTAAACATGCTTTCAGTGAAACTAGGATAGTTAATTTGTCACTGATTCAGTTATTTCCTTATAGCACCTCTAACATGTGCATGTTGAGCACTTTCTAATATTTATTAACAATACATTAGTTTTATTTTTCTTTCTTTTTCTTTTTCCAACAGTCAAAATTGTGAATTGTTAGTTTTTTGTTTTGTTTTTGTTTCTGTAGAGTTACCCCTAAAGCTACTGAAAAGTGTGTGTGTGTGTGTGAAGGGAAGGGCCTATATATATATATATATATATATATATATATATATATATAATATATATATATTTTATATATTTATTTATTTAATATTTATATATATTCATTTATGTAAGATTTTATTTATTTAATATTTATGTTTATTACACCTATAAACAAAAGTAAAAAAGGATATTTTGAAAATGTTGTACCAGACAAGAATTGAAAAAATTCAGATGAATAAAATTAGGATAAACACCATCTTCTTTGAAATTTAAATATGAAGAAATAAGAAAAAACACTAGTTTTCAGGACAAACATTATTACATAGAACCTTTTTTATTTCCTCCTCCTCAAAAACTGTATTTCTTTAAAAATGTTAATTCAGAACTGTCACTTCTGATTAACCTCCAGCTTTAAGCAAATATTCTGGAGGTGAAATTAAATATATTTTATTTATTCTATTAGATTATTGATTTTAGCTTTATTTTATTTGTTTGTTAAAAAAAAAAGGATTTCAGTTTACATCAAAATTAACAAATAGAACATAACCATTTACAAAGAGTATTGTGTATGTGCACAAATCTTCACTTGACATCTGTACATATTTTTGTTTAAATTCATGAATACAACATCATACAAAATACCCAAACACCACAGCACCAACAAGAGTAGGTCAATTTGCCAGTTCAAAAGACTAATCCAAATTGCTATAATAAATAGATTGCTCTGTGGCAGGGTTTAGAATACACTGTATCCTCCTGCAGGGGCGTAAGACCCACACCAAAAAGCAGTGTCCTGGGTATGACACTAAACTACATCTGAGGCTCCAGTTCTGGAAATGTAGAGTACCCCTTCACTGCCATTACTCACAGGTCCACTGATGGTAATACCTGTTAGGGGTCTCATCTATGGCTCAAATAGAATTGTTGAAATTATTCAATAGGACTGTGTGCAAAAATAACCTCTACAGAAACAACTACACAAAAAATTTAAATAGGAAAATACAATGAACGCAATTTCTTAACCTCTAGGCATAAAATAACCCTGACTGGTTGACATGTTGTTAAAATTAATCAACCAGTGATATGATAAAAAGAATTATTAAAATCTTCAGAATTATTTATAATGATAATAATGAGAAAAATACCTAGACCTTGCTAGAGAATTGAAAAAAAACTGTAGAATAAGAGGGTAAAAATTATACCAATAGTAGTTGGGGCACTATAAACGGTCCCCAAAAGCTTAGAAAAAAGACTAGAGAATCTGGAAATCAGAGGAAGTATTGAGACCATCACGACAACAGCAATGTTGAAATCAGCAGGAATACTCAGGAGAGTCCTGGACACCTGAGAAGACTTGTTGTCACTCAAACTTCAGTGAAAGACCATCAGCTAATGCTGGTGTGAAAAACTAATAATGATGATGATAATAAATAACAATTGCCAAAACACAAAATGTATTAGTGTTCAATATCAAGCTGATTACCTTCTCAAGAAGCAGAGCCAACTTTCTTTATCCCAAAATAAACTTCATGGTTATTTTATAAAGCACAGACAAAACAGAAAGAGAGAAAAAAAAGAACAAACAGGTATCTCACCAGTGAAACACTAGCCACTTGTGATTTCCATAAAGTCCCACAAGCATAAGAAGAGTTTGCATCTGGGCCCATTCATCAGCAAAATGAGCTAGAAACAAGATACTCATTCTGTTTGTAAACAATAAATCTTCAAAGATCATGTGACATTAAGTCAGCCAATCAGTAAACTAGTGCCCAGTAAAATATTCTCAGAAAGCAATTATTTTTAATGAAGCTATTTTTATAGGGTCAACAACATTTTTTTTTAAGATTATTCAGTGATAAAAGAATGAATGCAAAAAATTACTTCAGTTCAGTTTATCTTTTATGTTTTGAGTATTTGGAGAATGTTCAATGCCAACCATTTACAAATATATGAATCTTATAACCTGGTGATAACCATCTCTTTACAAGACCTTTTCAATTATATGCACCATTCTTAAAGATTAAATCATATGTAATAATATTGTATAGATTTCAAAAGAGCCATTATCATCATCCCAAGAATTATTTGAACTATTGAACTCCTTGTTTGTGCTCCTTTTGTTATTGGCACAATGTTTTGACAAATTTATTCTATAGTCTTTGTTATACTGGATGCTGAAAATGATCTTGTCAGAATGAGTTTCATTGTTGAAAAGAAACCGAGTTAGTATATTATTAGTCACCATTTCTTTTCTATTCTCCACCAATTTCTAGCCTTCTTTATAGATCTATTGGTTTTGTTTCTTTGTTTAATGACATATCAAACTTTTGTGGGTTATTTAATGCCCAAGCCAAACTTGTAGAACAACAGTAATGGTACTATCTAACCAATAGCTGGGGTGGGGGATGAGGGGGTTCATACCTTTCCCAAGGATATTAGTCCGAAAGTGAATGTAATAGCATTGCAGTCCAGCATGTTAACCATTAAACCACAGAAACCCCGCCCCCCAGCTTATAGATTGAAATATCTGAAGAACATTGTATTAGCAACAAAATGAACACAAACAAGTTCAATCTTCAAAAAGAAAAAAAAAACTCTTGGAATCATATACAGTTATTATGCACTGCTTGGTGATCATAATTTGATAAGTTCATGACCTGTTGTTTTGCTGGGGTAGTCTCCATGGCATAATGATTAATGTGCTGGACTACAACATCATAGTAAGGGAGTTTGAACTTCAGTCGCACTATCATTGCTGAGTAAAATTATAATTGGCAATACAAAACTTGTTACATTCACCTTTAGCTGCTTCTTGTCCCTCCAATAACTTGTGTCTTATCTTGAATATACAAAGGAACACAAAAATATTCAAATTCTGCTTTGGAGTGCAGATAACATTTTTTAAATCATTCTATAAAAAGACAAGCTATACGAAACATTTTAAGAATATTTTACAGGATTTCACTGAACTCAAAATATTGAACTTAGTTTCAAAGATTAATCTATACAAAAACAGAAATGTCAACATGTTAGGCACTTATCAAACTAGTTTACAGTTTAAGTGTGTATATCTTCACATGCTGTAAAACCAGATATAATAAATATTAGAAGTTAAAATGTTAGTGAACCATATATATATATATATACACACACATACATACATACACACACACAAACTTTACTTTAAATATACGTTTCTTACTACATTTGGAGCACTGGTGTCGTAAGTAATGTAATTTTTCTTGGGTCACTGGGAGGTTCCGTGTCTTTCAACATCATACTCTCCTTGCCAGGCTGACCCTATCAGAGATGATCAAATGACCCACCTACCACCTTTGAAACGCTAACAGACATTGGCTTTTATGGATTTTGAACGAGTGTAAAAAAAAACCTCTTCTCTCTCTCATTATATATAAGTTTGGATAGCATAGACTAGTGTCAATGGCACTTGGTGACTGTCAGTTTATTTTCTATGATCATCAGCCCAAGAAGGTCTTACATGGTGGGTATCCCTTTTATACACTGTTGTGTGAGAAATGATGGGAAGTTTATTTATCTGGTTATATTATATTAATTTTGTGATTTGTTAATTTATTTACTCTATTATGTCTTTAATTTATTATTTTCTATTATTATTAATTTGTTTATCCTTTATTTAGATTAGTCTTTGAAATCATTAGTTTTTAGGTGGTTTGGTTGTAAGTTCTGATTATTTAGATATTTGTTTTGTTCTGGGAAGGTGATTTTAGCTATATTTTCTTCTAGGCAAAGATTACAGTGTTTTGAGCAGTTGTAAACTAGTGTGTGTGTGTAACCACTTTTATAAGAAATAACTGCATTCAACTCGTTCCAAATTAAATCTCCTAACATTGATTTTTAAGTCATACCCCCCCCCCAAAAAAAACTTTTTTTTGCCCATTGATATCCAAGGTTATATAAATTACCTGGTGACTTATATTCAAGTGATTATGCCAATGATCACAACCAGAAATATTTATATTTGTAATTGCAGACATGAACTGAATACTAAAAGGTTTCAGGTCCTAAACTGCTCAAATCCTCTTCCAAAAACTATATAGAAAATGAGTATTATTTGGATTATTCGGACTATTGTCCTCATCTTTATTGTTATTTGTATGTTTCGGACGATGTGCCTTACGGCATTCTTCAGGTATTTCTTCTTGGACTTGGGAATTCTCTTCGAACTGGGGAACTTCATTGTCATAATCGAGAGCCTTCATGGAACTTTGAACTCAACCCTTTATTCAATCCACAGGGTATACTGTTCTCATTCTAACCATGACTGGGTACAAGTGTTAAGCTGTGTTAATTATTATTTTATGTTACTGTCGCCCATGACCAAATTGAACCTGCAGCCTAGATATAACTGTCACTGAACTGTATTAATCTAATGCCTATATCTACTACACCATGTGTCCAATTGGACATATAATCCAAATAATACAAATTATCAAGCCTCATCTAAAAAATTCAGAGAAATAGAAAATGAGTAATCCAATATTTATATATCTCCAATATTCAAATTATAATTTTATGACTTGCTTAAAAGGAAGATGACAGTTTTAACTGACATAAGAATGACTTTTTTTTCTTATTATTTTTAAAAATATCAAACTACTTGAAAAATTCAGAAAATATGAATTATAATAATAAAGTAGCTGTCATATATCTAGCAGTGACAGATGAGAGGCTTGAACCATTCCTGTTTCTGAGGTTAAATCATTACATATTTTTTTTTTTTTTAAAACCTGAAGAGAAAAAAAAAATCTATCCAACTTAATTGTCAATTTTCTACACACACACACACAAACATACACATATCTTATTATAATGAAGATTGTTTGTTTGTCTGTCTGTAACCAAAACTATACTACTACTAAGTCACAATTCCCGTTGTTATTTACATCACATTCTGCATGATTTTATTTTTATTTAAACCTCAATTATTAATAAAATTGTTTTACATTATTAATACTGCTGACCATATCTACATATGAATAACATGCAATTGTATTTATATATACAACAAAATAGCAGTTTACAATGTGAACAGGAAGGCTAATTTGCATATTGATATTAAAAATATGATTTTAACAAATAAGTGCTTAATATTATTGATTTCTAATTGTTTGGTTTTATCTTAATGAATATGAGCAAAAATCTCAGGGACAAATTTTTTTTACATCCTTTAAGAAGAAATAACTACTTTTATTCTTCACTTCTATTTCAACTAAATAGTTAAATTAGGAAAATTTAGAAATGAAAGATGGGATTGATGAAAAAGTAAGCTTTTAGTTGTTCTATTTTTCGATTATACCCAATTCTGTTTCAAATCTTTTTATTTGCATTCTTATTTAGTTTCATTACCCTTTCTAATTTAATATTTTATTACATTAAAACTTAAATATTTACACTCGGAGGGTGCATATGTTTGCTAGTACAATAAATAATCAGAGATAAAAATGGAAAAAAACAAAAAACAAGTCTTATTCTCTGCAAAACTGGTTTTGTAAATGTGAGAAAAAATATGAATACATAAAGAAACTTTTTTTTCTTATGTTCCATTAATTCAATATCAACATAAAATGCCACCATAAACAAATATCTTCATTAAAATCAAGTATCCATAAAAAGAGCTTATTGTTTAAATCAACATATTGTCTACTGTATGCTGATTGATGTGTTTTCCTTTTCAAGTGCCGTAGTTTTTCAATAGCACCCTTAAAAATAAAAGCCTAACATCAATCTCAACATTTTCATAAAAGCCATCTTCAATCTTTCTTTCCTTCTAGATTTCTCATGACCATAAACTGAAACCAACCAATAAATTTTCTCACATAAATATCAGCAAAAAAAACAAAAAAAAAAAAACCTCCCATGATCCTCTTTATCAAACAAAATACAATATCTCTTAACCTTCTCATCTAATATAACTAGTAAACAGAATGAGGTTTGTTTTTTGTTTTTTGTTTTCAAATAGGCAAATCCCTGACACTATTCTTTTCACTGGAATTTTCCTTTGTAAACAAAAAGGACAAGTATGAAAATATATTGATTTACATCTATATGAACACAAGTAAACCTGAATCAATTGCTACAATGGAAAAACTGAAAATTACAGCAGCACTAAATTGTATTACGAATTATTTATAAAATGGGGATAAATTTTGCCTGTCCAACCTGGAAAGTAACAGACTCCCAACTTAAAGACATAATTTACATCTTCTCAAATATTCTCTTTTGCTTAAATTTCTACAGATATATATATATATATATATATATATATATATATATATATACACACCCAATTATAACACTTTTATGCATTGTTCTCAAAATGGTTCATCTCTATATAATGGATTTCTCTGATGATATAACAGAAACAGAAGTTCATTTCATTCTAAACTAGATAAATAAAACCTCATAATTATTCAATAGTGAATGGTCTGTTGGATGTATTAGAAATAGAATTTTCTATTTTAAGTTTGAAAAATAAAATATAGGGCCGGTTTAGCTCAGTCTGTAGAGCATCTACCTCAGAACCACAAGGTTCTGGTTTCAATATCAGCCCTCACCTACTCGGCACATTAGTAGCACAGCTTGAATCTAATGTGGTAAAGTGGAGGAGCTGATGGTAGGTGTGGCGCTCCACCTCAGATACAAAGCTAATCTCCTTGGTCTAGCAATAGATGAAAGGTGATAGTCTACCTTGCTGTCTGGCCACTCCGACTTTACTTTTAATATTTATATCTTAGATTGTTTTTAGTAGCCAGATAAATGGAAAAAAGACAATTTATAAAGGATACATAAATGCATAAAAACAAAGTTTTTAATATTCTATGAGTATGATACACTTACAATATTATCTAAATATTGCCATCACGAGTAACTCAGATTTCTTTTTTAGGAAAGATCTTTTTATGGAAGAGGGAAAAAAAAAACTTTTCCCTATTTCTAAGGCAGATTCTTACATGTATGGTCTTCTATAATAAATATGGTTGAGGTCCTTTCAATGAAAAATTACCTTGAATTTTTTTAGCAGTGCAGCCTGCCTGATGATGAGCTAGGTCTCATGTGGCCCACTTCTAAAAAAAAAAAAAAGGTTACCCATGCCTGTTTTAAGTAGTAATATTAATAGAACATCTTCCTGTGTTAAGTATAGCCAAGAGGGTCCAATCTCTGGTAAGAAAAGCTTATTAACCATAACCTACCAAACAAAAGTCCAAACCACTTGATTTTCTGTAAATAGTTTGGTACTTGTAAAATGTGACATTTTGAGAGGAATGTCAGTTCAAAATGGCAATATTAGCAAAATTATGCTTATCACAAAAAAAGCATTGTTTGGTTATTGGTGATATCAGGAAAAAAATTTAGAAAACAAAAGAAAATTTATAGAACTGTGGAGATACAGGTTGTTTCAGAAAAATTTATATCATTTAATTTTTAAATGGCCACCACATTCACCAAACCAGACATCTTGCGATTTTTTTTCTCTAGGTGTATTGTGAAGGACAAGTCTGTGTCCCCCTTTTTTCATTCAAATTTTGATCAATAAATCTTATTTTGTTCAACATTAAACCTGTTTAGTTTCATTTATCTAGACTAGTTAGTTACTCAGATATTGATATCTCAAATGATAGTGACCATTTCAAAATGAAATGATATCAATTTTTCTGAAAACTGTGTGTTTAGAGTGTAAACAAATCTTACTTCTATTATCAAAAGCAAATAAGTTGAATGGTCTGCAAAAGATAACAATTTTAATATATATATATATATATAAATATTCACAGGATATTCAGGATAAATTTGACATCTATATTTGGTTATTTTTCTCCATAGGTTGGAGGTATTGACGCATACTACGCATCACTTAAAAGCTTGGACCCTCCTTTATTCATATACGTGATGACAGATAGAATGGATGACTGGAACCCACCTGAATCATAGAAAAGAATAACTTGTATCATTATGATCTACACCAGCCATCAAAATAAGGAGATTATGGTTGCTGCCCAATGCTCCCTGAACACTGTAAAAACAATCAGCCATAAACTGAAGAATTGCAATGGAGACTACGAGGCTGTGGCTAGAAGAATGCAATATAACAGAATCTGATTGCATTCGTACAGCAGAATTCCTCAAAAATTTGCAGGAAAAAGTGTTGGAAGACCTTCAGATACCTACGTGGAGTTGCTAAACTCTGTAATTAAGCACTGGATAACAAGGGTAGTCAATGTATAGCAGCAGCTATGGGAAAAGTAAAAAATGGTTGTCGGTGAATTTTTACGACTATACCAGTCCCAATGTTTGGCCTCCAAACTCCCTAGATCTTAACCCCATCGATGATTATGTATGGGGTGCTGTTGGGAAAGATACCAATCGCCATGCCAGTACTACAAAAGCCCAGTTAATAGACAGAATTAAGGTAGTTTTTGAGACCTTTCCCAGGGAAACTGTAACATCAGCTTGCTCCAGGTTCCGGAGAAGGATTGAGGCTGTGACCGACGCTAATGGTGGTTATTTTGAGTGAAACATGTTGACTGTGTGTGTGTGTGTGTGTGTGTGTGTGTATATATAATATAAACAAAAAACAAGGGGTACATCCTTACTACTCAGACTCCATGCATATACTGTACTAGTAAAGTTGGCATTGTGTGTGTGTGCATGATGGGTAAAATGGGACATGAATTTGTCTCATTTATCGTTTCTAATTTACACTGATGAAAAAAATAAATCAACCCTATATATATATATATATATATATATATATATATATATGCATGCATGCATGCATGCACACACACAGGGATAGACTACCTCACTGTCCAGCTGATACCAAAATAGGCCACTCTGCCAACTTTACTTATATACTTAGTCTGATGAACACATAGGTGAGAAACTGAGTCCCCAAGTGGCATTGACTATATCTGAGCTACCCTAAATTAGGTATATATGCTCAAATCACTCTTAACTTATAAATATACCAAACTACTATATATATATATATGGGCAAGGTGTTCCTAACAGTTGATCACAAATCGTCTTTATTTTCAGATAAATTTTATAATTAAAAAAGGCCGATTAATGTGTGCTCATTGAATAATATAAATTTCACAAGCATTAAAAACAACATTTCTTAAAAAGAATACTAAAAATACTTTAAGCAAGCAAATTAATCTTTATAAATTAGAATAACATCATTGAACTTGTAAACAGAGTGCAAGGACCCTATAATTCTATCAATGCAAAATATCCAATTTAACATTTTCTTCACATGTACATTTATAGAATTTTCGAGATAACATTTTTCATTCCAGAAATCACCCTTCTACAGAATACTTTGGGCTGTTTTAAAAACAAAATCAATAATCAGAAAGAATTTAAAGCAATTATTTTAATAATAGAAGCTATTATCTAAATTTAAAGATTGATTGTGAGAGTTAAATGTATAAAAAAAATAATTCTGTCTACATACAGTAGGCACCTGAGGAAATCTAGACAGAATAGCCAAAACAATATGACTACAACAACCAAGATGAGGACATTATAATGAATTAATGTATAATAATCGTTATAGCTGTGTATGTAAAGTTGGTGGAATAGCTTATTGTCAATATCAACCAGACAGCAAAGGAGTCTATCCCCTTTTCACTAACACTAGACCAGGGAGATTGTTTTTTTTTTAGCTGAGGTGGAGCACCACACCTACCATCATCTGTGTATACATCTACAAAAAATTTATTTTATATATTATACTTAGTTTTCATTATCTTCAAAGTAGCAAACATTGATTGATTGATTTTAATGGCATGTCCATCTGTCTTGGGTTATTTCAAGAGGTTAGGGAATCATGGTCATCTCACATACATATTCACATTTTTTGTATATTATTTGTCTGAATTTTTTTGATGAGGCTTGATAATTTGTATTATTTAGATGGTTCAGACTGTTGTCCTTATCTTAATTGTTATATGTTTTGGCCGATGTGCCCTCTGGCCTTCTTCAGGTGTTTTTTGTAAAACTCTGAAACCTTGTCAACAAGAAACACCTGAAAAGGTTGGAGGGTACACTGGCCAAAACGTTGCCTATATTACAATAAAGATAAGGACAACAGTCCAAAACATCTAAATAATACATTTTTTGTATAGTTGTTTCTTGTGAGTTCTTTGGACACAGTTATATGATATCAGGTATTCCTATCTAATATAAATAAGTTGCATACAATTGTATCATTTCTAGTATTCCCATCTAATATAAATAAGTTGCATACAATTGTATAATTTCTAGTATTCCCATCTAATATAAATAAGTTGCATACAATTGTATCATTTCTAGTATTCCCATCTAATATAAATAAGTTGCATACAATTGTATCATTTAGTATTCCCATCTAATATAAATAAGTTGCATACAATTCATTTCTAGTATTCCTATCTGATAATTTATACAAAAGTATACAGTTTCAATAATTTCTATTTATTTTTCTATTATTTAATAATAATCATTTGTTGGTCCACAGATGTTTTCAAACAAATCCATTTGACCTATAGATGGGACTAGTAGGTACTACCACTCTGGAGTCAGAGTAAACCTGGGAGTAAAGGTGATGAAGGGTTACTTCACACTCCCCAGAACTGGAGCTTCACTATCAGATGCAATTAAGTGTCATACCCAGGACGCTTAACATATATATATTTTTGTGGGGAGAGTATTATCTTGCTATAGGGACACAGTCGGCGTATTCTAAACCCTGTTGATAAGGTTGTCAAAAAGAACAGTGACAAAAGTTTGTACTACATTTGGTCTATACACACTGTACAAGTTTCCAGTTTGGAAAACACTTTAAAGTTGCATAACAATAATAAATAAAAAAAACTTAAAACTTTAATTTAGGTAACTCCATGCATCCACAAACTTTTCCATGTTAAAAATACAATAAGTTGGAAAAATGTACAATACTTTAATATGCCATGCCATTTCTGTCATCAAACATAAATCTCAGGAGACATTCTTTTTTCATGAGCCTATATGACTCATCCCTCCAACTCTCACAAACAAAAACTGAATAGTGCTTATACATATTTTTTACACACATGTGTGTATGTAATCATATTTTTTGGAGGTGTTTGTGGTGTAATGGTTATCATAGGAAATGGATTCGGCAACCCAAGTTCAAATCCTGAATGAGGCCGTTTGCATTTTACATAGTGCTAATACCTTTGCGAAAAGTATGCATTCAACTATCCTCCCTCTAGCTATGGGTAAATAATAGGATAAACTGGGCTCTTTAACCTTGGTATGACAACTGGTCTTGCAGAAGACAAACTTTTAATACAAATCTGTTAAACTCTGCTTAAGAAATTGACCATGTGTCACATCCTACTCATGTAGAGCAGTTGGTAAATATATAATTGCAAGCTATAACTAAACATCTATTTTCAACAAGAAAGGATATTAAAACAACTTTCTGGTATATTAGCCATAAAATGTACTGATGATATAAACTTTTTTTTTTTTTTTGTAACAATTAAGAATTAACATTTTTTATGGTTAATTCCATTTCTGTAGAAACTTTAGACATCCATAAAATAGAAAATAAATCCCTGCTTTAACACTACAAAACAAAAATGAAGAAAAAGAAAACTGTCAGTTGGGTAAATGAAAATTATTTATTTCTGGAATACTAGTTTGTGAGAAGGTCCATAAATAATGTGAAAAGATAAAAGCAGTTACTTAAATACACAGCCCGTCAGAGAGCAACAATTCATACACTATGCTTTTTTATGCTTTTTTTTTATTTATTTATTTTTTAATCACAAAAGCTTTCATTGTCAGACTAGCAACTTCATAAACTTCATCTTACACAAGCTCATTCCACATGTGTTCAGCTCAATTGTTACTAGCTCTTTTTATAATTAAGAGGAAACATCACAAATTACAATGAGAAGCTTTACCAAAATAAAAATTGGTATCTTAAAAATGTATTTGCAAACATCCTTTTTTTTTTTTTTTCTCTCCCAAAATTGAAATCCTTATAAATATTTGTAATCTTATTGAGCACAACATATAAGGATCCAAATTCATTTTTATTTACTTTCCTTAAATTTCATTTTCATTAGCACTATCTGAAATGCAAACAGTCTCCTTCAGGATTTGAACTCTGATCACCAAGTCCATATCTTACGACAATAACCATTATGCTACAAGTAACAAATTTCAGTGAAGGTGCCCATTGTGTAATGGTTACAGTCCTTTGAAATAGGCACAGTGACATGAGTTCAAATCCTGGAGAAAGCCGATTGCATTTCACATAACACTAGTACCCTTGAAAAAGGTATGAATCCAACTATTCTCCCTCCAGCTATGGATAAATAGTAAGACAGACCGGGCTCTTTAACCTTGGTATGGCAACCAGTTTAGGAGAAGGAAAACTTAAAAATAAATCTTGTGTCATATCCTATTTGTGTAGAGGAGTTGATAAATACATACAAGCACCAAATTTCATAAGAACTAGGGATCTGCAACAATACTGAAAAAGGTTCTGGAGATTTGAGGAGACTTGCTGTTACTCATTTTCCACCTGTAAGCACTAATCATTTCGGTATGAATGTGCAAACTGCATGAACAATACTTATTGGCACGTCAAAGACAACGATGGAGATAACAGCTTCTTTTTTTTTTTTTCGGCTACTTGCTGGAGGATTGTTATGGAAGAGTGATTTGCTCAAGAGCTCAGTCACCTACAATCTTGATTGGCCCTATCAATTTTTGACTGGGGGTAATAGCCTTTTCTATTATGATCATAGCTGGAATCTGCAAAAACACTTAGAAAGATGCTACTGATTTGTTGTCAGTTCATCTCCAGTAATAACAACATCTGGTGTGAACAGGCAAATGCATTAGATATAAATAAAAAAATATTAGATGTAGTTTACTGCCTGTTATCTTTTATATGATCATAATTTAAGCCCATATACCCAAGAATTGTTGACAACTGTGCCTAAGGGAAAATGTGTGAATCATTACAAGTCAAAGGTATTATGATTTTTAAAATTGCCATTCATTTCACAAGACACAAAGGAATATATCAAAGGAATTGCATTCTTTTTCTCATTAAATTTGTTTTTATGTTACAATTCAAAAGCCAAAAAAAAAAAAAAAAAAAAGAGAAAAAAAAAGGAAAAAAAAAAACACAAAAAAGAAATAGATGGTTGATTTTAATGGCATGTAACTTGTCTAGAGTTATTTTATGCCTCAAGGTTAGGGAATTGTGTTTATTGTACATTCATATTTACATGTTTTTGTGTAGCTGATTTTAAAGAGTTTTTTTCATTGTCTTTTGGTTCTTTTGGACCAGAGTCCTATCAAATACAAATTATTTTTTACACAAATCTATTTGACTCATAAAATCGGATCCTAACAGGTACTACCACTCCAGATTGGGGTGGACCTGAGAGTAATGGCAGAGGTACTCCACACTTACAAGATTCCTAAAACTAAATGATCAAATGCAGTTTAGTGTTATACCCAGGACACCCTTCTTTTTTGGGGGGGTGGGGATCTTCCCCCTTTGCAGGAGATAAAGTCTGCATATTCTAAGTCCTGCTGACAGGGCATCATAACAAGTCAAAGATAAAATGATTTAAAAGCTTGCCATTCATTTGACAACAAAACACGAGGGAACATAGAGAAACTGCATTATTTTCCCCATTTCTTTCTTTTCTTTTTTTGTTACAATTCAAAAGTAAGAAAAACTTATCAAAAATAAAGATTTAAAAAATAAAGATATGAAAATGAAAAAAAAAAAAAAGAATTAATCAATGTGTAACATTCAATATTAAGATATTTTTATGGTTAGTTTTTCCATTCCTACAGAAAATTAAGTAGAAATACCTAACCTGGTTGAGAGAATATAAAAAGAAAGAGAAAAAAAATTGTAACTTTTTTTTTAAATGCATCTTTTATTGTAATGCATACATCCTGGATTTTTCCCTTCTAAATTGATGACCTTTTTCTCTGATGCTTTTGATCTAAATGGTTACCACAAAAACATGAAACACATTAAAAGTTGAATCAACAGAATCAAATGTCAGAATGAGGCTCTTCTTGCATTCTGTTTGGACAGAGTGTAAATGTGGCAAACCACAACTGTTTCCATGTAAGAGGACTACATTTGTACAATGCTTAAGAAATCTTAATCAACTAACATAACATAACTATTTATGCAGTGATGCTGATAGCTTTTTGATTTAGTGCATCCTGGGATGCACATATTTGCTTTGAATGAGTCCCTGGGAAAATTTATGGGTCCCAACTAAAGCCGGCTAACTCCTACCTTGTAACCTATCCTGTGTAATTCATTTTAACTATTGAAATATATTTACAGTTAGTTTGAAATGGTGAGAAGAAAAACACTGGGACACATGGATATGATTTTACTGCGTCATTTTAGATTTTTGTGCGTCAGGGACACAAGACGCATACCTATCAGCATCTCTGCTTGGAATCTGACAAAAAGGTCACTAAAAGTCTGATTTATGTATAACACAAAAAATATCATATTAAAAAGTCAGAGTCAAAATCTGGAGAAGCATTATACTCGTGTTAAAAAAAAAAAAAAAAAAAAAAAAAACATTTTTGTCATATGTATTCACCCAACCTCTCTATCTACTACGGCAGGATGTGACACAGTGTCAATTTTTAAGTGGAGTGCAGCTGGTTTGAATTGAGAGTTTTCTTTCTAGACTAGTTACCTTAAAGGCAAAGGAACCCAGTCTGCCCTACTATTTACACATAGGTGAGGAGGGAGGAGAAGAGACAGATTCATGCCTTTCCCATGGGTATCTATAGCGAAGTAAAATGTAAACAGCCTTGTCCAGGATTTGAACTCAGGTTAACAATTCCATTTCCTTTAAAGATGACCATTATGCTAAGTGCACCTCCAAACATGTTTGTTGTATTATGATAACAAACAAACAGAATTTGGATCTTTATTATACAGAAAATTAGGTAAATTAAACAAAAATTCATGAAAACTATTCATGACTAGTTCAGTTGGTAGAGCACTTCCCTAGAATCGCAAGGTTCCTGGTTCGATACCAGCCCTCACCAACTCAGCAGATGAGTAGCACAGGGACCTGTGAGGTAAAGTGAGGAGCTGATGGTAGGTATGGCACTCCACCTCAGACGCAAAAACAATCTTGATCTAGCAGTAGTGAAAATGGGATAGACTCCCTCACTGTTTGGCTGATACTGACTTTAGGCCACCCTGTCGACTTACTTATTTTCAATATTATTTTTTGCATAGTTGCAGACAGCAGGTAGTAAATACCTCTTGCCAGGACAGAATATGATAAGTTTAATGCAGGAACTCACTCACATGTGTGAATGGTGCCAGAAATAGCTTAGTTTCATCAGCATACCCCATAACAGAGTTCATCAAGCAATAAACCTGACCCTACTTCTTTTAGAAGAAGTGGGTAGGTGCTGTCTGTAGGGGACAGCTCCCAGAAGCTTAATAATAATAATTGCAATGCCAGGTAAGTGGGGAAGTAAAGTCTAAGGTGAGTGATAATCAAACCAGCAAACAGTGATATGGGCTTTTTAATAATAAGATGTGTTTTAAAATTTGCAACATTAGTTACATTTTTTTTTTAAATTAATAACTGTGGTAGTACTCAGGAGTCATGATATACAAGAGTCATTCAATAAATAAGGTGAATATTTATTCTCGTTCTCACCTCAGATTTGTATTCCATAAATATAAACTCTGCATTGTTTGAAATTGGTTTATAGCAAAAATGATCTTAATCTCACAAAAATATTTGTTCTGAGGCTATTAAGAATGACAGCAAATCAAAAAGTGCCTAGGCTTGAACAGAGGTTTGTCATCAAATTTTTGGTGGCTGAGAAGGGCAAACCATGTGAAAAGCATGTTTTAGTCAAGTTTGCCACTACAACCCTGAGTCAAAAAGACAGTCCATGGAGCAGAAATACATTAACTTTCCAACAAGTAAAAATCCTGGGTGACATGGTCAGCAAAGAAGGACATGCTTACAGTTTTCTGGGATATGCAAGGATGCATCATTATTGAATTCCTTGAAAAATGTATAACTTTAAACAGTATTTCCCATTGCCAACTCCTTGGGAAAAATCCAGTTTATTTATTGAATGACCCTGGTATAAGAAGATAAATATATTACTAATTTTTAGTTGCAAAAATTTGATGTCCAATTATCACATCGTACCTGGGCAAATACAGTCATTGCTTTGTGATGTAAATTTACTTATGAACAATTAATGACTTGGTAATGTATGTTTCATGTAGATTTATACATATTCTATGCACTACTAAAGTATATATTGAAATAAAATCAAAAGTAATAACTAATTTCATGATAAACAAGTAACAGCTTGTGCATAAAATTACAATATTTTTTTTGTTTTGTTTTGCTAAAGTATTAAAAACATTAAAAAAACTTGACTATAAAAAAAAAAAAATCAACATAAGCACCATTCAATATATTGCATAAAAATGCCTGTGTTGACTTTTTGATATATTAAAGGTGTGTGCTAGATGCCTGCTTTTACTTATAGACTCGGCAAAAACCATGTGATCTCTCTTGGCCAATCACTGGCAGTACTCTGCTGTAATACAATACTTAAACCAACAGTACTGGCCATAACTACTTTGCTTATCGTGGACGACAGACATAGGATTAAATCACTGGACCTTTAACAATACGCAGGATAGGACTTATTCACTTACCAAAGATTCCATAACTCAGGACTTACTTACTTTAAGCCCTTTTCAACAGGCCAAGGATGGCATTTAAAAACTTAACAGCCTGATGACTTGTTTAAAACATTTTCCTTCTCCAACAAACCTTACAAATATAATATTTGATAACAATCATAAGAATATGATGTATTACCTCTGTCCCATTGTAGGTATTTACTCAACCCTTCTGCAAGGGATAAGATGTGCCACCATGTCCCAAGTATAGGGCATCCAGCGAGGATTGAACTCGCTATTCAGCAGTAATGGATCTGTGAGACTAGCTTGATAACCATTACATATAGATGAGACACCCTACAGTATTTGATGGCTTATAATACTCAAGGGCTCTAAAGATGTGACTAGGTCAATTTCTAAGCATGGTACAGCTGGTTTGAATTCAGAGATTTCCTTCCTGGTTGCCTAACCAAGACTAAAGAACCCAGTCTACCATACTATTTACACGTAGCTGGAGGAAGTGGTGGTGGATTAATGCCTTTCCCAAGGGCATTAGTGCCAAGTTGAAATGCAAACAGCCTCATCCAGGACTTGAACTCTGGTCACTGATTCCATTTCCTATTAGTAGCTCATAAATTTAAAGTATTAAATTTATATGCAAATATAACAACTGTTATGGGACAGAGGAATTAAATTGTTCACAATGGCCTTAACATCAAATACAATTAATATTTTCACTGTTCAAGGTAAATTAGGTTACTGCTCACATATTGACAAGATTCTATTCTTTATTTTAAAGTTTGAGAGCCACATGTTGCTCTCAAACATGTCACAGGAAATACCAAGAGCCACATGTGGCTATCAAAACAGTGAAAGGGTTAAGTGGAAATTTTAGATGAGAAACAATTGCTTGAACAGTGGTAACTTGATTTAAGTTCACTTTGTAATTATTGGTTAAATAAGAATTACATATCAAGTAGAATTGTACTTGGTGCTAAAACCAATCAGAATTAGTCATGAATAGTCTCATTGTAACCATTAAATTTAACAATCCTCATTCAAATTGAAAGGAAAATAAGAACAACATATTGCAAACATTTGATATTTTGATAACAGAGTAAAGAAAATAAAAACTGACTTTATTCTTATACTAACAGAAAAAAAAATGGTAGACAAAAATTTCAAGCTTTTGTTTCTCCAAATCAGAGTAAAAAAAAAAAAGTCAACAGTCAGTATCAGCCAGATAGCGAGGGAGTCTATCCCCCTTTCACTGGCATTAGACCAGGGGGATTGTTTAGGTGTATAAGGCAGAGCACAACACCTACCACTAGCTCTCTACTTTACCACACAGATCCAAGCTGTGCTACTTATGCGCTGAGTTGGCAAGGGCTGATATCGAACCCATAACCTTGTGGCTCCTAGGTGGATGCTCTACCAACCAAGCTAAACTGAGCTGAATAACTGAGTAATCCTACTAAATACTCTTTTAAAATATCACCCATACTCTGATTTACAAAATATTATAAATTTTAAGTTCTATAAGAAAGAAAAAGAAAAGCACACTTAC
Organism: Doryteuthis pealeii; assembly: GCA_023376005.1. Classification (NCBI taxonomy): domain Eukaryota; kingdom Metazoa; phylum Mollusca; class Cephalopoda; order Myopsida; family Loliginidae; genus Doryteuthis; species Doryteuthis pealeii. The sequence goes on from CM042140.1 coordinate 126,219,770, forward strand.
AAGGCAATTTAAATACAAAAAAAAATAATGATAAACAAATGCAGTTGAATTAGATTATAATGATATATTACTTCTTGTATTTAGTAAAAAAGTAGCAATTATCTTGCAATTGAGAAACAATGTTAATCCTTTGGTCCTCAAACCTCGTTAAAGACAACTTAAAGCTCTATTAAAAGAAGGATGGTTAATGGTCACTATATTAAGTCTTTTATTAACATTGATGAGATCTAAAACTTAAAATATTAGACTTACTAGCAAATATATGCACCCTCCGGGTGCAAGTACTTAAGTTTGAATGTAATAAAATATTAGATTAGATTAGAAAGGCTAATGAAACTAAATAAGAATGCAGATAAAATATTTGAAACCTAGAACAACTGAAACTTACTCTTCCATCACTCTCGTCTTTCATTGCTATTTTTTCTAATGCAAGTATAGTTAAAAGAGGAAGTAAGAATAAACTTACAGTTATTTTTTCTTGTTAATGGATTTCATTTAAGATTTATTGAAGAGATTTTTGCTTATATTCATTAAAATAAAACCAAACAGTTAGAAATCAATAACACTGAGCACATATTTATTAAATTCGATTTTTTAATATCAATATGCAAATTAGCCTTCCCGTTCACACTGCAAACCGCTATTTTGTTGTATATATAAATATAATTGCATGTTGTTAGTATGTAGATATGGTTAACAGTATTAATAATGTAAAACAATTTTATTAATTATTAAAAAGGTTAAAATAAAATCATGGAGAATGTGATGTCAATAACTAAGGGAATTGTGACTTGAGTAGTAATATAGTTTCGGTTACAGACAGAAAAACACACAATCTCCATTATAATAAGATAGTGTATAGTAAAATAGTGACCAGCCTGTAATATCAGGCTTACAGTTTATTGCAAAATAGGACTTACCCAAAATACCAGGATTACTGGTTTCAAAGGGTTAAAAGAGAAAGGAAAGAAAACAAAGCATACTGATTTTATATTATATATATTATATAAAATCAGTATCGAAATATTGTTCAATATTAGCTATGAATATGATATAAAATGTTTTCACTTTAACAGCATATTGTGTCATATCCTTTATATATATATATATATATATATATATATATATATATATATATATTATATATAAACACAAATGTCTGTCCCATTTTACTTAAACACAGTTAGACCTATATACAATTAACATTTGTATAATGAAGGTCATTTTTTTAATTCACATTCCTTTGCAGTTTAAATTCTTATTGTATAATTAATACCAAAATGTATTGTTTGCCACCAAACTTCATTTCCCATCATTCACATCTCTGCAGGGAGGGGTGGGGGTCTCCATGGCATAGTGGTTAATGTGCTGGACTGCAACATTGTAGTAAACGACTTCAAACTCCAGTCACACTATTACATTTACTTTTGGACTAATACTCTTGGGAAAGGTATGAAGCCCCTTATCACCCCAGCTATTGGTTAAATAGTACCAGTACTGTTCTTCTAGAATGAGTACTTTGGCATTGAATATCCCACAAGCATTGATAAGCCATTAAAACAAAAAAAAACAAAAAAAACTTCACCTATCCACTGGTATATATGATATATCTTGATGTATTTTTTAGCATCCATTGCCTTTCATGGATAAATGATTGGAATTGTATTAAATACTGTTACAAAAATGTTATATAAATACAAAGATATGAATCCTTTCATTCCCCCAGCTATGGGTTAAATAGTACCACTACTGTTCTTCTACAAGAATGGTTTTGGCATTAAATAATCCAGGAAGATTTGATATGTAATTAAACAGAGAAATCAAACCAAACATCCCTACAAACATTTCTATTTTCTTTCTAAATAATTTAAAGCCTTCATTCATTTTTTTTTCTTTTATAGTTGTCAAATTTTGAATATTACAAAAGTATTATTCAATGATAATACAATTTCTCTTTTATACATACCAGACCCCAAAAATGACATATAGGAATGTCATTCTTCAATTTTTTATGAAAATCCAAAAAGGTTCACTCACCTAGAAAAAGACAAAAAATAAAATAAATTAAATATCGCAATTTTAACAGAATGATATTTTACATAAAGATTATTTTATTTCATTTTTAAATACATAAAATAAAAATTCTCAAAGTACATACATGTACAACATTTTTCCATTATTTTGTTCAACAACCCCGGTATGTTCATTTGGGGGAGAGAGAGAGAGAGAGAGAGAGAGAGAGAGAGAGAGAGAGAGAGAGGGGGGGGTTACCTAACACTTAATAAGAATGAAATTGGCCAAATTCACTTGTTGTAAGGCATGAATCCACTTCTTCCCTTAGCTATGGGAAATTGGATCCCTTCAGCCCTGTAAAGGCAATCCATCTTGGACATTCATCAAATAGTCGGACCAAAGATGATTCCTTGATGCTGTTACCATGTAAACTAGGAAAATCTGTCACATGTATGTAATTTGCATACAAGGGAATGGGATAGATAAAAAGTCATGTTACTAGGAGAAAGTGAGGATGATGATGTAAAGTTTTGTTTCTTTGTTTAATGTTATATCAACCTTCGTTGGTTATTTAATACCAATGTCATCCTTGCAGAACAGTAGTGGTACTATTTAACCCATAGCTGGGGATGCTGCAGAGGAGGGGAACACTGGAGTTGAAATGGAGTGACTTGCTTGGTAGCATCATAAGTTTTGTAACTGAAAACTTGCTCTATCCAATGGTATTCCTGTTCCCTCTGTACCTGTCATTGTTTCCAAGGAAATAAATATAAGGAGTTACTTTAAGAGCATCTTCATAATATCAACTATAATCATTACTAACATTCAAAGTAATGAATGTATTATAAATACAACTTGTTAGCAGATTTACATTTAGGAACACTGTGCACACCAAGATTCATGTTCTCTTGCACTGACCTATATACATCAAACAATGGAGGCGCGTGGTCTAATGGTTAGAGTTGTAGGAAATGGACTCGTCAACGCGAGTTCAATTCCTGGACGGAACTGTTGGCATTTCACTTAGCGCTAATACCCTTGGGAAAGGTATGAATCCAATTCTCCCTCCAGCTATGGGTAAATAGCAGGGCAGACTGGACTCTTTAACCTTGGTTAAGCAACCGTCTAGGAGAAGGAAAACTCTGAATTCAAACCTGTTGAACTCCGCTTAAGAAATTGACCTTGTGTCACATCCTGCTCGTGCGGAGGGGTTGGTAAATATCTATATACATCAAACAAGACTTTATCACCACTAACAGCATTCTGATAAGTCAGAAAGAATGAATCCTTTTAACTAGAGTAAAATGAATTAATAAAATCATATATTTCAACCAGTTGCGAATGGTGATAACCTCAACTCAGATTTATTTACAGTGTGTATGGCTAAGTTTCACTTCAACTACTATTAGTTTTTTAATGAATAAACAAGATCTATTTATTACTAGTCCTAGTAATTTTATATCATTTTCTACTTGACTTAAGGTTATCTTGTTCAGCATAACCTTTAAAAGGTGCCTATAAATTCTTTGGTAGAAAGTAAAGATTCCACTCAAGATAGACTCTGGAATCTTCTTTTAAATGTCAGCAGTAAGATGCCAGTCTGGACTTGGTTAAGATTGTCCCAACTGTTGTTATTATAACAATGCCAAACAATACACTGTAGAAAATTTCAGCTTTTAAAACAGTATATACTAGGTTGGTTGGTTGGTTGGTTATTTTGTTTTACGACATATCAACCACTTTCAGGTCAATTTAATGCCAAATCAAGTCATTTTGATATTTATTTTTACTTACAGTACCTGCTATTGCCTAAATGGTCACCCATCTAAGTAATGAACAGGCTTATCAATGCTCAACTTCGGTGATTTAATGGGAACCGGTGCTTTCAAAGTGACTTGACTGTAAGCATACTAGGGCGAGTCAAAAGATTTTGCAATATTTTGGTATATGCTAGTTTGCGGCAGTTCAAGCCGTAGTTGGTACCCACTATGGTTGGTAGTATCATGGTAGTTGATGCACTGAAACATTATGCATTGTTTTACTACTCTGTATGTGATTTTAAAGCCACACAGATGAACATGCAACAAAGTCTAATTTTGGAACTTATGTTTTATGAGTTTGAACTGGGCCATAACACTGCAGAAGTAACCAAAAACACTTGTTGTGCAAAAGAGGGAGACTCAATTGATCACAGTACAGTAACCAGATGGTTCACTTCACACTAATGCCCTTGGGAAAGACAGGAGTCCATCTGTTCTCCCTCACAGCTATAGGTAAATAGTAAGACGGACTAGGTTCTTAAACCTCCATTAGGTAACCAGTCTAGAAGGAAAACTCTGAATTCAAACCAGCTGTACTCCACTTAAAAATTTGCTTTGTGTTGTATTCAGTCCGTAGTAGAGGGTTATATATATATATATATATATATATATATATATATATATATATATATATATATACACACAGGTGATAAAGAAGCAACAAAAACAAAAGAAAAGCTAGTTAAAAATTAATAATGATGTCAATGTTTCATCTATGAAATTCAGACAACTGACAACTCGAGAATGGAAAATAGCTTTGAAATTTTAATCTTAGATACAACATGCAATAGCAAGTCTACATCTTAAATAATTGTATAGCTATGATTTCAAGAAAGTGTTTGTTTTAATAAAAGAAAAAAATTAAGTAGTTGTTGAAAAGAAAGAATCAACAACTTGAAAAAGGAAAATAAAAAAAAAAGTAATTCTTGTAATTTATACAAGAGAAAATACAAATCACAGCTAAGATGAATCAGAACTTTAAAAAAAAAAAAAAATTAAAAAGACTAAACAATGACTGAGCATTAAACCACAAAATAATAACATTTAATTAACAGCAAAGAAAAAAAAGTTGAAAAGACATCAACCAAAAACGTTTCTTCAACAAACAGAGCATTTTTATTGCTTATTTTGCATTACAATTTAACAAGTAAAAAATAAATTTTAAAAAAGGAAAAGAAATCTTAAATTATATGTAAAATAGAAAAGTGTATAGAGTTACCATTTTACACATAATTAAATAATTTCACTACAATTACTCAGGTAATCAACATGTCAAAAATTGAAATAACATGGAATTCTTTTGAACTAATAAGATAAAATAATTTAGAATGAAATGAATTATATAAAAATCTGAGAAAATTATTTGAAAAAATAATGTACTGGAAAAATAATCATACAATCAAATTGATCACATTTTCAAGTCAAAATTTATTTTATTCAGACATTTATTTATTCATTAGCCAGAAATTTCTAATTCAATTCCTATCAGCCATCTTTAGTAAAAATGAATTATTCTAATATAGCTCCTTATACTCAATATCCATATTTTCTTTTAGAAGTCCGTCACAGATGATGATGACGTCACTATGTCTTCAACCGTTGTTGACCCTCTGGAGGCTAGTTAGTCCAATTCTGGACTTGCAGATGCAGTCACACACATTGCAAGGGAAATTCCTATTTTCATTTGGTGGTTCATTACAACGAAGACGTCGCCACTCTGCAGCCCTGTTAATCTCGATATTGAGCCGCCTAGCTCCTGTATGGCAGACATCTAGCCAACCCTGTCTGTTAGAGGCCAGATATTCCACACTTGAAGGTGTGATTTCTTCAGCGTTGTCTTAATATGGTCTTTGAATCGCTTTTAGAGGCCTGCTGTGCCATCTGTGAGTTCAGTGTAAAGTATTTTATGGGGGAGTCTGTCTGCATATTAGGAAGAGTTTGTCTGCCTTTTAAAGATGATTAAACAGTTTGATATAAAGCTACCAAATTTGATATGGATATTTGTTAGACTCAAGGGAAGGTTGTTGGTTTTATGTTTTTTCCTTGTGAGGAAAGTGATGTTCTCATTGAGGAAGTGTTTAACAATAATCAATAATCAGTGGGAAGCCATCTTGCTACAAGTGGTAACTAATCATACAAAATTTGAACTTCCAAAACTATCCACAATTGATTGAATATTACTAGTTAGTTTTATAGGCTGTTTTTCAAGCTGGAAGATGTAAAAAAAATTATATAGTATTATTGCTTTGTTATGACTAATAATCTGGACAAAAAATTAACATTGATGAATTTCTCAAGGGTTACTCAAATTATAAAGAAAAGTATTAATTTTTGGGGGAAAACAATGTTAACTACATCATAAAAAAATATAATTGATAAATTTATTTTCTATTACGTAGACTATAAAAAAAAAAACTTTAAAAAAAAAAACTCCGGGCAGTGTAAAAATTAATTTTTGAAAGATACTGTCTGAGGGGGTGGGAGTTAAAGATTCAATGTCAGAGAGTTTGTACGTAAAATCATCAAATTTATTAAAAGATTGAAAAAAAAAAAAAAAAAAAAAAAAAAAAACAATTTGAAATGGAAACTTAGTTCTGATAATTTTAAATATATATTAAAATAAAACAAACTATATGTAAAATATATATTTTTAAAAAACCCAATGAGGACCATCTAAGGTTGTATGCTCAAGTTTTGATAGTATTTGTTCTAAGGTATGAAGATTTTAGGTATTTTGATGTAAGCAGTGACATAGTTTCAGTTACAGACAAATAGAGACCTAATCTCTGTTATTAATAGAGATATCTTTTATAGTAACAATCATATTTGTAACCGTCCTGTATAAGTTTTTAATTGATATATTTATGATATAGAGTTCCAGTTGTCATTTTTGCAATAGGGACTAACAAAAAGTTTGTTTTTTTTTTTTGTTTTTTTATTTAAAAAAAATAAAAACTTTTTAAGTGTCTTTTGCAAACAAAAGTAAATGCAACTTTTTAACCCTCCCTCCAGCTTTTGGATTTAAAAATTATGGACGGTAGTGTTTAGTAGGGGGCTAAAAAAAAAAAGACCCTCAGCTATTTAATGTGTTAGAACCAGTAATTAATTTGTTTAATCAGACTGAGAGTCTCTTGGACACATCAGAAGATATTTAAGAAGAAATCTAAGAGAGGCACATTAGCAAAAAGCAACTAAATTCACCAAAATATTTTATCTGCTAAGCTTGTACTCAATAGGTTAAAGAAGGCTTATCTCCTTCCAGGCTGCTATTTTTAAATCTTACAGAAACTATCCAAGAAGAGGAATCACCTAACTCCCAACTGATATAGGCTGGTGGTAGATGAAGGTACAACCCAAAACTATACAGAAAGTACTTTGCAGATGAAAAACAAATCTAATTATTATTGTTATCCTCGCCCCAGTAAATAACTAAAAAATTTGATTTGTCTTCAATATATATATTAAAAAATACTTATATATAAAACATAATTAGACATTTTTTAGTTATTCCTTGATCACAGAACTATCATGGTGTAATAGTTAGCAAGCTGGTCTCACAAATCCATTACTACTGAATAGCAAGTTTCATCCTCACTGGATGCCCTATACTTTCAACCTTGTGTCACATCCTACCCATGGCAAATGAGTTGGGTAAATACATTCCTTGTTCGCAGAACTTGGTTAATTCAGGTGTCCCTGACAATAAAATGATATTCACTATAATTTGTCATACAAGGTATTTTCTTCACAATGTGTGTTTTCTAGACAAAATCAGCTATTTCATCTGATTCTGCGTATAACTACAAGTAATGATCTAAGAAGCTGTATCTACAAGCCAATTAGATGCTGGTCTAAGCCACAATGCTACAATAATATTTAAGCATTTTTATTTTCAATTGTTAGTCTTTACTAAGCATTAATGTTGCATAATTATCTTACATCTGCAACTTGAAGAACTAAGCATTGAATCTAATTAATTAAACATGAATAATTATTTTAGCAAAACAATTTTTCTTTTTTTCTTTTCTTTTGAAGTTTGGAAATTTAGATTCTATATGATTAGTTAACTCTTGCAGCAACATGGTTTCCCACTAATTATTGATTATTGCTAGAGACCATCCACCCTTCAATGAAATTTCAACTTTCTCCACATGGAATATATATATATATATATATATATATATATATTATATATTTACCAACTCCTCCGCACAAGCAGAATGTGGCACAAGGTCATTTTTTTAAGCAGAGCTTACTAGGTTTGAATTCAGAGTTTTCCTTCTCCTAGAGCAGTTGCCATCCAAGGTTGAAGAGCCTAGTCCGCCCTACTATTTACCCATAGTCGGAGGGAGAACAGTTAGATTCATATCTTTCTCAAGAGTATTAGTGCCATATGAAATGCATCCAGCCGCGTCAAGGATTTGAACTCATGTAGTTGTGTCCATTTCTTTCAACGATAACCATTACACCAGGGGCTCCTCCTTATATTTTAATATATATTAAAACTTTTACCTGGGCCCAATACCAAATTTAATAGCTCTACAACAAATTGTTGAACAGAGAAACAACTTTTTTCCAATTATTAATATAGATTGCTTGAAGAATCCTGATGAGATTTTCCTTTTACTAGTATTCCAAGAAAGTAGAGATGATGATAGGTACGTGTCCTGCATCACTGGCGCATAAAAATCTAAAAGGATGCAGTAAAATCATCTGTGCATCCCAGTGTTTTTCGTTTTTCTTCCTTCACCATTTCAAGCTAACTGTAAATACCTTTCAATAGTTTCTTAGAAATGAATTACACAGGATAGGTTACAAGGTAGGAGTTAGCTTAGTTGTTTTCCCAGATCATAAATAAAAACCCTGCAACCTATTGAGAAACTTTAGTTGGGACCCATAAATTTTCCCAGGGACTCATTCAAAGCAAATATGTGCGTCCCAGGATACACTAAATCAAAAAGCTATCAGCATCACTGAGAAAGAATTTCCTGGAACATCAGGGAGTCATGCACAATATGTTTATTGCTGCATGTTGCACATATGCATCAAATTGCATTATATGTATGTGTGCATCCATTCAACAGTTTTTATTTATGGCAATATAAATACCTACAGCATGTAGCTATTATCAATGTTTTATTTATTTATTTATTTATTTATTTTTTTTTTTGTAGAGCTGTTTTCTGGTTAAAAAAAGAAGAAACAACCATGACACAAATGCGTCATATGGTACACAGAGAACAAAAGCCAAGCGCCAAGGACAAACATTCTTTATACTTTAATAAATTTAACCCAATAAGTACCATCATCCCATTTATTGGTCATTTACAAAAATTGCTATATTTATATTTTAGATCCCCACCCAGTGTCTCATGAATGGACCAGAACTTTTATATATGATAAATATTCATACCAATCATAAATTGTATATACATCATATCTTTGTAAGACCTCCAATGCTAATAAAATTTATTTATTTAAAAAAAATTCTATCTACCAAAATAAAGTATCTATAATCTTCTATTACCATCATCAGGTTATGCTAACAGCATGGATTCCCATGACTCTCTCGCCACTAGTCTATCAGTCATTTCCCTTGGCAGGTTCCAGCATCCACACAGATGTTCGATATAGGGTTTTACTGGTTGGCCTACACTAGTATGTCCATGTGTAAGTGTCCATACAAGAACGTCACTTATGAGTTTGTACTTGCTTCTCCAACAGTGTCCAGCATGTTTTATTCATCTTACTTTGACGGTTTGTGTGATAGAAGGTAAGTGGCCATACAGCTGCTTTTTTAACCAGATGGTATTATATAAGGGTTCAAATATCCAAGGTAGGAATGAACATGAAAATCATGTCCTAAAAATATCAGCAAATATTAATTTTAAAAAACAACTGTTCTCTCCTCCTACTTTCACAAGTCATCAAGACAAAGTTTTAAAAAAAAAAAAAAAAAAAAACATTATAGAATGTTTAGCTCAGTCAGTAGAGTGTTCGGCTGGTAACCTCAAAGTTCCTGTTTCCATATCGGCCTTCACCAACTCAGCGCATGAGTAGCACAGGGATCTGTGCAGTAAAGTGAGGAGCTGATGGTAGGTGTGGTGCTCCACCTCAGGCACAAAAAATAATTTCTTTCGTCTAGCGCTAGTGAAAGGGGGATAGACTCCCTCACTGTTTGGCTGATACTGACTTTAGGCCACCCCGTCGACTTATCATTTTCAATTTTATTTTTTGCGTAGTTGCAGACAGCAGGTAGTAAATACCTCTTGCCAGGACAGAATATGACTAAGTCAAGTTTGATGCAGGAACTCACTCACATGTGTGGATGGTGCCAAAAATAGCTTAGTTTCATCAGCATAAAAGAGCTAAAAAAACAATCTCCTTAGTCTAGCGCTAGTGAAAAGGAGATAGACTCCCTCGCTGTATGGCTGATATTGACTTTAGGCCACCCTGACGACTTTTTTTTTTTTCTTTTTTTTTTTTAAAGATACTCTTGCATACTTTATAAGATTATAACCAAATCAGCATCAGATAGTCCCAAACCAGTCATTATATAAAACTAGCTCTCCAAAGAAATAAAGATTAATACAGTGTGGGGAGGAGGATATAATTGATAGAATGACTGACAGAGCTGTAGACTTGGAAATACAAAGCACATAATGCACAAAAAAAAAAGAAGAAAAAAAAGATCATTACCATTCAGGAAGTGGTTAATGATATGATTTATGATTGCAAATAAACTCAGCTGAAATTGATAAAGGAAAGGCTTAAATCTTTTCAAAGACTGACAAGAATAAATCTATGATGTAATAACAAAGCAAACTAGAAAAAAAAAAACTTCTTGTTTTTTTTTTTAATTCTATTTGAAAGTAAAGAGAATTGTTGATTATATATAATATAGAATTTACAAGTACAAGATGACAGAGAGAATGAAAATGCTTGATCAGTCAGACATTTTTAATTCTCAAGGAGAATAACAGTTACTCATCTTGTACTGGAATGGACATAGTACCTCAGCTAACTTAGCCTTCAGGTCCATATTCTAACCAAAAGGTTATGAAAACTAGCATATATGTTATAATTTCTATTTTACAAATACTTCAAATCTTACCTAAGGTGTACAATCATAATGCAATGATTAGCAAGATAGCCTCACAGATCCATTACTACTGAATGCCCCCATACTTGCAACCTTTGGAAGCACGTGGTGTAATGGTTAGAATCATAGGAAATGGATTTGTCGACCCGAGTTCAAATCCTGGATGAGGCTGTTTGCATTTCACATAGCACTAATACCCAACTACTCGCCCTCCAGTTATGGGTAAATAGTATGTCAGACTGGACTCTTTAACCTTGATTAGTTAACCAGTCTAGAAGGAAAACTTCTGAATTCAAACCGGTTAACTCTTAACATCCTGTTGAGAATTTTTGAAGTCCAGAGCCCCATTCCTCTAAGGATCTATCAAAAAATGATTTAAAATTTCCTTTTCATTTAAAGTTACCAGTTATTTCCCTAAAAATAAAGACTTCTAAATATGTTTAATATTACATTTAAACAAAGACTATCGTTTGGGGTGGATTAGGGAAATGAATGTGGCTTCCAGCCGGGTGGAATAAGGCGGTATAGGACGTTAAGAGTTAAACTCCGCTTAAGAAATTGACCATGTGCCACATAATACTTGCAAAGGAGTTGGGTTAATACCTACCAAAAATATTACCTTTCTTTTTGTTAGGTTAGAATTTATAATATGATTTTGAATATATAAGGAGCAATACTCTATAAGCATTTAATAGTCATCTCCCTTGAGAAATGATAATGATCTGAGCAAACCCTATACTACTATCAAGTTGCAAATTGGACTAGAAATTGCTTTATTCTCTGAAATCATTTTAATGCTACTGTGTTTAATACCATCTCACAACAATCTGTCATTTTGGCTGTTATGCTAACATACAAAAATCAGATTATTATAAATATCGATAGTGGATTAATAGTAAAAAGATTCTCAATTTTTATCCCCAAGGCAAATCGGATGAAGCTCATCTCTACAAAGCCTTTTTTAAATAAATAAATTTTAAAAAAATACTAAATTCAAAATATACTCAAGTTTGTTTTTTGTTGTTGTTTTTTTTAATTTAGTAGCAGAAGGGAGGGGGGGTCTCGTTAAGTTACAGCCCACTATTTACATATAAATGGATCAATAATTTTGTAGGTTAACACAGTTAATTAGCCAAGTAATAATCTGAAATTTTCATTGAATAATGTTCAGCAGTCTGGAAAAGTGTTATAAATGCAGTGACAAAAGAAACTATGTTGAAAAATAAATATTTGCTATATATTAATAAACATTTTTTTAATCAATATGCTATGGACTTATGTACCTATATACACCTTTGTACAAGTTTTTCAACCTTAAACTATACAGTGATGAGATTTAAATGAATAGTCAATAAAAAAAAAAAAAAATATCTAAATCTCTATAAAAAAATTCTATGGGTATAAAATCTTTGTATCTTATCTTTATGGTCTCCTATTTTAATTTGAATAACTTTATTCTACAAAAATTTTAATTAAAAAAAAAAAAAAAAAAAAAAAAGAAAGTCTTTTTTTACTTCTATTCTTAACATCACCTTTAAACTCTTACCTGTATCAATCATCCATGGCTGGGAATAATTATTTAGCTCACCTTCACCCACTGTCCAGGTAGTACCTCCTCTACTGCTTTAAAGGGGGAAGGTCAGGATTAATCCCTTACCCTTTATGCACCTCCAAAGTGATAATGACAACAAAACTGAGCTATTTTTGGTACCACTTTTAATTATGCTCAACCTCATGCCACAACCTTCCCTGGCTGAGTGGTGGATTAAATACATACTCTTGTGAACTATCATTAACAGATCAACAAAGATTATTTTACCAACTGTATAAAAATCACTGGTCCAAATATATTCTATAGAAAATTGTAAAAGTTATCCATAATAACTACTGTCTACAAGCTGGAGAAAGAAGGAAAAAACGGGGAGAGGGGCAGCCTCCCACATAAGAAAAAATAATACTTTTTTTTCTTTTTTTTTTTCCTTTTTTCTCCTTAACACAAAGCCTTTGTGGTAATTATACCAAACTACAGTCCTGGCATCAACATTTATTACTCATCTCCAAAGGGATTTAGCAAAGGATTAACTTAACTGGTAATCCATACCCTGGTGTCACTAGGTGCATAATTTTGGTTAATTTGCAATTATCAGCTCTCATAATCCTGAAAAGCTCATTGATGTGGAACAGTAAGTTTTTCATGCGAAACATCTCAATTCATCTAAATGAATCATCAAGCATGCAAGAGAATAAAAAGAGGAAAAAAAACAGAAAAAAACTTATGCTCAATTGAAATAAAGGAGGCAGATATCTTAATACCAGTTAATTCTGCTAAACTGCACTTTGAAAAATTACTACCTCTGTCCTATAATAATTATTACATTAAGCATATGAAATTTATATGCAAATGTAATAACTATTATAAGACAGAGGTAGTATGTTTGTGCAGGTAGATGAAACATCTTTGCTTAATAGTTTTCAATCAACATGTAATTCCTGACTGCCTTGTCTGTAAAGCTAGAGGATTTTAATTGCTAATTTCTTAACTAGTTTGCATGATTTTTATTTTTTCGAAATTTCATTTGACCGTTAAAAAATGTTAAATTCTATATAAATTATGTTAAAACACCAAACCTCTGCATAAGTTAGAAAATTAGCCAACAAAAATTGATTCTTGCTCACTGTAAAATTAACTAATACTCATTGCAAGAGAGACATAATGTGTGTGTGTGTGTTTGAGTGAGAGAGAGTATCAAAATCATTTATTACACAAGTATATATATATATATATATATATATATATATGGAAATACGATGAGGAAATTAATCCGACAATATGTGAAGAAAATATTTTAAAATATAACAAACACAGGATATTATGACCAGGAAAAGATTTTAGTGCCAATACTTAAGCATTTCGGTATTTTGTACCATCTTCAGGACACTGTTAGGTAATGTTTATGTGAGGAACAAAATGAAAGATGTTAAGTGTATAGTGGTTGTGTGAATTTGATGCTATTAACCGTTAATTTTTATATGTGCGTTTGTTTACGAAAAGCAAATGACGTGATCAATGCATGTACAAAAATGGAAGGTGAAGAACATATAATGACGCATTATCTATATATATATAAAATGAAGGACAGCAAATAAGAAAAGGGTTTGTATAGAAATAGTGCTCATCACTATAATAGAGAATCTAAGATATAAGATTATGCAACTATATTACCGTTACTCAAGTTTCAAATGTATAACAATCTTCAGACAGAAGAATACTAAAATGTGATTTTTTATGTATATATATATATATATATATATATATATATATAATTTAGTTGTAAGTTTTAACAGTTAAGTCTCTTATAATCTAAAAATTGATTCTGAATACATGAATAAGGTTTTCAATAATTTGGTACTTATATCTTAAAACTGTTCACCCACTCACCCCTGATTTATCATGTATCAAACAATACTGTAGCCTTCTTTGAGCTATTCTAAGACAATTCTAGAATGAATAATACTTGTTTATATCTTCTCAACTGGTATATCAACTGTTATAGATAATTCAAAAATCAATATCTGAGAAAAGTTTAAGATTTTCATGACATTTGTTGTTAAAGATGTTTCCTTCTTAATCCAAACTAAATAATCGTTCCTAAGTGTAGCATTTCAAACTGATTACATCCTCTCTTTTTTTTTTCCTTCACTATTTTAAGCAACAATATCAAAATACACACACACACACATATATATATATATATATATATATATATATAATATATATATATATACAGATAAAAAAAATAAAAAACACAAAAATACACACCAGTGTTTTTGAAAAGACACATCAAAAGGCGTTTTGTACCAACAAAAATTCTTTTAGAAATTTAACATCTCCAGTCCAAAAAAGTGAGAGAAAACAGAATCTGCAAAGTAATCCTTGGTTTGTTTACAACAAATAAGAAATAGGATTGTCTAAAAGGAAAATGAAAAGGAGGAAACTGAAGGGAGGGGGGAGGGGAAAGAAAAGATTTCTCCCAATCCTATTTGGCCAATTCAAGTGGATATTTATTTATTCATTGGGCAAATGACTTTAGGTTTCTAGATGAAATTTACCTCTAAAGATTAAGCATTACTCCTTGAAAACAAAAATTTTAAAATTGAAGTTTAAGCTAAAATATATTTTATATTCTCTCCCTATCCTGGATAAAAATGAAAGTAAAAAAACATAATATTACTACCATTATACTGTGACATTGATACCATTGATGTGAATCAGATGTTACAAGTATAATACAATTTTATTTTAAAGAGAAGTCTATCTTTTATGGTGTTAGTTATTGAGGGATGGGGGTGGGGGAATCAAAATTTTCAAAAATAACTTATAGCGTTTTTTGTTGAATAGATTTTAATTGAAATTATATACAGAATCTTTCAAATTAAGTATTTAAATAGACAGTGTCTTACATTCCCATTTAAGTAATTGTTATAAAATGGAAACTATTCTTACTAAGTCAGACAGACCAGCAACTCTATGGTTTGGAATTAGAGTATGATATCTGTTCATCTCCTTCAGTCATGTTCATGTCTTTGGAGAAAGGAAAGGGAAAGAGAATGATAAAAGAGACAAAAACAACCAAAGAAACAAAAAAATAAAAGAAACAAAAAAAAAACCCAGAAGACCCAAAATACAAAGAAGAAACAAGAAAAAAAAAAAAAAAAAAAACAAAAAAAAAAAAAAAAAAAAAAAAATAAAGAAACATGCCTGATCCTGGGGATTCTGACCCCATAGCAGCACTTCCCTATTGCTTTTGAAATACTGGCCATGGGAACCAGACAGTTTTTGTTTGCTTTGTTTTTTTGTTTGTTTGTTTTTGAGGGGGTACACATGAACATAGGCCCATATATCACATACTACACCCATCCGGATGGAGGATATAAACTACTCTTATTAATGGTGACTAACACTTCAACTAAATGTTTTATCAATACAGATAAATATAATTTATTGAATAATTGCGAATTGTGGTTTTCTTAAAATTCTACTGAAGTAATACATTTTCAATTCATTATCCTTTTTAACTTCATATTATATAAAAAAAATTTTTTAAATTTTAAAAACATCTCTTACAACTCTCATTTAATCTTAATTTTGAATTAAGCATCTGTAGTACTGAGTTACCTCGTTATCCCTAATCCTCTCATAACTATTAACTTGTACTCAAAGATCTTAGCTTGCATTGCATCTGGATCAGATCTCACTTTTCCAATATCATTATCTTAACAATAAACCACTACCCAAAGAATAATCCATTAGGCATTGATCTTTTTTCCATTTCATTGAATCAATCAACTGTAAAAATTAACTCTCTCTAAATAAATTGACATCCAAAACCAAAAATGGACACCATCGCCTTTTTTTTCTTCTTTTCTTGAGGTCCAAGATGAAGTTATTTTTTTTTTTTTTTGTTCTTTAGTGTAGTATTAGAAAGAGCAATGAGATTATTCACACAAGTTGGTAGCTCCCTACTCCTCCTTACAATAAAGTGAGAAAATAAATTATTCCTACCTGTTAATTGCAAATACCGTAAGTGCTGTTCTTCCTTCTATAAATAAACAAGTCAACTATAGTATATATCCTAAGTGAAAATGACAGAAGCCAGTTGTTGGCAACAGACCAGCCAACAATGGAAAGTTGCAGTGGCAGCAAAGGGAGAAAGATAGGTAGGTGAGAAGAAAGACAGAGGATCTCTGGTCTGACAGGGATGGTGGGATGGTGGGGGTTAGCAATAGCACTTCTTTTCAACAAAAGCTTTAAGTTGCAACCTAAACTGGCTTCAATTATGATTAACTAATCATAACCACATGAATAAATAATTCAGGTTGAAAATGCACTAAAGTTGGGGGCGGGGGGGGGGTTTGAAAACAAATTCTCAACAATAAAAAATGCTGATATCGGTGCAGAAGAGTAGGTATTTACCAAACCTGTTCCCCATGGTTAGGATGAGACTCAAGGTCGCAAGTATGGGGCATCTAGCGAGGATCGAACTCGCTATTCAGCAGTAATGGATCTCCAAGCTTGCTAACCATTACACCATGATGGATGGTTGACTGCGTGCATGCTGTTGATCCCTATTCTATCAGTAACACTGGACAACACATGAGCTTCGGTTTGTGTGTAGCTCCCCATATTAAAAAGCGCTGGTGGGAGGACAGGGAAATAAACTTGAATGCATGACCAATGATGGTGCAACACCACCCCTGCCCAATTTTTAGCATACTGATACTAGTTAAATCAAACTTTAGATATAAATTTTTAGAATTCAATGCTTAATCAAATTCCACTATATGCTTCATGTTACTACAGTGTTTTTCTTAAGAGGGGTGGGGGGTGATCCTTTTCTACAATCTTGCAAACCTCTGAATAGATTGATTTTAACAGCAACTCCAGGGTTATTTTATCATTTCATGCTTAGAGGTTAAGGAATTGCATACATTGTATGTTTATATTGACATTTTTTTATAGTTTAAGAGTATTTTGCATACAGTTATATGATATCAAGTATTCCTATCTGATACTAATAATTTGAAACAGATCTATTTGACCTATAGATTGGTTGGTTGGTTGGTTGGTTAAATTTTATGGCATGTCAACCCTTGTTGGGTTATTTTATGCCAAAGACATTTTGTTTTTGTATTCATCCTTGATGAGTATTCAATTTTTATTTTTAAATCTCAATTCTTTTTTTCTATTTAATCCATGGAGGAGACACTAACAGGTACTACCACTCCGAGTCAGGGTGCACCTGGGAGTAATGGTGATTGAGGTGTACTCCACACTCCTCAGAAAAAGGGTTGATTATTATTATTTTATCTGCATTTATTTATTTTTGCTTTATATATATATATATATATATATAAGTGAATCAAAGTTTTAGCATTTATTTCAAAAATTCTGTCTGTGATATGAACAGCTTGTGAAAAATAAAAATTATTGATGGCTTCTTTCTACAAAAATTTTTCTTTCTCAAAGTTTTTAATGCAGATTTTTTTTTATCAACTACATGCTAATAATTGGCTACAGATCATTTGCAGCCGTCACTCTAACTGCTCTTTTAGATCTTATATGTACAAGGGTGCTTTTTCTTTTTTTTAACATATGACAGTCATACTACCTTCACTGAAATAAGTTACCATCATCAGCCACATGTATACACAAGGCATTTGGCACCAATTTTTAATCACACTTTAAATGTAGATATTTATCAGTACAATATATATATACATACATATATATATATATATACATACATACACACACACACTTCTTTGTTCAACTAACACCAATTCATCATTGAGTCATTAAATGTCACCCTGCCCATACTTACTACACAATTCCTCCCCAACTCCCCCATTGAGAGATCAGACCATAAGGAAGTGTTCAGCTCATATCACTGGTCTATGAAAGCACAAATAATTCAAGTTTGATTGTCTTCCTTGATGAATGTGCGTACGATTCTTACGCAAAACTTGCCTACTCTACTCAAACTGTCCCAACCCAAGCCAAAAGTTTACACTGTCAAAAAAAAAAAAAAAAAAAAAAAAAAAAAAGTGACTTTATATCCTGGAGGAGAACAAAGTCACCCCCCCCCCCTCCAAAGTCCACTTATCACAAAAGTGAGTAATGCAGAAGTTTGTTTTGGCTTTTCATGTTTTTATCTTCTAACAATTGATTGAAAGTGTTGAGAATTCAAGCTTAAAAGATAAGAGACCATCATAAGTTAAGTCAACTCTCAGTAAAGTCACAGTTAAGATTTGAATTTTTTTTTTTTTTTTTTACCAAGAATTATAAATATGCTTAATGTTTACAGAATTTATAACTTGTTGATGCAGCTGGATCATGAAATTAAATACTGTACTGAAATTTAATAGAAGGAATTAATGATTATATTAGACACTAATATAAGACTGGCCGATTGATTTTAACAGTATATCAACCTTGTGTAGTGGTTTCTTAAGAGGCTTTCCTTCTTTTTTTTTTTTTTTTTTTTTTTTTTTTGCATATGGTCCTACCAAATATGAATAATCTTTAAACAGATTTATTAGACCCATAGATTGGACCCTAACAGGTACTACCACACCAATTCATAGTGGACCTGAGAGTACTGGCAATGAAGGAGTACAACACACTCCCTAGAACTCCCAAATTGGAGCTTCACCACCAGATGCAGGATACTGCCACCATTTTTTTTTTTTTTGCGGGGGGGGGGGGGTCTTAGTTTTTATTTAGTCAAATATATAGCCTTGATATAATTGTTTCATCACTTTCTGCAATTCTATATATAAAATGTATATTCTAGTATTTTTCAAACAGGTCTGACTGTATGTCTCGGTAGGGGGAGGGTTCCCAAACATTATTTTCAAACATAATTCATATAAGGGAAACCAGTCAAAAAAAAAAGGAAAAACATAAACTAGCTGTAGTCCACTTAAAAGATTGACTATGTCATATCCTGGCCATGGTGAAAGGAATGATACATACTACACACACAAGTGAACCCTGATTTCCCAATACTGGTCAAAGACTTTATTGTACTAGTTTAAAATAAATGATTACTGTCAAATTTTAAACTAGTCGTTCCTGCATTATTTCCTGCAGTCTAGACAACATGACTAGATTTTACAAGTCAACAAAATGAGACTACATACTTGGTACTATCAGCAACTATTTATTGGGAAATTTTTAAAGCAATTAGTATTCTCTCAACTACTTGGCAAACCTGTATTTTTAGAAAAGTAATTTAATGAACAAAATGTAATAATCATAGTCATCATAACAGAAAATTCTAGCTAAATACAAGACGGAAGCTTTCAATCTATATAACCTAAAAATAAAAATAGGGATGATAAAACTGGTTCATGTTAGATGAATATTTTATAACAATTTGTTTTTAGCTCTTCAGTAAATCTATTGAAGACCCCACTAAAAAAGGTAATTTATAATTTTAATAAGGTGGGGGGAGGGGGTTAATAAAACTAATCAATGAAGCTAGGAGTAAATTTTAATCAAGTAACTAACATATCAGTCATCATACATACAGCCAAGTGGGCACCTCATCCAGTGTAATAGTTAGCAAGCTGGATTAGCAAACCATACTTGTGGCCTAATGGCACAGCACTGCTAAGCTAAGTAAATAACTACATATGGTCAAGACAAGCTGAAATCACTAGTTCCTGCTAGATTACCAAAGTTAAGCAGCACTGAGCCTGGTCAATAATTAGATGGGTGACAACTTAAGCAACAGCGTGTTTAGCATAACAGTTATCATAAGAAATGAAATTGGCAACTCAAGTTCAAATGTTGGATGAAGTTGTTTATGATTCACTTTATATTGATACCCTTGGAACAGAGTTGAATCTAGTTCTCCCACCCCCCTTTGGTTAGGCAACCAGTCTACAAGGAAAACTGAATTCAAACCACCTGTACTCTGCTTAACAAATTGACCTGTGTCACATCCTGCTCCTGGTGGAGAGGCTGGGTAAATATATACACCCCATGTCAATCACAACCTAAATTCTTCTCTTCTTTCCTCTCTCCCTTTTTATATATATATATATATATATATATATATATATATACAACCCCTTTGCACAAGTAGGATGTGACACAAGTCAATTTCTTAAGTGGAGTTTAACATGTTTGAATTCAGTGTTTCCTTTTCCTAGACTGGATGCCTAACCAAAGTTAAATAGCCTGGCCTGTCCTACCATTTACATTTAGCTAGAGGGAGAATAGTTAGATGCATACCTTTCCTAAAGGTATTAGCACTATGTGAAATGCAAACAGCCTTGTCCAGGATTTAAACCTGAGGATTGTCAAGTCCATTTCCAAAGATGCCCTGTTTACCAAAACTTTTCTCACTTCCCCACTGATACCTGCATCAAAAAAATAAGTTAAATATGAATTAATTAATATTAATAGTTAAATATTAATTCCATTGTTTCATCAGATTCTATACAAAATAACAGAAAAACTATATAAGATTTACCAAAAGCTTTCTGTACAAAGACAGACAAAAGGTTTAGTAGCAAAGCCAATCTCATCAAATAAGTCCAGTCAACTTTCTCTTCATCCCAATAAAGTCAATGAAGAGGACAGTGATTACTTACTTTCTCTTTGATTAGATTCAAATGAAGTCAGAAATCTAGATTCTTTGAAATTCATGGCAGGCTAACAGATTGGAAAGATGGATTAGTAGTGCCTGTCCAAAGCATACAGGCATGCAACTGAAATCAGCACCCACAACTGAATAAATCCTGGCCTTGTATCAACAACCACCATCACCTCAACAGAACAAATCCAACCTCACTACTAATACATGTCTCCAGAACTGTCATCAATATTCTATTAATGCTGTATTGATCTACAATTCCTATTCGTGCTAAACTTGTATTAAAGCAGGGTTTGGGTTTTTTTTTAACTTAGAAATAAAGAGGATTTATCAAATTCAGAATGAGAGTTTAGAGATTTCTCAAGTATTCAGATCTTGCTTTAAAAATAAGCAACCACAAAATAATTATAATAAATATTGGATTTTATAAAGTGAAAAAGGAAAGATAACTAAGGAAACAATACAGTTTCCCCAGTAGCACATCAGGTTCAGAAAGAAGTAGATGCTCAGATAATAGAGTGGAATGAGAAGAATAAAAGAAGCTGTTTAAGTGTTCCATTCCTGGTTCTTGGATTTGCTAGCCAGTGGCAAATGTACATTTCCATCAGAAATCACATACTAAGCCCATTTCTGCAGAGCCCGGAGAACTGCTGCAGAATATCAGATTAGGGGGAAGGAGAGGTTTCAGAGATAGTGGTGCTATTGAAGATTTTTAATTGGAAATAAGAAATAGCTTCCAACTATATATATATATATATATATATATATATATATATATATATATATATATAACAACACTGAAATTACAAGTGTTCCATCTTAAAATATAGAGAATGTATTTAAGGCACATAAGATTTTTAATTTTCTCCCTATCTACAATGCATGTGCAATACTCATCAATGAGATTCAGATTTATTGTTTATTCTATTTGTAGGTAACATTAACTTGGAAAATCTAGGTATAAAATTCTAATAGAAAAATTATCAAATTACCTGTTTCTTGGCAAATGTAAAAATGAATAGCAAGAGCTGTTAAAATATGTAAAAAAAAAAGTGCTATTTTATTTGGATTTAACCATTATGAACAATACCCTATAGAAAGTACTACTGCTCATGAATATTTGAACAAACATTAAATCTTTTTTACTGCCTAAGATTACAGGGACCATTAAGGAATTTGAGTAGTGATTCCAAACTTATTAATTTTGCAACTCTTTGTTACATAACAGACTGGCAAATTTTATTATTGACAAGTAGTGTAGTATAATTCAAAACATTGTCGAATAGACATTGGGGAATTTAGTTTGACTAATGGGTAATGACCCAGAGGTCGCTTAAGAACGTGGCATTCATTGTATGAAAGTAACATGATAATTAAGCAAATATAAGAACAAATATAAACAAAGAATGTAACATCTTCAAATGGCAATGCAAGTTCACCTTTTCAATTTCCTTAATAAATTTAGAACATGTTTTTACAAGATGTTGATTGGTTTGGTTTGTTTTAAGGCATATCACCCTCAGTGGGTCATTTAATGCCGATAAATTTTGAAATAAAGTCATTCTTAATGGATACTCAATTTTTTTATAAATACATTTTTCTATTTAACCCATAGATGGGACCCTAACAGGTACTACCACTCGGGGTCAGAGTGGACCAGGGAGCAATGGGGATGAAGGGGTGCTCCACATTCCCCAAACCTCCAAAACTGGAACCTCAACATCAAATAGAGTTTAACATCATTTCCAGGACATGTAGACCCTCAACTACTGCCTTCTAGCAACCATATGATAAAAAGGGTTGGGGCTTGCCATAAGGGCAATAGGGTTAGGGCTTGACATGGCCAGCCGATTGATCGGAGAGGGTCTCTCTGAACGCCCATCTAGCCCAAGAAAGGACCAAAGTGCAAGTCATGGACTGCTCAACCACCTGGGTTCCATACTTGAGCATCATGGGTCGCCACCCACAGCCAACAGGTGGCCCCATTGGAGGGGTCTTACCCCTCTGCAGAGGTGCAGTCGGTGCATTCTAATGCCGCAGCCGTCAGGGCAGAGAAGATGTTGAATATCACTCCTTACTCAGTGCAACATCATGAGAAGTGATGTGAATATGGAATTATAAAAAAAGACCTATTAATTAAGCAGGAAAGATTTTCCCAAGAAACGAATTGGCCAAGTGAAGCTAAGTGCAACTCATCTCATTTCAAAGTGGCTGTGTGCTACCTTCTATTAATTAGTTGTGTGCTATTTGGTTTACAAACAAGCTGTGGCAAAATAGGAACACAACAGAAGGATAGGAAAAAATTTTTTTTTCCTTTAACAATATATATATATATATATATATATTAAGCATCTAGAACAACAAAACATGACTAAAAATATATGCTGATCAAAATAAAATGTGTTACTTCTTGCCTAACATTCCTGTTTTCAAACCTCAAAATCAAGTGATTAGAAGCAAATTGTGTGTTTAAATACTTATGACAAGTATCATATATATATATATATATATATATATATATTATGTGTGTGTGTGTGTGTGTGTGTGTGTGTGTGTGTAACACTTATTGCAAATTTCAGATATTACAAAGATCCAAGGCAGAACCACATATACTACACCAAATTGCCAATACACATGCAAAAAAATTTTGAAAATTGAAATTTCCAAAAATGTTTAAAGAAAGAAAGAAAAAAAGAAAAAGAAAAAAAAATTATCTAGAACAATGAGCCTAAGCTGTAGTTATGAGGATTTCCGTTCTAAGTTATGATAAACAGCATTTCTAAATTAAACATTTTCAAAAAAAAAGTCTGAACCTAGCAACACATAAGTGGCATATTTATCAGTTACCTTTGATTGAGTCATGAAGATACTGATAAACTAAACAGAGAGCTCTGTCATTAAAAGGAAATGCATACCCAGAAGTAAAGCAAGAAATTGTCTGATTGGACAATGTTTATCTCGGTGACCTTAAAAGTTTAATAAATCCAGGTACTGTCACCAGAAACTAATGTAAATAATACACCTCTTGATATTCTCTCAAAATTACCACCCTTGAGCATTAAAGTCTCAAGGTCATCAGTACCATCTAACTTTATAATTATCAAAAATCCCAATAAGATATGTCAAGCCTTACTTTTATTTACACAATCACAAAACACAGAAAAGGTTACCAAACTTACAATGACATTAAACATAATATATTAAAAAAAAAACCTTGATATCCCTAATTCTTATTCCCCAAATAATGGGTTCCAGCATGGAGATACATACAATTTGAGTGCATAATCAGAAAGAACATACAATTTTACATAAGAATGCAAAGTTTTATCAAAATTGTTCCAAAAATAAAGAAATAGTGAAGAAATTACTGAATTTCTTGTTTTGAATTGGTCCGTGATTAGACATTTCTTTTAAACAAAATCATGCCTCTTTTTGTACCCCCAAGTTCATGGCTTTAAATTCTCATAACTTTTGAACCACTGGGGATATTTGCATAATTCAAACGGTTCTGAACTCCATTTACTAAGCTCTATATAACTAATGTGATTTAACAACAATAACCTCAAATAATAATAAAAAATCAACTGGGAATGCTACATTAAAAAAAAAAATACAATGAGTAAGATACAAGGTTTCTCTCATAAACAATCATTCAAGCTATAAAACTCTATTGCTAACCATCAAAATGTCTTAATAATTGCAAGTGCATCCTAATCCATTTCTATCATTTCTAAAAGAAAGTTCATAAGACAAATTCTATAAGAGAATAATTTGTTTTATCATCAATCACTTAAAAGATTAATTTACAATTTTTGTGTCTTCTCTCGTTGACAGAAAGAAAAAAGAAAAACTGTTTAATGAAAGAAAAAAAACGTTCATAAATATTTTAACAAACAAAATCTTTTTTACTGGCTAAGATTACAGGGACCATTAGGGATTTTGTGCAATGAGATCCAAATTAACTTAGTTTTGCAACTCTTCAAATAGCAATCCAATTTCCCCTTTTCAATCTCCTTGATAAATTAACAAGATTTTAGAAGGTGTTGAGTATCACCCCTAACACAGTGGACCATCATGGGAAGTAATATGAATATGGAATTATAAAAAAGACCTATTAATGAGGTAAAAAAGTGATTTTTGTAAGACAAATTTTAACAAAAGATGCAACTCACTTTTCATCATGCTATATACTTGGCATATATAGGCATTTCAACTAGTAACTGTTATAAATAGAAAAAATTTAAAAAATACACATTAATTTTACTAGGTTTAAAATACTGGAGGCACTTGTAGTGTGATGGTTATTGTCATAGGAAATAGACAAAGCAACCAGAATTAATATCCTGAATGAAACTGTTTGCATTTCACAGTGCTAATACACTTGGGAAAAGTATGAATCCAACTATTCTTCCTCCAGCTATGGGTAACTAGTAAGGCAAGCTGGGCTCTTTAACTCTCATATGGCAACTAGTCTATGAGAAGGAAAACTGAATTCAAACCTGTTAAACTATTAATAAATTTGACCTTGTGTTGCATAGTACTCATGCAAAAGGTTTGAGTAAATACACTTATACTGAATTTTATTTTTTAATAACCGTTTTATTTCCAATTGTATAAATCATACAATACAGCAATGAACTTCTTTTCATCTTTAAATTAAGCTCACTAATAAAAAATCTTTTTTTAAATGATGCAATGATCTAATGTAAAGATAGCACATTAACAATCAGAAAAGAATAGGACTCAAAAATATAATATCTATATACTCATACTTGAGTTCCTTAATTGTACTGCAGTTATCACACTCTGGTTAAAAATTAGACCATCAAAATCGTTCAAGATGAAATGAAAAAATATAAATCCTGATTAGTTGGTGTTGCTTATCCATTGAATTCCTATTTCTTATGGGTGTCATCACCTCAGCTAAATAATGGACCATTCCATTTTTATTATAAATAAAGGGAAAGAAAAGGACATGCTACACAGAAAAATATGATAAGAAAGAAAGGAAGAAAGAGTATGGAAAAGATAGAGAGGGGGGGTGCAAGCAGAAGCGATAACGCTAATCTGTTTCAATCGAAAAGATGAAAAGAAGGAAAGAAAAAAAAAGAGTGAGTGAATTAAATCAAGATTATTATACTTTTTAAATACTGAACTATTTTGCAATGACTCTTAAGTAAACATATCAAATGTTGTAATAATTACATTATCATACTGTGATATATCCACAGGTCCTGCTAGTTTACCAATTAATATAGCAGTTCAAACATTTTGTTAGCACCAACAGGAACAGTCATAAAATATTTGTAAACCTAGTAGAAAAGGAGCAACACAAAGTTCTTTTGGAGGCCAATTAGAGGACATTTCCTTAAGTATCTGTTCTAAAAAATTTTACACAAGATATTTAGTTTAAGATCTTAAAATATCTCATTCTAAAATTAACCTTCAAAAATCAATAAGCTTGCATATAAATTGTAATAAACGTTAACTGTATTTTCATTTTATGCAAACTTTATACAATTGAGCAGCATAGTGATTATCAGTATAGAAAATGGAAGTGGTGAGCCAAGTTCAAATTCCAACAAAAGCTATTTATATTCCTTTTGCACTAATGGCCTTGGATAAAGGCATGAATCCATCTGTACTTACTCCTATTATAGGTAAGATAGTGGCGCACTAACCTCTGTAAACTTAGATAGGTAACCAGTCCAAGAGAAATACAAATCTGACATTATAAATACATTATACTGCTTTAAGGAAGACAGAAGACTGGGAAGAGGGAAATTTTAAAACAAACTATAATGTACTTATAAGAACATAGATTAGGTAGTGATTGGAGTCTGGCAAGATTCTGCAACCGTATATCACATCCTACCCATGGCAAACAGGTTGGATAAATATCTATCTTCCCTAGCAATTGTAACAATGATAATCTGATGATTTTATTAGGCTCATGCTTTTACTTAACACATCACTCAATAAGTCTCAGGCTCGACATATAGATGGCACCACTAATAAAAAATCATTGCTTTCTGATGGGGAAAAATACTGTTCAAGCAAAAGCAATTTGCTTGATAAGTATTATTCAGACTCTGCTCCATTGGAAACAACGGTTAAGAGGTGGTATGTGGATTTTAAAAGCGGTCGTAGACACAAATGATGCTGAACACTCAGGTCATCCAAATTTGGCAGTTGTCACAGAAAACACCAAAAAACTCCACAAACTTGTTTTGGCCAATTCTAAATTGAAATTGCATAAGATAGCAAAGGAGTTGAAGATATCAAAAGGCAATGTATTCACCATTTTGCATGAACATTTGCAAATGAGAAAGCTGTATTCAAAGTAGGTGACGTGTTTGCTCACAGTCGATAAAAAACAACAACGCATTGACGATTCAGAGCATTGTTTCCAGCTGTTTCAATGCAACAAAAATAATTTTTTGCGTAAATATGGATCCACCACTTCATTCCGGAGTCAAATCAAAATTTATATAGCATTATTGGTGCATTTGAAGAAGAAATCGCCAAAAAACAGCCACAAATGAAGAAGAAAAAAGTGCTCTTTCACCAAGACAATGCACTGTGTCACAAATCGATTGCAACGATGACAAAACTACATGAATTGCACTTCGAATTGCTTCTGCACGCATCCTATTCTCCAGATCTGGCTCCCAGCGACTACTGGCTGTTTACAAACCTCAAAAGAATGCTCCAGGGTGTAGAATACTGTTAATTGTTATTCTGTGTTACTTTCACCCTTAGCCAGGATTGAACCTGCAGTCTGGAAATGACTGTTACAGATTGTTAACTATTGGACAGTGGAACAGTCAAACACCTCCTCAGCTTAATGGACTCTTCCTGGCAGTAGTGGAAGTAATTATTTAAGCTGTTATAGTGGGTTCATTGGTGAACTAGTAACTGCATGGTTAGGCTTGACCAGTCACATTGCTCAAACCAATTGTTGACTGTCTAACTGACTTACTTCAATACAGGGAAAAAGATTTGGCTCCAGTAATATTGGAAACTGAGGTGTATTTTGAGGCCAAAGATAAATTGTTCTACACAAAATTGCTAGAGAATCATGTGGAATCAGTGTATTACCCTAGAAAAAAACTATGTTGATGAATAAAGTTGAATTTTGCCTAAAAGTTGTTGTTTTATTAGTTAGGCCCAGGACTTATTGAGTGATGTGTTAAGACTCCTTAATTCCTAAAGTTACTAATTGATAAACAATTCCTGAGTGTTTGAACACAGCAATTAATTAAGAGTGTCCATTTAGTTGAAAGGGGTCATAAAGGTCTTAAGACAGAACAGATAAATATTAACTATTTCAATTAGCGTTCAATTTCTGAAACTGTTGCATGTGTTTCTCTCTATGAAACATACAATTTCATGACAAATACAGGTCATGTAGCAGCAGGTACCTTTTTGTAATATTAAAGATTTAGTGAACATGACTTCTCCACTTTTGTCACATGATATAAATCAAAAGATTGAACAAATGAGGCAGCCTCACCTTTACAGACAAGCAATAACAAGTTCCAAATTTATTGAATTTAAATTAATAGACTAACAAATTGGAAGTTAAGAGGAGTGAAAAGTCATCCTAAAGGTCAAAAAGTATCATTTACTTGTATATAAAATACAATATGAAATGCACACAATGTATGTAAGTATTTATCCAACCAGGGCGCCACAGGTAGAATGTGACACCAAGTTGCAAGTATGGGGCATCCAGCAAGGATTGGTAGTAATGGATCTGACTAGCTTGCTTATCATTACACCATGATTGGATGCCCTGTATGTATGTATGTATGAGGTGTAATGAAAAAGTATCAAGAATTGGCCTTTTTTTTTTTTTTTTTCCTTTTTTTTTTAATGAAGATATTTGCACAGTTGAGCAACTAATATGATAAAATTAGAATCCCTAGACATCTAGACAACATTTTGAAACAACAATTACAAAGCCAGTTTCCATACATCTTTATCAAAAAATGTTGGTAAAACACAGGATTGCGTAAGTGCAGCATCGTCCATACTCACTGGACTTAGCTTGAGAAGACTCAAGTCTGGAAAGTTATAGAAAAAAAGGGAAAAAGAAGTGAAAGAGATTAAATAAATATAGTCTACCTAGTTGCTACCCATGAACAAAAAAAAAAGAAAAAAAAGAAAAGAAATCATGGATATACTTGAAATTCTAAATTCACTCATGTCAACGATGAAATTTCTCATTACTCTAGGGTGACCAATAAATACAAAGTCACAATGCATTTCATATATAAGTAGTTTAAGCAATTTGATTGTTTTTAATATAGGCTTGCACGTAATAAATATCACAAGCAACTGGTGTATTTACCAGCTAATTATCCAAATATGACACTGCACTCAAAGTACCGGTACTACAGATAGAAAGGTGAACTTCAATGACTCAACCTAGTGGCTCAAGAGTTGTAACAAGCAAAAGTAAAAAAAACATTTTAAATAAAAATTTAAAAAAAACTAAGGTGATTTTGTAAAACATGCAGGGAGGGGGGGGGGGCTTCTCTCTCAATATAGTTAACAAAACTATATGGGAAAAAAGGAAAGAAATCATAGTGTGATGGGAAGAAAACTTGTCTTAGAGATCCCAGATTAATTATGACAGAGTAGTAAGCTTGATCTCACCAAGTGCCTCATACTGATTTATAGCTACATGCCAAATCTAAGCTATACTTAGTTTTATAAAGGCTACCAGACAATTGTTAGTAAGTTTCATTCCCACTGGAAGCCCCTTACTTGCCAAACTCAGTCAAGCTTACTGAATGATTATACAGAAGAAGGGAGGGAGAACATGGCTCTTCTGGCTAAAATATTTCTTTAACCAGCCTGTTCAGCCAAATAGGCATCTGCACTCTAGACAAGAATTTCATGTTCTCTATCCTAAGCAGTCAGTCTACTTGTGCAATCTGTGGTGGTATAAGGATGGAAGAAGATGAATAAAGTTGGCACTAAATATCAGTTTACATAATGTTCAAAAACAAAAACCACAAATAAATAAGTTCTAAAGAGAAGGTAAATCGGTTTATTCTAAGTGAGGAGTGAAATAATTTATATTTAGAAGATCAACAAGCAAAAATATTTTGGAAATTCTGATTTCCAAGACAGCAACGAAAGAAAAAGAAAATTTTCTTGATATGAGCAGAGACATAAATGAGTTTATCTCTTCTTTCTGACTTTAAAAAAAAAAATTTATTTTAGGGAGCCCAGAAAAGTAAAAAGTTAACAGCAATTTCTACCAGAACACTTGGGTATTTGTTTCACTATTCCTTCACAGTGAAGGAGGTCAGATAAGGAAGGGCTTCCTGCAGACTGACAGTGGATCATTTAGGTCCCAATTTAGTTGTTGCAGAGAAATTAGTAACAATTTTATTACTCACTAACAGAATCTAAAGAATGATGGCTATACCCCAGATAAGTTTAGATATACTGATATCTTTGATTCATTCAAAATCTTAAAGAATTTTCAGCAGCAATCATAATTCTTTTTTTAAGTCACTAAAGTATACTACTTCAATCATATAATAAATTTTACATTTTGTCTATGAAATTGATATGCAAATTGACATCTATTATGGGACAGAGGCATTGTTTTTTATCCATTTTGTAAAATACAAGGTGTGTCAAAAAAGTATTGAGATTTTTTCTACTTTTTGACACACCTTGTATTCTAAAAAAAAAAAAAAAATAACATTCCATTCATTAATTTTTTTCAGAATACAAGGTGTGTTAAAGAAGTACCAAGTTTAAATCTGTATTTACCATGATAGAAATGAAGAATAAATAGAATGTTTTTTTGGTTCCCCCCCCCCCAGAATACAAGATGTATCAAAAAGTACAAAAAATCTCGATACTTTTTTGACACACATTGTACATATCTCAGATGCAGTTGGATGCATGAGTGATGTTCTTTAGTTCATTGGGGATTTTGGGTTTTTTTCAACATCATACTCTCTTGCTGAAGTGACCCAGCTGAGATTGATCATGTTTCAGCCTGCATCCAACATAATTGTTTGTTAGCACTTCCTACGTTGCTCGCAGCAAACAAAAGGCTACAGCTTTCATCCTTTATACACGTGGTCAAACTGTGATTTGACCATTGAGCAATTATTTCCAGTCTTCCAAGGTGGTTACTTTCGTTATATATAGGTTGCCCATTAGTGTATCAGTTTCAGCCTATTTCACAAGACGAATACTTCACTCTAACACTGACGGTGTCCTGTGATAGATGGATTTTAGTGCCATTTTGATATGTTTTTAATTTTGAAAATAATAATATATGGTGTTTAAAATAAGAAGTAACCATATTTTTGAAAATGCTGATTACACATTCATTTTTATCTTTGCAATAGACGATGAAAGTGACCTGGATGTAGGTCCATACCCATTGCATTATATTTGCACCCACCTATCTCTATATTTGTTCGCTTATGTTTAAAATCTTCCTTTCAATGTTAACCTTCAATTCTTCAAGTGATAGTCAAATACTACAC
Source organism: Doryteuthis pealeii (assembly GCA_023376005.1). Classification (NCBI taxonomy): domain Eukaryota; kingdom Metazoa; phylum Mollusca; class Cephalopoda; order Myopsida; family Loliginidae; genus Doryteuthis; species Doryteuthis pealeii. Next base: position 126,251,400 of record CM042140.1, read on the forward strand.
ATTTCAAAAAGAAAAAGAATTTGGGAAATTTATAAGCAAAATAAAACTCAAACAATTCTTAGAAAATTATATAGCTAACACAACAAAGAAATGGATACTCAAATGAGGCTAGTGCATGATGCATTTTAACTTATAAATACTGTTGTCTTGAATACAATGTTATATGATTAATAGTCTCACAGAAAATGTCATAAATTCTACCTTCTTATCTTTTGTACTCTTTATAAAACAGCCTATTGTTCAAGTAAGTTTATATTAATCTTAAATGTTATAATAGTAGCTAATGAATATGAACAATTTCCTTGCACATTACAGGAGTCATTTTCTTCATTGACAAGTAGTAAACATTTGGGGGTTACAATCTCTGCTTACATAGTAAAGATGGAAAAAAATAATCTGCAAAATTATAAATAACTTAATATTGAACAACATTCAACTGATATAAATAAAAGGTTATTAAACACTGAATACTGCCATGTTGGCAGAACTTAGAACATGTGCTGACTGTATCCCTCTGCAACGAGGTAAGACCCCACCAAAAATAGGAGCATCCTGGGTATGACAGCAAACAGTATCTAATGGTGAGGCTCCAGTTCTGAAGATCTAGAGAGTGTGGATTACCCCTTCATTGACATTACTCCCAGGTCTACTCTAACCTGGAGTGATAGTACCTGTTAGGGTCCCAGAAATCTGTCTAAAAATTAGTTGTATTCAATAGAACTGTATGCAAAAAAAGGATCTTATAAATCAATTTTTAAAAATTTTTTTAAATATGAATGTGATTCCCTAACCTTTAGGCATAAACTAACCCTAGACAGTTTGACATGCCATTGAAATCAATCAATCACTGAATATTTAGCAAAGAAAATTATTTATATTGTAAACTGGTGGGAGGAAAAAAAAGGCATCTAGAGAAATTAGTTGTTTTGTTTTATGGCATATCAACCCTCTTTTGGGTTATTTAATGCCAAATCAAATCTGCTTAATTTCAGTGATCGAGAATGATTTGACCATAATTGAGAAATTAAATGTCTTGAATAACCCAATTCAGTTTGAAGCAACAGTAAAATTCAATTCAATATTGGTAATATAATGAAGGATAAACATAAATTCAAAGATTATTAATCAATTGTTCGAAAGAGCTAATTAAACTGACCACTACTTAATAACTTGTAATTATTGTCCATTTATGTGTATACATATGTGAGTGTATGAGTATTATATATATTTCTCTAAAGATTAGATAAATAAAAATCAAATTAAAATTAAAAAGAATACTACTCAAAATAGAGGTTACTTTAAATGTATGAAAATTACATTCAAATGCAGCACCTATTATAAGACGAGATAGTATTTAAGAGTCTTATAAGAAATATACCTATAAACATTTAGAAAAAAAAAAAAAAAAAAAAAAAAAAAAAAAAGCTCTGATAAAATATGCAACTTACTAGCAATTTCACACCAGGTTTAAATAACTAATTTTAACATGTTAAAACTAACAACTCTCAAAATCACAAACTATGGCTATTGCTTTTTGTAGCTAAAAGATACAATTAACATTAACTTAAACAGAAAACATTTACCTAAGACAGCAAATTAAAGAAACCTCTTAGCAACTGTCAATGTGCAGCTTTATTTTCTTTCTTTAACTATTAGAATATTATTACCTTAGTCAATATACTATTCTTTTTCTGTTTGTGTGTCTATACAGAGTTTCTTTACACTGTTCATTTTATGATAGTGACATCACAGCCATGGAGACACTCATGGTGTAGCAGTTATTGCCATAGGAAGTGGACTCAGTTACTCAAATTCAAATCCTAAACAGCCTTCGTCAGGATTTGAACTCAGGTAGCAGACTCCAAATCCTGAACAAGGCTGTTTGCATTTCACATAGCACTAATAACCTTGGGGAAGGTCTGACTCCAACTATTATGAGTGAATAGTAATGCAAAATGTTTTTTTAAACCTTGGTGTGGCAAAAAACTCTGAATTCAAACCAGTTCTAGATCCGGAGAGAGATGGGTTATTCTTAATGAAGACATGCCACAAAGTACCACCCAGACAACTATACCAGGTTAGTGGATAAGTCCAACAAAAGAAAGAAAAAAAATCATAGCCTAGAAAACCAAACAAAGTGTCCTTCCTTATATGCTTAAATGAGTTTTTTTTTTCCTAATCTCATTATAATTCACTAAATGTTATCAAATGACTAAAGAACATCTAGAGTTATGACCATCAGATTTTCTCTGGTTACTAATTGGACACTGGGGCATGTTTTATCATATTAACTTTTGTAAATTCCAAAACTTTTAAAGTTGTTATCAAGGGGTTCAAATTTACAAAGTATGTATTTACGCAACCCTTCCACCACAGGCAAGATGTGACACAAGGTCAATTTTTAAGCAGAGTAAAACTGGTTTAAATTCAAAATTTTCTTTCTCTTAAACTGATTGCCTGACCAAAGCTAAAGAACTCATTCTGCCCTACTATTTACCTATAGCTGGGTGGGGAGAAGAGATGGTTTCATGACTTTCTCAAGGGCATTAGCACAAAGTGAAATGCAAACAGCTTCATTGAGGATTTAAGTATAATATTAAACTAGACCCTTTGTGTTTATCACATATGCTCAACTGATTCTTTATCTTTTTGTTTAACAATATAAACATCTAACAGAAAACTTCTGAACCAAAAAACAGTCGCAACCTTTTTACAATAATTTTTTCCCTAGTCATGAGAAAATCAAGTTTTAAAAAATCAGGTTGCATTTATATTCATAATATATGCAGTGGCCACCAGAGGGATTATAGACATTAAACCCATGAGAATATATTAATATATATTCTATATTTCAAATTAAAAACATCTAGATTTCCACAAACATGTGTACTTGAAATGTTATTTTTTTCCTTTTATTTTTTTTTTTTAATCTTTAAATTAAATGTGATTCAAGAGTTAATATTGGTGATGCTTTTCAAATAAAGTTATAGAAGTCAGTCAGTATACTGTTGGTTTGAACAACAACACTGACTAAGCACAACTGCCAGTGCCCCAAGATAGCTGGTATTTATGGAAGTCAAGAATAGTCCATTCGTGTATTTGAGGGATTCCATTCTTGAGTCCTGATTGGCTGCTTGGTTTCTATGATTTTATGAGGCTTCATAAATATCCTGTCATTTTGCAGTAGTATTGCGACAAGATTAAATTCGTATTCAGTTACAACTTGTTGCCTTGTTTACCAATTCGACGGTAATTGGAACTTAGTGTGATTATTCAACAAAAGTATGATTCAATAAATACATAATTCAAAACCATGATCTCTTATTTCAATAAAAAGGCCTTCAATAAGAAATAGAATAGCTTAAAACCCTTCCCATAGAGTAGATTTTCAGCTCATCTATATAAAATCAACAGTTTTATCCGACTAAAAAGTAATTTGTCGCATGAAAGTGACTGAAGATAAGTTGAAATATCTTTAAAAGTTGTTAGTATAATGTCAAACTGGACCCTTACTTTGTATCTGTCTAGATTTCTAACAAATATGGGTACTTGAAATCTTTTGCAAAATCTTCCCAGATTTAAAATTAAATAAGATTCAGGACTTAATGTTGGTGATGATTTTCAAATAATGTATGATTCAACAAATATTTAGTTCAAAACCATGCAGGTAAATGTCCCATTTAGTCCTTCCACAGAAACTAGCTTAACATCCCTGCCTATGGAGTGGATTTTCAACTAGTACAAAAGATTTACAATAAAATAAGAAACCGTAAGCTAAATCTGACATTCATGTCCAGTAACTTTCTATCAAAGTATACTGTAGATATATTACTACTGAACAGCAGTTTGTCCTCCATGCTGGATGCCCCATACTTTTGATCTTGTGTCATATCTAGTGGCTAAATACCTATTGTATATACTCTAGTAATGAATGTAATTTTTAGCAACAAATAGATGTTTTTATCATATATTGTGTGTAATGAAGATGGTGAACTTAGATGTTTAAAAACATTTCTTGCGTAAAGAAAGAGACTTTGTTCTAGAGGGGGAAAATTGGTCTTAAAAAGTTGTTCATTAAACAAGTATGTACACTGTATTTTAAGACAATTGTAATTTCTCAATGAACTGACTTCAATATATGTGTTTTTAAAAAATATTCATGAATGGGGGGAAAAAAGTACTATTACAAAAGGAAATTCCTTTGCAGAACAATTGAGAAGCACTTAATTGTTTTAACAAATGACTTCAAAATTACATAATAGCAAAATATTTTCTCATCTGTGCCCAAATTTTGTCAGTTACAAACTTAGTCATCATTAACAGCAAAAGTTTTCTAAAGAGATTCAAAGCATAAAGGTCTGCAGTTCTCTAAACTGAATGGAGACAGGAAACCTTCAGCTCAATGCTGCATGAGTAAGCTCACAAGAGGTGCAGCCAAATATTCAACAGTAACACAGAATAATTCAAATGATTGTGTTATCAGTTTCAAAGGTGTCCTTAAAAAAAAAAAAAAAAAAAAAAAAAAAAAAAACATGGGTAAACGAGGAAAGCAAATCTTGAGAAGTGAAGCCCACAGAGTTTGTGAGGGAGAGACTCAAGTGAGTCAGGATATCACTAGTATGGAAACAAAAGAATTCACCCAGATCCTGTGCCACTGACGATAATGTTTTTTTTTAAATTATAAAATAAATGTAGACTCATCCTCAGCAAGAGAAAAAGAGATTATGAAATACAAAAAAAAAAGTGAAGATTGTGATTCTTTTAAAATATAAAAAAAAAAGGTTCTTTTTTGTGTGGGGGGAGATGTAATTATTATTGGATACTTACTATGCAAGTGTGCAAGGAATGAGTCAAGTTTTCACATTTGACTGTAAATCAAAGGCAGGGAGGGGTCCAACCCAGAAGTCTAAGTGCTTCTGATATTGATACAAACAAGCACCTTTTCTCCCACATTTTGAAATTGGAGGTGGGGAATTGAAAGGGGGGGATAACTCATTACCTCAATAGGATACAACTAGTAGTCCTAATACAAAAGCATTTTTCTCATCTGTTATTTCCTCCTGACAATGCTAACAAATAGCACCTTAGAAATAACAAATACCATCACAATTTAGAATCAGAAATTGAACGAAATCAATACAAAAGCCAGCAATATTTTCCAAGCATTAATTCCACAATGACTGCAACATTTTTATAGAATACAATCAATATTTTTAAAACAACATTTCAATTTGGATATCAAACATTCCGGCCCCATATCACAATTGACAGATCAGATTAATTTTGTTTCTTTGTTTAATGGCATATCGACCTTTGTGGGTTATTTAATGCCAAAGCCATCCTTTTGGAAGAACAGTAGTGGTACTAATTAGTTCCCATAGCTGGTCACAGATTAAAATACAGAAGGAATCAAGTTTAATTTCAAACTGGATTATCATAATATATTTTGTAAACATTCAAGCTATTTTGATAGACAGGTTTTCTTTAATCTACAACTGGTTTTAAGTTTTGAAATTCTTAAAGCACAAGAATCTTAATCATTATCCCCAAGGAACAATTGCAGATTAAAATTTAATCAGAATTTTAAATCCTTACCAAACTTATCTTTTTCTGTTATCTTCTAAAGAGTTATTTCAGACCAGTTTGGCCGAGACCCAACCTACATAACTTTATTTTTTTATATTTTTTTTTTTGGCTCAAGACACAACTTGGCAGATGCAATAGGTTTAATAATATACATCTAAAGCACAAGAGAAACATTTACAGAAACAAATTATTTGCTTATATCTATAAGTCACACTGAAACTAAATTACCCCCCCCCCCGGTCCATCAAAAAAAAAAAAATTGTATAGTTAGAACTGAATATTTAAACAGTTCCCTCAATTAAAAATTTGATGAAAATGAACCTAAATTATATACAAAACTAATAGACACAAAACAGACTGACTAAAATCTTGTTTTCTTTATTAACCTGCAAGCATATAAAGGATACACCTTCAAAAATAAAAACAATTGAACTAATCCAATCCACAGAGATTAATTTTTTTTTTTAAACTGTTGTTGCTACAATCTATTCAATAAAAAGAAAATAATATAAAATTCCCGATTTAGAAAAGCCCCAAATTACATTATCCAAACATTCAGGACATTTGACCATGAAAAAATAATTACCCTAACACAGTTTCCTCCAACCCACTTGAAAATATTCCTCTTACTTGCTGTTTGCAGATAGGATGACAACAAAATGTACAACATTATTCAAATTCCCCAAACTTTTTGATAGCACCTTAAGATGAATAAATATTGGTTATTACTTTTCAATAATCTAATCTATACACAGTGTGATACTAGTCAATTTTCCAAGTAAATTTTGTTGATCAAATTATGTTTATTTTTATAAACTACAACTACTTCTGTCTCATAACAGTCACTACATTCACATGAAGGTTTTTTATGCACTAAACGTAATGACTATTATGGGTCAGAGGTAAAAGTTGTTGTCGGGGCGGTTTAATGTCAGTATCAGCCAGACAGTGAGGGAGTCTATCCCCTTTTCACTTGCACTAGACCAAGGAGATTATTTTAGTGTCTGAGGTGGAGCGCCACACCCATCAGCTCCCCACTTTACCACACAGATCCCTGTGCTACTCATACACAGAGTTGGCAAGGGCCGTTATCGAACCAGGAACCTTGTGATTCCTAGCCGAACGCTCTAATAACTGAGCTAAACCGGCCCTCTATGGGTCAGAGGTAGTAATACTTTAATCTGAAGAAAATCTTTTACTTTTGCTTGCTTGTTCTTATTTAACACACTATATGAATGTCTGTATTTTTGTGCAAGAGTAGTAATGCTCCTTGTCACAAGTGAGTAAGTAATTACATGTATAAAAGAGCATATAAGGGTGGGATGAAAGTTCATATGATGACATCATACCTGCTGTTGATGGCTTTTTTTGACCAATGGGATTCAAGCACTGTAACACCAATGGAAGAAGTGTGCAGACAGCAAGGAGGACTATCTTGAAAAATAAACATCATTTAGTCATATTCCATGAGAGTATCTTGGTCAGCTTATGAACTTTTCAGCCAACCCTCATACTTACAAGCATACTAGAGAAAAATGGAGGTGTGTGGTATAATGGCTAGAGTCATAGGAAATGGACTCGTCAACCCAAGTTCAAATCCTAGACGAGGCTGTCTACATTTCATATAGTGCTAATACCCTTGAGAAAGGTATGTATCCACCTGCTCTCCCTCCATCTATGGGTAAATAACAGGACAGACTGAACTCTTTAACTTTGGTTAGGCAACCAGTCTAGAAGGAAAACTCTAAATTCAAACCTGTTAAACTCTGCCTAAAAAATTGACCTAGTGTCACAACATCCTGCTCATGTGGAGGGGTTGGTAAATATATACTAGATAAAAATTTAAAAAATAAATCTTTAAAAAAATTTTTTTTAAATCTGCAATTGCATTTTTTGCATCTTTTTTAAGATTTAACTTACCTTTGTTTTCAATTAAAGCAGTGATGCTGATAGCTTTTTAATTTAGTGTGTCCTGGGACATACATATTTGCTTTGAAAGAGTCCCCAGGAAAATTTATGGGTCCCAACTAAATCCGGCTAACTCCTACCTTGTAACCTATCCTGTGTAATTCATTTCAATAGAAACTATTGAAGTGTATTTACAGTTAGCTTGAAATGGTGGGGGATGAAAAAACAAAAAAAAACTGGGACACATAGATAAGATTTTACTGTGGTGTAATTCCGTGTCAAATCATCCAGAAAAAAGTAAAATTATCACCTACCCACTTTAATTTTTCTGAATTTTTTCCAGGTGTAGACTATGCTAACACTAGACAATCCCCAAAATTTGAATTGCCAATTCCAAAAATTGGCGGAGTTATGTCGATTTTAAACTCAACAAATTTGGTGGGGCTGGCGAATAATGGCGACTTTTTGTGATCTATTTTTGTCTGTAAACAGAGTTCTAGAACTTCCCTACTCCTAAAAATTGGTTTATAAAAGCATTTTTGCCAATGAAATCCAGAAATGCTATCAAAAAAGTTTTAAAGTCAACCAATTTTAAGTTATTGATGATTTCTGCATCTATGACAAAAAAAAATGTTCTATTATTATTTCACATATATTGAACATTATTTGTACCAAAAAGATAGTTGTCTAAAATTGCTCGTATATATAATCAGGATTCCACAAAAAAAGTTATATACCTTATAGAAACAAGGCAGGAGGATTCTTAGATACTCTTAGATGGTACTTAGCAAGAAAACTTAATTCATTTGCTCTCAGCAAATAAAAAATAGTCTTTGCTATTTTTACCTAAGGAGAGGCACATATTTCAGTTGGATTGCCTCTCCCAACATTTTATCAATGGCTATAAAAAAAAAATTTTTTTTTTTTCTTTAATTTATTTATGCAAGGCAATGAATAAGTATATTTATATATCTGTCCATGGTAGAGACATCCGAGTATATTTAAATACAAGTTTAGGTTCCTTCTGTAAGACATGTACTAGATTTGCAGTTAAATTATGTTGAACTTGCCCGATTGCTTATGTTAAGCAGTGATAAATCTGATCAGTACTTAGATGGGTAACCTATTAGGAACATCAGGTCCTGTAAGTAAATTTGAAGTCTCATGCAAAGCAAAGCTTTAAATAACTTAGAAATATCTACTTCTATATAAAATACAAAGTTATGTATCTATTATTCTCTTTGCTTATATATATATATATTGATAATGAGTGCTATGTTTATAAGTTAACAGTGCTCAATATTGTAGACAGAGAATTTAGATCTAAGTTAGGGTAGCATGGACATGGAGTCAACAGTGTTTGGTTACTAACAGATTCTCACCTATGCAATTGTTCAAATGAATTGGTTTGAACAATCACATAGGTGAGAAACTGTCAGTAACCAAGTGTCACTGACTCCATGTCCATGCTACCCTAACTTAGATATATATAGGCAACCTGATACTACAGAGTTATCAAGTCATGCTGATAGCAGATTCCCTTGACTGACTCTCTCTCTCTCTCTCTCTCTCTCTCTCTCACCATCCATCCCTATTAATAAGTCTACTAAAAGACATCCAGTGTTCACACAGAGCTGATGAATGTATGTTTTTGCTTCTTAGCAACACTGGTTTACTCATAGGAGAATATTACTAATGTGTTTGTCCTTACTTCTCCAGCAGTGCCCAACATATCTTCTTCATCTTACCTGGATGGTTTGTGAGATGGGAGTTAAGTGGTCGTACAGCTGTTGGTTTGTTGGGTTTTGCTTCCAGGATTTGTTCAAAAAGGCCCTGTAGTTACAGTCTAGATTTTTTTTTTACAGAGTAATGAGATATTAATACGAGGCATTTTAGAAATTCAGATATATCTAGGATTTTTCTTTCACATGTAATAACTATATAGACGACATTACTAAATATATATTTCATGCTTTTTTTCTCTTTCTCTCTCACTATAATTCATTCAGTTTTCTCTCTTCCGTGTCATTTTGTGTTCTTTCACTCTTTCAATTTCTCTTTCCTTCTAACTTATTCTCTCTTTGCTTTTTCTTTTTGCTTTTTTTTCCTATGTTTTGTTTCTTTAGTTCACATGAGTAATTTGAAAGGACTGATGCACTTTGTATTTTCACCTTGTCAACACAATTGATGCTATCATCTCAAATTCATAGAGAAAAAAGTGTTCATCCATACATAAATAATTCTATTATTAATAACAAGAACTAAAGTGGCATAATCAGAATAGTTGATGTGCAGGTTAATGTTTCTGCATATAACAACATATGCAAAATGTAAATATTTAAGCAGTAGGGGATGAGATGGTTTTGATGAAAGTTCTGCTACTACTTGTTCTTGGGAAAGATATGAACCTAAAATATCACATTCATAATAATTGTAATACAAACATTGCACCCCTCCTATTCCATTACAAGTACTCTATACAACGTCTACTCACTGGTAATTGATAAAGTATTAAGAGTAGAAATACTACTGAACTATGCACTCTTTCCAGACAAAAATAGTAGCAAATACTATTTTTATTCAGCGTTAACAAATGAACTAATACAATTTTGAAATAACGAATGGCTGTGAAGTGGAGATGGGTTCCTTTTTTTCTTTTCTTTTCTTTTTTCTTTTTCTTTAGTTGGAGCTGAAGAAATTTCAGGATGTATATTTGCAATTCAAGCACAAAAATAATTCAGTTATATTGGTATTGAAAAATAAATTATTCATGCTTTAAAATACAAATTCATTCACTTAAAAATATATGAAAATATACTATTATCTTTAATTTTCAAGATGTTCACAAAAGATATACGTTAGTGAAATACAGCAATACCTTGAACTGTCAGTTACTAAGTTACTGATTTCATGTCTTTGCTACCCATATATATATATATATATATATATATATATATATAATAGAGATGACATGGTGTATTTAAGGAAATAATTCTACTAACTCAAAGAAACTAGAGAAAAAAAATTATTACATCTAAGGCCATTGGAATTGAAGTATTAAAAAATATTTTGCAATATTTCAAAATCCCTGATCTCTTTGTCTAGCAATAGAAAAATTATTAGGGGATACAGTCAGTATATTCTAAACCTTGCTGACAGAGCAGAATTGTAATAGAATAAATAAAAATGACCTGAGAGTTGTTATGATAAAAAGTAACAGAAATAATATGAAGGAAACATCAGTGAAAACTTAATAAGCATGTGAATGTAAAGATTTAATTAAATATCAATTTTTGACATGGAAGTTTATATGATTTTAAAATCTTGAATTCATTGTAAGTTTCCAACATGCTAAACTATAACGGAGAGATTGTATGACAATAAGAAAGAATGCATTACAAGAAAGTTACTATCTCTGTCCCATAAATGTTATTAGATGTAGTGTATAAGATTTATTATATGTGAATGCTACAATTAAGAGACAGAAGTAGTATATACAAATTGATGTAGGTAGGAATGATAAGAGTGAATGAACACAAAGCCAAGTTGCTGTCACATACCAACTTCTTCCCAACTTTCAGTCAATGCACAAAATTTCTAGAGTGAATCTTTGTCATACTAACCTTGCCTTAGTGCATTGGAAATTTACTAAACAGACAAGTTATTTTCAGCAACTGTTTTCTGCCTGTCCACATATTCCTTGCTGAAACTACCTGAAACCAAAAGGGACGAACATGGGAACTGTTGACGCAATACAATAACAGGACTCTCAGTTTTCAGTTCAATCTAAAAATACTTCATCTTTTTTATCAGCACAAGTGAGTATCCTAAACTTTAGTGTGATGGTTAGAAAGTAATAGACTGGTTGTAAAGAGATACTAGGTTCTATTCCTTAAGAAACTGGTAACACTTGTTATCATTACATGTAAATATATATATTTTTTCATGTTTTTTATTTTAAATGACTATATAATCCCAGTCCTACTAGCCCCCCACCCAGTTTCCCACTTAAAAAAAATTTAAAAAAAGCAAAAGAATAGAGTTGACTATAAATTTCAATCTAGTTGATGCAGATAGTTGACTCGTTATTGTTATTTGCTATAAAAATGTGAAATTATTGTATTTATTCTTTTTTCTTAATCCATTTCATTGACAGTAACATGTAAACATTTTTTTTTTTACCTCATGTTTTTCGTTTTAAATGACTTGTTATCATTAACACATTGAGATTATACAAAACTAGCTAAAACCCATTTTATTGGTGGGACTTTAAATTACATAAACTGACCATAATATTTATGCATCACACATTTTATTGCAGCAATACAGGTATAACATTGACCTATGTCTTTTATGATGACGTATAAGTAAAAAAAATATTTTTAAAATAAAGAATTTAAAAAATATGCCAAGAAGTTAATATTGCTCAAACTACAAATGTAAATACAACAGTATTTTTGTTGTAAAAGAGGTGCACTTAGTATAATGGTTATTGTAGTAAATGGAATCTGTGATCCAAGTTCAAATCCTGGACATGGCTATTTGCAATGCCCTTTAGAAAAGCATGAACCCATCTGTTCTTCCTAAGCTATGGGTAAATAGTAGGACAGACTGGGTTCTTTAACCTTGGTAAGGTAACTTATCTAACAGAAGGAAAACTGAATTCAAATCAGTTGAAGACCTTAAAAATTGACCTTGTGTCATATTCTGCCCTGGTGGAAGGGTTGAGTAAATACATACACAACCTTTTTTTAAGTATTCATGTTCCAGTGACCTGCAAAAATTTATAGGAAGGGAGGGAGGGGAAAAGTCATAAATTTGGTTTCTGGCTAGGAAATTTCAGCTAGATGTCTACTTTATAAGGTTAAAAGATAAAGATTTGGCTTAGCTAACCTAATGGATATGAAGTAAAGGTTCAGTTTAGCATTTGCTTGCATTGTAAATTAAATGCCTTTGCTAAAAATGTTTTTGTTTTTTTTTAAATCTATGCTTAAAAAAATACTCTGGAAAATGTGGTGGTCATAGCTCTAGCTGTTCTTCAGCTATATGACAAAAGACAAGTGTACAAAAAAAAAAGAAAAAAATTATTTGGTGAATTAAGATAAAAAGAAGAAATATTTCAAGTAAGAATATCTGGTTTTTTAATTGTATGAAACATTCTCTTACATCATATAAAGCAGGGGTCACCAAATTATGGCCCACGGGCTGGATCCGACCCATGAAGACATTTTATCAGGCCCACCGACAGTACTTGAATTGGTTTGTTAAAATGTACGGAACGCAAGACGTTCTGAAACCATTTAAATATCATGTTAAGCTCACTAAATCCTCATGGACTTGACTACGGAATGACCCCATTGAACGAAATTCACTGATCAGCATTGACGATATCTTGAAAGGCAAACTTCAGTTTCACAAATCTCACTAAACCTTTCTGCTAATGTTTCATTCTTTAATAATGTTTTGAAAATAAATATTTTAGTTAAATTTGTTTTTGTGCATTCTACACCACTCATCCATGAATATAAGATGAATTTTGTTTTACATCTTTTTCTCAGTGCTTTCGTTCTGGCTAGCAAGTATTGAACACAATAATAATGTGGCCCGCGGTCGTTATCTTTTCAATTATCTGGCCCTCTGTGAAAAAAGTTTGGTGATTCCTGATATAAAGCATTAGAAATAACTAAGTCACTAACCAACATTATTTGTAAATTTCAAATATTGGTCAGTGCATAATCAATTTCATTTTTTATGAGAAGAAATGGAAGGAGAATTTGATTTTTTTAAATCAATGTTTACATACTTGTTCATGTGTATGAAAAAAAAAAAAAAAAAAAGAGATAACTACTTATTTGATGGACATAAGACCTACCCACCACCATTTACATTTAATATGGTAATCTATGCTATTTAGGTAAAGATTAACATACCAGATATATCAATTTTACATATAATACCTGGGAGATATTCCAAGCAATTTTTTTTTTCAAGTAGTGTCTTATAATGCCATTAACACAAAATACTAAATTTTAAATGTTAGTCATGAAAATGTAACACTTTGCTTGAGGTGGAAAAAGTTTTTTTTTAATTTAAAAAGAAAAATGGAAAAAAAGAAAAATTCAATTTTAAGATCAATTTTTAACTACCTGTTTACATACATGCAAATTTTGAAAAAAAAATTAAAAAGACATACTGAAAATTTTTTTCCAGTGTGTGTGTGTGTATATATATATGATGGCCGGTTGTTTAGAATGACATGAAAAATCGGTTGGGTTTCGATCCTTGCTGGAAGTAGCCTGGTAAGTCTGTGGATGACTATATATATATATATATATATATATATATATATATATATATATATATATATATATATATATATATATCCTTGATCTTTTCTAGAGATTAATCCTTTCCATTGATTTAACTTCATTCAAAAAGATTCTTGAAGTTGCCATTTGTAGAGATAATGGGATAAGGTTTGCAGATAAATATCTAAGTCAAACCAGTTTAGATTTCTTTGATTCACAAGAAAAGTGGAGAGCAAAGATTTTTTCAATACAAATTATACATCTGATGAAGACACCTCAGAATAAATCAGCTTATAAATGTTGTTGTAATAACATAAGAATGATGATAATGGTAAAAATAACTCTTGATAATGACTAATTACAATATGTAACTTTCATAATATTCTATTTTTTAATGGCCTCTGCACAACCAAAACTGGTGCGAGTAGAAAATATCTTTTTTTTTTTTTTTTTTTTTTTTTTTTTTTTACACTTATGAGATGTTTATTGACTTTTTGTCACTGGTTTATAGAGCAACAGCAATATGAAAATTATTTATTCACTCAGTTTTGTGATTGAAATTTTTTTTTCATTTATCTAAAACTTTCAAAACTAGTTTTACTGTGCAGCATCATCTTTTTTTGGTGCACTGCTATACAACTTTGATTGATTTTAATGGTATATCAACCTGCCTAGGTTTTTTTATGCCTAAAGGTTAGAGAATTGTGTTCATTGTACATTTATATTTACATTTTTTCTGTAGTTGTTTCTTAAGTTCTTTGAAATCAAGTATTCGTTATAATACAACTTATTTGAACACAGTTTTATGGTTTCAAGTATTCCTATCTAATACTAATAATTATAAGATATCCGGTAATCATTTCTACTTAATAATGTTCATTTGTTTGCAAACAGTTATATGGTATCAATTATTCCTACTGAATATGAATCATTTTTAAACAGATTAAATAGATCAGTTTAAAAATTATTCATATTCTGTAGGAATACTTAATACCATATCTGTAAAAAGGGGGATGGGGTGGGGCTAACAGATACTACCACTCTGGATCAGAGCAGACCTGGGAGTAAAGGCAATGAAGATGTACATACTCCCCAGAGCTCCTGAACTGAAGCCTCACTATCAGATACAATTTAATATCATATCCAGGACAACCCCTTGAAGGAGGGGGTCTTATCCCTTTGCAGGGGATACAGCCGGTGTATTTTAAGACCTGCCAGGTACAGCTTAGAGGGAATATTGTTCATAATCATAATGCTATGCATACACAATACTAGAATTTTGAAATACTAAATACTTTTGACCAAACTCAAAAATGTTTACAACTATTTCTATTCTGATTGTGACTTCTTTATTTCATTTATCTATTTTTATCTATTTATTTATTATTATCTTTTTTGTCAAGTGCTATATTTACTTCCATCCCAAAGGGTTTTTCAGGTTATAGAAGAATATTCTAATATTACCTGGGAGGCAGCCAAAACAGTTAACAAGTTGCTGAAGATTACTAGTGTAGGGGTTAAAAAGAAAAATGTTCAAAGTAATTGTAGGTATGACTGAAAGGTGAATCTAAATTAAGGAACAAAATAAGATTTGAACTTTAATTCCTTCCAAACAAAGATGTTCTTATCTGAATAGATTTAATGGCAACCTTATATTGTTACATAATACTTTGCCTAAATAATATATAAAAGGAAAAGGTTAAAAGCTTCTTTTGTTCATAAGTGAAAAGGGAAGAAAATTAAATCCAATTGCCCAGACAAATTGAGCTGAATCAATAATTTCTATATTTGGTTGATCATGTGCTCAATGAAAGCCAGTCAATCAGTTGGTTATATTGATTGACTGGCCAAAGATCAAAAAGGTCTTAAGAGGAGGGAGGAGAAAAGAAGTTGATTTCTCGTTTTAGTTCCATAATACAGTTAAGTGTAAAAATCATAATTCGCTGGCAAGTAGAGGCCGCCATTAAGAGGAACATGTTTTTTTAATGACACGGAACACAAATTCTCCAGCCATCTTTTATGTCTAAAGTTTCAAACCTTTCTAAAGAGAAACTCCAAGAATGGCCATTTTGTTTACAAAAATTATCCATTAAAATAATAACCAGTTCTATAACATGTTTTACCATATTTGGATGGTTTTTACATCCAGATATGGCAAAAATCATCCTGCAAGGCACAGTGCCAAGAGAAAGACGAAGACGCAGACAGAGGAAGACATAGGAAAATAACATTCAGGAATGGACAGGTCTGTCTTTCACCAAGTCACAGAGTACAGATCACAGCCGAGATAGACAGCAGGTGATTGGAGTCATCAGTGGTGCCTCTACAACCCCCACCTGGGTTTATGAGATATGATGTCCATATTTGATAGCATAAGAGACCCACTCTCCAACCCAATAAAAAATGTAAATTTGAAATAAATATATAAAATGAAACTGGTCTTGAACCAGGTCAACTAGGGAACATGCATTAAGTTAACATTAGATGAAACATCCAACAATTCTTTTCTTTTCTTGATATTCCCTGCTGAAAGGAGGGGTTGGGTACTTATCAAATTCAGAAAATTCTCAACTCAATAAGTTGCCAATAGTTACTCATTAGAAAGCTTAGAAGAGTGACAAGATTCCAATATTTGAAGAATTTAAAATTAAATTCTTTGAAATAAAAATCAATGAACAAGTATCTCGTCCAGATTAAAAGTGCAGTAACCTGAAGCCAAACATTTTTATACCTTATTTTTCTGATGCTGGTATCTTTAGAGAATGAGAAAATAAAGATTTGATTTAAGAAATCAAATTGTAATTTACCAAAACTTTCTCATTCCCCAATGAGACCTGCATTGGAAAAATAAGGTTTTTAAAATGTTGTCTTTAGGTCACCCTTACCATGCTTTTATCTTTGACAATTGTTTCAAAGATGCAAAGAATTAACATACACACATACACAAACTTAAATTTCCATTCTTTAGGTGTCTGTTGGTAACGTGTGAATTTCAAACCAAAACCTTTATTTAATACACAGAAGTGCTCTCTTTCCCATTGTCCATGCTTAGAGGATACCTCATTGGTTGATTCTACCTTGTTAATTCATCCTTGTGTAAACAGAGGAATGACCTCATTAATAAAAGTACTTGTTAAATTGTATGTAGTTACCTGGTGGGCAGGAGTTCAATATACTTATAAGTTTTAATGGAACAGACAGACAAATGACCACAATAGAAAGAATTAATTGATACAAGATGTCCTCAAAGAATAATTTATTCCCATGAGTTGAATAAAGAGTTCAGTTTAAAATTCCCCAGAAGGTTACCAATTATGATAGACACATGAAGAAAGCCAAAGGGCACAATAGCCGGAACATTATGGTTATAATAACAATCAAGTTTCTTATTTGAAAATAAACCAAAATTTAGTGTCAGTTTTATAAAATTAATGAATTTAAAGTTTGGTTTTATAATTCCTTCTCTATTATAAAGATATTTAATTGTAGCGAGATGGTGAATATCCTGAGTTTTGCAAGGACTACTATTAGAAAAGGAGGAAGAAGAAATAAGAGATAGTAAAGAGTTAAAAAAAAAAGTGATGAACACAAAACGGTTTGTCGGGAATTTGACAGGGGCGTGACCCCCCGAATGGAGAATTGAAAGCCAACCGGAAGTTTCAGGTGTTGACCGGAACCAGAAGTCACATGGTGACGTGGAACAACAAAGAAAAATACCGGTCTCTCTTTTTGATTTCGGACAGCGTAGAGTACGGACGGGCCTCTGGTCCCTAGTGTGGGATTACAGTAATTTAACAGTGTCCTCTCTCTCTCTTTGCCTTTCCTCCTCTTCCGATACAACCCACGAGACGAGCCTGGAAATAAAAGCTAAGCAGCTTGTGACGATATATTTCTCGCGTTGTACTTTTTTATCGACAAGATGACCGCCACGTGCCGAACACCTTTTTAGTGTCGTGAATTTGGAGGCACGTTGACAAGACCGCTATACAACATATATTGCTTTTGGTACTGTGACCACATATCGCTATTAGAACGTTACATATATCGGTTTTGGTACCGTGAATATATCACCACGTTACATAATGTGAAGAAAATAAACAATATATGTACAGTGTGCTCAAAAAGTATAGAGACTACATCTTTATATGTATTAGCAATCTTAGCAATTTATATTATAAAGTGGCAATGTCTAGACTGCTGTCAAGACATGTAGACTTCCAGTGCTAATTACCAACACTTTTTCAACAGCAGTTTTTGGCCAAACACAAGATTGTACATGTGCAGCACCCTCCGTACTCACCAGACCTAGCTCCATCTGAGCTTTGTCTCGTTCCAAAAGTGAAAATTCATTTCAAACACAAGATTTGAGCCCTAGCTATGGATTAAATAGTACACTTCTTTTCTTACAAGGATGGCTTTAACATAAAATAATCCATGAAGGTTGATATGACATTAAATAAAGTAACCAAACCAAGATTTGAGGATACAGAAGATTTTTTTTTTAAAATTATAAATGTATAGCTTCACACTATATTAAAAATAAGTTTCTGTTATGCTTCAACCAATGGAAAAATTAATTAGACTAAGTTTGTTGAATGTGAAGGGGACAATTCGAAGAAAATTAATGCTTCATTCATTGTTCATGCCTGTCTTGATATATACAGCTTCAATCTCACTTTTTGAAACACCTTGTGCATTTCAGATTTTTTTTAAGTTCAACTAAATTTTATATATTCAATAAGGTGTGCAGATACATATGCAAAACTAATTTATTTTCATATTTTGCTAAATACTCCTTACTGGCAAGATGGTAAATAGTACTAAAACTCCACAGCATTCATTGCATAAAAATTTAACTTTTAAACAAAATGTCATGGAAAATATGTTTGTTTTTTTTTTTTTTTTTTAAATACAAGTTAAAACAAACTTTCTTTTTATTGTTTTTACATTACTAGAAATTTCATTGTCTTCAATAGTTTTTTTTAAGGTAATTCTTGCTTTTTTTTTGAAGTTGCATTTTGGTTTATTTTCAGTTATTCTAAACTTGAGGGATTAGTGATTATAAAAATGAATTAAGATTTTAAAATCATAATGAATATGATGATAGAATCCAGGAAATAAATATTCTCAAACATAGAACACAATAAGGCATGTCAAAGACCAATCTTCAAATTGATTGTCTGCAAAATTCTTGAAAGAATTCAATACCTAAAAACAAAGGCATATTGAAAATATTGAAGAGAAAAAAAAAAGTAAAGAACTACTCTAGTAGCATTATCAATATCAAAGAATTCATGAATCATAGAAAACTATTCTTAGATTTCCTAAGTCACATGTACAATATGCAAATTACATTGCATAGTCACACATGGTAATGTAAGAATTATGATAACAGCAGACAACAACTGTGTATGTATATAGCTATTCTTATTGTCATAAAATGGAAAATCAAATCCTGGGCAAAGCTACAGTTCACATAGTGCTAATAACCTTTGGAAAGATATGAATCCAACTACTCTCCCTCCAGCTATGGGTAAATAGTAGGACAGACTGGGCTCTTTAAGCTTGGTTAGGCAACCAGTCTAGGAGAAGGAAAACTGAATTCAAATCTGTTTAATTCCACTTGGGGTGGTCACTACTAGAATAGGCTCAGTCCTAATTAGTGATCTATTTCACTAATTTCAATTTCAAAAAAAAAAAATTAATTACTGTAATTATTTGTGTATAATTTGCACCACAAAATTTGGACTACAAAATTCTGGAGAAAAAAAAAAATCTTGTATATAATACACACCAACTATTTAGAATCTGTAGCAGTTAACATTTATTCAACTTTTTATCAAGTTTGTTTAGACTAAAAAGTAAATTTATAGTTTACTTATTTTGAAACAAAACATTTACTCAATATTTAGAACAAACACACGGATATGTTCATACAAAAATGCAACAAGCTTGTAGTAAAAATAAGCTCACACAAGGAGAAACAAAATTATAAACAAACACATTTCAATAGATATTTCTATGTAGTAACATAATACAGAAGTGTTTGTTACACATTAATTAGTTTGGATCATAGATATAACTTATGTTCTGTTATACCATCCTAAATATGGTGATGCACTGGCAGGATAAATGTTAACTTTTAGTTCTTGTTTATAATATGTACACCTAAGTTTTAGACTTAAAATGTGGGGGAAAAAGACGCATTATACAGAAATAATTATAATAAACAATACTAACTCTAGTACTAATTATTACTAATGGAATACCAGAGTGTGTTTTAGCAGATTATTTTTTGAAAAGAATTATTAAAGTTTTTAAGAAATGTGCTTACATTTGTAGTCCAAGCAATTACCACCCAGGAACCATAAACGTTAACCTCTTGACAGCATTTATTATGCTATTAGTCCTCACAAAAAAAAAGTTAATGTTATGCCTGTATCTATGAGTAGCACAGCTTGGATCTGTGCTGTAAAGTGGGGAGCTGTTAGTAGGTGTGATGATCTACCTCAGATGCAAAAACAATCTCCCTGGTCTAGCACTAATGAAAAGGGGATAGAGTCCCTCGCTATCTAGCTGATACTGACAATAAGCCACTCCACCGACTTTACTTTTACTTACATCATTTAAAATCCTGCCCATAAGATGAATATTTCAGCTAGTTTATATAATATATCAGTCTTCCACCTGTCAGATTGACAATAAATATAGCAGCTATTTTTGCTGCCACTACTTTTTCAGGTAAATTAATTATAGAAGAGTAGATAGCTAAAGTACACATGTATTTTCTGTTTAACATTGCAGTATAAAATCATAGAGAATGTGACATAAATAACTAAGGGAGTTGTAACATTGGTGATTATAGATTCAGTTACAGACAGACACAAATCTCCATTATAATTAGATATATGGAAAAACAAATAATAAATGAGAAGATCTTAAACTTCACATACTTCTTCAGTGATGCTGATAGCTTTTTGATTTAGTGCATCCTGGGACGCACATATTTGCTTTGAAGGAGTCCCCGGGAAAATTTATGGGTCCCAACTAAAGCCATTTAACCCCTACCTTGTAACTTATCCTGTGTAATTCATTTCTAAGAAACTATTGAAATGTATTTACAGTTAGCTTGAAATGGTGAGTGAAGAAAAATACTGGGATGCATGGATATGATTTTACTGCATCCTTTTAGATTTTTGTCCATCAGGGACACAGGACGGATACCTATCAGCATCTCTGCTTCTTTATCAGTCATTTATTCAAAAATCATATTGGCTGAGAAATTCCACCCTACTGACTTCTGACAGTTTTTAGACATACAGTTCAAAATTTTAAAAAGCTTCAGAATAAAACTTTAAAATAAGTCTTTGGGAGGGGGGATATAAACCTCTTGTAATTGGATGAATGATATTTATTACAGCAATGATTGGTTGTTGATTGCATTGCATTGCATGAATACGGTGATGGGGTGGGGGTGAGAATGTTTAAAAGAATCTATCAAAAGAAAACAAACTTGAAAACAAAGGCAAAACATGGAAAGAATAAAAGACTGACTCACAAAGATTTAACATTGCTAAATACAACACAAATCTGCAAATGATATAATGCCAGATAAGGGATTAGAAATATTTATAATTGAGAGAGGTTTGTTTGTCTATCCAGAGATACTGATAGGTACGTGTCCTGCATCCCTGATGCACAAAAATCTAAAAGGACCTAGTAAAATCAAAAAGCTATCAGCATCACTGTCTATCCTCTATAAACAGCCAGACAGTTTGATATAGAACCACTAAATTTGGCTTATATGCTTATTGGACAGACACAATCTCAGGAATGTTTTTGTTCCTTGTGGGAGGGGGGTCTCTAACAGGATGTCATGCTATTGAAGGAAATACCTAATTGTACAGAATTTAAATTTCTAGACTTCAAAACAAAAAATATTAATCAATTTAGTAAAATAATTATTCACATTTAATTAAACATAACTAATTATGTTTATAGGTAGGTCTTCAAATTGATAATGTAAAATAATTATATAGCATTATTGTTTAAGTTAGAAGTAACAATCAAGACCAAAGAAATGTCTAAATCAATAAATCTAGTAACTTGGACCCAAATATAAAAATATTTCCACCAAAACTCCATAAATTTTTTTCACAAAACTATATCAAATTCATAAGATAATCTAAAAAATATAATTGGTATATCTTTTTTCTGCTATGTGAATGTATCTTTTATAGTAATAATTACCATTCATAACCATGTGGGATGAAATTTTAATTGATAACAAAGGTTGTAAAATAACTTGAATCCAAGTTTTGACCTCACGATTGATCTTAATGACATGTCAACCTATCTAGGGTTATTTTATGCCTAGGTTAGGATACTACAACTCCAGGTCAGAGTGGTCATAAAAGTAATGGCAATGAAGGGGTACTCTTCACTCATCAGAGCTCAGGAACTACAGCCTCACCATCAGATGGAGGTTAGTGTCATACCCAGTACCCCTTTTGGGAAGGGTCTGCAAAGGATACAATAGGTGTATTCTATGCCCTACCAACAGAGCTTCATCATATATAGGTATTTCAGCTATTTTTTTTATATAAATGTTTGCATTTTAATTTGTTTTTACTGTTGACCATCAAGTGATAACAAAAGTAAAACTAATTTTAATATGGATGCTACATATTAGCTACTAATATCAAGAATATTGAAAAAATAAAATCTTGATTTTAGTTTAAGTGACAAAGATAAAAAAAAAAAAAGAGTACAAACTAAAAAGAAAAGAATTTGAAATAAAAAAATAAATAAAAAAGAGGAGAGTAGCAACTCACATCCCCGCAAAATTCAATGAAAATATCCATTGTTTTTCAAAATTCCAAGCAAGTAGAGATCATCTTACAGTGCCAAGTTTTTTTGTTTTGTTGGGGGGGAGGGGTTTCAAATTCAAAGTGATTCATCAGCTTTGTTCAAATTTTTCAATGATACAAATTGCATCTCAAAGTTGTTAACTAAATGTCCAATATTAATAAAACTTTCATTTTTTTTTTTTTTTTTTTTCATATGAAAGCAAGCATAGAAGAAAGCAAAGACGAATATCTTTTAAAGCTTTTTCTATCATGCAACTGGTTTAGGTAATTGCTGCTAAAAATCAGAAAAGTGCATTTCAATCAGCAAAAATAAGAGGAAGCAGACATTCTAAAGAGATTCTTAATTTTCAATGAATCCTACACAATATTCACAGCAGCTATGAAAGTGACACTCAAAAAAATATGCAACCAAGAAAAAAGAAGAAAAAAACATTTAAAGAATGAAAGTCATCCTCCATTTTTTTTCATAGATTTCCTTTTTTTTTACTATTCCATCTCAAATTCAAAATAGAATGACAGCAGAAAAATCAGGAGAATGATCTTTTCCAACCTTCATCCCCAACCAAATCTTGCTTTAAAGATAGAACTTGCAAATACTACTGAGCACTAAAAAAATTGTTAAAAATAAATATCTCTTGTAAATCTGCACATTATTTAAATTTCCAACTAAAAGCAAAAATAAATATCACCAAAAAGTTTTTTTGTTTTTATCTTCTTGCTTTTGGTCTTTTTTCAATCTAATTTTTTTTCTAAATATTACACAAAATGACACTTATGTTAAATGCAAAACTAGTCAACCAATGAACCCTTCAAGTTCCGCTTGTAAGTGATCTATGATTATATTAATGATTCTTTTTAGGAAGAAGTAAAGGATTCTAATTAGCATTCCATAGTAACAGTTATATCCAAATTTTGGATTATTAAAAAAAGACATTCATCACAAATGAAGAACCCACAAAATTATCATTCAGTTGCAAATTGGATTGAAAATTGCTTTATTCTGTAATTGTTCTAATAAGATTCTTGGTGATAGTCAGTTTTCACATATGCACTCATCAAACCATATATATATAAGTCAGTTGGATTTCACTCCTGGTCAGAGGTAGTTGCTGTGTCTAGCCACACTGAAGAGATGTGAAACGTCGAAACACGGTGTCTGTGAATGACTTATTATATGCTCCCAAAATCCGGTAGAGCTCTCTAGGGGTGACAAATTAACTTTCACTTCCAGCATAAAGCAATGATCGTCTGTTTACAGACTAGATCTCTCTCTCTGGTAATTGTAAAATATATAAACAAATGTATGTTTTTAATAGTTTAAACACCACCGCCTTTATGGCAGCTGTCAAATGGCCAAGAGCTTAACGAATCAGGCTGATGAAAAGTCAGTCAGATTTTGCTTCTGGTCAGAGGTAGTTGCTGTGTCTAGCCACACTGAAGAGAGGTGAAATGTCGAAATATGGTGTCCCCTAAACCATACCTGACCTGAGATGTATATATGATGAGATTCTGATTGTGTGTGTATGTATAAAAACCGAAAATGTTAATATTAAAAAGATGTGCAAATGAAATCAACTGCTGTTTTACTAACAGAATTTGATTTCGGTTTTCAAAGTTTAAGACCCCTGGCATTCACTCCCCCCCCCCCAAAAAAATAATTGTTAGATTTACCTAACAGATTCTCATCATATATACAATTTGCTGTCAAAAGGCAACAGCTGTGCAGCCATCAAAGACTTGTGGTTTAGGGTGTGAGTATATATATATATATATATATATATATATATATATAGAACCAAATCCTGAAGTCTTACTGTCTGCTAGATTGGAAAATAGATGCCTTCAAATGTTTGCTGAACAAATTTTCCTGATGCTGCAAGCAATTGAATCATAAGGATTAAGTGATTTGATTCTATAAGAATTATTTCTCAAGACATTTCTATGGTTTTATCAAGACAAAATTAAAATAGAAACTATATTTACCTTTCAAAATTTACTACTACCTTGGATGTTTGTAACCTTATAATGACATCACTGTTTTTTAGAATTACCATTAGAAATTGCTACAAAAGCATTTGTGTTTTTGATATACAAAATTAAATCCATTAAACCATTAAAAAAATGATGCTGTCACTTTGTTACTTTTTAAACTATATATATATATATATATATATATATATTACCAACCTCTCTGTATGAACAGGATGTTACACATGGTCAATTTCTTAAGCAAAGTTTAACAGGCTTGAATTCAGAGTTTTCCTTCTTGCCTAACCAAGGTTAAAGAGCCCAGTCCACCATAATATTTCCCAATAGTTGGAGGGAGAATAGTTGAATTCATAACTTTCCAAAGGGTATTAGCACTATATGAAATGCAAACAGCCTCATCCAAGATTTGAATTCGGGCCCCCCAAATCCATTTCCTAATGATGATAACCATTACACCAGACACCTTTTCCTTCATACTGCAATGTAACGGTGGCATGGTGATTTTTTTTTAAAATCTAATATACATGTACATCATGGAATGGACAGATGTACATTAGAGGTAATACACATGTTACAAGATGCACACATTTGTTGTGTGGCAATAAACTTAATCTGTCAACCAGTTTGCAAGTTATTGATTGTGAAATTTTACATCAGAAGTGATTTATCATGCAAACAGTACATTTCTTTTATGCTCATCTTAAAACACTAGTAGCCTTCTTCAGCTTCTATTTATCCAAACCTCATGTGTATAAAATCAAATAGATAATATTATAAGCATCAGATATATTTGTACATAGATATATGATTTTACATTATATATATTTATCAACCCCTCTGCACAAGCAGGATGCGACACAAGGTCAATTTTTTAAGCAGAGTTTAACAGGTTTGAATTCAGAGTTTTCCTTCTCCTAGACTGGTTACCTAGCCATGGTTATAGAGCCCAGTCTCTCCTGCTATTTACCTATAGCTGGAGGGAGAATTGGATTCAAACCTTTCCCATTAGCACCATGTGAAATGCGAACAGCTTCGTCCAAGAATTGAACTCGCGTTGACAAGTCCATTTCCTATGAGTCCAACCATTACACTCCACACCTCCATTTTACATTATATACTTCCCTAATATATTCCAATTTATGCAGGTTTCTCACAATTCTCAAGACAATAGATACACAAACTATGAATGAAGAAAAGTCAGTGGTTTATAATAATCTTTAAAAAAATCATAAAAAAAGAAAAATATCCTTGCTTTGCTTAAAATTTAGGCAAGCAATTCTTTTATCCCCTTAAAAATCTCTTATTCACACCTTGCAGTAGAATGTATGTCAATTTTATGCATCAGAATAACAGGAATCTAAAAGAAAAAGAATCCAAACCTTATGTCCTTGCTTATTAAGGAGTATGGCTGGCATATGGGTGTCTCATCATGGTGTAATAATTAGCAAGCTAGCCTCGTAGATCCATAGCTACTGAATAGCAAGTTCAATCCTCACTGGATGCCCTATATTTAGCATTACCAGTTCCTTTCGTAAAATTGTTGGACAAAGAATTTTTCACCTTAATTGGTTTAAATCGCAATTTCTCAGCATTTTTTATCCAATCTTAAAAATATCTATATGGTTGGAAAGAAAAGAAAATAATCTTTCTAAATATGTAATTTTATGTGTTTTTATCCATATGTGTTTTATTCATATATCTTCTATGAATACTACTTTATGAAAATAGACATGTAGTAGAGTGGGGGCCCAGTATCCTAGATTGGTGATAGCATGACTCAAGTACTGGCCCTACTAAAGAGTTAATATTTTACTAACTACCGATAGGAGTAATGGTCAGTTAAACATAGAATCCACACAATTTGGTACAATAGGGAGAGGAAGAAAACTCTGAATTCAAACCTGTTGAACTCCACTTAAAAAATTGGCCTTGTTTCACATCCTACTTGTGGGGGGAGGGTTTGAAAAATATGTAAGCAAATATTGAGATTCTGACTATATGTCCCAAAACTGGTTTAAGCCCTTTAAAATGTACTGACTTGTCAATTGAAATAAAGCCCAGAAGTGAAAAACATTAGTTGTCAATTATGACACTTTAAAATATAAGTTAGGAGGAGGATCTAACCACCAGTACTTGAAAACCTTAAGAGGTAGGATTATCAAAAGATACAATGTGTGGAGAATTACATAAGCTTCAAAAATGCCAAGTCAATGAATGAAAAATACTTTTGATACACACTAATAACATCAGAATATCATATCAATACTATCTAAATAAACTATTGATATACTACAAAAATTAGATGAATTATATAAGGCATGTGGTGTAATGGTTAGAGTCGTAGGAAATGGACTCATCAACTCTAGTTCAAATCTTGGACAAAGCTGTTTGCATTTCACTTAGCGCTAATACCCTTGGAAAAGTATGCATCCAAGTACTCTCCCTCCAGCTATGGGTAAATAGTATGGTGGACTGAGCTTTTTAACTTTGTCTAGGAGAAGGCAAACTCTGAATTCAAACCTATTAAACTCTGCTTAACAAATTGACTTTATATCACATCCTGCTCATGCAGAGGGATTGGTAAATACATATATAATAAATCTTAAAAAATAAAATAAAAAACTACCCCTAACCTACTCAGCACTCACCTCTTCACAAAGAGTTATTTAAAAAGAGGAAATGTTCACAAGGACATTTGAAAGTAAGTGGCACAAAGCCAAACCTAAACAGAGCAAACAGGGTATACAGCTCTTTTTTTTATCAATCCAGACACACCAGATGTTTCATAGATATAAACATAATAAAGCATTCAATAAACTAATGAGCAAACAGAAATTATGGGATACATCAACCTTAATATGCATATGTAAGTTTAACATGAAGAAAATTCACCTAAGGAGAACAACTATAAAGACCACTTTCAGCCCAATTATAAAATTTATAATTTGATTGCAAATAAAGGAGAAATATTCTATAATCATCATTTAATAATTATCTCCCTTGAAAAATTATGACCCGGGTGAGCACAAACACATTGATTGGAAATTGTTTTATTCTTTAAAAACATTTGAATTCTATAAGGATAACAAGAAAATCTTACTGTAACATGCAATTTTTACTGTGCCACAGTAACATACACACAAAAATTTGATCAATACAATATAAATTATAGATATGGATCATTATAAATACAGGAAGGCAGGCTTAGCATAATGGTTATCTTCATAGGAAATGGAATTAGTAGAGTTCCCTGATGAAGCTGTTTGCATTTTAATTTGTGCTAATACCCTTGGGAAAGGCATCAATACATCTATTCTCCTCCCAGATATGGAAAAATAGTAGAGCCAGTTGGGCTCTTTAACCTTGATTAGACAACCAGTCCAGGAGAAGGAAAACTGAATTCAAACCAGCTGCACTCCGCTTAAAAATTGACCTTGTGCTGGAGAGGTTGAATAAATATATATAATATAGATTACAGGATCCAACCATATATACACACACATATATAAGTTTTATATTAGGAAAATATACTTATTAAGTAGGATGTATTAAAATGGTCGCAATAATCCTAAGTTTGTGTAAATAACTGCTTAACACACAGACATATTTTTTAACAAAGGAAAAGATTAAGAATTATTATTCATTATTTTGTACTATCTCTGTCCCACAATAATTGATAAATTTACTGTATAAATTAATATGCAAATGTAACTAAAAACAATCAACTATTTTTGTAAAGAATTATATTAGCCTATGTCAGAAGTACAGAGTTAGCATAAGAGAAAATACAGGTACATAACATCAAATCCCTAACCAAGGCAACCTAAACAGGGCTAATCAAATCTTGACCAATCCAAGTAGCTATTCACCACATATTCATCCTGTATGATAGAACTTGGTTGGCATTGCATTTCATTTTGACGTCATAATCAAGCATTGGGATTCAGTTTCTGAAAAGCTCCAGTTTAGCAGCAGGAATTATATGATCATAAATTGTATTAATTCTTAATCGACCATCACCAGCTATATATTCTCCATTCAGTTTACAAATTATTATAAAGACAAGATACAAGTTTTACATAAAGAAAAATTCTCAGTAATCCATCTCAAATAAGTAAAGATTTTACAAAATATAGATGCATTTTTTTTTTTTTTTTTTTTAATTTTTAAAGAAAAAATTTCTATAGCTCAAATTTCATTAAAAAAACAAAAAAACAACAAATACCATCATTTAATCATATGAAGGGGTACTGAAAAGTTCTCAATCCAACAAGGAAATTGTTATTTTGGAAATGTTCTATCAAGTGTGTTGAAATGTGGGTTAACATGTATAGTTAAGTTCATTGCTCAATGTCATTCCCTTCTGAGGTCAAACCCTAAAACTTTCAGCCACATGTCCAACACTACTTACAGAAAATATCCGATCTAATAAATTTAATTCATAATATAGTTACCTTGTTTTAAACAACATTGCACCCTAATCTAGTTTGGTCATGGGAGAACGACTTATGTACCATGTCTTAGGAATAGTTTGCCAGAGCATTTTCTCACTCCAGGTTTAAAAATGGTTTTAATTCAGAGTTCTCCTTCTAAACCAGTTGCCATACCAAGGTTAAAGAGCCCAGTCTGCCCTACTATTTACCCATAGCTGGAGAAAGAACAATTGGATTCATACCTTTCCTAAGGGTACGAGCACTATGTGAAATGCAAATAGCCTAGTTCAGGGTTTGAATTGGGATAGCCAAGTCCACTTCCTACAATGATAACCATTATGCCACAAGTGCCTCTTTGAAAGTACACAATCTTAAAAGTAAGCTTTTTTTTTTTCCAAAAGAAAATTTCTATATTATCTATTAAAATTTGTGTAGCTTTTTCTTCTTGTTTCATATCCATTTTTAATAGTCACCAAAATGCTTCCAATCATTATTTTTAAAAACTACATCAATATTGATTTTTTTCCCCAAAAGTTAATTGCAGATAAATTACTGAAAAGAATTTGGACTAATTTAATGAGAACTTTAAAAAGGGTTTGTTTTTTTTTCTCTTGACTTGTACAAAAAAGGTTAATTGGTGTACATGAAGAAGGTGGGGCTCTCCTTGCCAATTATATTTTCATTCTAACCAAGAATTTCAGTTTTTTGATCTGCCATGCATGACAACTTAAAAATCTCTAAGATGCACAACGATTGAAGAATAAATCTAAAATAAAAGTTGAGAAAATTATTTTTTTAAAAAAGAGCTGAAAGTGGCTAACACTAACAGAATAAAATGGTTTTTCATCATTATTACTGTCTTTCCCATAATAGTTGTTATTTAGTGTATGAATTTATATGCAAATGCTTCATGTCCTGGGAATGACAACCTCTATCTGATGGTGAGGTTCCAGTTCTGGAGGTCTGGGGAATGAGGAGCACCCTTTCATCACAATTGCTCCCAAGTCCACTCTGACCTGGAGTGGTAGTAGCTGTTAAGGTCCCATCTATAGGTTAAATAGAAAAACATGAGTTTATAAAAAAAAATTGAGTATCCATTAAGAATGAATTTATTTCAAAACTTAGTCGGCATTAAATGACCCACAGAGGTTGATATGCCATAAAACAAACCAAACATATGCAAATGAAACAACTATTATGGAATAGTGGTAGTATTACTTTTATTTTTTTAAATAGCTTTCAGTATTTGTAATTATGGGTTTTATCTGCTTACCAGTCTAGAAGAAAAACTATGAATTCAAACCAGTTGTACTCTGCTTAAAAATTGACCTTGTGTCACATCCTGACGTGACAGAGAGTTAGGTAAATACAAACACAAAAATGGTATCTCTGTTAAGATAAAGCAAGATTCCTTCCAAGTTATAGCCATGCCAATGCTACTGTAAGGCTACAACACTTGGATTTTAACAAAACACTTAAAAGGTAAAACTACATGGGGATTAACTATACAAGGATGCTGTATTCTGTCTTGAACAAATCTTGGAAGCAGCACCTCACAAGGAAGCAGCTATACAGCCATCTGCCTCCTATCACACAAACCATCTAAGTAAGTGCTGGAAATTACTGGAGAAGAAAGTACAAACACATAAGTGATGTTCTCCTGTGGACACCTACACACAGACATACCAGTGTAAGCCAACTAGCTAAAATCTACATCAATCCGCTCTGTGAGGATTCTGGTTGCCATGCAGAAGACCTGCCAGGGCAATGACCAATAGGGATGAATGACAAAAGAGAGTCAAGGGTATCCATGCTGTCAGTACAACCTGATGATGATAAGTGAAACACTAAACAGCCAGACTGTTGTCCATTGTCAGCTAGTTTAATATAATTGAGATTATTTTCATAAAGGAAATAAACTTTGTTTATTTTTTTTTTATAAGATTTTTCTTATATTGCTCTGCAATTAATACATTCTTCATTTACTTATACTAAGAAAAATAGCACAAAAAAAGAAAGAAAGAAAAGCAGCCTGGTGCAGAATCAACAGCAGCATCACAGAAATATGTAGCCTGGTGCAACTCTGAGAAAGAATAAATATCAGCATCTGTAGAAATAGATAAAATTACCTGAAAAACTGTCTATTCTAGTCTCTACAAAAATAAAAAGATTTTTTTTTTCATTTGAGAGATATAAAAAAATTATTGAACATAAAAATGTTCTACACAAGAAAACAAGATTAAATAATCTAAAATCAACAATTGAATTAACCTTTTTATCCTATTATACACAAAATACTAAAAAGAAAATTTCAACTTTTAATAACCTATTAATGATTAACTAGTAAAGCTTATTTTGCATTATTCATATAGGTTATTTGAATGAATTGTCTTTTTTTACCTCATAATTATTTGCCAAATTTAGTAAAAATAAAGTGGGTAATTTCAGTTCAGATATTTTTTTAAGTATATTAACCCAATCAAATACATAGTTATAGAAAATATACAAAGTAATTTTTCAACATCTTACTATAATTAATAAATCAGTTTGGTATACCTTAGACAGGTTTTCAGGGAATAAAATCAATGATTAATTTAAAAAGGTTATAGTTAGTTATAATTATCAGACTAAGCTAAATAGTGAAAATGGAAATATACAGGGTTTTTTTTGTTGTTTTTTTTTTTTTTGGGGGGGGGGTCCCAATTCTTCTAAGATTAATCCTTCATGAGAGTTCATAAAGGCAACCTTGGATCAAACTTGAACAACCTGATTAAAATGAATAAATAAATCAGACATACTCTTCTCTCATTAAAAAAAAAAAAAAACCTGAAAAATTATCAAGCAACAGTACAACCATCCAATACTTCATTTCTAGGTCAGAATATATAATACAGACATTTTGGTTGGTTGGTTGGATTTTACAGCATGTCAACCATGTTCAAACTATCAATCTATGACAAGGCAACAATTTGGATAAAATTTAATGAATGATCATCATTATCATCAGTTCACACTGATAGCATGGATACCATGACTCTCACCAACCATCCCTATCAGTCATCGCCCCTGGCAGGTCCTCCATACAGCATCCAGAATACCCAGAGAAGTGATTGATGTAAGTTTTTGCTGGTCAGCCTACACTGGCGTGTCCATGTATAGGTGTCCAGAGGAGGATGCTACTTATGAGTTTGTATTTACTTCTCCCAGCAGTGTCCAGTACATCAATATAAAGTAAATTTATAATCAATATTTTCATTTAATTCCACAGGTCCCTTTTTTCTCTCTCTTTTTTTTTTTTTTTACTATGTAAAAAGAAAAACAAAATAATATAAAAGAATTATGTCATGAGGATTTACACAGGTAACGCCTACCACTTGAACGACTACTAATCCATTTGTTTTATGGCTGCTAACCACTAATTCCACTTATAGCTTATATTTTGACACAAATGCCAGCAACCAATTCAGGCAGATGTTAAAAAAAAAAAAAAAGAAATTTGGAAGCACCAACAAGCTGGAAGGTTATTCAGCTTTACTTTGTCTGGAACTAAATCCAATTTTAGAATAAGTTTTGATGCAGAGAATGAGTCAGCTCATCTGGCGATTGATGAATCATTTAAGTCTTTTTCTTTTTTTTATAATAGAAAAAGGTGACAGATTATAAACAGACAAAACTGAATATGCATTAAAAAAAAGTTTTATATTCAAATTTGTTTTAATCTCTCAAGTGGTTATCATTCTTTAAATAACACTAACAAGCACTTTTGTTTGACAAGAACAACCAATGTCACATAATATTAATCTAAATAATTAGAAAGAGTTGGTTTACCTATCTTCTATAGATAGTCCATTTCATACAGAACTACCAAATTGCCTATCTTCTATAGATAGTCCAATACCTATTGAACCCAATATATTTTTTTTTGTTCTTCATAGCTACCTTTTGAGCTCTAATCAGAAGAGGTCTCTAACAATAAACTATAATTAGAGGGAGGCCATGTTGCTGCAAACTGTAACTAATTGTACAGAATTCAAATTTCCAAATAAAAAAAAATGAATTATCAGATAATTATTCACATTTAATTAAACATAATTAGGTTTATAGGTAGTTCTTCTGGAGATGTAAAATAATTACATAACATTATTGCTTAGTTTTAACTAACAATTCTGACAAGAAACAAAAATTTTAAATCAATAAATCTCTTAAATGTTACTTAAATTGAAAATATTTATCTGCAGAGATTTTTATTTGGTTTCTTTGTTTTTAATGGCATATCAACCTTCATAAGTTATTTAATACCAAAGCCATCCTTGTACAAGAACAGTAATGGTACTATTTAACCCATAGCTGGGGGGGGGGTGAAGGGATTAATACCTTTCTCAAAGGTAATAGTCTAAAAGTGAATATAATAGCACAACTGGAGTTCAAACTTGCTTACTATAATGCTGCAGTCCACCATGTTTGACAACTTGCCATAAGGACTATCGCCACCCCAAACCCGTGCAAAACTCTGGATTTTTTTTTACAGAACAATATTAACATAAAAATATACTTGGAAAATCTCTTGTTATGTAGATTTATCTTTTATCATAACAATTACTGTTTGTAACTATTCAGTGTAAATTATTAGTTGACAAGATATTTCGAAGAAAGAAATAAGTCATTTTTTTTTACATTTGTCTCAGAGACAGGCATTTCAGTCAGTGTAAAATAACTAGCAGATAAAATTAAATACCAAAAATTTAAGTTCAAATAATTCTTTATTATTATGAACAGTATATTCATATTTTCAATAATAGTTATTAATGGTATCAGGTAACACTTCCTATTCTTTAGTTTTATTCATACTTTTACTAAAGACAAAGAATCCAATATATGAGGGTGTCACTGTGGCATAGTGGCTAACAGGTTGGACTGTGACATCGTTGTAAGTGAGTTGAACTCAAGTCATGCTATTACATTCACTTTCAGATTAATAGCCTTGAGAAAGGTATGAACCACCTCATCCCTCCAGCTATGGGTTAAATAGTACCACTTCTGATCTTCTACAAGGATGGATTTGGCATTAAATAACCCAAAGATCAATATGCCATTAAATAAAATAAAAAATCAATTATGATATTCATTTTAATTCAGAATCTTTAGAAGTAACAACTGAATTTAACTTATACCGGGTTTAAAAATAGATATAAGATGGTTTATGGCATCAAATAAATAAAAATCCAATACACATCTATTCTTCTTAGAAATCATTCAAAATGTATCATTAATCATGGAGAAGCCATGTTGTTAACAGATATACACTTTGATTTTGCAAACTTTAAACACTAGCTGTTTATAGCATATAAATCAAAGGGTAGAATTACATTGCAAAACTCAAAGAAAATGAACAAAGCAAAGTATTGTTTGTAGGGATATTTAAAAAATATGAATAAGCAAAAAAAAAAAAAATTACATATTTTACCTAAAATTTGTTTGAGCAAATTTCTGTTTTCAATCTGCATTAAATGTCAGGAAGAAAGGGATCCTCAGTGGAATTAATGCAAGCATTGAAATACAGCAATTATAAGTATGATCATGAAGCTATAATTAGACAAATCTATTGTCATTTTATATATATATATATTTTTTTTTTTTCAGACTTGAAATTATTTTTCTAAAACTTTTAATAATAAATAACTGTAGTTATTTACTAAGCAGAAGTAAAGTCATACATGTTGGTCACTAAATTGTTTGACTTAGAATAGGGGCTTACTTCATTTTGACATATATATATATATTTGCTATATCTATAAGTAAAGAGTGCTCAATATCATTGATACATCATGTATATATAAGTTATGATAGTGATTTTCAAACCAAGACTTGGTTTGAAAATCTCATTGGCAGTGCCATTGATTTCATGTCTCTGCTACCATATATATATATATATATATATATATATATATATATATATATAGTGTGTGTGTATGTGTGTTTGGGTGTTCACCCAATCCCTCTGCCACAGAGAGCAAAAAAAGTCAATTTTTAAACAGAATAGAATTGGTTTGAATTCAATGTTTACCTTCTCCTGTTCCAGTTGCTGTACCAACTGTTAAAGAGCCAAGTCTGGCTTTTTATTTACCTATAGCAGAGAGGTGGGAAGAGATAGATCCATGCCTTTCCCAAGGGCATTATTGCACAGCGAATCATAAACAGTCTCATCCAGGATTTGAACTTGCCATATCCTATGGTGATAACTATTACACTATACACAACTCCACATGTGTGTGTGTATATAAAATATTTTTTATTGGGTAAACAATGTATACTGAGCTTATATATATATATATATATTATATATATATATATATATATTACACACACACAGTGGGCAGGCCCTGAAATATATGCTGCAGTAAGCAAATAATGTTTATGATCTTGCAGGTGGAATTAATGATAATTAGCATTAATTAAAGATTAAATTAAACGCATCACATTACCTTTGAAATATTAACTGAAGTTTTTGGAGTATTTATGTTTATAATTATTAACCTTTGAGTTTAACTTTCAAAATGAAATTTATCAAATTCAAAAAAGTTTATACCATTTAATTACAATAATTTCTATATGCATTTGTAAATGATTTATGTTAATATCGTCTTTCAAGAACTATAATAAATAATCAATGCAACTGACACATAAATTTAAAAAAATTAAATATCTACTGCAGGCAAAAAAAAAAATTTCAAAAGATGCCACACATTGACCCACTTTTTCTTTCATCAAATCAATAGGAGCTGAATGCTCTGCATATTCCCTGGTCAGTAGCCAAATTTATTCCATATTTCATTGAGAAGTGTCATGGAAAGAGATTACTACAAATGGAATTTTGTCTATTAGAGCTACAAATTTTCAAAGATAAATGTCTACTTATAAGTTTCAAGTATTCATTAAAACAGGTATAAATTTACTGAGTCTCCCTAAAGATTGTTTGTTTTACGGCAAATCAACCTCGGTTAGTCATTTAATGCAGACAAAGTTTTGAAATAAATTCATTCTTAATGAATACTCAATTTTTTTTTATAAACACATTTTTCTATTTAACCCATATATGAGACTCCCTAAAGTGCTTTATAATACAACTGAAATAAATAACATGTTAAGCTTAATAAAGATATTTTAATTTTGTGTAGAATATTTTTTATTGGGTAAACAATGTTTATATACATACATACATACATACATATATATATATATATATAAGCATGGTATGGTGATTGTAAAATATATACACCGATGTATGTATTTATCAGTTAAAACAACACTTCTTAACGGCAGTTGTTGAAGGCCGAGAGGTTAAAGAACCGGCTAATGAAAAGTTAGTTGGGTTTCACTCCTGGTCAGAAGTAGTTGCTATCTAGCCACACTGATGAGACATAAAACGTCAAAACATGGTGTCTGTGGATGACATATATATATATATATATATATATATATATAAACACAGAAACAGTGAGTTACTTGAATATTTTTTCTGGTGATACCAACAAGTATAGAAATCTACAAAGATTAGCTTAGCATAAGGCCATATAATAGGAGGATAAATAGAGAATTAGAAATTTGTGTTTCTGCAATCTTTCAAGTGGGCATGCCTGTCTTGAAAAATCTGCATTTAAATCCAGGCTTTTACCTGGTTTCAAAACAACTATTTCAATGACAAGTAAAGCTACTGACAGCAGTCGAGTTCAGGGAACAAGTGTTAAATGAATCTTAAAGGGTTTATTTAGAGAATGGTATAGACCACACTACCCATTAGAAATGGACTATTCCAAAGATGTTAGTCTTAACAGTGCATAGCACCAGTGAGGCATTTTTTTTAAAACAATGCTTTGATATTCTTGGGAAATAAGTATAGTTTTCATTAGTTAATAAAGAGAAAAATATATTCTATGTATAAAAAGAAAGATTTCAACAATTTCTATTCAATGATATAATGGGTTTAAACTAGCAGTAAAAAATTACTGAGTAAAATATTAAATAGGCCTCAATGGTGTTGCAGATTGTAAATGGACCAGGTTTGGTAGCAGATTATTCTTAACTACCTCACAGAATGGGTAAGTGAGATAAATATAAATGGTATGGTCCCAGGAGACTGTTTCCCAGGCAGCACCCACCTCTTTCACATAAAAAGAGTAAGGACTGGGTGTATTACATGTTTTCTGCTGGCCACACATAAGCTGCAGTTCATGCTAATCCAGCCTGTTGAGAAACCCGAAAAATAAAATTTGCCAGGTGAATCTGTGTCACTACTACTTTTCATTATAAGCACCTTGTGGTGGCTGTAATTTTTTTTCAACTGGAATTTTCATAAGTGCAGATTTTAATTGCTATATATATTTACCCAGCCCCTCCACATGAGCAGAATGCGACACAAGGCCAATTTTTTAAATAGACTTTAATAGTTTTGAATTCATAGTTTTCTTTCTCCTAGACCGGTTGCCATACCAAGGTTAAAGAGCCAGGTCTACCCTACTATTTTACCCATAACTGGAAGAAGAATAGTTGAAGTCATACCTTTCTCAAGAATATTAGCACTATGTGAAAATATAAACTGCCACATCAAGAATTTGAATTCGGTTTGACATGTACATTTCCTACAACAATAACCATTATAACATGAGCTCCTCCAATAGCCCTAAACTCCCCTCAGAAAAGAAAAAATAATAATTAGAAAGAAACAAATTTAGACCTCTCATAACATGTAACAAAATGGTACCAAGCAGCAAATATGGATCTTGCCATACGATTGTAAACACTATATTAAACACAAATTATTCATTACTTTCTGGAAAAGTAATCTAGTTCTGAAATATTGATGTTGTCATAGGCAATGACTCTGGTCAATCCAGGTTGAAACCATTAACTAAGAAGCTAACATCAATAGCAAGTCATATTTTATTCACAGAAGATAATGAACTAAACAGGATCAAAATATTCCATACATTAAAAGAAGCCAGTTGATTAATGATTTATATACACATACACACAGTTTATGAATACATCAAGGATTTTCTATTTTCTCCACTCACCTAATCAACACACACACACACACACAAATAAAAAATACACAATAAAAAAAGGTATATATTCACTTTGTAGTGATATACAAGACTTGCTCAGAGAGCTTTATTGAATATTAGAGAACATGAGCCAATAACAGGATGCCATTAAACTTCAAAACACATCCAAACTAATTTCACACACGGCCACTTCTTATATCTACACTGGGGATATTTGACTACAAAGAAAAATAAGTGCTTTCACTTCCGACCTAAGTCTCATTCTCCACACACTTACAGGATTGTACACCTATAATAATTTTTTTTTAAATAAAAAGGTTAATTTTCTTCTAAACCAAGATGCCAGGATTTTATCATTTCTAGTGGAATATTACTCGCTCAAAAATGGATACTATCAGGTATCATTTATTACCAAATTCTACAGTATTACAACACTCCTGTAAGCAAAATAAAATTGTATATAAAGTTAGATGAGAACTATACAAGGATGCTGTGTGCTGACCTAAACAAATTCTGGAAGCAGCACCCCACAAAGAAGTAGCTGTATGGCCACTTACTTCCTATCACACCAACAATCCAAATAAGAC
Organism: Doryteuthis pealeii; assembly: GCA_023376005.1. Classification (NCBI taxonomy): domain Eukaryota; kingdom Metazoa; phylum Mollusca; class Cephalopoda; order Myopsida; family Loliginidae; genus Doryteuthis; species Doryteuthis pealeii. The sequence continues at coordinate 126,290,143 of CM042140.1, forward strand.
AAACAAAAGATGCTGGACACTGCTGAAGTAAGAATGAACTCATAAGTGATGTTCTCCAGTGGACACCGTTCTCAGACAATGTGGAGAGAGACATTGGTTAGCTAGTGAGACTGGATGGGCCATGGATCAATACTGACACACAAGCTGCCGTATCAAATTCTCCTTAATATCATCTACAGTGTCTCAACAGTGATCTTAGTTTTGAGAAAAGCCAGAAGATAGAGTCAAATCTGTTGGGTAGTGGGGGTCCCTGCCAGACATAGATGATGCAATATTTTGCACAAGATGTGAAGAATCTATTTACTCATTTATTGCAAATGTGAGTCACACAGTACCCAAACACACTCACTGTGAACTGAGTAATCCCACAGTTAAATGTCTATGCATGCATATGCAATAAAGTTCCCTTTGATTATTTGCCAAGTTACAACAAGGCCATACAAACAGTTCTTGAGAAAAAAAAAATTGCTGGATACATTCTAGACAGACCTTGTATAACCTAATTCACTTTATCAGTGAAACCACAGATATTTGTATTAACAAGTCAAAGAATATAATACTTTGATATAACAGTATTGTCTATTTTGAGAAAACTAAATGAGTGTTTCCTCACTTCTCTCCTTTTAGACAAATTTTAAAGGATATGCATGATATAAGATGCGAGAACTTATCAATATCAAAAATCTTCAAAAACACTTTAAGATATTGAGAAAGAACTAGGAACTAATTTTAGATATGATATCTATAAAAAAATATCCACGTGTAAAGGAAGTTGTTTTCTTGAATATTACCTTTTATTTATACTCAGTTTTAGAAAGCAAAATTTGCAAGAAGCAAAATGACTTTTTTTTTTTTCCTTACTCTACTTCGATTTAACAGGGAGCACCCCAAATAATTATATCTATTAATAATGGAGATTCAGTCTCTATTTGTCTGTAACTGAAATTATGTCACTGCTTACGTCACATTACCCAAAATTGTCAATACATAGAATAAAGAACAACCATGTTTTAATTAATTTGAATTTAACTGTGATAAACTTTATTTTATTAGAAAGAAAACATTTATTTGAATTTTGACAGGAAAACTTATTATTATTATAAGATTTCAAAGATCTGTTACCATTTTTTTTTTTTTTTTTTTTTTTTTTCTTACAAAAAAAAAAAAATAAAATCAATATAAATATTTTTTTAAGACTAAAATTAAAATATTCGTTCAATTTTAATAAGATTTTGTAGAATTATGTAAAATTGAGTGTATTCTTAAAAAAACATTCATCTGTCATAAAAAAAGCAAACTCCCACCCCCTTAAGCAATATCTTTCAAAAATTAATTTTTACAACACCCAGAGGACGTTTTTTTTTTTTTTTTTTTTTTTTTTTTATTTAGCTAGTACATTTTAATGAAAATAGAGGAGCAAACAAAATGTATTTCTCAAAGTGTTAGCTATGTATAAATATGGTGACTATCAAAATTGTTTAATCTCTAAACTAAAATACCCAAGTCTCATAAGAATCAGTTTTATCTTAAGAGTTTTTTTTTGTTTGTTTTTGCTTTTTTGTAGTTATTGTAGTTATTTTCTTTTTGTTTTCCAAATTTTCATTTTCACAATTCCAAAAGTTATCTTATGCAATCAAATTATTCAAATAGTTTGAAATATTAGGCTTACAGTGTGTAGTAAAATAAGGCTTAGCCTTAAAAACCAGGCAACAGGTTTAAAGGGTTAATACTAAAAAAGAAACAGATTATATCTTCATTTGGGAAAAAAAATCTAATGCAAAAACTTGCCAAGTTGTCGACCATCAACAGTTAAACACAAATATGCATCTGTGTATTTGTATGCACATACAATTTACCATTCCAAGGGATAAACTATCTTCAGTCAAGCATCAATGGCTGTACTTACCTGAAATAAAAATAAAAATAATGTCAATAAAAATATAAATGATACAATATGCTATTAAATAAAAGTTTTTATATTTTACAATAACTGATCTTAAATTAATTAAAATTAATACAAAAATATTATATTATATAATAACTTTAACAAAAGCAAATTATTTAACCACTTGGAGCCAGGATATTTTAGAGCTGAGGTTATATTGACAAAACATCTCATAAGCCATTTGAAGACAAAATACTGTTCTAACTCGCTGTAAAAAATAATTCAATGGATAAAAACACGTACAAATTACATATTTAGAAAGATTATTTCATTTTCTTTCCAACCATATAAATATTTCAAAAATTGGACCCGAAATACATGAGTAATTACTATTAAAGCTGATAAGGCCAGAATTACAATGCCTATTCAGGATTGTGTTTACATTCGAAAATAGAGTAAATTTGACAGTTTTCTTTTCAAAATTAAAACTTTGAGCAAAATCCCTGACGATGTAGGATCGTTTTTATTTCACACATTATATATGGAAATAATTCTGAGACTGTCTTCTATTACTGGTATAGTGCTTTTTTTTTTTTTTTTTTTTTGCTTCTCTTATATTTTTTTAAGAAATCGCCTTCAACTTTGCTCTATTATATTTTCACTTCCATGAGGCCTAGAAACAAACAAAAAAAATTGAGTTTAAATTTCAAGAATATTGATAAAGATTAGCCACTATGATTTAGAAAAAAAGTAGCGTGTAAAAATTAGTCTAAAAGCAAAAAGTCATATTTTATGTTTTCAGTTGTTCAAAGCAAAATATGATTATAACTCACCATAAAAAATAATTCAATGGATAAAAACACATAAAAATTACATATTTAGAAAGTTTTGTTTCACAATTCTAACTCCTAAAGATTATTGTATATCATGGTTAATAGAAGAATATTTTACATGACTTAAGCTAAACACAAGGTAATGCTTTAAAATGGAATTACAAATAAAATTAAATTATACTCAAATTTTGTAATTTACTATTCTTAATACAAATAATTTACAGTTATATGGCATCAAGTATTCCTATCAAATACAAATAATTCTTAAAGAAATCTATTTGACCATAGATGGGATCCTAACAGGTACTACCACTCCAGATCAGTTTGAAATTCCTATGTTACTGTCTCTGAGAGACATCTGAAGAAGGTTGGAGAGCACAACAGCTGAAACATTGTGATTATAATAACTAAGATGAAGACACTAATCTGAGTACATCAGTGTTTAATACCTTTTACTTAACATCAAATACCGACAAGGTATAAACTGCGTTTAATATTAAGAGAGTAAAAATATAATTAACACATGGAAAAAAGAACATTTTAACATTGTGGTAACCTAACAAATGTTACTAAATGAGAAATAACTAAATGGAGGTTGGAAATAAAATGGAATCTTTATAACATTAACAAAATACAATACTCGCCAGCAGTGTGGAGAAGGTAAACCACAGCTAGTGGTATAAGACTAACCAGTCAGCATAATACTCCTATATTTAGGATTGGGACATACCCATTAATGTTCATAGGTAGCGTATATAACAAACATGAAATCCAGATATTCTGGTACTTTCCCATCCAACATATGAAGAAGAAAAAAATCTTGTGTCTTTAGAGCTTTGACTGCATTTGTACAAAGAAGAAGAAAAAAGAAAGAAAGAAAAAAAGAGAGAACTGATTAGCCTTCAAATTTAGAAATAAGCTCATCATCACATATTGCAAGTTGAGTAGACATTGCAAAAGATAATTAAGACAAATCAATAAAATGAGGCAATTCATCTCTGCTTGCTACCAGATAATTGTGTCATCCACACAAACAAACATCCAAAGAATATGGAAGAGGGGAGGGTTTAGACCAAGTACCATTTTGTGTTCTGTTAATAATAAAGTAAAAAGTAAAAGTAAAGTCATCGGGGTGGCCTAAAGTCGGTATCAGCCAGACAGCGAGAGAGTCTATCCCCTTTTCACTAGCGCTAGACCAAGGAGATTGTTTTGGCAATTGAGGTGGAACACCACACCTACCATCAGCTCCTCACTTTACCGCACAGATCCCTGTGCTATTCATACGCTGACTTGGCAAGAGCCGGTATCGAACACAAAACCTTGTGGTTCCTAGTCAGACACTCTACCGAATCAGTTTGGGCATAAAAATTTAAAAAATAAAAACAAAGTCACTAAACAACCATGATCTTTCATTATTACGCATGACTGATTTAAGAGATTTATAAATTCAAGGTGAACTTATTTCTTACCCTTAGCAAGGATATACTTAAATAAGAATTGTTACAGACACACAGAGGAAGATTACAAAACTACAGTATATAAACAATTTACAACATAAGTACATATATTTACCAACCCCTCCACACAAGCAGGATGTGACACAAGGTCAATTTCTTAAGCAGAGTTTAACAGGTTTGAATTCAAAGTTTTTCTTCTCCTAGGCCAGTTGTCATACCAAGGTTAAAGGCCTAGTCTGCCCTACTATTTTTACCCATAGCTGGTGGAAGAATAGTTGGATTCAAACCATTCCCAAAACTATGTGAAATGCAAACAGACTTGTCAAGGATTTGAACTTGGGTCACAGAGTCCATTTCCTTCAATGATAACCATTACCTCAACAATTTTTAAGTATATAAAAAAAATTAAGTTTTAAGTCTTATTTCAAATTAAGGTTACAATAAAAAGTCTGATAACTGATAACTTGTTAGTATACATTTAAAACTAAAGAGTTTGTAAGTTTTTTTTAAATCTTAACAGCAAAGTAGCCATTACTTTACTTAATTTGGTACAAGGTCAGAAGCATGATGATACTCAGTGAAATTCAATAGTCTGCTAGCCTATGTCAATGATCTTTACACTAAAAAAGGCAATCTAATCATTATTTATTGATGGATTGATTTCAATGATACGTCAACCTGTCTAGGGTTATTTTATGCCTAGAAGTTAGGGAATCGCATTCATTGTACATTCATATTTTTTATGTAGTTGTTTCTTAAGAGTTTTTTTTTCTTCTTTTTTTCCACACAATCCTATCAAATACAAATAATTTTTACAGATCTATTTGACCCCTAGATGGAACCCCAACAATTACTATCCCTCCAGGTTAAAGTGGACCTGGAAATAATATCAATGAAGTAGTATTCTATTCTCCCCCAGAACTGGAACCTTACCATCAGATGCAGTTTAGTGTAATACCCAGGATACCCCTTTTGGGAGGTAGGGGGCTTACCCCTCTGCAAGCAAAACAGCATATTCTAAACACTGCCTACAGGACAATAATAGTTATTTACTAAGTGTAGTTCAGATTTGGCATAAGGCCATAAATTTGGACTATCCAGTAAGGATTGAACTCACTCCTCATTAGTAACTGTTCTGATAGACTGGCTATTGCTCACCCTTTCACCCGACTGTGACCCAATGACAGTAGCAAACTAGAAAGTTTTCAACTCAAATTATGATGTACAAGGAAAATCTCTATTTTTTAAATTATTGATTGATTTTAACAGCATGTCAACCTGTCTAGGGTTATTTTATGCCTAAAGGTTAGTAAAACACATTCATTGTACATTTATAGTTCTTTTGTGTATTTGTTTAAGAGCTTTTTGCACATTTTTTTCCTATCTAATACAAATAATTTGTACACAATTGTATGGTTTCAAATATTCCTATCTAATACTAATAATCTATAAACAATTATATGGTAATGATGTTACTGACAGTTACAAAGTGCTGTGGACTTTATATTCTTCGCTATCCTAATTAAGCTATACATGCTCAATCATCTATTAATTATTAATTAAATAATTATTTTGAATATTTTACACATAAATTTTACACAAAATCGTAGGTATTTATTTATTTGTAAACTTTTTAGTTACTGAAAAAAAAAAGGGGGTGAGTAAAAAAAACAATTTTTAAAATTGATTACTTAAATTTTGAGTATATATAACACATGGTTGTTCTTTATTCTATGTATTAATGATTTTGACTATAAATTGAATACTCATTAATAGACTTACACAATCATTGAGAATATTGTGACAGTTTTGATTACAGACAGAAATACACCTAATCTCCATTATTAATAGATTGCACTAATCTCTTTTGTTACTCTCATTATAATTTTCTATATTTCAGTCCTCCCTCCCATGCATCTCTTTGTATCTTTTCAATTTTTCTTTATTTAAGTAATTTGAAAATATTTTAGCCAACCAATATTCTTATATTTTCATTTCATCAATATGACTGATGCAACCATCTCAAACTTATAGACAAGCAAAAGTAAGCACAATAACATTAATATTCTCTTAGAGAATGAAGCCATTTTCAATCCAGTTTGCAACTTAATAGTATGGTTCTGCATTTGTTCTCACTCCAATCATAATACTTTCTGAAGGGGAGATACCTGTTAAATGCTAATTGTATAGTACTTTCCCTTATTATTTTTTTTATTTGCAATTAGATATAAATTTTATAAATAGGATATGATTTGATAGTGAACATAATGGCTACCAAAGGTGGCCTTTAAGCAAATACCTATAAACAGCTAAATCTTAAAACTTTGTTCAACCATTATCTACATAAATATCTGACTAAGAAAAAAAGATAAGACCATATTCTTAAAAGAATTCTGTTAATTACTACAATGACCTTTTCAGAGAATATAGTAAATAAAAATCTGTAGCAACAAATTCTTCTTCTTGTTTTTGACCTGGCCTATATCCTTTAATTCCAGTTTCCTTTTTGGAAGAAAATTTCTTCTTTCGCTGTCCATTGAATGTGCTGTGAACAGGAAAAACAAATATATTCTTGAAATGACAGATTTTACAAAATTAAAACTACATATGATAAGTATTATCTGCGTTATTCGGACTATTATCCCCATATTTATTGTTATTTATACATTTCGGCCAATATGCCCTCCGGCCTTCTTCAGGTATAATAATTAACACAACTCCTACCCCAGCTATGGTTAGTGGAATGAGAACAGGATACCCCCGTGGACTAAATAAAGGGTTAGGTTCAAAGTTCTGTGATGGCTCCCAATTACGACAAGAAAGTTCCCGAGTTCAAAAAGAAGGTTCCTGAGTCCGAGAAGGTTCCCGAGTCCGACAAGAAATACCTGAAGAAGGCCGGAGGGCATATCAGCCGAAAAGTTGTACAAATAACAATGAAGATGGGGACAATATTCCGAATAACGCAGATAATACTAATCTTCAAGCCTCATCTCAAACATTCAGAGAAATAGTACATATGATAATTATTAGATTTAGCTACACAGTTACAACAACTTTGTCCATTTAACTTTATTAGCATTTTGTTTTGCTATACACTTGTCACTTTCCATCACCTATAAGAACAATAATTCTGATTATCAACAATCAATAATGCTGACATACAATTTCCGAGTTGAGATTCATTGATTTTAACAGCATGTCAACCTGTCTAGAGTTATTTTATGCCAAGAGTTTAAGGAATCACATTGTATGTTCATATATACATTTTTGTGTAATTGTAAATTAAGACTTTTTTTTTGCACAAAGTCCTACAAAATATAAATAATTTTTAAACAGATCTATTTGATCCCTAAATGAGTTTAGTTTCTTTATTTTTAATAGCATATCAACCTTCATGGGTTATTTAATGCCAAAGCCATCCTTGTAGAAGAACAATAGGGATACTATTTAACCCATAGCTGGGGGTTTTGAGGGTTGATACCTTTCCCAAGAGTATTAGTCCAAAAGTGAATGTAATGCACTATTGGAGTTTGAAATCACTGACTACAAGGTCACATTCCATCACATCATGGGCACTCCCCCCATAAATGAGACCCTAACAGGTACTATCACAGGATCAGAGTGGACCTGTGAGTAATGGCATTGAAGGGGTACTCCACAGTCCCCAGATCTCCAGAGCTGGATCCTCACCACTGGATGCAATTTAATGTCAAAACCAGGACACCCTATGGGGTGGGGTCTTACTCTTCTGCAAAGGATGCAACCGGCATATTCTAAGCCCCACCAACAGGGTTGATTCAGTTTCTGAGTTTTAAAGACTTTACTGCTTGCAAACTAATCACTCATGGCGTTTAACTAGCTGGCTTCTACAACCAGGTCCACTGTCCCAAATTTGCTGCACTGAAACTTGGTGAACCATTTACAAGCTGTTGTACAGCCATTGAGTCCTTTCTTTCAACATCTGGTTGATTCGGTTACATCAATTCAGCTGAACTGAAACCCACTTAGAAATTGCATAACAGATATGTTGTCAACTTTGCAAGACGCTTCTTTTTTTTCTCTCTCTCTCTTTCTGATATTGTGAATGCTTTAATGCAAGTGAAACTGGTAGCCATGACGGTCAAGAGCTTACACACCCCAGAAGTAAAAAGGTTTACAGACATTTTACGCCTGGAATCTCAAGGATTTTCTTACCAACCCAAGTTTCCCATCCTATCTTTCCACATATACAACAGGCCCCAACTTACACAAGTAAACTATATACAGAACCACCTGAGAGGTGGGTCAGGGATTGCTACTTTTGTAATAGATGAACCAGCTGTTACCAGGCAAATAAATAGCTCCAGCAGATAAACATTTCTAATTTGAATCAATATATAGATTAGAAAGTCTAGCGCTATTGTCAGCTGTTTATAACTATCAACAGTTGCATCAAAATCCTTTATACAAGACAAAACCTATTTTTAAAGTCAACCCATACAGTCTACAGGGTGTTGATGACTATAGTTATTCAGCTGATGGGACAGTACTAGTTCAGTGGAGAATATTTAACTACCAGATTAACATCTTCCCTTATTTGACTATAATAATAATCATTTGATTGCACAGTTATATGGTATCAAGAATCCCTATATCTAATCTTATTATAATGGAGATTCAGTGTCTGTAACTGAAACTATGTCACTGCTTACGTCACAATACCCTCAGGAATTGCATAAGTTTATAAATGAGTATTTAATTCATATCATAGTTAAAATAAATAATACATGGAATAAATCTTATTCATTAACAATGTCTATGAAAAATGAGATTTGCCTCAAAATAGTCCATGTTATTAGTGCATTTAAAATCCTGCAATGTGTGTTATATCACTAAGAAATAAAGGTTTACATAATATATGGTGTGGTTAATTTGCATACTGGTTTTAACAAAACCAGGTTTAATAAATAATTACTAGGTGTTATTGATCTCTAATATTATTGTTTTATTCACAAACATTAAAATCAATACTATCAATGATTTTATATAGAAACCAATTAAAACAATTAAAATAAGTGTAATATTTTATATGTGTTCTCATTTAATTTCATTAGTCTTTCTAATTTAATATATTTATTACATTAAAACTTAAATGCTTACCTGAGAAAGACTAAAGTATGCTTACTAACCAAGATGAGGACACTAATACAAGTAAATTAGTGCACAAAAAATTAAATTAAACTAAATTTTAAAAGATCTTTAAAAATCAAAATTGAAAAATAAGAAACCCTTAAAAATGCAAGATTTCTTTAGCACCTTTGCAACTTTATCTTTCCAGTTTTGTTTTTACTTCAGATCTAAATTTACCAAAAGTTTACATGAAATGTCCAAAGTTTTTAAAATATCTTATTCAAGCCTGTTAATTCCATCCCATTTCAGTAAGTTAAAAAGACAGCTGATGCTCAATTTTATTTGTCTATTTCCAAATCTTTTCTGCCATACCAACAATAATTAGTCACCTAAAACCAAAGATTGCTTCAAAGGGATTTTTTTTACATCATAGAAATTCTGTTTACATGTTTATTTGGTACTGGCAGATTTATATCAACAAATTGACAAAAATTGACCAGAAAACACTTACAGAAGACAGGTTAAAATTACAGTCAAAGATTTTCTAAAAGATCAAAAGTGTAATAATTATCTAGTTATACATAGCAAAATCTAAAGATATTTGAATTTCTATAACAAACATACAAGTTAGGATAGAGTAAATAGTGTAAACGGTACTTGGTGACTGCCAATTTCTCATCTATATGATGATATATATATATATATATATATATATATCAAAAGATTTATTAATTTGTGACAAAACAGATTTTTAAAATTGATTTAACTCAGTTGATAAAAACATTTACAGCTATATTTGAATTTATCATATAACCTGTTTGGGTTTTTTTTAAGATTGGAAAGTTTATCTTAAACTAAAAATTTAAGGCAAAATTGAACAGCATTAGCTAAAGTTGAATTTACTGTTTTCATTTTTATTACATTTTTTACATTCTTTAAATTCACCATTTTACATCATCAGAGCATAAAATTCTATTTTTACTGTGTCATCATGTGGTGCTATAGAAAAATATGAACTAATAATTATCATAGAGATTCAACAATTTAGCTTTTGTTTTAGCTTATATCTTTCTTACATTGAGCAATTCTAAACTTTTTAAATCAAATGAAATATTGATCTACTTATGAGTATTCCAAAAAGAAAGCCAACATTAGAACAATTTTTTATAAATTGATTGAAACACTAAACATTAACATTTATCCCAAAGACAGCAAAAGGTCTGATAAGTATGGAGAGTGTTGCACTTGCACAATCCTGTTGATCAAAAAGTATTGCCATTTAGTGTGTGTGTGTGTGTGTGTGTGTGTGTATGTATATATATATATATAAGTAAATATAGCACACACTATATATATATAAGTAAAGAGTGCTCAATATCATTGATAGAGCATCTATATCTAAGTCAGGGTAGCATGGACTTGAAGTCAACAGCATTTGGTTACTGTCAGTAACCAAGCCATTGACTTCATGTCCACACTACTCTAACTTAGATTATATATATATATATAATATGGCATCTTAGTCCCTCTTCAATTTGTCACATTGTGATTTCAATCTACAAAGTCCTATTTTGAAATAACCAGCAGTTGTTTTTGTCCTATTCTCCTTAATCTCATCTATGGTATTTCAAAAAACTTTGAGAAGAGACAGAAGTCACAAGGTAACCAAATCTTGGAGATGGAGGACCTCACAGATATGGGTGATGTTTTGCAAAAATGCCCTTCATGGGATGTGAAGTACCTACTCTGTTGTTATAGTAAATGAGATGGTCACACAGCCTAGAAGCACATCAATATCAACTGAGTAATCACACAGGGAAGTGTCTCCATGCATAGGCAGTAAGGTCCCCTCTCACTGGATGCCAAAATACATCAAAGCCGTACAACCAATTCTCAATACAGTGAAAATAGAAGGATACATTTCGGAAGACCTCGGACACACAGAGTTTATATAACCCACGTTGTATCTTATTTATCAGAGTTAGCAGAAAAATAATAGGAAGAAACACAAGGAGTTTTAAGGATAGGGAAAAAGGTTTAAGGTGAACAGAGCAATTAGCAATTGCTAGATTGAATTAACAAGTCCCATGAGATTTGTTTCTCTCTTCTGGGGTTTCATCAAACATTATTAATAGGAAAAACAGACGATTCCATTCTCATCATTAAGGTATTACCGACCCATCCACACGAGTAGGATGTGACATAAGGTCAATTTCTTAAGCGGAGTTTAACAGGTTTGAATTCAGAGTTTTCCTTTTCCTAGACTGGTTACCTAACCAAGGTTAAAGAGCCTAGTCTGCCTACTATTTACACATAGCTGGAAGGAGAGTTTTTGGATGCATACCTTTCCCAAGGTTATTAGCGCTATGTGATATCTAAACAGCCTCATCCAGGATTTGAACTCGGGTCAAGTCCGTTTCCTATGATTAACCATTACACCACATGCCTCCATCATTTAGGTATTATATGACAACCCATAATACGAGGGAAGTATTCAATAAATGCATAAAATTATTGCTGCTCACAAACTTTACTAGGTGTGGTGCAGTACCCATGGCGCAGTGGCTAACATGCTGGGTTGTGACCTCATAGTAATAGAGTTCAAACTCCAGTCGCACTATAACATTCCCTTTCAGACCTATACTCTTGGGAAAAGTATGAACCCCCTCATCCCCCAAGCTATGAATTAAACAGTATTACTGTTTAACTACAAGGATGGCTTTGGCATTAGATAACCCACGAAGTGTGGTATTCCATTAAACAAAGAAATCAAACTAACTTTATTGATTGTCCACCAATAATTTTCTGCACTAACAAACTTTAGCAATTTTCAGCAATCAATCTGTATGTTGCGCATTGAAAACACAGGAAAAACAGAATTGTTATGGATCAGGATTTAAAGCTTGCATTACTAACAAAATAGATATTTTCAGTCAAAACATATATATATTTACCAACCCCTCTGCACGAGCAGGATACGACACAAGGTCAATTTCTTAAGCGGAGTTCAACAGGTTTGAATTCAGAGTTTTCCTTCTCTTAGACCAGTTGCCTAACCAAGGTTAAAGAGCCCAGTCTGCCCTACTATTTACCCATAGGTGGAGGGAGAGTAGGATTCATACCTTTCCCAAGGGTATTAGCACTAAGTGAAATGCAATTACCACATCCAGGATTTGAACTCGGGGCGACGAGTCCATTTCCCATGACTTTAACCATTACACCACATGCTTCCAGTCAAAACATATAGGCTGAATAATAAAACTATTAATAAAATATAATAAAAAGTTGTACCCTTTAAATAAAAGTTCTAACATTACAAATATAACATTTTCTCATCATATAAAATGGTAGCTAGTAGACTAGAAAATGGAATTAGTTGAGTTGGTAGCAAGAATACATTAAGCAGATGGAACTATTGATTGGTGTTAGTTGTTCTAGTACCACAAATCACAATCACTGCTTGGGACATAGTTATTAGCAAGTGTGAAAATGCGGTTATGAACTATTGACCAAACAACAGTGGCAAGATGCATAACAGCAGCAATTGCCGGTGGCCTTTGAAAAATATTCAAAAGCAAATAATTATATAAACAACTCTAAGCCTGTTTTTACTATAATGCTACAAAATGCTTATATTCACAAAATCTAACAATGTGCACCAAACAAAAAAGGGGGTGTGAAGAAGAGGCACAGGCACATATTATATAATTGCATGTGTAGAGGAGTGGCAGACAGGTCAGGTAAAGTTGATGAAAGTAGTTATTGAGAGATAGAAAGACTAGTTTTAGAATACGGATATAAATTTATTTACAATTATGCATTCAATACATTAACCACATTAGAGAGAGCTGAACATAGGCATCATAATTCTACATAATTTTGCACTAACACACACACACACAATATATATATATATATATATATATATATATATATAATTTAAGAGTAAGGAAATGATCCGACAGTATAAGTATAGAGATAAAAAGATATGAAAACACACAATGCTGTAAAATGAAAATATTTTATTGAAATCAAATCGAAATATTGTTCAATATTAGCTATGAATATGATATAAAATATTTTCATTTTAACAGCATTGTGTGTTTTCATATCCTTTTATTTATTTATATATATATATCATATTGAAATAACAGAATTTAGTGTTTAGCTTTTTATTCAGCTTTTCTTGTTCACAAATGAGATGTAACTGTGGTTGTAGGCTGGGCTGTGGAATCAGAACACAAAACCTTTGACTCTGACGCCTCTATTTTTGGCACTTCTGACTGAACCCTACCAATGATCCACAAATTTAGTTTTATAACCATCCCAAGCACTTGATGTGTATGTATGTGTGCCCCCCATCCCATCAGCCTTTTCCTCTATCTATAACAGGACTGAGTACTTTTCAAAGGTTCATAAGACATGGGGAGTAATGGGCTTTAACCTGCCATGCTAAACAGTGACAAATTAGTAAGGGTTTAAATTTCTCCTAGACAGTTTGCTAGACCAAGGCTATAAATGGAGAGTGTGCCCTACTAATTACCCATAGCTGGAAAGAGAAAAATTAGATTTATGCCTTTCCAAAGGACATGAGTGCAAAGAGTGATGGAATTTGAACTCTTACTAAGTATTCCATTTTCATCAATGATAACCATGACATCACCCATGAGGGAGCGAGTATATATATATATATATATATATATATATATATATATATATATATATACACATACACACACCAGACATCATTTGAAAAGCTAACAATAAGATTTATAGAAACAAAAATATATTATATTTTTTTTTATTGATAATATTTACTTCTTCTAATAACAGATATTGACAGATGAAACAACAAAGACTGATTTTAATTCATGCTGCAGCCAATGATTTGCATTGGGAAATCTAAAACAAGGTTAATAAGGATAAGAAGAGTAGAAATGCTACAAAACATCATGGTCAAATTAGCTGATCATATAAGCATAAAGGTGAAAATTTGTTGAAAGGATTAAACTTGTAAATCAACATGAACAAGGTTATGGGTGAATGATGTAGGGAGGGGAGACATGTAGATGATTATGAGACTACCCAGGTGGGGAAAAAAGTGGTTGTGGGGTGGGATAGCCAAGGTTAAATAAAGTTATTGAATTTAGACTTCACAGGATAGGTTGAATGAGGAAAAAATTAATAATCATGGAAAAACCCAAGAAAGTAAAAAATGACATAATATTTTCTGGTTTTAGGACAAAATTGTATAATCTTTGATTACAAGATTTTCAGAAAGGAGGCTACATTGTATATTTTACACATTTTTGTGTAGAAACAAAAAAAAAATAAAGGTCCTGTTTGTACTTCCAGGTGTCTTCTAATCGAGTGTATAATTTCAAAAATATTGATAAAGATTAGCCACTATGATTTTGAAAAACAAAGTAGCATGTAAAGATTAGTCAAAAAAAAAAAAGGGGGGAAAAAAGTAATATTTTATTATATTTTATGTTTTCGGCTATTCGAGGCAAAATATCATTTTGACTCGCTGTAAAAAATAATTCAATGGATAAAAAACATAAAAATTACATATTTAGAAAGATTATTTTCTTTTCTTTCTAACCATATAAATATTTTTAAGATTGGACCAGAAACAGACGAGAAATAGTGATTTGAACCAATTAAGGTGAAAAATTGTCAATGTCCAACGATTTTACCAAATGAGCTGGTAATGCTAATAAGATGTTTTTTGTTGGTTTTTTTCTATTTTTTCTATTTTTTAAGACTATCATTAAAGAAAAATATACTAATTAGTTAATCTCATAAGGAAAAAAAATGCTAGCTTTCTCAAGCTATACAGCAGATTACTCAGAAACTTATTGAAGCAAAAAAAAAAAAAAAAAAAAAAAAGGAAGTGGTTGTTTTGCCAGTGATTTTATGTAGAACCTGGGCAAACAAACAAAAAAATAAACAGCAGCTTAATAAAATTTCAGTGAATGAATTTATTTAGATCTATTTTTATAATTATCAGCCTATGATTCAGAACAAGAGAAAAACATAATTACAAAGAGCTTTTTGGAGGCCTGCTGTAGACTGACAGTGAGTGCTAAATAATTTTCTAGTTACTCTTTATCTGTAGATACCTTTAGAAAAATGGGTCTCAAACTCAAGGATGCAGAAGGGCCATTATATAGCCTAGGGAAAGGGTACAGTGGGCCAAAAATGAGGTAAAGAGTGTATGGGTGGGAGCTTCAATTCCTACTAGTTACAATACTAAACTGCAATACAGCTAATAGGCTGCTTAGGAGCCCCTTTATCAAAATAAATGTGCACATGACAGTGTCTGGGAGTTTTTGAACTAGTAAAAGAAATTTAATGGGAATAAAAAAATAAAATTAAAAAATTGACTTTCAAGACCTATTTTGTGTTTTACTCAGTAAGTTTTTGCTGCTAGTTTAAACCCATTATATTGTTGAATGGTGCTCATCAAAATTTTTCTTTTGCACATAAAATATATTTATCTCCCTTCCCATTGGTCAAAGTTATATTTACCTCCAAATAACATCAAAGCATAATGTTTAAAAAAAAATGGTGTTGTGGGCTGTAAATACCAAAGTTTTGGGAAAATATGTCTTTAACAAAAACAGTCCTGCCATGGTCCATATAGAAAAGTAGTCTGCAGGCCAAATATGACCCATGGGTTGTATGTTTGAGATGTCTGATTTAGATTCTAAATAGATTCCTCATCATTCAAGCAAAATCTATCACACTTTGAGAAAAATCTACAAGTCATTTAAGAAATTTCCATAAAATTCATAAAACACTTGACTAAAAAAAAAAAAAAAAAAAAAAATTGAATGGAAAAATTCAAGTTAG
Source organism: Doryteuthis pealeii (assembly GCA_023376005.1). NCBI lineage: Eukaryota > Metazoa > Mollusca > Cephalopoda > Myopsida > Loliginidae > Doryteuthis > Doryteuthis pealeii. Next base: position 126,306,285 of record CM042140.1, read on the forward strand.
TTTGAATAGATAAATTTCCACATAAAATGCAGTGTGTGTGTGTATACGCATAACACTTTTCTATGTCATTTTTTCTGAAATGCTCATCTTTATGTAATGGATGCATCTGATGACATAACAGAAATAGAATTTGGTTAAACATGATAAATAAAACTCCATTATTATTTAATGCCGTAAGTGGAATTTTCCAGTGATATATTAGAAGTAGAATTTTCTGTATTTTAAACTTGATAAAAAATTTTTTAAATTTTTTAAAATTAAAAAAAGACCATTTCAGAGATGCTGATGCATATGCATCCTGCGTCCCTGACACACAAAAATCTAAAATCATATCCATACATCCCACTGTTTTTATTTTTTCTTCCCTCATCATTTCTAGCTAACTGCAAATACATTTCAATAGTTTCTTAGAAACGAATTACACAGAATAGGTTACAAGGTAGGAGTTAGACAGCTTTAATTAGGACCCATAAATTTTCCCGGGGACTCATTCAAAGCAAATATGTGCATCCCAGGACACGCTAAATCAAAAAGCTATCAGCATCACTGTCATTTCCCACAGAACCATAATTCTAACAGACTCTGAAGGATTGGGAAGTGGTACTTCATACTATATAAATAAAAAAAAATTTTTGTAATTATCAAGTTCAAGAGTATTCTTTAAAAGTGCTAAAATTGTCACCTTGCTATATGAGATTGAATAACTTAAATATAAGCTATTCAAACACTATTTATAGTGTAAATGATAGCATAGAGAAAACCCAAAAGGTGTGCCAAGAAATCAAACAGAAATTCTGGAAATTCACCATTGTTAAATATTTCCTCCAGTCCAACAGGTTGACTTTTTTTTATATAATTAACTCACAAGATTAATATAACATTTTACAAGCAGATAACTAGCTAAATAAACTTCCTATTTCAAAAGGGTAATTTATAATGAGTAAAATCAGCAGAGATAAAATTATTTCAAAGAAACAAAATATATAGTTATTGAAACAAGATATAAAATAATCAATGGTTCAGTAAAGACAAGACTCTAGGTATTTACCCAACCTGTTTGCCACGAGCAGGATGTGACAATAAGGTTACAAGTATGTGGCATCCAGTGAGGATCAAAACTTACTATTCAGTAGTAATATATCTGTGAGACTAGCTTACTAACCACTACATGAGGAGACGCTCTATATACACAAAGGGTATTTATAAAGGACAACACTGTACTCAGAGACAAGAGCATTTAGCAGATGAAATGATTGCATCATTATGCTAACTTCATTCCAGAATCCACTCCTTTATGTAATGTCAATAAGGTCATTTTCTAAAAATCAATGTATTTTCACATAGTATAAATTTGAGGTGCTTGTGGTTTAATGGTTATAGTAATAAATGCACACTGAGCTGAGATTAAATCAAAGATGCAGCTGTTTGCATTTCACTGTGCTAATCCCCTTGGGAAAAGTATGTAGCCAATCATTTTCATTCCAGCTATGGATAAATAGTAGTGTGAACTGGGCTATTTAGCCGTGGTATTGCAACTATTCTAGGAGAAGAAAAACTGAATTCAAACCTGTTAAACACTGCTTAAAAATTGACCTTGTGCCGCATTCTGTTCATGTGCAGGGGTTGGATAAATACATATACGAGGTATGTCAGAAAAGTTCCAAGGTGATCGCATTCTTTGATGTGAGGGGCATCATCTACTGCGAGTTCTTGCCACAGGGCCAGACGATCAACCAGCTTGTCTACAGAGATACTGCAGCGTTTGCTTCATTCAGTACGCGAGAAGAGGAGAGAGATGTAGCAGGAGAACTCGTGGGTGCTTCACCATGACAACGCACATGCCCACACTGCCCTGAGCATCCGAGAGTTCCTGGCCCAGAAGAACATCACTGTGCTGGAGCAACCTCCCAACTCGCCCAACCTGGCTCAATATGATTTTTTCCTCTTCTCCAAGCTCAAGAGAGTCAAGGGAACCAGTTTTGTAGGATGTGCACAGCATCAAAAAGGCTGTGACGACAAAGCTATGGAGAATCCCAGAAGAATCCTCCCAGGAGTGCATGCAAGCGTAGCAGAGAAGGATGGGAAATGGCATAGAGACTCCAGGGAGATTACTTTGAAGGAGATAACTTGTAGTTCATAGTTTGGATTTGAAATAAATTTTTTGTCACACTAGTCCTGGAACTTTTCTGACATACCTCGTAGAAATGAGTGAGAGACAAATTTAACATGAAATTTCCCTTGTCTGCACTTCCTAACAAACTAAGTACTGATTTTGGTTAATATACTTTATAATAGTGGGAGTGAACAAGCTTGAGCTCAGTTCTGGGCTCTGGAGAAAACATGGAATCAAACAGTTTTTTTGTTTTTTTTAATAACATCAAGTTGTTCTTAGATATTTTCACAAAAGTCCCTTTTGCATTTTTTGTTTCTTTGTTGAGTATCTTCCATATAATAATAGCTTCTTAGCCATTACATTGTGTTGTAACAGTTAGCAAGTTACTCTTGTAGATCCATTACTACTGTAAAGTGAGTTCAATCCTTGCTGTCACATCCTATTCATGCCAAACAAGTTGGGTAAATACCTACAATAATAGATTCTTTTTTTTATGCGAACATATCAAACTTTTCTTTTTTTGCCAGTAATATACCTTTTTACATTGTAGCTTTTTATCCTAACTTTCTAAGTAAAATACTTCCAAACTTTAGAGTAAGCAACACAAGTAACTTCCGACAAGATCTGAACTCACATCCTTTATCCAGAGAATTTGTTTCTCATGTTATAAACAATGTTAATAAAAATGATGAGATTATGACACAAAGTAGTAAACAATGCTTATGTAATCTCAAAATACACCCGGGTACATTCCTGTTGATTTTGTTTTCTTCATAACAAAGGTTTTAAGCTTCTATATCTCTCTGGCATGAGAGAAGATGGACAGGTGATAGATTTTTTATCTGTGGGTGGCTTGGATCTTTGCCAAGCCAAAACATCCAATTCTTTGAAGTCTCTCTTCAATTATACATGAAAAGAAAATAATTTGTCATGTTTGACTTACCAAGGAAATAAAGATTAATATATGAAGATTTAGTGAATGGAATTGGCGCAAATCTAATTAAAGTCAGAGATTTTTTCTTTTGAGTTTGAAGATTAAAAAATAAATAAAATAGAAATAATCAATCTATTCTACTACCAATTGTTAAAACCCAACTACTAATAAGCCAGATATTGTTCCCTGAGTCCTATTAAAAGTAAAGGCATGCAATTTAGAAGACCAGTTCTCTGAATCATCCAGGTTTCTACTTACTGCTAGGAAATAGATTCAGGTCCGTTGTTACAATGATTACAGTCCTGATGAGCTCCACATTTCCTCATTGAAAATAAAGGCATAAATAATCTAGAAAAGTATGCAACATATTTGCTCACCTATATTCTTAATCATTAGAATAAACCTTAATACAAACATTTTAATAATAGAAAATGTGTATATAGATTAACTGATAAGTAATATCATCTAGGTATTTATATGAATAAATGACAACTGATATACAAATGCACCCATATATATCCCCACTCATATATATATATATATATATATATATATATAGTATGAACAAAAAGTATTAAGACAATCAGGAGTATTTCTTGTATGTTGTTTATTCTCAACTAGTTTCGACCTTAGGTCATCATCAGGAGAAAATTTCTTATTTGAAGAAATTGATGATAGATTATTAGAAAGGGAGCATTATAGAAGAACTATAAAAGTTGAAGTGTTTTTGTGGGTTTAATTCTTTTCTTTCCCTTTTATTCTATATATATATATATATATATATATATATATATACACTTTGGTGTGGTATCAAGTTTCTTGGTACAAGGTGATTCTAGGTGGGTCCTAATTCTCTACCCGTAGTTTGTTGTAGAGTTCAGGTTCCGTATGAGAGCTCAATGTTTAATTGTTGTAAACAGAGCAAAGTTTGGCCATGTGCCTGTCTAAATAAAATATATCAGTGATCTGAAGAAGCTCTTGGCATGCTCTCAAGTGGAAATGGTCCATAATCACGATACCCATGGTATTTAAGGCCTTTTTATTCCCATATATATATATATATATATATATATATATATATTAGAATAAAAGGAAAAGAAAAGAATTAAAGTTGGACTAAAAGACAGAATAAGTTTAAGACTAAGTTTTTCATTTTGGCCAGTATATGACACGTGAAAAAACTTACAGTAGCTGAAAGGAAAATTTCTTTAGTGGCAGAACGAAACAAAAGTCGATGTGTCTTGTATTTTCTAAAGCCTGTGCTGGAATGTAAGGATTTTACCTACATATAATATATCAGCAGCACAGAGGTCAGGGGAGACATAGCACATATGGTCAGTATTTAAAATTAAATTTAAATTAAATTAAATTGTAGAATAAAAGGGAAAGAAAAATAATTAAAATTTCCACCTCAGATGCTTATGCCACATCCTACACATATGCTGGCAGGACAAAGTGCCCAACACAGAAGTGCTTGAATGTGCAAACATGAACAGCATGTCCACCATCATTTGTAAGAGATGCCTGTGTTGGCTTTGTTACGTCAGGAGGATGGACAAAGGCCACATCCCCAAAAGACCTACTGTATGGCAAATTAATAAAGGGCACCCAATCAGTAGGGAGACCATGCCTGCACTTTAAAGATGTCTGCAAGAGAAGACATGCCACATCAACACCATCACATGGGAGGCTTGTGCAGAAGACCGTGCGACCTGGAGCCTCCTCGTCAAACAAGGAATGAAAAGGAGTGAAAAAGAGACCCAAAAGGAAGGCGAGACAACAGCAACACTAGCAAGCGTCACTTTTTGTTTGCAGTCACTGAACCAGAGATTGCCATTCAAAAATTGGTCTGTTCAGACACTCACGCATTGCAGATAAATGAAATAAAAAAATAAAATAAAAAGTGGACACTACGCCATCATCTTTAGCAGACAGAAGGATGCCAACATTTTATATATATATATATATATATATATATATATATACACTAGACAAAATGTGACCTGTTGGGTCACCCATTCAGCTCTGAGTAGATAATTGAGATTAGGCAAAAGGGAGTTAGCAAAGCGAATAAAATTGAAAGAAGAAAAAAAATACGTCCAAACAAAACCTTAAAATCATTTTGTTAGCTGTCTAAAAAAGATTTGACCTCATTTGATCTACAGGTTGCTGGTTGTGAAATTTAACCTAGAAATACATTTAAATTCTCCCCTCTCTCTCTTTCTACTCTCCAGAGAAACTAACATTATATAACGAGGAGGTAGTCAAGAGACACATAGAGGGGAAGAAAGAAATAGACACAGAATAAAGTAAGAGACTGGTTGGTTTTTGACTTAATTGCAAATTACGACTAATTAGAACCAATTGTCAATGCAATTAATTCAGCTTGAATTAATCATAGATAAAACATTATACAGTGGAAATTCCACATCACTTCATATCCATGTTGGCCTATGGACTTATTGATTCACTATTATGTGTGTGTGTTTATATATATATATATATATATATATATATATATATATATATATATATATATATATACATACATACACATACATAAATACATACACATACATACATACATAAATACATACAGAGATGCTGATAGGTATGCGTCCTGAGTCACTGATGCATAAAAACCTAAAAGGACGCAGAAAAATCGTAACCATGCATCCCAATGTTTTTCCTTCCTCTACCATTTCCAGCTAACTGTAAATACATTTCAATAGTTTTTTTGGAAATGAAATACACTGTATGGTGTACAAGGTACGGGTTAGATGGCTTTAGTTGTTCATAAATAAAACCTTACAATTTATTAAGAAATTTTAGTTGGAACCCATCAAATTTCCCGGGTACTCATTCAAATCAAATCCGTGTGTCTCAGGATGCACTAAATTAAAAAGCTATCTGCATCACTGTGTGTGTGTGTGTGTGTGTGCACATTATATATATATATACACACACACACACACGCACAGACACACTGAATATTTTATTATTTAGAATTTTACTATACATAATTAAGCAGAGAAGCATTAAGTGTTGAACATTGGTTACATGCATGTAAATCATTACCCATCATCTTCTCTAAAATTTAGTAAACTGACACCCTTTATGCCATATAGGAATGGTATCAAATAATCTTAGATACAATTTAGGTTTCTAACCCATTTCACAACGTAAAGCAATATTTTTATTTTTTTTTATTTATCTTTCTAAATCACTTTTGTTTCTTGATGAAAGGGCGAGAGGTATATTTTGTTTATGGGGACCTCCTACCTCCATCACTAAACATTAGAAACTAACACAGAAATTATTACAAATCTACTTCTGATGATGAAATTAGAAACTGCTGAAAGCACTCGACCCTTACAAAAATGGTTATCTGAATGATGACATCTTGAGAAAGCAGACACAAGATTTGAGAAAAGAATTGCTATCAAGAAATCCTGATCTAAATCATATTTTATGGGTATATGTACTTTTTTCATCATGAGAAATACATTGTTACTAAGTTTACTGTTAAGTATTTTCTCATAATGATGAGAGAGTGATATCCAACTAAAAAAATAAAAATTAAAAAAAAAAAACATTTCTTAATGAAACTAAACATGTTAAAGAAGTTATTCTCATATAAAAGGAAAAAGAAATCTTAATCATGTTCCAATATTTTACTATGGTCTATATTTAACTTCTATAGGTGTATAATATGACACAAGGTCAGTTTAATATAAGGGCTCAAACAAATACATGTGGGCAAGGGTAACGGAGATATAATTAGTGTAAATGTTATCATAGGAAATGGAATTGATGACCCAATTTCAAATCCTGGATGAGGCTGTTTGCTAATGCCTTTGAGAAAGGCAGGAATCCATCTGTTTTTTCCTCAGCTATGGGTAAATAGTGGGACAGACTGGACTCTTTAGCCTTGGTTAGGTAACTGGTCAAGGAGAAGGAAAACTAAATTTAAACCACCTTTAGTCTGCTTAAAAATTGAACTTGTGTCCATGATTGGGTAAATACTCACATGTGAGCAAAGAGAAACATTGCCCAGTTCCTCAACCAATTTCACAAAGGCATCAGACTATTCCAACATGACCCTTTTGTACAATGAAGAGGTACTGTCATTAGTCAGAATTCTAAGGACCAGGTTCATCTAATTTTTTTGCGACAACCTGCCCAATGGCAAGAACACTGTGATGACTTCTCCAAAGACAAGAACATGGCCAAGAAAGTTGAACTGATACTATACTCTAATCCCAACTAGAAGGGCAGAAAGAAGTGATCATGTTTCATTGATTTCATATCCTTTCTCAAAGATGACATCAATGGAACATGTTCTTATACATTAACCTGATCAATTTAAGTTTATGAAATTCACCTAAAAGAAAAAAAAGGGTGATAAACTGACAGTATTCCAGATGTGATAATTATGAATTTAAACATATATTTTTTTTTAAATCATTCAATTTACATTTAAATTTCTAATAAGCTAATCACTGTATTTGACAGAATACAACAAATAACTTTTATATATTTACCAACCCCTCTGAGCAGGATGTGACACATGGTCAATTTCTTAAACCAGACTTTAACAGGTTTGAATTCTGAGTTTTCCTTCTCCTAGACTGGTTGCATAACCAAGGTTAAAGAGTCCAGTCTGCATTAGTATTTACCAATAGCTGGATGGAGAATAAATGCATTTCACATAGCGTTAATACACTTGGGAAAGGTATGCAACCTTTCCCAAGTGTATTAACACTATGTGAAATGCAAACACCCACATCCAGGATTTGAACTCAGGTTGCAGAATCCATTTCCTACAATGATAAGCATTACATTATACATCCCCTTTACAAGGGCATTTTTTTCTTTAAACTACTACTCACCAAAATTGACCCTTACACTGAGCTGTGCAACTAGTATTCAGTGCTCAACTCATTGCCCATAAAAACAGTGCACTTGATATAGCAGAATATTTAGTTGAATACTTAAAAAAATTTTAAAAAAATATGTTGAATGTCTGTAAATATACTAATCTGTAGTTTGTGTTTGTTAACGAATTGAGCAATCAGCTTGTATTTAAATTTTATGAAAACACTTTTTTAAAGTGGAAAATTAATTTCAACTGTCCAATTTTCAGATTTTTCTTTTTCTTTCTTTCTTTCTTCTTATATTTTTTCTGTGTAGCATGTCCTTTTTCTTCCTTTCTTTATAAAAAAAAAAAAACAGAATTATTTAGCTGAGGTGATGACACTCATAAGAAACAAGAATTTGTTGGATAAGCATTTCATCTTGGACGATTTGGACAGTCTCATTTTTAACCAGAGGGTATTGCAAGATGATAATGTTCATACAATTAAGGAACACGAGTATTTATATATTGATTATACACTGATGTACTCAGACACGTCTTCATCTTTGTCATTCTGATTCAAAAGAGATATAAGCACCATCTCTCAAGGTTGAATTAACAAATAAGAATTGACTGTTCATAGATGCTCACTAAGCATGAACAGTGGAATGAGAACCATCTACCATTGTAGATTGAATGAAAGGTTTGGTTTGAAATTCACATAAGGTTACTATGACAGACACCTGAAGAAGGTCAAAGTGTACAATGGCTCAAATATTAATAACAACCAAGATGAAGACACTAGTGAGTACATCAGGTGCCCTTAGCAGTTATTGTCCAAGAAAATGAAATTGGTGACTAGAGTTCAAATCCTGGATGAGGCTATTTGCATTTCATGTGTGATGCGGAAGCCAGTACTCTAAAGGTATTTACAACAATCCAGAAAAAGGGGTGTTTCTTATGCTAGAACACCCCAATATCAATATGACCAGGCTCAGCTCCAGTAGAATGTCACAGCCAAACTGTACCTCCCTATTGCACTTACTAAGAGTAGGGGCAAGGGGCAGGGGCAGGGACAAACCCAGATGCATCATAAAAGGGAGTGCTAAAGGAACTAACTAATCTCTATCCCTACTCACTTAAATACACAAGGATCCCTACAAACATCCTGCTCTAGTAGGGAAAAGAAGCAGATAGATACCTACAAAAAAGGACATGACTTATAAAACCAAGGTAAGTAGTAAGCATAAATAAGGCTCTTTAAGGTTTGGTTTAGTTTCTTTGTTTAATGGCATATCAAGCCTCATGGGTTATTCAATGCCAAAAGCATCCTTGTAGAAAAATAGTAATGATATATCTAATCCCTAGCTGGAGAGAAGAGGCGGTTCATACCTTTCCCAAGGGTATTCATCCAAATGTGAATGTAATATCACAACTGGAGTTCAAACTCACTGACTACGATGTCACAATCCAACACGTTACCCACTATGCCAAGGCCCTTTAATACTAGTCACTAGTTATCATATTCACCCAAGAACTGTAGAATAAAACAGCAAAAATGTAACTGGAATGAGAGATTTATTAGATTAACTAACTCATGAACATTTCTGACAATAAAATTGACTACTTGAGTTGATTATCTCTCACTAATTCTTTAAACAATTTGAACTGAACAACATGTATCACTGATTGGCAGTCAAGATGAGCCCACTTGATGTTAAAGAGAAATAACACCAGATTCAATGAAATTCTCCTTTGGATACAATTAGTCTGAAAAGATATTCAGATATAGTAAGAGCCAAAGTACTGAAGCCCCTCAATAACCAATATTCTAAAACAACTACATAAACACATATACAAAGAGGTGCTGAAAAGTTATTGGTCTAACCAAGAAGAGATTTACTTTTTCTTTTTTTAATTCTTCTTGATTTTTTTAAAGCATTAAAAAATAAATTTAGAAACTATATGCTAAGTGTATTGAACTGCGATACAAATATGTGGAATAGCATTGCATCTTATGGCTCTAGGTCATTTGTTTCTTGATTGGGCAAGAATTTTTCAGCATCCTGCACCCCACTCCCCATACATATAGGTACATTCATATATACAAAGCCTAATGATGAAAAAAGTATTCATTCTGCACAACATATTTATTTTTCAACATAATCTTGATTATACTCCAATCTATTCTGACTAGTTGTTATAGTAATGTTTCAGCCATTGTACTCTCTGGTTGTCTTCAGGTGTCTGTTATAGCGCTAAAATTCTGGGAATTTCAAACCAAACCATTTATTCAATCTAACAGCTAAAACATTGTGACTACCATAACAAACAAGATGGTACACTAGTCTAAAAGTAGGATGTGACAAAAGGTCAATTATTAAGCAGAGTTTTCCTTCTCCTAGACCGGTTGCCATACAAGATTAAAGAGCCCAGTCTGTCCTACTATTTACCCAAGCTAATGGAATATGTAGAGGCATACTTTTTCCAAGGATATTAGCATTATGTGAAATACAAACAGCCTTGCCAGGATTTGAATTCTGGTCAGCATGTTCATTTCTTGCCATTACACTACAATCAGAGTACATCAGTGTCTAATGATAATAATTCTTCAACTCAGAAATTCAGACAAAATCATCTCTTTCATTTGTCAATGCTTTTCTATTTGTTACATGAATCAAATATCATATAATGAAAATCTCACATCAAAATTCAGCTAATAAACACATGTCAATTTCTGGACTTATTGATCTACCATCATTTAGAAACTAATTATGACCTATCAATAATTTCATTATCAATCATGACAAATGAGGGTGGGGGGAATCACCAGATTTATCTGATAAAACTTTTTTTTCCTCTTGCAGTAGCATGTCAACCCATCTGGGGTTATTTTATGCCAAGAAATTGCATGTGTTTATATTTACATTTTCTTGCGTAATTTCTTCTTCTCCCACCCCCTGGCACACAGTTTATATGATATCAGGTATTCCTATCTAATGTGAATAATTTTCAAACAGTGAATCAAGAAGTACTTAAAATTCCCCAAAACTGGATCTTCACCATCAGATGCAGTTTAGTGTCATACTCAAGACATTCTTTGGGAAGAGGTCTTACCTCTCTGCAAGGGATATAGTCAATATATTATAAACCCTGCTGACAGGGTGTTTTTCACTAAGGTTCACCCTAAGCAAGAAAAAGTTGGTCATAGTAGAGGGTTAAGGTGATATGGCAATGAGATGGTAGTACTGCTCTGGATCAAGAGGGTGGCTGCTGAAAGACCCTGTCTCACAACACCACTCTGCCAAATGCCAAACAAGCAGGAGAACCCAGTGTTGGCTATGAGAAAATTTCTGCAACCACATCACCCCTAACATCTGGCCACCTAAATCCCCATATTTGCAATCCCCTTGATTATTGTGTTAAGTATGGTTGAGCGATTGTCCAACAAAATACAGTGCAAAACAAAAGATGAATTAAAGGTAATTTAAACAAGAAGACTGTTGGAAAGGTGTGTAGGAGATTCTGAAATCATCTGGCATCCGAGGTAGAAGCCGATATAAATTTCTTTGAATAAATTTAATCTATAGTATTTAAAGATATTTTCAATAAATTTTGGTAAATATATCTGATAAAGTGGATGTCAGCATTTTTTTTTTTCAATTTCGTGTAGGTTAGACAACCCTGTACAATGGAAATGGATTCAGCACCTAGAGACCAATAAGATGAATTGTTGACCTTGACTTAAAGAACTTAAGGATATAGTTAGTTATTTACTAACTTAGCTTGGATGTGGCAAGGTCAGAAGTATGGGGTGCCCGATGAGAATCGATCTCATTAATAATTGTCAGAGAATTTAACTTACAAACCATTACACCACATAATGTGCCCAAGAAATTAAGGATATATGCCATTGGAAAACACTCATGATGGAGATTGTTCCACATTTTAGTTGTTCTTGAAAAAAGATATGTGGGATTTGCATTGAGAATGAGAACAAAGGAAAGAATCAAGAAAGAATTGTTAGATAAATTCAATAACCTAATTCTCAATTCTTAAGATTTTTAAAATAATTATTTTTTAATAAAATAAGTTGTTTTTTTTTTAAACTGACAAAAATGGCAGGCCAATTAATTGTTCTTGTTGGCTCTCCTAAGCATACTGCACTGTGAAACAAGTAATGAATCACACCAAACAGGTTCTAGTAACACAACATCCACCCACCAGGAAACGAGAGAGAGAGAGAGATTTAACCACTTAGGTGAAATACTGAAACCTTATTCGACTATTATAAGCAATCTGAACAAGTGAAATAAATGACTGACTCACTGAAAACAAGTTTGGCCTCATGGATAGAGAGCAAACAAATTGTGTTACCAGGGGATAAAGGAAGAAAAAAAAGAGAGAGGGAAAAAAGAGGGTTATTTGGAAAAAATAAATAAATAAAATTGACCTTATTAACCCTAACATTTGAAATAGTTATAAAATATAAAAAAAATTACTGTCAAATGTCACAAGTAAAAGTTTTGAGTTGATATTTACATTCTGCCACAAAGTGGGACTGCATATGCAAAGATTCAATTGCATAATCTTTAAAAAAATAAAATAAAATAATAAAAACTTTTCTTTTTAAATTAAAAAAAAAAGAAAAGAAGAAAAGAAAAAAGAAAAAAAATGACACTGATTTGCTTTCACATTTTCAAAATGATATTAGACAAAACATTTTACTAAAAATTGGGCATTGTAAAAATAAAATAATCATCAGAATGCATTTGTGTACTCACAGTAGCATAGCACAGTAGTAGTGAGGGAGAGGGCAGTCACCTCTGGGTGATGGTGTGAAAGGGGTAAAACACTTACTCTGGCCTATAATCTGCCCTGTCAGCAGGGCTTAAAATACACTAACTGTACCCCAGCATATGGGTAAGACTCCTTACCCACCCACCCCAAAAATAAGGGGGATGTCCTGGGTATGATACTAAGCGGCATCTGAAGGTGAGACTCCAGTTCTGGTGCTCTGGGAAATACTCCTTCATTGCCATTAAAACAGGCATAAAATAACCCAGACAGGTTTATATGCCATTAAAATCAATCAATCTGGCCTATAATTCCGAAAACAGAGATAGTATCCCAGGGAGTAAAATACCAAGAGAACGGACACACATGCTTATTATGTACCTGGACAATTACCTGCTCTATCTATATAGTTACATATCCAAAATGAGGAGATGCTAGTTGTGTAACAGTTATACTTGTAGGAAATGAATTTGGCAAATCTTGAACTGTTTGTGGTTCACATTGTGCTAACATCTGTTGGGAAAGTCATGACTCCATCTGTTTCCCTCCACCTTTGGGTAAATAGGACAGGTTGGGTTCTTTAGCCTTGAATAGGTAACCAGTCTAGACGAACAACCCAGAATTCAACCAGTTTTACTCCACTTAAAAAATTGACCTTGTGTCATATACTGCTGTTGGCAGAAGGGTTGGGCAAAGATGTGGTAAGCAAGAAACTTCAAATCTTCTGAACACTAAAGATCACTGAGTTCAATCTGCAGTTGTAATGATACTCCTTCACAGTCAACATCAAAAAACAAAGAGAAAATTTAGAAAGTTGAGTGTAGGGCCATATAGATGGGCCTCGAGAGCTGCATGAGGGTAGCAGATTTACGCCATTCATGCTACCTTGGTATGGGAATCAGAATTCCATTTTCTATTTTTTTTTTGCTCCTATTTACTTGTAGAAGCTTTGATATTTTTTTTAAGCCTCAAGAAACCTATCAAAAAGATTATTTCCAACTATGGGTTAAATAGTACCACTGCTGCTCTTCTACAAGGATGGCTTTGGTATAAAATAACCCATGAAGGTTGATATGCCATTAAACAAAGAAACCAAACCAAAAAGATTTTTGAATTATGTTTCCCTTACTATCCAAGTGTAGGGAGTTTGTATTTAATCTTTCGCAATTTGAAATCATAAAGTCCCAATTAGCATTAATTTACAAGGGAAAAATTTTGGAATATTTCCAGCACTTCCCCTCACCCCCACCCTAATAATTTTATGTCTGCCTTCTTTGAAGATCAAGGTTTGTCATCTGGTCTACCTGATTTAGAAGACTTGAAATATGAGAGTATGCTTGACTACTAAGCCTCACATATTTTTCTCTCATAGTTTTTTTTTTTTTAGGCACACAAAATATCCTGCAGATATGCACAGCCTTTCAGAATTGAAGTCATACTCTTCTACAGTCGTTGCAGCACAATCATAAGAAAAAAATCTTATACAAGTGCTTTTTATATTCAGTTCCAAAAATGACTTCACTTTCGGGTTTGTTGCTATTTCACTTGTTTGGGATTTGTTTCCTTTCCTCATTGCAGTCTTCCACCCTTTCATAAGGGTTTAGAATACACTGACAGTATCCTTTGCAGATGAGTATGACCCCCCCTCCCCCCCAAAAAAAGAGGTGTCCTGGGTATGACACTAAACTGCATCTGATGGTGAGGCTCCAGTTCTGAAGATCTGACCCAGAGTGATAAAATGTAAATATGAACATATAAACAGGATTCCCTAATCTCTAGACATAAAATAACCCTAGACAGGTTGACATGCCATTAAAATCAATCAATCTGTATCTTTGAGTATCACCTATATCCAGTTGTCAGTATGAAACTTAACAAAATGATAGTTAAATTGTAAAAAAAAAAAAAGTTATCAGACCATAGAGGGTTTTGGTTTCTTTGTTTAATGGCATATCAACCATTGTGGGTTATTTAATGCCAAAGAAATCCTTGTATAAGAATAGTAATGGTACTATTTAATCCTTAGCAGAGGGGATGTTTATACCTTTCCCAAGGGTATTAGTCTAAAAGTGAACGTAATAGCATGACTGGAGTTCAAAGTCACTTACTATAATGCCGCAGTCCAGCACATTAGCCAATATGCCACACTGACTCATCCCCACTCATAAATAGATGGATTGGTTTTATTGATCAAGACATTTAATGACAAACATAATATATATCAGGACAGTAAATTGACTCGGCCCAAATCATTTCAACATCATTTAAAGTGATCATTTTCTCAAAAGATAATTTATAAATTTTTTTCTCTCTTTCTTGACTTGCCAGTTAATAAAAATACAAAATAATGTATATAATATGATTTTTAAAATGATGTTTATAAATATCCACTCAGTGAATAAAGCTGCTATAAATTTGTTTTGTTTTTGGCTTCTTGATATAAATAAAAGTAAAATGTTAGTACCAATTGGTGGCATAAGGATAGGCCAATTGCTCCTATTTAGCATTGGATATTCAACCATAGCTGCTTGTTGACATCCAGTTTAAGGTTCTAACCTTTGTATTGTATCAAATGAACAAGTCAGATTAAACTTATTCACTTGATACAATACAAATTATTAGTAGTTGACTGGTCAGAGCCTCAGACTGGATATCAACAAAAGCCTCTGACTTAATATCCAGTTGTAAACAGAAGACGTGCATTAGCAATAAAAAGAATAAATAACAAATAAAAATCTGATTTCAAAATCAGAACAACAGATGTCATAAGAGAATAGCACTCATCTAATGACTTATCTAGAATATTTTAGTGAAAAACATTCAGAAAGAAAATAAGCAATAAAAAATTTTTTTTTAAATGAACTTCACATTCCTTATGATAGTCGTTGGGGTAGCCTAAATTCAGTATCAGCCAGACAGCAAGCAAGTCTATCTCCTTTTCACTAGCGCTAACCAAGGGGATTGTTTTTGTGTTTGAGGTGGAGTGACACACCTACCTTCAGCTCCTTACTTTACCGCACAGATCCCTGTGCTATTCATATGTCAAGTTGGCAAGGGCCGGCATCAAACTAGTCAGACACTCTAGCAACTGAGCTAATCCAGACCCTTCAATAAAATCATTGAAATTGACTTAATAACCCACAAAATAAACCCATCAATAGTTTAGGTAAAGCATGGACTGTTATTGTTAGGTTATCAACCATATGCAAATCTGATCTCTCTGATGAAATAAAACAGGAATTCTTTCAAGCTGTAGCAACAACACAAATATGCTACACAACAAGACATGCTGGGCACTGGTGAAGTAAGGACAAACTCAACATTCTTTTATGGACTCCTACACATGGACACATCAGTGGTGGCCAATCAGAAAAAAAACTTCCATTAACCAACTCTGTGCCATCTACCAAGAATGACTGCCAATAAGGTAGCTTTTAAGTTAGTACTAAAATAATCCTTATAATTAGGTTTATTGATAACTCTTCAAACTGAAGACATAAAAATTAATTGTATAGCATTATTGTTTAGTTAGGACCAATGATCCTGACAAAAACAAAAATGTTAAAATCAATAAATCTGTTAAATACCAATCACTTACATCAAACAATATTTCTCTACAAAACTGAAATTTTTCACAGAAACATTAAGTTCATAATATTAAAAAATATACTTGGTAAATCATTTCTTTAATGTGGATTTATTTTTCATATTAACAATTATTATTTGTAATCATTCTGTGCAAACTTAAATGACAAAGATTGTAAAATAACCACTTTAATCCTAGTTGAAAACTCTTACCAGCATAGACAGAATACTTCACTTAGTTGACATACATACATACACACATACACACACACATATATTAAACAGACCTTGTGATACATTTTGACCTCTAAGGGAGCCAAATAAATACATACACACATAATGCAAATTTTAGAAATATATTGATAATTTCCCGAAGAGATCAGGAGGCACTTGTGGCATAATGGATATTGTTGTAGTAAGTAGACTCAGGTACCGAGTTCAAATCCTACACAAGACAAGGCTGTTTGCATTAGACATGACCCAGGAAAGGTATGAATCCAACTATTCTACCTCCAGTTATGGGTAAATAGACTTTGTTCTTTAGCCTTGGTATAGGCAACCGGTTTAGAAGAAAAACTGAATTCATCCAGACTGAAAAGTGATGGGCTCCACCAAGCTATTCCTGCCCAAGACATGCTATATGAATAGCGCCCCCACAGCCAAAACAGGTTACAGAATAAGCTTAAGTCTAAGTGAAAATTTATCAAATTTTACTTCTTAGCTGTAGTATTAAAAACACACCAATGCTGAGTCAGATACTAAATATAACTTTCCTCGAACTTAAAAACTATGCATCAGTGAACTAGAAAATGTCACCAATCCTCTTTTATCAATGAACAACAAATGAATTGTAAAATTTTCCACTAAACTGAATTTGTGTTCTTAAATATCAATATCTGTCCTCACCTTCAGGTGAACATTCAAAATGACCAGACATCTTATATATAAAGTTGGTTGGTGTTTAATGGCATGTGGGTTTTTTTTTTTTTATATACATGATTTATTTAACTTCAAGTGTATTAAATTGGTAGAAATAATTTTCATTAATTTGCAAACACATCTATTTGACCCATAGATGAGACCCTAACAGTTTTATATATAAAGATCTTCCTGGGAACAATATACATTTTAAAATACAGGATTTTTTTTTTGGCAGGGGGTTCCTTTTTTTTTTTTTTTTAGATACACCAAATGATTGTACAACAGAAACTTATCCACAATAGATACATTTCTAGACACATACATGATGAAATCTTCAGATGATAAGGAAGAGACATGTCCAAAAATGTTCACTTGGGAAAACCAACACTATTGTCTGTATCTCTATCACTTTGGTACAATAAAATATTTTCCTGTTATTAAGTTCAATTCAGGTGAACACTGAAGCACTGAAATACTGAAGATGTTACAAGTTTCATGACTCAGTCACTTTGACGACATTTAAATTGATTTTTTCTTTTATATTTTGAAAAGACCTAGCAAATACACCTACCCAAGCTAAATCTGTTGCATAGCCTGGAGCAGGCACCAAGAGGCATTGGTTTCCACATGGCTGCAGATAAAAGAGTACATGTTCTTTAATCAAGATAGTGCCATCTCCTCATTAAATTACAAGCCTCTGAAATTAGTATACCTCAGTAGCAATAACACATCTACTGAAAGAAATAAAATATGCATATGAAAGGCATGGAGTACCATTGACAGGTTATCTACCATATGGAAATCTGATCTCTCTGATAAAATAAAACAGAATTCTTCCAAGCTGTAGCTATGTCAGTATTATTGTATGGTTTCAGCACTTGGACTTTAATAAAATGCTGGTGAAAAAGCTAGATAGGAACTATATAAGAAGGCTGTATGCTGTTTTGTTGGAAGCAACAACCTACAAAACAGCTGCAGCAGCATGGCCACTTACGTCCTATCTCCAAGTAAGACGAAACAAGACATGCTGGAGAAGTAAGGATGAACTCATAAGCAATATTTTCTTATGGATTCCTACATAAGGACACAGCAAAACATTTACAACTGTGCGAGCACTGGATGCCATCTAGAGACTTAAATAGAGCAATGGCCAATAAGAATAGATTGTGGGAGAGAATCAAGGGAATCCATGTTTTTTAGCATACCTTGATGATGATTACAAGAAGTACCTGAAATCTATATTAATAATTGGGAAGAGTTTATTTGTCTATAGATGGTCAAATAGTTTAATAAAGCAGTTACACATTCGGACACACCAGTGCTGGCTGACCAGGAAAATTTACATTAATCAGTTCTGTGCAAATACTGGATGCCGTCTAGAGGAGGTATCAAGAGCAATAGTTGATAGGACCGAATAGCATGAGAGAATCAAGGGAATCCGTGCTAACAGCATGCCATGATGATGATATGGTACAAATAAGTCCTATATCAGTGTGTTACTAATGAGAAATAGTTCAACCGTAAAATGAACAGGCAGATAAGGTTAACTGAAAACACATTGGTGGTTAGATACAATAGAATTGATTGTTAAGTGACAGATCAAAGAGTCAACCTTAAGTCCTGGCCTAATTAAAACTCATTTCCTAAATTCACCTTAAAAAAACAATAAATAAATAAAAATGCCCCCCCCCCTTCCCCAGATGTCAGTCTTACCTGTAAAATCTACTGAATCCTCATATAAATCAATCTGGTAATGCAGACCGATTTTTAAAAAAATAAAATAAAAGCTGACAAAAGTCATTTTTGATCATTTTGGTTTTAAGAGCTGGTGGCTCGATAAGGTAACAAATTATGATTAACAAGCTTTACCCTACTTACTAATCTCGAGTTAATATTCTGACAATTCAAGGCTTAATTCTAACTTAGACCAAGTTGCTCTTTTCTCACTCAACACATGAGGCAGTCCAAATGCTCCACCTTAATTACAACATCCAATAAGATAACATTACAGGACTTTAGTCACATTAGCCAATCATATATACTAGCAGGACCTGTGAATATACCACAGTATGATAATTTAATCATTACAACTATGTTTACTTAGAAACTATTGCAAAATAGCTCAATATGTAAAAAGTATAATAATCTTGATTTAACTCTCACTCACTTTTTTTTTTTTTTTTTTTTTTTTAAACTTTTTTCATCCTTTCATTATGATTAAAACAGATTAGTGTTATCGCTTTTACGCGCTCATCCCTTCTCTCTATCTTTCCCCTACTCTCTTTCTTTCTTATATTTTTTCTGTATCACATACTTTTTCTTCCCTTTATAATAAAAACAGTGCATTATTTAGCTGAGGTGATGACACACATAAGAAAAAAGAATTCGGTAGATAAGCGACACCAGATAATCAAGATATACATTTTTTTACATTTCATCTTGGACCCATTTTTAACCCAAGATGGTCAGAAGATTAAGGAACAAGTGTATTAATATATAGATTTTTTTTTTCTTTTAAATAGTAGTACACATGATAAATTAAAGCCTTTCTGACAGTTAACATTTAGATTCACTCATGCTATACATAATAGTAATAAAGCCCCAAAAGCTCAGCAACACTTTAAAAAAAATTAACAGGTAATATCAACAGTTTATTCTGTGGTTAATTCTGAGCCTCCCATTTATCACAGTAACACCTGAAGTAATATTTTTCCACATATGTGCAGGGGTTTATTTTAATTAGTAGAGTGATATTCACTTTAAACCACATGCTGTTATGGAATTTCTTTCAGTAGAGAAGGAATAGGGACAAAGTTGATAAAAGTAATGTTAGTCAATAGTTGTTAATATAATGTCAAGTCTATTGAAAAAGTGGTCATTGCAAATGCTATATTTAAAACTTACACAAAAAAAAAAAAGTATCAGTTAAAGGTATTGACTGAGATAATGTTGAAAAATGAGGAATTTGATAATAGGCTTAGGTATTTTGTAAACAAGCTTAGTAACTATTGACTAACCAATAATACACACCTACACAAAGTATCAAAATATTCCTTGCTTTTAATGTGCTGGTATTATAGATAGGAGGCTGATTGTTGCAAGCTCTAGTAGTACAGCCCAGAGATCACAAAAGCTGCAGTTTAGTAATAGTGGTAAAAAAAATTAAATCAAAAATAAATAAAGATAAAATTTAAAAAAAAAAAAGGTCCTTGTAAAGTAGGTATTTAAATGCCATCATTTGAAGGCAGGGGTCAAGTTTAATGTGGAGCCCCTCATGCAGACATGAAAGTGGATACAGAAATTACTCAGCTTCATTGGCATTCTCCTTTAGGGGACATAAAGGATTGACCCTGACCTTACCCATCTCAGTGCAGTCTCAAGTGCAAGGGAAATCCTTAAAGCTGAGCAACATACTTATTTTGCCCCCAGACATGGGTGACCTGCAGTTCTGGCCTGGGTCAAGCTTTTGTAAAGCATGTGTCTTATAGACTTGCAAAAGTAAATGTTGAACTAGAAGCAATGAAGAAACAAAAATTAACTTTGAAATACAGAAAGTGAAACAAATATTACAAAAACAGTTCTACATTTGAACTAATATTTACAACTTTAAAGCAGTTGAAACTAATTTAAAATAGATGCGTATTTTCATAAATTTATATAAGATTTAATCTCTAATAATAAATGCAAATCTGAGTGTTACATTTTTTCAATTTTTACTACTAGAGGCTGTAGCCCAACATATCATACCATTTTGAAATCAGTCTGACTCCATGAGCAAATTAAACACATTCCAGGCTGAATCTGGACCCAAAATCCTGAAATTTTGGATTCCCAAGTTTATTAAAACTTAATCCAAAATTGCAGGATTGTTTTTGGCAATTTTTTACTTGATTTTTTGCAATATTTTTTTGTATGATAACAATTTTTTATATGTTCTAAAAATAAATGCAAATGTCAGTATGTCACATATCATACCATTTTGGAACCAGGCCCAATGGGAAAACCAAAAATATTTATCATGCAGCTTTGCAATAAATTCCCAAATAGACAAATTATATCATTGTTTTGATGAAAATTAATAATTGTTTGAAAAAATATTATTCAAGTTTAAAAAATTTAATATGTACTCAATGCATGCATTGGACTGAAGGCCCATTTAAGAGTCCTCCACAGGAGCTAGCTTAATTGCCACACAATAGGGTGGCTTTTAAGCTAGTTTATGATATTTATGAATCCATGAAAAATTTTAAATCATTTAAATCTTTCAACTATTATACAATGAGACACTTGTAATAAAAAAAATTTAAAAAAAGATTATACCACAAAACGTTTTTGAAGACAAATCTTAAAATACAAACATTTAAAACAAAGTATTAAAAAAAATTAACACCTAACCAAAAGTAAGTTGTTACATTTTTCCCCCTATGTAATATACTCCATTTTTCTTCCAGGCCGTTGTGTCAGTACTTCTGTATGGCTGCACCACCTGGACCCTAACGAAGTGACTAGAGAATAAACTAGATGGGAGCTGCACAAGAATGCTGCAGTTGATCATGAACAAGACATGGAAACACACCCCACGCAGCTATACAGCCACCTGCCACATATCACCCAAAGTAAACCATCCGAGTAAGACGGACAAGACACGCGGGACACTGCTAGAGAAGCAAGGACGAACTCATAAGCAACGTCCTCCTGTGGAAGCCAGCACATGGGCACACCAGTGTGGGCCGACCAGCAAAGACGTACACTGATCAGCTCTGTGCGGATACAGGATGCTGCATAGAGGACCTCCCGAGAATGATGAGCGATAGGGACGGATGCAGAGATTGTCATGGATATCCGTGCCAACAGCGCGACATGATGATGATGATGATGATGACTGTAAGGTAATCATACAACCAAGGTCAGTGTAATGAGGAAATAAAGATAAGAAGAGACATCTTGAGTTTTGCTTAACAATTAAAACTTACTATCAGGTCAAATAAAAGATAATGTTATAATCATTTTTATCTTCAAAAATAAAAAAATTAAAATTAAAAATTTTAAAAATTAAAAACACAATGTAACAAATGCCTGAATTTTTCTTCCAATGTTTTTAAACTTCAAAATTTACTAAGAGCAGGGGAAAGTCAAAAAAGGTTTTCCGCGAATTTTTTACGACTACACCAGTCCCAATGTTTGGCCTCCGAACTCCCCAGATCTTAACCTTATGGATTATTATGTATGGGGTGCTGTTGAGAAAGACATTAATTGTTGTGCCAGTACTACAAAAGCCCAGTAAATCAACAGAATTAAGGTAGTTTTTGAGACCCTTCCCAGGGAAACTGTAACATCACCTTGCTCCAGGTTCCGGAGCAAGATTGAAGCTGTGATCGACGCTAATGGCGTTATTTTGAGTGAAATTTGTTGACAGTAGTGTAATTTCCATGCCTGTTTAATTTCTTTACAATGCATTAAATTTTGTAGTTACCAAGTACTTTTTCTTTTTCCTTGTGAAACTGTTAAATTTGATTTGATTTGACAAAGCTTAATTGCTGCAGAAAGCAGCTTTTAAGCATGAGCCACATTGATAAACTGACCCTACATTGCATATCACACCCAAGGACATACAGTGAAATGCGGCCTTTAAGCAAGTATGTAAAAAAAAAAAAAAATTTTTAAATCCTTGATAAAAAGTTTTTTTTTTTTTTTAAGTATTTATAGTCCTCAAATTATGCTGACAGCACAGATTCTCTTGACTGTCTCGCCATCTGTCTCCTGGCAAGTTCTCAACACAGCATCTAGTGTCTGCACAGAGCTGTTGTATGCAAGATTTTGCTGGTGTACAATAGTGCATATCAAATGCCACCAAATCACATACAAAATAAATCAATAGAGATTAGTTAACCATGAATTACTACATGAATAAACAGCTTTATTACCCACTGACTCCTATATAATGGTCATTGAATGCCAAACACACATATCTTATTTATAGATGATCATGAATAATTGTAATCCAGCAGCATGCAAGTGTCAAATCTTATCGGGTCACGGTCATCTGTCATTTCTTGTATCCAACTTAGAGGCACAAATAAAGAAATTTGTAAAAAAAAGTCATGATTGGAAAATCAATAAAAGCAAAAAAATTCTTACTGGAAAATTAATTTTGCAATATTCGATTAAGTGATAATATAAAAAGGTGACGCTTAGGGAATTTTAGTTGTAACAAAAAGGTAGAAGATAACAGTATGTTCTAATCACCAACCTATTTACTAAGACTGATTGATATCAAACAGTCTAACTTAACTTGAAACTTCAATCTTGATAATTTTATCATACCTCATAGTATTTATCATATATTCTTTTTGTCTCATAATAGTTTATTATCTAAATGTGCTAACTATTATAGAGGAGAGGTAGTATTATATCAAACATGTGATGGATGCTACAACTGTCAGAGATATAAAGGCTGAGATTAAATTGAATTAGCTGTATCTCCTAGAGCAGGGGTTCTCAAACTTTTAAGTCCGTGGAACCCTAAAAAAAATTTGATTGACCTATCATGGAACCCCTCCTTATATACCCCAGTCCACCTTGCAGTTGTTTTGTTGCAACCAATTATGTAATTAATAAATTCTGTAAAACTGTTAATTGTAAAATAAACAGTAAAGTAAGCATAACATGTATAAAAAAAAAAAAAGAAGAAAAGAGCTGCAAATATATAATACTAACTTAATAACTTACCAAGGAAGCATATTTCCTAATGTTATGGGTGAAACTGATGACTTTTGATAAGTTCATGAATATTGACTTTTGAAAATTTATCAACATGAGCATGTTTTCCAGGATTCTTGTGGAATTAATTTCTTCAAATTACTAAGAAGGCCTAGTAGTTACCATAGACCCCTTGTAGACCCCCCCCCCCTGAATACTTACAGATCCCCTGAGTTGTTGTATAGACCCCAGGGATTTATGTAGACCACTTTGAGAAACCCTGTCCTAGAGTAATGTTCTTGTCTTTGAGTATGATGTGGAAAAAAAAAAAAAAAAAAAAAAAAAAAATTAGTTTGTTCCTGGAGATCCCCACCTTGAAGCAAAACTTTTACATTACACCAAAGGGAAAGGTCAGAGTAATGCAATATACTTATGGTACTGGTTAAAGGGTCCGAGCAATTTCTGTCCTTGCCCATTCATGCGTGTACAGCAGGACCTCCACATTTAACTACCCATGTCACCTACTACCCCTTAATCTGTTTACAGTAGTACAGAAAAAAATGATCTAAGTTTCACAAAATAGTTATATTCACATCTCACTTTATTTGAAAGATGAAAATTTGAAGGCACCCGTTGTGTAATGGTTATCATCGTAGGAAATGGACGTAGCAACATGAGTTTAAATCCTGGAAGAGGCCAGTTGCATGTCATACAGTGCACAGGGAAAGATATGAATCTAACTATTCTCCCTCCAGCTATGGGCTCTTTAACTTTGGTATGGCTATCAGTCTAAAAGGAAAACTGAATTCACACATATTAAATTCTGCTTAAGAAATTGACCTGGTGTCACATCTTGCTCATGCTGACAAATACATACAATGAAAATTTGCATTTTATGAGTATAAAACTACCTATAGTATATACTTTACTACTGTCTATACACATACTTATTCTAAATCTTTTCCTTTATTTGACTTGTCCTGTAACCATAAAAATAACTGTTGGTTTATGTTACAAGTAAATTCCAGCATAAGAGTAACTTTTCTAATCATAAAAAGCAAAACAGCACAATGCTTACATCTGATGAACATAGAAAAAGGAGAAGGAAAACTGAATTCAAACCTATTAAACTCCGCTTAAGAAATTGACCTTGTGCTACATCCTACTCGTGCTGAGGGGTTGGTGTATATATATATATATATATATATATATATATATATATATATATATATATATATATATATATATATATATATATATATATATATATAGCATTCCCAGTTGTTTTTTTTATTTGAGGTTATTGTTATTTAACCACAGAACTGTTTGAATTATGCAAATATCTGCAGTGGTTCAAAAGTTATGAGAATTTAAAGCCCCGAAATTGGGGGGTTCAAAGGTGGACATGATTTTGTTAAAAAAAATGTCAAATCACAGACCAATTTAAAACAAGAAATTCAGTGATTTCTTCACTATTTCTTTATTTTTGGAGCAATTTTGATAAAACTTGGCATTCTTATGTAAAATTGTATGTTATTTCTGATTCTGCACTCAAATTGTATGTATCTCAATGCTGTAACCCATTATTTAGAGAATAAGAGGTACAGATTGCAGGGGGGGGTAAGTTTACCACAAGATTATTCAACATTTTCATTTTAATACTGCATGTATACACATATATAGTATTAATTTAAAGATAGAACATCACTTTGAACTTAAAAATACCTTTTTAAATTCCTATTTTGAATTACATACAAGAAATAGAATACCTATTTACATATGTTTTTAAACAAAGCTGGGTCCGGCATGTGCTGAGTTTTGTTTACATTTCTCATAATTTTAAGTTTTTTTTTTCTTTCCAAAATTGAAAGTTTGACAAAAAAAACCTGACATTTAAGCAACATCCTCATGTTACATGTTATTTATGAAAATAATTTTGAGACTATCTTCTATTAGTGATATAGTGCTTTTTTTTTTTGATCTTATACTCTTTGAAGAAATCTCAATCAACTTTTGTCTATTATATTTTCGCTTCCAAAGGTCGGAAAAGAAAAAAACAAGTTCCTGCTTATATTTTAAGGTGTGTGCTAATTAAGTGTAAAATTTAAAAAATATTGATAAAGATTAGCCACTTTGATTTTACGAAAGAAATCACTGTGTGAATTTTAGTCTGGGAAAAAAAAACTCATGAATTTCCGGCTGTTCAAAGCAAAATACCATTTTAACTCGCCGTAAAAAATAATGCAATGGATAAAAACAGATCAAAATTACATATTTAGAAAGATTATTTGATTTTCTTTCCAACCATATAAATATTTTTTAAGTTTGGACCAGTAACATGCGAGAAATTGTGATTTAAACTGCTTAAGGTCGGAATTTGTCAATGACTACCACAATCAATGAAACTGCTGGGATTGCTTATATATATATATACATTTTAAAATTTGATAAGCAAATAGATAATATAAGACAAAGGCAATACATGATAAATGCTATGAGGGGTGATCAAATAATCAAGATTGAAGCTTTTAAATATTAAATATATCAGATATATTTGAACAATTAAGCAGCTTCTAAGTATTCTTGATGTTGTTAACATGATGTTTTGTCCAATCCATTCTTCAGCAGATATACAGGGCATTTCAGAAATATTGCTATAATTTCTTAATCTAATAACTTGAGCAATTCTTATTCAAATAATTTCAAATTTTAACAGCATGTGTAGAAACAACTCAAAATTCTATGTTTAATGTTTAAACACCTTTTCTTTTCCAGTGAATGGTATTTCTATACCTGAAAAGAAATAAAACATTGAATATAGTTATTTCTACACATGCTGTTAAAAGATAATTTAAACAAGCATTGGTCATGTTACTAGATTATAAAATGAGATTATTTTTTGAAACACCCTGTATAATCCTTCAGAGAAAAAAAAAAAAAAAAAAAAAAAAAAAGAATTTTCCATTCCCCACCCCTGTCAAATTATGTAACTGACAAGTCCTGAAGAAAATATCAAACAAAATGTTAAAAAACATCAAAAATATAAAATTCATCTGTCTGAACAGTATCTGGTATATATAAATTTATCCTTCAAATACATTTAAAAACATTCAGAAAAAGTATTAAATTCTGATAACTTCATTTTTTTTCCTTAAAAGTAAAATGATTTATAGAAATACAAAATAAATGAATAAAATAATGAGAAACAACATTGACTTCTTCAGTTCAAAATAATGCCTTCAAAATTCAAGCAATTAATTTTTTTAAAGCAAGACAAAATAGTGATCATGTAAGACTTTTTTTATACATTTAATAAGAAAAAAGAGAGAAATTGAGAAATATAAATTCTTACTTACATATAATAAACCTACTAATAAAAGTAACAATACCTTGTACAATATATGAATAAATAACAATTATTAGACAGGTTTTTAGTCTAGGTTAAAAGCGTAGTTAGTATAACCCACAGCCAAACCTTTTTAGACCTTATTTTTCCCTATGCATATATCATTGGAAATGGGAAAAGTTTTATCATTCCCCAATGCCTGCCTTACAAAATGAGGTCTAAAAAAGTTTAGCTTTGGGTTACTCTTACTGCACATTTAACCTGGGCTATTTGGGGTTTTGTTGGGTTTTTTCGTTTGTTTGCTTGCTTGTTGTTTTTTATGAAAATAGACAAAAGTAACAGAATATTTGCATTTAATTTATCAAAGTTATAAAAATTCTGAAAAGGAAATTTTTTTTTTTTAAATTCAAAAAGCTTTCTTGAAAAATTAATTTTAAAATTTGAATAGTGGTTGTGAAGATTAAAAGAATTATAGATTTAAAAAAATAACCTTTCTCATAAGAAAAAAATGGTGGCTATAATTTGTAATTAAATATTGCAAGGTGCAGTATCAATGACATGCAAAAAAATGTTTATATTTTTGTGGGGGAGGGGGTACAAGTAGAAGAATCAGAAGAAGTGAGAAGCCCATCCAGAGATAAGAGAATAACAAAATAGAGAAATTGAAGAAAAATCCCAACAGATTGAAAAAAAAGTAAGATATTTGACCATAAAGGCATTTTTGGACTAAAAGTAATAAAATTGTCTGAATATTTCAGATAAAAAATTATCACTATTATACATTGATGTACTAAAAATGTCTTCATCTTGATTGTTATTATATTCAGATGGTTTCAACCACTGTACTCTCTGACCTTCTTCAGATGTCTGCCATAGTGAGGAATTAACTGATACAAGATATTCTCTAAATGTGTGCTGTCTTGAATAAATCATGGAAGCAGTACCCAACAAAGAAGCAGCTGTATAGCCACTTACCTCCTATCACACAAAATATCCAAGTAAGATGAACAAGACATGCAGAACACCACTGGAGAAGGACAAACTCATAAGTGACATTCTCCAATGGACACCTACACATGGACACAGTGGTGTAAGCCAACCAGCAAAAACTTACATCGATCAGCTCTGTGCGGATACTGGATGTCATGCAGACGATTCGCCAGGAGCGATGACAGATAGGGACAGGTGGCAAGAGAGTCATGGGAATACTTGATGATGAGATGGAATAAAGGGTTTGGTTTAAATTTTATTGACTACAGCAGACACCAGAAAATACAATGACCAAAACTACAATGTGACTATAACAAAAACCAAGATGATGGTTATTTTGTTTATGGCATATCAACCCTTCTCGGGTCATTTAATGCCGAATGAAGTCTCAGGATGCTTACAGTATCTGCTGTTGCCTAAGTGGTCACCCAATTAAGTATTGAACATGCTCATCTGTTTAACTTTGATGATCAAGCAGGAACTGGTGCTTTCAGCAGGACTTGACCAAGATGAGGACACTAGTCAGAGTTCATAAGAGTACAATAAAAGTAACAAGTCCATTCATAGTATAACACAAATGCAACACATGCAGAGAATCAAGACTCATTTAAGAGGATAACAATTTCCATGATGCAATTAATTTCATAAATAATTTTCTCACATTCATTTTGTATTTATTTATCACTATTTTACAAGTATATTAATATACTCAGTGCTGTTTGTCAAAAAAGTGTGAACATGCAGAGGTCGGCCCATAAATACAAACTCAAACTAGTGAATTGAAGAACCAATATCTTTATCAACAGCATCACAGCATGCACCTGCCCTTTTTCCTTTTTAAAAGTTTTAGGAGAAAAAGAAAGTCAACACTACAGATCTATTATAATCGCTATTTAAATTGAGAAGCTGAAAGTTTTAAAGATTGGCTAATTTTGGAGAGATATTTACTTTAGAATTAGTTACATTATATAATGATCTATACGAATACAGCTCTATCAATTGAACTAGAGAACTCATTAGCGTTCATCCAATGCTCAAAAGATTAAGTATTTGAAAACTTAGACCCTGGGTCCTCAGATTCTCCAAGGACAACTTCACGCCAAAGCACATATATCCCATTATTCTATTAAAACCAACAAAAAAAAAAAAAGAAAAAAAGGGGGTTGTGAATAATCACAATATTAAGGCATGTTGTATAATGGTTACAGAGGAAATGACATGGCGAGACAAGTTAAAATCTAGGATGTAACTATTTGCATTTTACATAGTGCTAATAACTTGAGAAAGGTATGCATCCAGCTATCCTTCCTCCAACTATGGGTAAATAGTAGGACAGACTGGGCTCTAACCTTGGTTAGGAAACTAGTCTAGGAGAGGGAAAACTGAATTCAAATCTGGTAAACTCTGCTAAAGAAATTGACCTTGTGTCACATCCTACTCATGCAGAGGGGTTGGTAAATATGTATGCATATTAAGCTTTTTATTAGTTATACAAAAGTGGTTCAAAGACCATATCAAGACGATGCTGAAGAAATGCGCCATAAAACCTTCAAGCCTGGAAGACCTGGCCTCCAACAGACAGGGTTGGTAAGACACGTGCCGCACAGGAGCTCAATATCGAGATTAACAGAGCTGCAGAGCAGCAACATCTTTGTCATCATGAACCACCAAATGCAGAAGGAAATTTTCCTTGCAATGTGTGTGACCACATATGCAAGTCCAGAATTAGATTAACTAGCCACCAGAGGGTCCTCAACTGGTGAATGACATCAAGTAACATCATAGTCATCTGTAACGGACTTCGAAAAGGAAAAGGAAAAGTAAGTTATACTGATCTCCTTAAGCTCAAAAGACCAAGATTACCTTGTATAGTAAAATTAGTGCTCAGCCTAAAATGTTGGGCTTACTGGTTCAAAGGGTTAAGTTGTCATTCTGAACAGTGAAATAACAAGGATCATCTTACAATGTCAAAGATAAAATTAATAGAAAGTAGAAATAAAGATATGTCAGTGCTTGTAGTGTAAGAGTTATCATCATAGAAAGTGAACACAGCAAATCCTGGATGAATCAGTTTGAATTTCACATACCCTTGGGAAAGGCATGTATCCAACTATTCTCCCTCCAGATATGGGTAAATATTAGGGCACACTAGGCTCTTTAACCTTAGTATAGTATCTGGTCTAGGAGAAAAACTCGTAATTCAAACCTGTTGAACTCCACTTAATTGACCTTGAGTTGCATCATGCTGGTGTGGAGGGGTTGGGTAAATACATAGTATGTCTAGTTTTTAAATTCAGTTTTTATTACAATCAATTTTAGTTACTGAGATTTGTTTGTAGAAATTCTGCATGGTAATTTGTTCAAAAATTAAAATATCAAATACATTCAATATTCAGGTATGCCAACAACACAGATTCCTTTGACTCATTATTGTTCCTATCAGCAATCACTATTAGCAAGTACCCTAAACGGCACCCAGTATCTGCAAAGCTTTGGCTCTTCAGCCAACACTGATGTGTCCATAGGAGAATGATACTTGTGTTCATCCTTACTTCTCCAGCAGTGCCGAGCATGTCTTACTTGTATGGTTCCAGTCTTTGGTTTAAAAGAAATTTAACAGTTTCATAAAAAAATATTAGTGGTATACTTATCTATGAGGCATAGTGTATATGTACTTTAAAATAGGCAAATACTCATGAGACTTTCTTTTAAATTTAATTAAGAGTTCTCTTTATGGGTGATATACTCTATCAGGACATCTGTTATTTAAATTAGACATTCATTTTAATCTTTAAATCCACTAAATTTCATCAGCAAAACTGACTTTCAAACTTGAACTGCAATTTCATGTCAGTGACCAATTTAATGCCAGATGTAGATAAAATGCTGGTCAGTGCAGTGTATTTGATTACATCAAAATCAAAAAAAATTGTTGCAAATAACTATAAAGCCTGTTATGTTCCAACCTATTGCAAAGACAGATGACTATTTGTCATTATCTAGGTACAAGCCCAGTCCAATATTATTGAACTAACTGATATGATTACTTATGTTTCATCATCACAGATGATTATATATATATATATATATATATATATATACATACATACATACACAGACATACACACACAGAGTATTGGACAAAAAGACAGCGAAAAAACTAAACCATTTTTTATTATTGTCCCAAATTTTAATGAAAATTCAATGGTTTAGGCAGACATAGGAAGTAATTATTTTCCTTAATTATTGTTGTCAAAGTTCCCAAAAGTCATAATTTTCTCAAAAAAAAAAAAAAATTCTCAGAAATATCCCATTTTTTGGTATTTCTGATAATTATATTTTTAGAAAATTTTGACTTTTTGCTACATCTAAGGAAACTTTGACAACAATAATCAAAGGAAATAATCACTTCCTATGTCTGTTTAAACCATTGAAGTTTCATTAAAATTTGTAGCAATAATAAAAAAAATGGTTCAGTTTTTTACTGAATTGTGTGGCGGTGTCGTGGTGTAGTGGTTAGAGTCGTAGGAAATGGACGAGGCTGTTTGCATTTCACATAGCACTAATACCCTTGGGAAAGGTATGCATCCAACTATTCTTCCTCAAACTATGGGTAAATAGTAGGGTAGACTGGACTCTTTAACCTTGGTAGGCAACCAGTCTAGAAGAAAACTGAAATCAAACCTGTTAAACTCCTCTAAATAAATTGACCTTGTGTCACATCCTGCTGTAAGGAGCGGTCGGTAAATACATACATGTAACCAATTGGTAACAGCACTTCTCCCATAGGGGTCGGTTTAGTTTAGTCGATAGAGTATCCAACTAGGAACCACAAGGTTCTTGGTTCAACATTGGCCCTCGCCAACTCAACATATGAGTAGCAAAGGGCTCTGTGTGGTAAAGTAAGGAGCTAATGGTAGGTGTGGTGCTCCACCTCAGACACAAAAACAATCTCCTTGGTCTAGCGTAAATGAAAAAGACTCCCTCGCTGATACCGACTTAGGCTACCTTGACGACTATTCTCCCATAACCATTGCATCTGATCACATTTAGAATAAAAATATCATTATATATTAACTCTAAGGCTCTTGTGACTAAAATTTATCTCTGACAATGTCTGCTTTCATTATCACTCATTTCCTTACTGTAAATTCGTAATGACAACATATTTCCTCTTCAAAGTCATTATCGTCATCAAATAATCAGTAGTCTGACATAAAACAAAATGTTTAGTAGATCAATTCAGTTATATTCAAAACTGTTTCAGTAAAAAGATTTAAGTGTCCAATTTTAAAAATTAGTTTATAAGATTAACTCCACTCTTCAAAGAGAACTCAGTTTTCCAAGCCCTATGATCTATGTCTGCAAGTATCAACTTTTTATCATATTCTTATAGGACAGCCCTAACAAGTCAACAAAATCATCAAGATTTCTCATTCTCAATTTTAAAATTAAAGATAAGCAAGGAGGATAAAGAGATAGAAGAAAATGAAGAGAAACCATAACACCTGATAAAGAGAGAGAGA
Source organism: Doryteuthis pealeii (assembly GCA_023376005.1). Taxonomy (NCBI): domain Eukaryota; kingdom Metazoa; phylum Mollusca; class Cephalopoda; order Myopsida; family Loliginidae; genus Doryteuthis; species Doryteuthis pealeii. Next base: position 126,339,054 of record CM042140.1, read on the forward strand.
GAGATAGAGAAACAGATAGACAGACAGACTGAGAGGACTAAAATGGTCAGAGAATAACTAAACTATATTAGTCTGTTTTAAACGCTGTATTCATTACCTGACAACAGAGTAGCAGAGTACAACGCGAAGCTTCCCTACAGATGAATGAAACCGAGTAGTTTATTGTTGTGAGGAAGTTGTCATCACCATCATCCTCATCCCCAACACAGCTGTCAGCTTTTAGTGTGGCATATCTCTCCATCAAGCTGTGTAAATATTCCTACCTAAAGAATAGGAGAAAAAAAAGACTAAATTGAAATTTTTTTTAAATTAAATAAGGTCAAAAAATATATATTTTTTTTTTTACCTGAATTCAATCTGAATATTGTAAAACTTAAGCATATTCTTTCTGCATGTTTGTTTTCCTATTACACAGGAATTTTAATAAAATAAGTAGAGTAGAGAGAGAGAGGTAAGAAAGAAGGCACAGGTGGTTATCATTACAAGGAATGGACTCATCAACTCAAGTTCTGGACAAGGCTGTTTGCATTACAGTTTATGCTAATGCCATTGGTTGGTTGGTTGTTTCATTTTACAGCATATCAACGGCCGAATCAAGTCATTTTTATCAACAAAGAACTCCAGTTGCTCATAGTAATAAAGCCTTTAGGAAAAGGCATGAATATATCTTTTTTTTTTCACCTGTAAGCAAACAGTAAAGCAGACTGAGCTTTCTACCCTTAAACATCATTGCTTCTGGGCACATTCTGACCCGGAATGGTAATACTTGTTGAGGGTTTCAGCTATGAGTAAAATAGCTTGCATGTAGTTCTTGTCTTGTTTTTTTTTTTTTTTTTTTGGGGGGGGGGGTCTTTTAAACAAATTTAAAAAAACTAATAAAATTTCATGTGTTACATGCTGCCTGTGGCAGATGTTTTGGGTAAATACACTTTCAAAATTCTAAAAATATTAAGGACTCAAGTTGATGGAATTTTCTTCTTCACACTCACCTCTAATAATTGGTTGGAAATTTAGATTGCTTGAAGAAATATTTGTGATGATGAATTTCCTGGTTACCTAAGTATCCAGTTAATAGAGAAGTCTACATTTTGATCAACTAACCTCTTACCTGCATTAAGAAAATAGTTTATACAAGAGTACAACTCAAAAGTTCAGTGAATTTGACCATTATAAATAATTGTCTTTATTCATTTGTTTACTTGTTACCTATGAACTCCTAAGCTAATGATGAAACTTGGCATATGAAGTCCTTTCATCTCAAGGGGTATTTTAATGGTATTTGTTGGTGAGGTGGGGTCAGAGGTACTTAGAACACTTTAGCTTAAAATTGATCAGGAAGGTCTAATTCATCCAGAAAGAAAAAAAAAATAAAAAATGCACCTGAAGGCGTGTCACTCCTCATGAGGAAGGGGGGGGGGTACTCAGAAAGAACTTATTTTACATACATACTTCCTGGTTAATAGGTAAATCTTGAAAATGAACTCCCTTGACTTTAAGGAGTGTTTTAAAAATATCCAAAAGGGGAAATGGACCCTGGCCCCACTCCTGGAGGTGACCAGAATATTTTAGCTTAAAATTGATCAGAAAGATCTAATTCATCCAGAAAGAAAATAAAATTGCCATCTTCAGGAGCCTCTCTGCTCATGGTGGGGTGAGGACTGGCACCATTTTTCTTTTTTTGTTTCTTTTTTAAGACAATAAGATTCATAGAAAGTAAATAGAATAATTTTTTGTTTAACAAAAAAAAAAAAACTTTAGTATATTATTTTTAACCCCATTAAAATCTTCTGCTAATATGTATACACATGCACACACAGAAACACACATAGCACAGACATGCCATCTAGGTAAGCAATGCCTACTCTAAACTCTTCAAAGGTTAGTTATTGAATATTATAATGGTACCATTTTTCTATATTACCATAACACAACAAAAATGTTACATTATCAAAATATCTCTGTTAGTGCATTAATATTAACTAGTGGGACCCATGGAATTTCTCCGAAACAAAACAAAAATCAAGAAAAAAAAATCTTCCATAATTTACAATTTCAATATTACAAATAAAACAAACATGTAAGTTTTTTTTTTTTTTCAATTCATTTTAATTTTACGTTGCATGTAAACGATACAAGACCATTTAGAATGTTTCCTTTTTAAAATTGGGTGAAATAAAATGGGACAAATAAGAAATATGTGATTAAGCAACACCAGATAATCTGGATTCACATTTTTGCATTGCATTTTGGATATTTTGGACAGTCTCATTTTTAACCAGAGGGTGTTGCAGGATGATAATGGATGGAAGATTTAGGAACAAGAGTATTAATATATATATTGATATGCTCTTAGTCTCAAAGAATAATACAATTTCAAACTCAGTAAGTATGTGGACTGCATTCTTGCTCACCCTCTGCATTATAATTTCTAAAGGGAGAAAATTAAATGTTAATTACAGAGTGCTTCTCCTTATTTATTTGGAATTAATTATAACTTCAACAAACAGGATGTGACTTGACATCAAGTTTAATGGCTACCAAAAGTGTCTTTCAAGCGAGTAAAATTAAAACTCAAAACTAGTCCTAAAATAAGATTAGTCACCAACCTATTCAGGCAAGAAACAGATGGTGTTGTTTACCACCTCAACCATACATTACAAATAAAAACAGACTCATTTTAGAATCGGCAGTTACGGCTGTGGGTTTTTTTTTGTCTGCTGTTTTGTACCTGTCTGAGGAAAATTCAGTTGACATGGTCTTCACTTTCAATTTAATTTATTTCAAGCAATGATAATGACTGCAGTGATGCTGATAGCTTTTTAATCTAGTGAGTCCTGGAATGCACGGATTTGATTTGAATGAGCCCCCAGGAAATTTGATGGGTCCCAACTAAAGTTTAATAAATTCCAGAGTTTTTATCTAAGAACAACTAAAACCGTCCAACCCCTCCCCTACCTTGTACCCCATACAGTGTAATTTGTTTCCAAGAAAATACTGAAATATATTTACAGTTAGCTGGAAATGGTTGGGGAAAAAAAAAAACACTGGGACACATGGATACAACCTTTCTGCGTCCTTTTAGATTTTTATGCATCAGTGATGCAGGACACTTTACCTATCAGCATCTCTGTGATTGTCAAGCTTAAAAACAGTCATTTCAAATTTATAAAAACTTGCATCAGTATTTTTTAAATTTTCCATTTCAGCACATAGAAAATATGAACAATAATATTTTTGTGCTATAATGGATTTCTCACCAACATATGATGACCATTAACATTTATAACTATTTAACATCAGCCAATGAGACACATATGGTACATGCTAGTTTGCAGCACGTACATCACTTGACCGAAGCAGTGCAAGACATAAAAGATACCTGCTGGGATTGGTAGTATTGTGGTAGTTGGTGCACTGACACATTGTTCATTGCTTCGCTCTCTGTGTGATTTGAAAGAATCACAGGTGAATGTGCAATGTAGTCTAATTCAAGAACTTATACTTTACAAGTTTGAACTGAGCTATAACACTGCAGAAGCAACCAAAAACATTTGTGCAAAAGGTGAAGGTGCACTTGACTCCAGTACAGTAATCAGATGGTTTAAGAAATTTCAATCAGGTTGCAAGAACATTGACAATAAGGTTGATTGGCTGGATTTTACGACATGTCAACCCTTGAATTATTTTATACCAAAGACATTTTTGTTTTATTCATTCTTGTTGGGTATTCAATTTTTTAAAACTCATTTTTTATCTATTTAACCCATGGATGGAACCCTAATAGATTTGACAATCAGGCAAGGTCAGGTAAACCTAAAACCATAAATTCTGAGGCTGTGGTCCAAGCTATCGAGGCATATCTTGTGGGTCACACTTGGAGTGAGCAGGTGTGCTTGGCATCTCACAGTTCAGTGTGGTTTCAACTTCATGTCCTTGACAAAAACAGCCACTATTGAATTGTGCTTCACATTACCAAAATATTTCAAAGCTTTTGACTCACCCTAGTACACTAACTATGGTACCCAGCATTGCTTAAAAAAAAAAATTTAAATAAAGAAAAAGTAATCAAGGTTATTTAGTAAATTCTAACATGTTTAAGAAAAAAAGAAAAAAAAAAAGATAACATAGCAAACAGCAATTCTGACAAAATCCAAAAAGAGTTTTTATGTTGATAATGCGTCTGAATAAACAACCTTAGCTTTAGTTTTTCGTACAGTGGCAAATATGAACAGTTTTTTGTTTTTTTCTTGGAGATTCATGAACCACCAATTCTCTACTTAACTCATTATCTCTTTATTTAGTTAGAAATAGCAGTTTTGACACTAAATCAATGTACTGACCTAAAAGGTCATTACCATTTATCCCTTGTACAAGCCTGTTATCCTTATGTCCTATCAGCAGGGCCTACAATATGCTGTCAACATCCTCTGCAAAGGGGTAAGAGAATTACCCAAGAATAAAAAACAAAACACTAAACTATATCCAATGCCAGCTGTACTCTACTTTAAAAAATTGACCTTGTGTCACATTCTGCCTGTAGTGGAGGTGTTGAGTAAATATATACTCTCAGGTCTATCTACCTGACCCAGAGTTATGGTCCCCTCTATGGGTCAAATAGACCAGTTCAAAAATCATTAGTATTAAATAGGGATACTGGAAACCATTTAACTGTATGCAAATAAATCATTAAATAGGAATAGTTAATTAAAACCATATAATTGGTATCCTGAATATAACATCTGGTGGTGAGGCTCCAGTTCTAGAGCTTTGGGGAGTATGGTGTCACTCCTTCATTGCCATTACTACCAGGTCCACTCTCATCTAGTGATAGTACATCTTTGAGTCATATTTATGGGCTAAATTGATCTGTTTAAAATTATCAGATTTTATTAATATATTGGCTCAGTCGGTAGAGTGTTTGGCTAGGAATCACAAGGTTCTTGGTTTGATACCGGCACTCGCCCACTCAGCACATGAGTAGCACAGGGATCTGTGCGGTAAAGTGAGGAGCTGATGGTAGGTGTGGCACTCCATATCAGATGCTAGAATAATCTCCTTGTTCTAGCGCTATAGAAAAGGGGATAGACTCCCTCACTGTCTGGCTGATACTGACATTAGGCCACCCTGATGACTTTACTTATGAAGTTTTTACCTGTTGAAAATGATTGTGAAGATACATATATATATAATTGGGGACCATAATCATTAAAATGACTTCAACATAAAATATCCCAACAAGGGTTGACATACTGTAAAACCAACCAAACTTTATAAACTAATTTTCAGCCACCAAGGTCTAATAAGACAACCAACTAGAAAATCACTAGTTTTATTAGTATAGACAGTGATGCTGATAGCTTTTTGATTTAGTGCATTCTGGGATGTACATAATTGCTTTGAATGAGTTCCCGGGAAAATTTATGGGTGCCAACTAAAGCCATCTAACTCCTACCTTGTAACCTATTCTGTGTAATTCATTTCTAAGAAACTATTGAAATGTATTTACAGTTAGTTTGAAATGGTGAGGGAAGAAAAACGAAAAACCCTGGGATGCATGGATATGATTTTACTGCATCCTTTTAGATTTTTGTGCATCAGGGACGCAGGACATGTACCTATCAGCATATATATATATATATATATATATATATATATATATATATATATATATACACACACACTTTTTATCATTCACATCCACATAGAAAGTAGATGGCTTAATTCTTTGAGTCATCTGACACGAGCAATTACAAAAAAAGCTTTTTTTTTCAGGAGTGGGGGGTCTATTTTCTTCAAGCAGAACCTGGTAATAAAATTGATAAAAGTCACCACTGATAAAAATAGCAGCAAAGATTAAAATCCTCACTTTCTACACAATACTTTACCAATGAAATTATTCCACCAGTATATAAAAAGCAAGAGCATAATCAAAGAATGAGCTTTGAGTAATGTTATTTGGCAAATATATTAACTTTGATGTTTGGCCAGACTTCAAAATGCACTTAGAATAAACTGAGCTTCAGGTAATACAGACTACAGAGATAAACAACTCGGTACTTAGAACATTTCACCACTAGTTGCACTTTACGATTTTTGTTTTTGTTTTTTGTAATTAATAATCCAGAAGAGAAAAAAATCAAAACCAATATAGTTGTTTTGTTTTTGGTTAGGAGGAGCTCTCAAAATAGTTTTGACTAACAAAAAGAGAGCTTCTTTGGTTTGAATTCAGAGTTTTTTTTATCTCCTAGACTGGTCGCCTAACCAAGGTTAAATAGCCCAGTCTGCCCTACTATTTACCCATAGCTGGAGAAAAAATAATTAGATTTGTACCTTTCCCAAGGGTATTAGCGCTATGTGAAATGCAAACAGCCACATCCAGGATTTGAACTAGTCTCACAGTGTCCATTTCCTACAACAGTAACCATTACACCACATGGCTCTAAATATGCTGGAATTCTTCAGTAGAGCATCTACTTAACACACTAGTTTTAATCCCTTTGAATCTGAAAGCCCAATATTTTGGACTAAGAAATATTTTATGATACACTGTAAGCCCATATCTTAGGCTCAAGGAGACCACATAAAAGACTTACTATAACAACTATTTACAGCTTTAAACTAAAGATATCTGCCCCCTGGAGTAAAGTTTGAATGCATTCCATACTAGACATTTTGTTGATTTTAACACCATGTCAACTTGTCTAGAGTCATTTTATGCCGAGAGGTTAAGGAATTACATTCATTGTATGTTCATATTTACATTTTTTGAGTAATTATCTAAGGTTTTTTTTTGCCTACAGTCCTATCGAATATGAAAAACTTTTAAGCAGGTCTATTTGACTCATACCCAAGACACTTCTTTTTTGGGGGGAAGGGGGTACCCCTCTATTGAGGATACAGTCAGTGTAATCTAAGCCCCAACAACAACATTTGAACTCTAAATCTTTAAAACTTTATAAAATGTCACATGAATATTAAGAGTTTTTAGGATTTTGCAGGTTATCAAAACTGCAAACTAAAGCACAAATTTTTTAACATATTCAAATTTCTTAAAGGAAGCATGGTTATTAAATTTTGTCTAGTATTTCTTCTCTTATTTTTATTACATGTAGTCATATCCCTTGGATTGCCTTTTTATCTTCAGCATCATAACAGTGCATTTATGTCTGTAAATTTTGATTGATACACAACCTCCTAGTGCCAAAAGCTATCACTGATCATTGCTTTATCCATAACTCAGACATAGTACTCATGACCAACAATCACTATTACTCAATAACCCAGAGTGGTCCCATCTATGGGCAAAAAAAAATGTTTTAAGATTATTAGCATTTAGATAGAAATGCTTGGAACCATGTAACTGTGTGCAAATTAGTTTTATAGATAGGAATACTTGAAACCATATGACTGTGCAAACAAATCATTATTAAATAGAAATAGTTACTTGAAACTATATGATTGTATATAAATTATTAGTATTAGATAGAAATATTTGAAATTATATGACAGTATGAAAATTATTTGTCAAATTTTAGGATTAAATAACCCATAAGGGTTATTTAATCCTAAAATCATGCTGTTAAACAAATAAAATCTTAATATATTTGAACAAGACTTTATATACATTTCACACAATGTTATAATGTTGGGGCACTTCACATGGTGTAATGGTTAGCAACCTATATTAGCAAACTATTATTAGTGAGTTTGATTCTCACTGGGTTCCTCATACTTCTGGCCTTGTGCCACATCTAAGCTAAGTTTAATAAATAACTAGATGTTATATTTTACAACAGGAACGGATTAGCTATAATGATTAAAATCATTATTTAGCTTTGAGCTAAGATAGCAATTATTTGCAGAGTTTAAACATAATATAGAAATATTATCAAAGCCACTCCATTAGACACCTTACATTTCAAACCATCCTCATAGAAAATGGTTATGCCCATTTAAGTTACCTATGTAGCAAATGTTGGAAATTCTATTTTATAATGGATGAAAGATTAAACTAGTTCAGTACTTATAAAGATGACCATTCAAAAAAGAAAATGAATGTAAAGCTGAGAGGGCACCTTGTTGTGGGTAGGTGTCAGTCATAAGTTCTAAAAAGAATAACATTAGCTAGAAGTACTGATTTACCTTGTATGAATATTAAACCACATCAATTTTTTTTTTTTCTTAAAGCTAGTCAATAGTTAGTTTATTCCCAGTAAGAACTATTTGATACCCACAGCTGCCAAAAAAGAACTTCTGAAGCATTGAAAACAAAAAAAAAACAAAAAAATTATTGGCATCATTTCATATACTCAACTAACTTGGCAATATGAATCTTATAATGATACAAGAATAATAACTTTTACATACTTGATGTAATTCTATTTGCTTATAAAAAAAAAAATCATAAAAAGTAGGAGTCAATAAACTGAAGAAAATTTCAAAGTATTATTCCAATGTCATAACAAAACATGAAGGATTATCACGACTATGAAATACACAAAAGAATAAGGTGCACGTATTTACCCAAACCCTCCACCATAGGCAGGAGGGTACAACACAACATTTAAGCAGAGTTTGAATTCAGTTTTTCCTAAACTGGTTGTCATACCGAGATTAAAGAGCCCAGTCTGACCTACTATTTACCCACAGATGGAGGGAGAATATTTGGATGCATACCTTTTCCAGATACTTGTAAAGATGACCATTCAAAAGAGAGAAAAAAAAACAATTTAAGGTAAGCAAAGAAGGCACCTTGTTTTAGATACGTGTCAGTCATAAGAGCTAAAATGAATAACATTAGTTAGAAGTACTGCTTTACTATGTAAAATGCAACCAGCCTCATCCAGGATTTGAACTCAGGTCACTATGTCCATTTCTTACAATGATAACCGTTACAACACGAGTGCTTTCTTAAATTGTACGAGTAGGAACGTTTAGACACATATTGGAATGAGAGTGACATTACACAAACGTATGAACTTAGCAAATTTTACAGCCTTAAATTAAACTTTGAACCTTTCACTTCATTTGCACTTTAATGATCATTCGTTAAAAAAAAAAAAAAAAAAAAAAAAAAAAAACTACATTATGAATTTAATTAATATAACACTATCACTGCCAAAGTTTGAAAAAGAGATCATTTGACATTTCCGAGAATTGTCCTCCAAAACAATGTTATTTCAAAACACTTGGTACAGTATACCTTAAGATTAATTCTAATTTAACTAATTTGTTTCTTATCTGTATTTTCTTAGGCACAGTTTTTATTCAGATTTTTTTCCATCAATTGGGCCTATTCCCTTTATATTTTAATCCAGATTTTGCCTCCTCATTAAATGGCGAGCCACTGAAATTAGTAGACCAGTTCATATACCTCAGAAACAATATCTCATCTACTGAAAGCAATATCAATGTAGGGAAGGCATGGACCTCTATTGATAGGTTATCGACCATATGGAAATCTGATCTCTGATAAAATAAAACGGGAATTCTTCCAGGCTGTTGCCGTGTTGGTACTATTGTATGGTTGTATGACTAATAAAACGCATGGAGAAAAAGCTAGACAGGAACTATGCTAGGTGCTGTCTTGAACAAATCCTTAAAACAGCAGCTGTATGGCCACTTACCTCCCATTACAAACCATCCAAGCAAGACATGCTGGAGAAACTCATTAGCAACATTCTCCTATGAATTCCTACTCAGGAACACACCAGTATTGGCTAATCACCAAAAACTTACATTAACCAGCTCTGTGCAGACACTTGATGCAATCTAGAGGATCTGCCGAGAGCAATGTTTGATAGCGATGGGTGGCGATATAAAATCATGGGAATCAATACAGTTAGCACACCTTGGTGATCTTTTAATTTACATTTCCACTGTGCATCCTCCAACCTTTTTTTGGAGATCTTGAATTTATTTTATGTATTTATTTCTTTTAATTGTATTGTTTCCTCCATCTAAGTTCTTTTTGTTTATGATGTTTCAACTGTGTATGCTCCAGACTTCTTCAGGTGGTGTTGCATTTACTTAACTAGTGGCAACTGGTGTTTAATGTCCATCAGAATTCAAATACAATTATGATTTTATAGTTTTAAAATTGTTAAATTGAATGCCAACCAGTACAAATGTCATAACTAAAAACAACAGACATGGAGAATTGACATTTCCTATTATTGCCCTCTAAAACAATGTTATTTCAAAAAGGTTGTTACAGTACACCTTAAAATTAATGCTAATTTTACTAAACCAGTAATGCTGATAGCTTTTTTATTTTAGTGCATCCTAGGATGCACATATTTGCTTTGAATGAGTCCCTGTGAAGATTTATGGGTCCCAACTAAAACTTCTTAGTAGATTGTAGGGTTTTTATTTATTATCTGGGAAAACAACTAAAGCCGTCAAACTCCTACCTTGTAACTTATCCTGTATAATTTGTTTCTAAGAAACTATTGAAATGTATTTACAGTTAGCTTGAAATGGTGGGAGTAGAAAAAAGAAAAACACTGGGATGCATGGATATGATTTTACAGAGTTCTTTTAGATTTTTGTGCCACGATGGATGTGTACCTATCAGCATATCTAGCTAATCTAAATTGTTTCTTATCTGTATTTTTTAGACAGTTTTTATTCAGATTTTTTTCTGTTAATTGGACTATTCATCTATTAAAAGAAACATTTTTGCATTTTGATAAATTCATTGTTTTATACCAAAATGTTTCTTGGATAACTGAACATTTTCTTGGTATTCTTATTGTTGCTGTTAACATTATATATCGACTGGCCTATTCTTTCACCTTCATCAGGTGTAACAACACCAAGAAGTGGTTCAAATTATCCAAAGAATTTCCAGTATGTTAATGAATCTTCTAGAGTTATCAACAATTAATTGTTTGTTTGGTATTTCAATAGATTAAATTATGTTTAATTATTTGGTTGTTATATGTAGGGATACAATAAATAATTATCTTCTGCTGAATTTAGGAAAAGGTCTTTGGACACCTTGTGATCCTGTATCTAACCTATAATTCAATTCTTTTGTCCCCCTGTTCTTCAAGATGGTAAAGAAGTGATTTTCCTGTCTCTGTTCTTTGAATTATAAAGACCTGCCATTCATCTCTGTTCATGGAACAGACTGTCTCGCTTTGGTATTGAAACATAACGCTTACATGGCTTTGCCCACCAAAGAAGACAAGTAAGATTTTTAACAGTTTTTGTACCTCTTTCAAAGATATCTTGTTCATAGAACATGCACATTTTATCTGTTAGAACACGTTTGTATAATACTTCTGGTATGTTTATTACATAAGTATTAAATGTCCCTGCATGTGTAAATGTGTTTATTGTCTTTCCTTCTGTCTATTCAGTGTTAGTATATCATTGGATATACTGATGCTAATATTGGACTTTGGTGAGTGGGTAGACACAACTAAATATCCTCCCTAGCACCAACATGATCAATAATTAATCAAATTATTTGATTCAAATGTTTTTATTGCAAAAGAACAAAATACAAACAATTATTCTACTCATCTAAAGAAAGAAAAAAAAATATTTAGTGTTACTATTTTATGTTCCTGTGACATAACCAAAATTCCAATATGGACCTTACTGCTCAGCACTACACAAAAAAAAAATACAGAGCTTAAAGCTTACATTCTCCCAATCTACATTTGCTTTTTCATATTTTCTTTCCACCTAATTAGGAAAGTCCATAATGAAAAACTATTGAGACTATAATCCTTTTTCCTGAAGACAATGTATATCAACCGAGATAAAAATTGATTGTTTATCAAGTAATATTGATAAACATGACATATTGGATGTGGTTTATTTTGGGGTCTTGTCAGCAACGTTCAATTAACTACTTGTACAACAAGTCAACCGGACCAAGAATAACTAATAGGACCACCCCAAAATAGATATTTATCAATAAAGAAGATGGATTCAGTCAGTACTAGTTTTAACTACTCCAACACCATTTAAAGACATTTACATTATTGTAAAATGTCATCAGTTAGTCAAACTGTCAAAACCATTTGGAAAAGAAAAAATTCATTAAACAAAAAAGTTGATTTTTTTGTTATGCACATGAAATCTAATTTAATCAGTTTTTGTTTTTGTTTTTTTCTAATTTGCTCAGAATTTATTTTAAGTTTAGTGAACTTCCAAGTCAGAATAATAATAATAATAATAATAATAATAACTTGGACCTTGCCAGAGAGCAAGTGATACCAATTGTAGTTGGTATCCTTGGAATAGTCCCCAAAAGCCTGGAAAATAGACTGGAGGAAACTGAATATCAAAGGAAGAATGAAGACCATCCAGACCACAACACTGTTATGATCAGCAATAATACTTGGAAGAGTCATTGAGACCTGAAAAGACTTGCTGTCACTTAGGCTTCAGTGAAAAACAACCAGTTAAAACTGGTGTGAAAAAACTGCATTGAAAATAATATGAAGGTTCCAGTGATACCAATTGTAGTCAAAGATCTTGGAACGGTCAAAAAAGGCCTGAAAAAAAGACTGGGGGAATTGTAGTTCAAAACCAGAACAAGAATAAAGACCATTCAGAGCACAGCACTTGAGATCAGCAAGAATACTTAGAAGAGTCCTGAAGATCAGAAAACTCTTACTATCACTCAGACTTCAGAGAAAAACCACCTGTTAAAACTGATCTGAAAAACTTATATTGGATGAAAATAATATAAATTATGAATTTTTATTAATAACAATAATATACTAACAAATAAAATTGCAACACTGTAAAAGATGATACTAATTTCAACCAGACTACAGTATTTCCAATTTCTTTAATGATAAAACATTTTTAAGAATATATTCAGGTAAGATTTTAAAAGAATTTAGATATTTATCTTTTTTTCCACAATACAGTCTAACAGGTTATTGTCATAGAAAATGGACAGGGCTGTTTGCATTTCAACTCATGCTAATGCCTTTGAGAAAGGCATGAATTCATTTTCACTCCCTCTTCCAGCTATGTGTAAATAGCAGGGTAGACTGAATTCTTTAACCTTGGTTAGATAACCAGTTTAGGAGAAAGAAAACCAAATTCAAACAAGCTCTGTTAAAAATTGATTATGTGTCACTTCCTGCCCATATATGGTCATATGGTAGCCTCAAATAGTGTAACAGTTTAAGAGGTAAGCTAGCAGACATTTGTTAGGGAGTTTGATTCTCACTAGGCATCCATTCTTCTGGCCTGGTGCTAAGCTTGATAAATAACTATAAATCCCAACAGTAACAATTGCATTTGTCTAGTTTATATAACCATTTTACCAACAAATAAAAGGTATTTGCCTCTACACTTTCCTCAAAAATCTAAGGTGACACAAGATTAAGTTTAGCATGGAGCTCTTCACTGATTTATGTGGGTAGATATTTATCAAAACCAACAAATTTAAGTTAGACACAAGGTTGTGTTTAATGCAGGGACCCTCTAAAATTGGATTCAGAAATTATCCAGTAGGTTGTCAGCATTTCCCATTTGGGATGCCTAAGGCATCAGGGACCAAGCCTGACCCAACTCTGAGTACAATGGGGAAGTTCAACAGAGAGAGAGAGAGAGATGGCTGGGGTGTTCAGGCCATGAAGGCTGGAATAAAGTAATGTATTGTGAAAGATGAGGCTTTTTGGTTGATCAATTGTTTTTAACAGTATGTCAAACTATAGAGTTATTTTGTGCTAAAGATTATGGAATTGTGTTCATTGTATTTTTAGTTGTTTCTTAAGACTTTTTTTTTTGCATACGATCCTATCAAATACAAATAATTTTCAAACAGATCTATTTGACCCATAGATGAGACCCTAACAAGCCAGAGTGAACCTGGGAGTAATGGGGATCTCCAGAACTAAAGCCTCACCATCAGATGCAGTTTAGTATTATACTCAAGACATTACTTTTTTTTTAGAACAAGGTCTTACCTATACAGTCAGAATATTATAAGTCCAGCCGACAGGGCAAAGGCTTTTTTTAGATGGTATCATGAAAATTGCGTATAAGTACATGTCACTTTTTGCACACAAATGTTGAGCTGTTCCCTGAGAAAATAACAAAATAGCAATTTTTTATCTGCCACAAACTGCGTGCTTAAATATGCAAAGTAGAAATTTGAATCTTTTTTTTTTTTTACCCCACCCCCAATTCTTAACATTAACAAGAAAGTAAAGCAGTCATTTTCTTAAGTGTACGATTTCCATATTTATAAGCAAACAACGTCACTATTATTCAACAAGCCAATTCGAAATCTAATCAATTATACCTCCAAACCAGGGCCGTTCCAAGGTACAAGTGATACAGACGTTTGCTTTGGGCTTTGTAACTGCCAATCTCCACCCCACAAGCGCTTGATTGGTTGTTATTTTATGTTTTGTTAATTTTTTTATTATGTCATATTGTCGGCAAGTATACCAGTGTCATCAAAAATGACAGCGTATACAATAAAACTTTGTTGTTTTTGTTTTTCCACGGGAGGTGTGCGAACAATCAAGCATTGACATTTGACAATATAGTCAATATTGTTGGTGGCGATGAATGGGTGGGTAGGTTATGTAAATCAAATTCTGCTTAGTAGGGCCAATAAAGGTTTGAGTTGGCTTGTCCCTAACTCATTGTCATATTACGGCATGACGCATAGAGATTGTTATTCTTTATAATTTTGTATTCACTTATTACTCTATCTTTCTGAAGATACCAATAAAAAGCACTAAAAGTTCATAAGTAATCGAACGATACTTCTTAGCCATCAAGTGCCCACACACATTAAGAATTTAATTTAGAAGGCAACACACAAAACAAAAAATAAAAACTTATTCAATAAATATAGCAGATCATATTGTAAAAGTGAAACCAAGAAACTTCAATTTTTAAGTTGGATACAGATTTTAAAATGTCCTTTTTGGACATCCGTACCATGTAAAATTTAGACACTGTCTTCCAGTTTGTTCTCACTCGTGATATTATCTTCGTTTTAAATAAAAAGGCGCAAGACACTTTAAAAAAAAAAAAAAAACAAATAAAAAACAAATTCAAATTTGCATTTGTGTGTATTCATCATAAGATAGTCACAATAATGCAGCGATTATGCGAGAGGCACATATACGAAACTACATAAAAGGAAGTGACAAACAAACAGATCGATGTCCGCAGAATAAATTCTAGATACTTTCCGGCAGCATTTTTTATATGTATGATAAAATAAAAGACAGAACATTGCAAAAATAGACAGAAATAAAAACAAAAACTAATTAAATTGAGCATATTTCGAAAAGTGAAAGTCAAATGTAACGGCTTTTTTTTTTTTTTGCTTTTTTAAATTTTATTTACCAAGGTTTATGGAGCAATAAGCTGGAGTGAATGAAATGAATAATATTAAAACGAGTTACTACATTTTAAATAAATGTCTTTGGTTAAAGTAGTTCATTTCTAGTAAGAATAAATAGAAAAATATTTCTAAAATTCTCGCTAAAACAAAGCAACAGTAATTTACCGCCTCAATTTTCATAACCGACAAGACCACCGGCCTAAATAAATACTAATTTTACTACGATATTGTTGAGCCTCTGTTTCATGAAAATGGTGACATTATTACTTTAGCGTATTATTTTAACAGAATCGAATATAACATTTATTTTAGGAATTTAACTCCCATATGAAGTTTATGTTCTATTAAAAAATGTTTTGTTTGTCTTGTTTGTTTGTTTTTAAATTAAAACTAATTTAATCACAGTAAATTAGTCTGGTGGCTAGAGAGTTTTTTTTTTGTTTATTTATTACTTTTTTTTTTTAGAAATACTTAAAGTTAAATTTTGAATTTCGTCCTCCCACTGGCTAGGATGATTTCAAGTTACTGCAAAATAAATAAACTGCTATAAATTAAAGATTCAATAAATTGCAACCTATATGAACAAATATCAACTATAATTATATAATATACATTATATTCGTGCTAAACTTGGCAACTTTTTACACTACCATTGAATTCATTATTATTACATACATAGCATTAGCAACAAAAACTGAAACTAGAAGGGAAGCACACCATATTTGCTCTAAAAGACGAGACTTTTAAGCTGATTATTCAATAAAACTGGATTGATTATTTATTATTAATGTTTATGTAAACCATAAAACGTCATACGACTACAACGATATCACTAAGTCAATATTCAACTGCATTTCGAAATTGAATCATTGCTTTTTCAAAGAAAATTTATTAACCTAAAAACATTAAAAACACTTTTTTTTAATATATGAGATAATTTTCTCTTTTGTGGTTATATTATAATAGTATTGAAGCTTTGTCGGTACGGAAGCTCTGAAATGTTATCCCCTTTTTTCTCAATTCATTCAGAGTCAAATCAATAGATTAAACACTAGTTGACAAGTACACGTGCCAGTGAAAAGAGGAAAGTAATATTTTAACAAAACTAATTAAAACAAGGGTATAAAATCTACAACGTAAGCCATGATTTTTTTATTTATTGAGAAAAAACTCAACATCTGATCTGTAAACAAACAAATATAGTAATTGTAATTCAATGCATATCACAAGAAAGAACTGGTGTTCTTAGAACACACTGACACTTAAAAATCAATAGTTTTTTTTTTCTTTGTTTACTCGAAGAAATTTAATGTGCAAATTTAATAAATTTATTATTAATAAATAATAAACTTTATATGAATAAAGACGGTAAATAAATAAAAAAGAAGAAAAAAAAGAATTTCACATTATTGACCTTCTACATCTGAATGCAAAGGCAACGTGACATTTAATTTCTTAATGTATTTAAAGCTTTAAAAAAAATTAAAAAATACAAAGTAAAACTCCAAATTTAATATCTTAAGAAAATAAAACGGAAAAAATACCAGCGTTTATGGTTATTGGCAAAATGATTGACTGAAAAATCATAAGTAATTTTTTTTAACAAACATTTATTTTCTTCTGAATTTAAAATGATAGTTGTTTGTCAATCAACTATCATTTTTAATTCAGAAGAAAATAAATATATTATCTAAATGATTGGATTATTCAAGAATAATGTATTCTTATTTTCTAGTTTAAAATTTGAATCAATCATTCATACATATTTTTCTAAGGTAAATTCAGTTAAAACTATCGTATTAAAAATATCATATGTCAAGGTCAAACAGACATCAAAGTACACAAAAAATATAACAGAATATAATAAATAAATCCAAAGAGAGTAAGATTTATTATTATTTAAAGACAATTCATTTTTAAATGAATTAAGCATGTATATCAAACAGTCCAGAATAGAAAAAATAGTCTACAACATTTAAAGTCATCTGTACATCATTACGTCTGATATTTCAAAGTGTTTTAAGTGAATCTTTGGACAAATGTAAACACATCATTTGTATCATATCACATCTTTGAAGTAAATAATCTAAGAACTAATGAAATTAAGGATTTATCAACATCGGATCCATTTGAATGTCGATATGGATTGGATTTGGATACTGATAAAAGGTTTAAATGGCAACATTGTTTCGATTCACTACAAAAAAAATTTATTAGCATTGCTATCTTTCTAAAAATAAAAAAAAAGGTTAAAAGCTTCAAGATGATTACAATTTAATGCGAATATTGGTGACAAGTTTTGAAGACTAAAATAATAAATACTCTAAATATTAACAGCTGGGTATACTACTTTTTTGTAACAAAAAGAAAGCATAATTTATATTTCGATGTAGATGGTATAAGTGTTTACATTAACGAATTACTCATCTAAAACTATAGATCTTAACTGATATATTTATTTACATATGGACGGAGAAGTAAACCAGTGTCCAAACTTAAACTACAAAAACCAAGAGATAAATGCTACATTTGATCATAAATCGATTTAGTAGAAAAAACGAATAATCATTAACTTTTCTTGCAGAATTGTTAATAACAAATTAAATGTGCAACGGAATAAAATGAGTTGATAATATATGATACCATAGAAGGCGGGGATTAAAATTAAAATTCTTAGCTTTTTTTTTATATGCGTGTGTGATGAGAGAATGAAGTTGTATACCCAAAAATGCAATTAGGGTCTTAAAAGTTTACATCAATAAGTTTTATGGTCAATGTTGTTAATTACTTAGAAAAACGGCTTATATTGTTCGTGTGTAGAATTAAAGTATCTTAAAATTAAAACAGTAAAGCTGATAACTCAAACTACATTAACATAACAGTAAAACTAAAACAGATTCGAGTAACCTTTCGTCGCCTCGAATTACGTTCAGATAAGTGCGTAAAAATTAAAATCTATACAATTCCATACATCAAATATTGATATAATTGGAATAAAGAATAAAATTGTGATTTAAAAAGAGATAGAAAGAAATACACATTTATGAATAATCTAAGTTTTATAACAAAATAAAAATGTTTAATTCAGGGTGTACCAGTTTTAAGATGGTTCTTAAAATCGTTAGCACCGTTAACGTAGATAATTAATAAATAAGGCAAGGAATCAACATTTATATTTCAAATAATAGACCGATAAATATTACTATTTTACTTTAATGCTATTTCAGTGAAGAAAATTGAATCGCAATTTCCAGGTTTTAAAATACAATCATGAATTAGTAAACAGTATATACTACTATTAGAAATTATACGCTAAAATACATCTATAATTTTCTTTCGTTCGAATCCAGTCGGTTAAAGTTTGTTAGAATTATGGACAAAAATAAAAAAATATTTATTAATTACATAAAATTAATAAACACTTGTCAACATAAATTAGTAAAAGCGTCCTACACCTTTTATACCTTTAAAAATAAAAATAAACTTTACATCTTTTTTTTATTCTATTGGCCATCCGTACAACGAAAAGTCGGTCAATCAGACCTTCCTCCTACACTAAAGTGTTTGCTTCTTATATATCAAAAACCTTCGAGCAAACAAGTCATTTAAAACATTGCATTTAAAATACTAACTTCTAAAATCTCAGTGCTATATTTAAATATTGATACAAGATTGTACGCGTATGCAAAAAATTAAATAAATGAACTAGAAATAGCAGTATTACTGTTTTGTCTGGCACATAAAGGTTTAATTATCATAATTACCTTGGCAAGCAAAACAAGTTAAAGTGATATCTATGTTTTATTTCTTTATCTCTTTAAACCCTAAAAAATCAAGGGTTACCATCAGACACAAAAAAATACTCCAAGAATATAAATTAAGTACAAATAACCCCAAAAGATTAATAACACGTGCCCTTTATTTCCTTGTGATTATTGTTGAAAAGCTAAGCTACATTTTAATTCTAACAGTTATATTTACGATCAACAAGGCTTTATTTTACTTATTTATCAAAAATGAAATTACCTATTGAAGTTACATTTAAAATCTTAAAATAAAAACTAGCAAACAAAAAAATTTTACTCAGTATTTGAAAGAAAATCAGTAATAAAGCATTTATTTTAATTTCATTTATAATTTTTTTAAAGAAAATTATAATTTTTTTTTATACATGAAACTAAGAATTAAGTATTAGAATCATTTATGATAATTTCCGCATCTTGACAGATAAAAACCAAACTAATTGGATATAATAAATCATAAATTTGATGAATAGATAAAATGATCAACTGGTTTGTTATTTAAAAAGAATCGGTAAGCTTCAAGTAATTTCTTTGTAAAGACCAAATTTGCTAAGTCTATTAGTAAAAAAAAAAAAGACATGTTACAGTATATAAGTTGATTTTTTTTTAAATCTCATAAGCAGCAGACAGATTGAACTTAAGTGGAAAAGAAATAAGCATCATTTAAATGTTTCATGTGTAGATATCTATCTGGTGTGAAAGTTAACCTTGTCCTTAAATAAACTTGTATGCTTCAATTTAATTAATTTTCTTGTCTTCGAGACCGAGACAAAACTGAATAAATATTCTTTTTTTTTTTTTTTTGGAGGGTCTCCTTGCGATTTTAATGTTGATTTTCCAGTTTTATATCTTTATTTATTTTACATTTCATTTAACATTCAAGCAAATCAGCTTAAAACATTTTTGAAAGACTTTTTTTTTTTAATTTGGAAAATAGTAAATTCATAATTTAAAAAATAAAATAAAATATTTCATATATAACCTGTTTTGTTATTTTTTTTTTTAAAGCATGCCAATTATCTTTCGAAGTATCACATCTTTATTACAAAATTTAGGAAAAAAATACCACAGACAAAACATTTAACAGTGGAAAATTATTACCTTTTAGAAAAAATTATTACCTTCTAGAAAAAAGCTATTATTTTAGCTTATCTTCGGTACATTTTACGAAAGGTGGTCATAAAGCCTGATTTACTGCTACTAATTAAGAGTTCATCCCAGATGTTACAATTTTTTAAATAATTTGTTTTTGATCTTAAATGCCAAGTTTCACATTTTATGTAAAATTCGTAATATGAGATGGGATAAAAAATGTTCACCTTCATGCAATATCGAAGTTTAAACTATTAACAATCAGAAAAATCATTTATTTCAAATTTTAAAAAATACAATTATTATGAAAATTAATACCAATAATGTTAAATCATTTTTTATTTATTTAAAACGTAACAAAATTAATAGGTAAGTTCAAATTTCGAAAATTTCATTTAAGTATTTTAGACAACAAATTAGAATATAACTGATAACTTGATATTTCAACAATCTAAATAGATACAGCTTTCCCAAATAAATAATTAAGAATAAATTTAAAACAAACAAATGAAGTTAGAAAAGAAAGAAAGAAAAAACAGAAAATATGACGATTGATTAAATTCGTATTCACTTGTTACGGATGGACAGTCGGGCCTTTAAAAGGTTAAAAAGATTCCATAGTGAAAAAAGCTATATAAAAATGTTATGCCTATCGTGAAACAAACAATACTAGAAAACAGTACAACGGAAATTAACATGACCTTTCTTTTTCAATCCATTTAAAATATATAACAGACTTGGGAAGATTTTAAAAGCTAATCAACAAATAATATCCCTCGGGCCATCCATAGCAACAACAAATAAAGAAAAGGTTTTCTCCGATACCACAAACTTAATTTATTTATCACACGATGATGCATAGGTTTTATATTATAATATATTACGAACAGAAAAACTACTACGCTTCAGTAAAGCAACCACTTCATAAATATTATTCATCATTATTATTATTATTATCGCCGAGTAAAGGTCCAGTTATTATAACCGGCATCTCTCCCTCTAACAATAATAATACTCTGTTAAACTAGACAATAACATGTAGCAGAAGCGGTAATAGTTTTTTTTTTTTAAATATATGTACTTATTTCAAATAATTCTAATAATCAGAAGTTTTTCCAGTGACCAAAAACAAGGAGATAAATTTGTCTTCGCTTGATTATTCTGTAAGAGCCAATGTCAGTTTTTTTTTTAAATAATGAAAACAAAAATAGACAGGATAAATATTGAAATGTATATAATGCTAGTGAGAGCATAACCAGAAACTGGGGGATCATTTTATGTATAGAATTAACCAAGTAGTTGATCCCCCATTTTTTGACCACTCATTTAATTCGTCTAAGTTATCTATCATCTACAATGTCTAAATATGTTTTGTTTTGTTTTTAGGGGGATTTTGTCTCTTAAATTTTACTCACCCTGGCCCTCAGGAGTTTATTCTTGAGTCTCCAAATTGCAGCTGTTTAACGGTAAACACCTCAAGATTATTTTTTTCCTTCACTTCGAAAAAAAAAAGTGTTGAAATAAACACGGAGGGGGAAATCCTTGTATAGGACAGGACAGTCAGAAAAGCACTAAGAATTTTTTTTCTTTATATAAAGGTGGGTAGAAGTCGTAAATGTATTGCTGTGGTGCTTTGCAGACACTTATAGTATATACATGTGTATCATGTTATCTTTATACTCAAAGAATAATGGTAAAATGTGGTCCTAAAGCAGGCCTTATTATGAGATGCCACTGCTTTTTTCTGCCCTGCTCTGTTCCATACAGTAATAACTAAACTACTACTACTACAACAACGGGCGCCGCTGCCTTGTTACTACATCATTAGGCTGCTGCTGCTGCTATTCGTAAAGGTATAAAGAGGTAGGAAAGGGGGAGAGTAGGTAAGAGATAAGATAAACAGGGTGGTTAAAAGTGAGGTGAGAGAGAAAGAAAGAGTGTTGTGCTCAGAGAGAGAATGTAAGTGAGTGTGTGAGGGTAAAAAAAAGAGAAAAGGAGACGAAATATACAGGGAGATAATAAATATAGAGTGGGGATTTGAGAGAAAGTTACGTCAATTAAATACAGTGAAAAGGTAGATAAGTAAGTAAGGATGGTGAAGTTAGTAGTGATAGAGAAATAGATAGGAAAAAAGAATAACAGAAAAAGGAAGAGAGGTTAGTTTAATAGAGGGAAAAAGTAAAGAGAATAAAATACGATAGATAGATAGATATGAACAGACTGAGATAGATAGATAGATATGATATGATAATACAATGGGGTAGAGGGAAAGAGATAAGATGGATGAATCGTAGATCGATAGATAGATAGTGAACTTTGAAATCAATGTAGTCAATTTTTTTTTAAATCATAGATTTAAAATTTTGAAAATAGTGAATTTAAAATACATTTTTTTTTAAATGCAAAACAATTACAAACTGAAATTATTTCGATTTTTAACAAGAGACACTGTCACTGAAGTCTGTCAGTACATTTCAAACTTTCTAATTATTTTAATAATTTGTTTTAAATACTTCCGAAAATGTTAATTTGCCTACTAAATAAGGGAGTATGATAAATCCATTTAATTAGTTGTCTGTCTAGTGTCTAGAAATGTGTATTATTTCTTATGGAAATGCAGGTTGTTGCATATATATAATATATATATATATATATATATATATATATATAAGAGAGAGAGAGAGAGAGAGAGAGAGAGAGAGAGAGAGAGTTGTCATGTGCTGTAAATTTTTTAGCTCATTACAAAGTCTACAAATTCAAATTCATCCCTAATAATTTTAAATAGAATATCTGCAGAAAACTCGTTCTAGAAAACACTAAGATATATTTTATGATGAATTAGAATTATTTTGTAATGAATTGTATGGTTACAACCTATGAATTTACTGAGTTATAAATGCTCAAAGTGAAAGTCACTGTCTACACGGCAATCACACACACAACACACACACACACACACACACGCACGCACGCGCGCACACACACACACACACACACTGCATCTCCATACACTCGAAATTGTCAGATATTACCGTGTAATATCTGACCCAAGGGTGTAATAATTACATCCTTGGGATTAACAAATTTATAACATGTATTTACCAACTTTTATGTCTATTTTTTCGTTCACACAAAGTCACTGTAACCTCAGTGATATCAACATATTGTTTTGTTTTGGGTGTGTTTTTTTTTTCTTCTGTGTAGTCACTATCAGTTATATTTGTATGCCTGTAAAATCCGCATTATTATTTATATATAATATTATATAGTATATACTAGTCGATAAGCTTCTACGTTACGATACACAAGGCCAAATTAAATGGGATGTATAGACTAGAAAGATTGAGTTCCGCTGTTTTGTTTTGTTTTTTTCAAGGGAAGAAAGTCAGCCTACCTTTGAAAATCATTAAAATTAAGATTTTATTTCTTGGCTTTTTTTTTTTTTAAATTTTTTTTTTTTTTACCTAGACTCGAACACTTACCCCTGGCATCACAAGGAAATACGTAACAACCTCCACTGTGAGGTAGACCACATTATTGTGTGTATAGTGAGTGTCAGTACACAATTATGTCAAAATTGTTCACTTGCATAGTATTTATTTGCATTGCCAAAGGAAAAAAGTACATAAAGTTGCACAGTTTGGTTTTTTTTTAACTTATTTTATTTTTTAATAATACGTATAAAGTAAGTTAAGTTTATTAGTGTCCGTTTTATGGGGTTTCATTGTCAATAGAGTTGAGTTGAATAATATCTGCGACTGATTTTCTTCTTTTTTTTTTTTAAGCTTTACCAATTGCTGTAGTGTGCTGATTTTAATGTCACGGGAATAGTACGAAAAGATAAATTAAGTTTGAGAAGTAAAGTGAAAAGATAAACAAAAATAGAGTCGATTAAAAAACTAAGGGAGTAGTACTAATTACACAGTTTGAATCAAGAGTATATAAACAGAGTGAGAGAAAAGAACCTGGTGGGTAGAATACAGAGGAATAGAGAATGAGAGGAAGGATAAGTAAAGGTGTTAAACAAACAAAGAGAGATACACTACAGGGCAAATACTGAAAGCGGACGTTAATAATAGAAAGAAACAGATATAATGAATGATTTTTTTTTAAATAACGAGTAGTAGTAGACAAATATGGTGTGAGGGTGAAAACTAACAATTACGGTCTAATTTACTCGGGCAAAGTGTTTGTAAATGGGAAGGGTTTATCACAGGGCCATAATTTTATTGAAATAAAAGCCCAAAGCGAAAGGAAAGGCCGATTTTTAGCTACAAAAAATATCGATGTAAAAAAATAATACCCAGAGAGGTGCTTGATAGAAAGGGGTGGGGGAGAAATGGAAGAAAGAAAATATATGTTGAAACTGAGTTATAAACTTTCAAAATAAAGAACGGGAAAAGTTAAAGAGTTGAACTTGAAATAATCAAATAAATTTAAATAAGATAGAAGAAAAAAAGCAAAGAAAGACTTCATGTTAAAGATAAAACAAAAGATATCAAAAACTTTGTGTTTTTAATATTAGTAACTAGACGACCCGTTTAAAGAACGGTTCCTGAATCATTGATTCATCTTTCGAAGCAAGTGAAAGATTCTTTATAACATTTCATATTTTATTTATTTAGTTATATTGAGAATTCAGATAATTAAAAATGACGTTCGGCGCGAATACTAACTTCACAAAAGTTTCTCTGAAAATTGCTTTATTCTCTAAGTTAGAGTATTACTAAATTGAAGTGTATTGGTTTTTTTAGAGCAATACTATTGCTCTAAAAAATCTCGTTATGATGTGCCGTTTTTTTTGGGGGGGTGTTTTGTTTTGTTTTTTGGTTACGGTAATCGGGTAACAACTAATGTAAATTTTAGTTATTTGTAGGGTCTAAAATGAGATAGATGATTAGTTAAATAAATTTGTCATTGAAAATTGATTTTTTGTTTTTGTTCTTTTGTTTTTTTATCTAATAAAATTAAATAAATATCTAAGTAATAATTTTCAATCAGTTTTAGACTAAAACTGATTGACAATTATTACTTGAATATTTATTTAATTATTACTTAAATATTTATTTAAAACTTTTAGTTCGTATTAGAATATCAGAGTTTTTAATGCGGAAAAATGTTTCCAGCATTTTGGTCACACTATTTTGAAACAAAATAAAATTAATTTCATATATTAAATAAATAAGCCTCCTTTCTTTGAAAGGTGCGTATTAAGTTACAGTTGAGTACAATAATAATACCATATTTTATCATACCCTTTAGTATTTTGCTGTCTCTTTCATTGACTGTTTTTGTTGTTGTTTTTGTTTTTTTTTCCTCTTCCTCCTCTCTTTATTTTCTCTTTTTTTTTTCTTTCTTTTTCATTTCCCTCCCCCTGTTCTTCCTCCTCCTCTTGTTCTTCCTTCTTCCAATTTTCTTCTCCTTTTTTCTCCTTTACATTTCCCTTCTTCCTTTTACACCTTTTCTTCTCTCTCTTCTCTCTCTCTCTCTCTCTCTCTCTCTCTCTCTCTCTCTCTCTCTCTCTCTCTTACCCCTTTTCTTCATTTTCTTTTTTCATTTCCCTCCTCCTCATTTCCTTCTTTCTTCTCATCACTTGTTCTTCTTCCTCCTCTTTTCTTCTTTCTTCTCTTCTTTCTCCTTTTCATTTCTCTCCTCCTCCAACTCCTTTTTCTTCTCCACTTCCTTCTCTTGTTCTTCTTTCTCCTCCTCATTTTGATAATCTTCCTCCTCACCCTTCACTCCTCCTTTCCGCTCTTAAAATAAGATTTTAAAGGATGTTAAACTGTTGGTAGATGTAAGAGAAGGAATAATTTCTTTGATAAAAACAAGCAGTGGTTGAAAGGAAAACGAAAAAAATAATTAATTAATTCATAAAAGAGAGAAAAAATAAACTGGAACCAATAATGAAGATAGAGAGAAGGAATCAATGAAAAATTGGACAAACAATGACATGTGAAGTAAAAATTAAAAATTAAAAATTAAAATTTGATTGAAGGAAAACAAGATTTATTTAAATATAACTAAATTAAACAAACAAGAAAAGAATTAAAATATTTACCTCCTTTAAAAAAAATAACAACTTTATAATCAATAATTTTTATGTATTTTTGAGTCAAAAGTTTTACTTTTAAAAATAACACAACAGCAATGATGGACTCACCACAGAAATAGACAAAAATAAAGAAAACTCTAAGAAATGACTTTTCTATTCATTCTTCAAACCAAAAACTACCATTGAGTAAGTAAGGGGAGGAAACAAAATAATTTTTAATGAGCATAGGTAAAAATTTGACAGAATAATTCAAAATTCTTCACTTCTTGACCAGTGTAGACATATCATTCCAAACGTCAAAATTTTTGGAATCGTTAAAATCTATCTAGTTTAACAGAATGATTAGCAATGAGCCTATATATATATATATATATATATATATATATATATATATATGGTGATTGCCACTTCTTCACAGAAGAAGGCCATTTCTACAAGTAGTTCGGTTGTGAGTACGCAGAGAACACTAGTCCAAATTTTTTCTTTTTTTTTTTTAAAGTTCCCTGTCACACATGAACCACTTTGTCGGCTTCCTCTCGCATGCGACTGCACGTGACTGAGAGACCCAGCCCACGACAGGCTGGCCCTGCCACACAGGTCACATATATGATCAGTCTTAAATGTGGAAATGTGTCCATGCCATCCGTCATGAGCCGATTACATAGAGGCCGCTTCAAGATGAGGTGCTTGAGCTGCCTTACCTCAAATCCTCACAACTGCCATTAGCCTGCCTTTCCAAAACATTGTGTACCTGGCCTCCACTTGTCAATTGGTCCTCATCGCTAAAGCGGACTTCCACAAGGGTCACAATGTCTTCCCCATATTGAAAGTTCTTTGCCATGATGCCAGTTTGTTGTTCAGGGTTTCCCGATCCCTCAAAAACGAGGTGTCTGAACATTCCAGGTGGCTATTGTTAGTCTAGGTTTGTTGGAATATTTTCTTGTTTCGGCCTTGCTAATGTGAACAGCCGCAGATTTGCTGGCCAGCTGGATAGGGGAACAGGCATTTGTTTAGGTCACCTTTTCTATACCCTTCCCAAGTGTCTGGGTGGGCAGTACTACCCAAGGGGCTGCTCAGCTACTCACAACCTCACCAGGTGTAGATTCACAGATGTGTGCTTCCTGCCCGTCAGGCCTGCACACGCCACCGTTCCTCCATCACCGTGGGACTTGTAGAAGTATCTGCACATGTTTACATGTTGTCCGCTTGTGCAACACACACAACATGCTCTACCTCCCCAAAAACTAGTACAGTGACAAGCCAAGGCAAGATGACTGAGAGTATTTGGGGAGCGCAGGTGGATGATCTGACGTGATCTACGGGTCCACCACACCGAGAAAAAACACCAAAAAACTAATACTAAGTTTTAACTTAGTATAAGTCCACAGGTATGATTTTTGTATTAAGTAGGTGACCTTCATACAATTTCACATTGTATTTACATTTATGAACATAAAAGACAATTTCAAATATTCAAAAGTAAGATAAACAGGTAAATACAAGATATTTTACATGTCACTAAAGTTAAGTGGCTTAAGAGTAGACATTCATAGAAAACAAGAAATAATGTGTTAAAGACAACAAGTTTTTGCAATTCTAACAATATAACAGTAACTTAGCCAGAAATGTGTCTTCTCTGCTACGCTACACTACACTATTATATATATATATATATATATATATATATATATATATATATATATATATATATATATGTATGTATATATATGTGTGTGGGGGGGGTATTTGGGCAGCATTCTTTCATTTATACATGTAGAATTAAACAAAAGACACATCTCTTGTTTAACAATTCTATTTTTGATCTTTTCGAGTTTTCTGGCCAACTTTTTAATATTTGGGTGGAATTCGTGGATAATATATATATATATATATATATATATATATATATAAACAAAACAAAAATTCATTCCATTAATTGTAAAATTCATAAAAAATAAAGGAGAATAAAAGGGAGGTTAGAAATAAAAACTCTCAAAACTGAAAGGTTTGTCAGTACCTAGTTCATTTCATTCGACAGTGTGAAATTTGTACTTGTTTAATTTGAGAGTCCCAAAAAGGAATGCAACTGACTTCATAAATGCTTTTGTCAGATATTCTGTCAGGTCCACTGTACCGTACGTATACAGACAATTTCAAGGACCTATTTTCACATGGTGATCAATGGAATTCATTTAGAAAAACTGTTTTTAAAGGTTCAAATACAAGTGACAATTTTTTTTTTCTGTGTGATTTGACACAGAATTACCCATTACTATAATTTTCATTGTGTTTGTATAGATATAAGATGTGATCAATACTGTATTTTAAATTTTCAAACCGCTGTAAATACTTTTAGTAGATAAACATGTTTTATTTGTTTATTGTTATCATTTCCAATTTCCAATTCCATAATGAAATGTGGTGCCGATATTGAGTTTTAAATATTGTCAGAATTTTGCAGGCAATATGATTGATACAAGGGAAATGTATTGTTTCTATATTATTTCAAATATATCCAACCACCAACATAATCCGGATCATTTCTATTGCACTCTGACAGTTATTTTACTACATATAGACCTTATTCAATGGCTGAATGGAAACACTTAAAACATAAAAGCGCAAAATTTCAACTGATGTTGTAGCTTCAATTCTGTGCAAAAACCAAACTATCCATTTCATTTAAATAATGTTCACAATATGTAAAATAATAATAATAATAAATTTTGTCATTAATGCAGTGCCACATTGGTATTTTCCCACCTATTTATCTTGCTATGAAAAATCAGAAATCATTAATAATGTAAAATTGGTTAATTTTAAGACTTTTTGATAGCATTTTTGGATTCCTTGGGTCAAAAAGCTTTTATAAACCAATTTTTAGGACTAGGGAAGCTTAATAACTCATTTTACAGACAAAAATAGATTACAAAAAGTAGCCATTTTTCATATACTCCCTCTCCCCCCCCCAAAAAAAAATAAAATTTGGAGAGCTAAAAATTGACATAACTCAGCCAATTTTTGGAATTGGAAGCTCAGATTCTGGGCAAAATTTCAGAAAAATTGAAGGGGGGGGGGGTGACATGTTCTGGATGATTTGACATGGAATTACCAAGCAGGTACTGTAAGCATCCTGAGTCTTTTGTTTATCAAAAATGTCTAGATTTGGCATTAAATGACCCAAAAGAGGGTTGATGGTTATATAGCATCAAGTATTCCTATTGAATATGAATCATCTTTAAACAGACGTATTTAACTTATAGATACTACCACTCCAGGTCAGAGCAAACCTGTAAGTTATAGTGATGAATGGGTACTCCACATTCCACAGATCTCCAGAACTGGAGCCTCACCATCAGATGCAGTTTAGTGTCATACCCTGGACACCTCTTTGAGGGAGGGGGTCTTACCTATCAGCATATTCTAAGCCCTGCTGATTGGGTGAACAATTATTCCTCAACAATAGAAGACAATATGCATGCACTGAAATTTTGATTCAAGACAATGTAAACTTTGTGATATTGCTATAGAACTCAATTTTCAAAGTCAGTGGTCCCAAGAAGTTGGGATATCAGAAAGAGTCATCTTGTTGGGTCACAAAAACACTAACCAAAGAACATAAGTTCTACTACCAGGTTGATATGGTTGGGATGCTTTATTGCACCAACAGTATAGTCCTGACTCATCTCCTTCAAATTATCATATGTTTTGACCCCTCAAACAGTTCCACACATAAAATTGTTACAGAGTTGCAATGGTGGCTCCAGTCAATTCCAGACTCTTCAAGGAGAGTTTTGTGGGGGTGGGGTTGGTCTTACCCACCTGCAGGGGATACAGTCAACATATTCTAAGCTCCACCTACAGAGTGTGACTAAGAAGAGAAAGCCATCAAATTTTCATGTATCCATATATTCCTCACACTGTTTAACACACTTGCACATCATTTTGTAAGTTTTTTCAACCCTTCTAAAAAAAATTCAATAAACATAAATTTAAAAAAAGATCCTTCTCTTTTTGGTTTGACTGAGAACTTTTCTAGTATTATTTGCGTTATTCAGACTATTGTCCCCATCTTCATTGTTATTTGTACAACGTTTCGGCGATATACCCTCCAGCCTTCTTCAGGTATTTCTTGTTGGACTCGGAACCTTCTTTTCGAACTCGGGAACTTTCTTGTCGTATTCGGGAGCCATCACGGAACTTTGAACCTAAATACGACAAGAAAGTTCCCGAGTTCGAAAGAAGGTTCCGAGTCTGAGAAGGTCCGAGTCCGAGAAGAAATACCTGAAGAAGGCCGGAGGGTATATCGGCCGAAACATTGTACAAATAACAATGAAGATGGGGACAATAGTCCGAATAACGCAAATAATACTAATCTTCAAGCCTCATCTCAAACATTCAGAGAAAGAGAACTTTTCTGTTTTAGAATCATAACTAAAAGAAAAAATAATGGCTGATGAATAAAAATAGTTAAATCTATTTTGTTGTTTGTATTATTTGTATTATTTGGACTATTATCCTCATCTTTATTGTTATCTGCACAACATTTTGGATGATGAACCCTGGAGGGCACATCGGCCAAAACATTGTGCAGATAACAATAAAGATGAAGACAATATTCTGACTAATCCAAATAATCCAAATTATCAAGCCTCATCTCAGAAATTCAGAGAAATAGTATTTTGTTGTTGTTTTGATTTTATGGCATATCAACCCTTTTTCAGGTCATTTAATGCTGAATCAGGTTATTTTGATATCAGGTTACATACAGTACCTGCTGTTGCTTAAATGGTCACCCATATAAGTACTGAACAGGCTCATTGCTTCTTAACTTTGGTGATCTAGCGGGAACCGGTGCTTTCAACATGACTTGACTAAATCTATTTTATACTTAAACTCACAACACAACAAGGTTTAAATAAAAATGTATATTAAAAAATGACCCCCTCCCCCAAAAAAAATAAAATTCTGATAAATTATTTCCAACATTACTCTTTCTGACATTCTCAGGTCGTTTCTCAAATCCCAGTAGTATTGTCGATTATCTGCCCTTTCTTTGAAATTATTGTTTGACATTATGATACATATCACTGCAGTGGCCATGGACACAGAGTCCAAATAAAAGGAAGACCGCTAAGAAAATTCTTTCTTGCCATTCAGCATCCAATGACAACATGTTCGGACACTGCACTGAGAGCAGTAGCTTAAGCCATGCCACATTAAATATTACTTCTAAACAAAGTACACTTCCATGACGAAGCAGAAAGCTAACATTATAAATGCTGTCATATCTTATAAAAGTTAAACAAACCTGCTCTTCAAAAAAGCAATTTTAACATTGCAGACAAGTCATAAAATTGTCTTTTATTAGATTAATACTTCTCAAATGTTCTTAGAGAACAAATCAATTTCCAGTCCAATTTGCAATTGAATGATGTTACGATTCGTGTGGCCATTTTAGGGCTGTATGAAAGTAGTTTTACAGTGGAGATCCTTCGTGGCATCAAAATTTGATCTTTTCTTATAAGTAGAAAAAATGTAGTATCAGTTTTTAATCCTTTTCCACTGATCAATCCTCAAAGTTGGAGTTGTATCAGAGTTTATCCTGTCTTGAAGTAGAAAATTATATAATCCTCGGTCTGTCCTTCCAGCAATAATTCTAGAATAATTCATTAACGCCTTTAAATAGTAAATTAAATACATGTTTGGGCGTTTTTGATTGGCTGATTCAACCACAGCTGTTTTGGAATAGTCTATGAATATAAATCGTGATCATTAGCACACTTATACCATGAAATAGGGCCGGTTTTAGCTCAGTTGGTAGAGTGTTCGGCTAGGAATCACAAGGTTCTTGGTTCGACACCATCTCCCGCCAATTCAGCGTATGAGTAGCACAGGGATCTGTACGGTAATGTGAGGAGCTGATGGTAGGTTGGTGCACCACCTCAGATCTTGGTTTAGCGCTAGTGAAAGGGATAGACTCTCTCGCTGTCTGGCTGATACCAACATTAGGCCACCCAACGACTTTACTTAATTTACTTTTATACTATGAAATAATATAATAAATGATAATTTTGTGGGGTTTGCATTTGTGTTGAATATCATTTATTTTGATCATCCAAATTCTGAATATAACAGAGATAACAGTGAAATGCAAATTAGGTTTTTAATAACAGTTATCTCTCTTGGTTGATTTGGCTTATTAGTTTAATGGCATATAAACCTTTGTGGGTTATTTGATCCCAAATCCACTCTTGCAGAAGAACAGTAGCGGTACTATTTAAATCATAGCTGGAGGGATTAGGGGTAATATCTTTCCCAAGGGTATTAGTCCAAAAGTGAATAGTATGACTGGAATTTAAACTCACTATCATGTAGCTCCAGCACATTAGCCACTAAGCTATGGGGACTCTCCCGAAATATAAATTAAATTATCACTCCTCCCTAAATAGAAGCATCAATATCATGGACAACTGTTAAAACATGTTCACAGGTTCTTGAGTATATTACTAAAATTATCTCTATGTAAATATACATGCAGTCATAATCAAGAAAAAATAGCACATCATAATGTTTTTAATAAGAACTAGCAAATATATGCACCCTCCGGGTGCAAGTATTTTAGTTAAATTTTATAAAATATGATATTAAATTAGAAAGGCTAATGAAACTGAATAAGAATGTAGATAAAAAAGATTTGAACAGAGGAGGTATGATTGAAAAATAGAACAACTTTGAAACTAACACTTCCATCATTTTCCATTACTCCCGTCTTTCATTGGTAAATTTTCCTAATTTAAACTGTTAGTTAAAATAGAAGTAAGTTTATTAAAGTTATTTCTTCTTGTAAGGGATTTCTTTTAAGATTTATCGAAGAGATTTTTGCTCATATTCAATAAGATAAAACCAAACAATTAGAAATCAATAATACTAAGCATATATTTATTAAAATCAATTTTTTAAGATCAATATGCAAATTAGCCTTTCCATTCATACTGTAAACCTCTATTTTGTTGTATATATAATTACAATTGCATGTTGATATGGTCAACAGTGGCTTCGGCTCTGACCATTGAATAATCCCAGGGGCCATCCCCCAGGCAACACTGCCCCCTTGATTAAAGGGGCAGGGCTGGGTTTATTGCCCAGCCCTGAGGCGCCCCCTTGAGGGGGAATGCGACGGGATCGACGCAATTTTTTCACCTGCCATCCATGAGTCTCGGCTTGTGGGTGGTCAAATAGGGACTTTGTGCCTGACCCGTACAAGTGGGGTAACGCGTAATACTATGTAGATATGGTCAACAGTGTAAGTAAGAAAACAATTTTATTAATAATTGAGGTTTAAATAAATAAAATCATGGAGAATATGATTTAAATAACTAAAGGAATTGTGACTTGTATAGTAATATAGTTTCGGTTACAGATAGACAAACCACAATCTCCATTATAATAAAGAATATACATTTCAAATACTCTAACTTAGAGAAATAAAGCAATTTTCAGTCCATTTGCAGCTAAATGATGATTTTGTGGAGTCAGCATTTACACTAAACATCATTTTTTTAATCATCCAATTCTCAATTCACTGGAGATAACTTAGCATAAAAGTTATCATCATAGAAAATAGAATCAATAACCTTTGCTTTCCTAGACAAGGCCATTAAGATTTCGCTTCACCCTAATGCCATTAGGAAAGCATGAATTCATCTATTCCACCCCCTCCACCTCCATCTATGAGTAAATAGAAAAGCAGACTGGGTTCTTTAGCCTTAGGCAAACAGTATACAAAGAAAACTCTGAATTCAGTTTTAATAAAATAAAAATTGACCTTGTGTTACATCCTGCTCTTGGTGGAGGGGTTGGGTAAATACATACATTGGAGATAATTATGAAATGCTAATATCAAGAATACATTTATGGTCAAATAAATAAAATAGAATTCTGTAGAAGATAAACAAAGCTAACAGTAGGAAAAGCACCTGAAGATCAAAACTAAAGGCTGCCGGCCAAAAAGATAGACTTCTGAAGTGGAAATAACACTTCAAAAGTCTGCTTGGAAAGCCTCCTAGAATCACAGTTGAACATACAAAGCCAACTAGGACACTTTATGGAAGATGAACTTAACAAGGTTCTAAAAACAATAAGCAGAAAAGTTGCAGGCCTCGATGAAATACCTCCTGAGGTATGGAAGACAAGAAAATTTGCAGACATACTTCTCTGATTATTTTTGGAGAATATGTGCTAAATTGAAGTCGTACCTAATTTTGAAAGTTAATTAATTAATAATTAATTAATTAGGTGGTCACTATAAGAGGAATAGAAACCTACTTCTAACAAAATGAAAAATTCTCTGATTATGTAATGTAGTGATAAACAAGCAGAATAGAGTCATGGATGAAAGGCTGCATCCTCTCCTTCCTGAAGAAAGGCAACATTGGTGAATACTTTTACTGCCACAGCTGCCCAGGGTTATAATACCTGCTTTCAATCGTACCTGACATGAAGTCAAAAAAATCTTAGGAAAAATCAAAACGGATTTCAGAGAAAATCATCCATGTCGCAGATTTTGACCATTTGTTAAACTGTCAAAGGAGTAGGAGCAAAAAATCTCAAGACAACACTTGTTTTTAAATTTCTCAGGCATACGACTCCATACACAGAGAAAAATGGAGCTATAACTTCACGAAATATGGTCTCCTCAAAGAAACTGTTATCACTATAATAATGCTCTGCAACACAAAAGCAACAGTGAAAGATTTCTTTGATATTTTTGTTGGAGTCCTACAAGGAGATACATTAATGCCATTTCTAGCAGCTGTACAGCTACTTACCACCTATCACACAAATCATCCAAGTAAGACGAAAAAGACAGTTGGATACTGCTAGAGAAGTAAGGATGTACTCATAAGTACTTTTTCTGTGGAACACCAGCATAGGCCAACCCACAAAAACTTACATTGATCAGCTCTATGCAGATATGGATGCCGTAGTGAGTACTTGCCAAGATCAATGACCAATAGGGACAGGTGGTGAGATAGTGCCATGGGAATTTATACTGTCAGCATGACTTGATGATGAATTTGATTCCTTCACACCTTCCTGGATAGAATTATCAATATCATCATGGACTGCTGATATAATGAAAAGCCAATGGGTTCACAGGTTGTCTAGTGACTTTTTTAAAATTTATTTTTATCCTTAACACAAAATAAGTCTCATTCTTTCCAATAACATAGATAAACTAACAGAAGGCTTTATTATCCACTGAACATACAGAGAGAGAGAAGAGAGAGAGAGAGAGAGAGAGAGAAGTTTAATTGAACACATCATACACCTACATAAAAACAGGAATATACCAAGTTTATGCTGGTATTTTTAAATAGCTGAAACTAATTTTAGCTGTTCGGGCTCTGATAAGGCAAAAATTAACAAAGCTGATAAAAATTAGATTTATCTTATATTGTTACTCTTTATCACAACAAGCTTTTTTGATCACTAGAGCAGACAGTATGAATTTTTCTACACTATCACTCATAAATAAGTACTCTTTTATTAGAGTTAATTTCATTAAACCAAAAGATATCAGCATTTATATTTCTAGGTGTAACATTATACCATCAAAAACGTATCCATTAAGTATTATTTATTGCCAACCTCTATATCACTGAAACTCTGTAACCAAAAATAAAATTGCAATAGATATATATAAGAAATAATACTTATTTTATAGACTGCTCGCCTTTTTCCTTTTATTTAATTCTATTTCTTTTATAGACATTCTCCAAAGCTGTAACCAATGCTCTGTAACTATTGTAATGGTCGCAAATCATTTGGACTCAACAAAGTGCCCTAGTAAAAAAAGCTAGATTGGAAACTACACAAAGAATGCTACATACTGTTTGAAAGCAAATCCTGGAAAGGCAGCACCCCACAAAACAGCAAGCTGTAATGGCCACTTACCCCTATACACAAACCATCCAAGTAAAGAGAGGCAAGTCATGCTGGGCACTGCTGGGGAAGCAACTTTCTCCTATGTGTTTGGGTCATAGGAAAAGTTAGCTTCCCCAGCAAGTGCCCAGCATGACTTGCTCAATCTACTTGGATGGTTTGTGCTGATAGGAGGTAAGTGGCCATACAGCTGCTGTTTTGTGGGGTGCTGCCTTCAGATTGTTCAAACAGTATGTAGCAATTCTTGTGTAGTTCCATCTAGCTTTTTTACTAGGCACTTTGTTGAAGTCCAAATGAATGCGACCATACAATAGTACAGACATGGCTAACAGCTTGGAAATGTCTACTAAAAGAAGTAGAATAAAATAAAAAGGAATAGCGAGCAGTCTAAAATAAGTATATTTCTTATATTAATCTATGCAATTTATTTTTGGTTACAGCGTTTCAGTGATCTAGAGGTTGGCAATAAATATACTTAATGGATATCTGTTTTGATGGTATAATTTACACTAGAAATAATAAAATTGCTGATTCTTTGGTTTAAATGAAAATTAACTCAATAAAACAGAGTACTTATTATGAGTCGATAGTGTAGAAAAATTTCATACTGTCCTGCTCTAGTGATCAAAAGCTTTGTGTGATAAAGAAGTAACAATAATAAGATTAAATTAATTTTATCAGCTTTGTTAATTTTTGCTATCAGAGCCCGAACAGCTAAAATAGTTTTCAGGCTATTTTAAAAATAACCAGCATAAACTTGGTATTATCCTGTTTTTATGTAGGTGTATGCATGTGTTCATATAACTTCTCTCTCTCTCTCTCTCTCTCCTCTCTCTCCTCTGTATGTTTCTGTGGATATAAAGCTTCTGTTAGTTTATCTATGTTATTGGAAAGAATGAGACTTATTTTGTGTTAAGGATAAAAATAAATTTTTAAAAAGTCACTAGACAACCTGTGAACCCATTGGCTTTCCATTATATCAGCAGTCCATGATGATATTGATACTTCTATCCAGGAAGGTGTGAAGAATCAAATTCATCATCAAGTATGCTGACAGTATAATTCCCATGGCACTATCTCACCACCTGTCCCTATTGGTCATTGATCTTGCAAGTACTCACTACGGCATCCAATATCTGCATAGAGCTGATCAATGTAAGTTTTTGTGGGTTGGCCTATGCTGGTGTATCCACAGAAAAAATGTCACTATGAGTACATCCTTACTTCTCTAGCAGTATCCAACATGTCTTTTTCGTCTACTTGGATGATTTGTGTGATAGGTGGTAAGTAGCTGTACAGCTGCTAGAATGGCATTAATGTATCTCCTTGTAGGACTCCAACAAAATATCAAGAAATCTTTCACTGTTGCTTTTGTGTTGCAGAGCATATTATAGTGATAACAGTTTCTTTGAGGAGACCATATTCGTGAAGTATTAGCTCCCATTTTTCTCTGTGTATGGAGTCGTATGCCTTGGAGAAATTAATAAACAAGTGTTGTCTTGAGATTTTTTGCTCCTACTCCTTTGACAGTTTAACAAATGGTCAAAATCTGCGACATGGATGATTTTCTCTGAATCCGTTTTGATTTCTAAGATTTTTTCTGACTTCATGTCAGGTACGATTGAGAAGCAGGGTATTATAACCCTGGGCAGCTGTGGCAGTAAAAGTTATACCACCAATGTTGCCTTTCTTCAGGAAGGAGAGGATGCAGCCTTTCATCCATGACTCTATTCTGCTTGTTTATACACTACATTACATAATCAGAGAATTTTTCATTTTGTTTAAAGTAGGTTTCTATTCCTCTTATAGTGACCACCTAATAATTATTATTAATTAATTAACTTTCAAATTAGGTACGACTTCAATTAAGCACATATTCTCCCAAAAATAATCAGAGAAGTATGTCTGCAAATTTCTTGTCTTCCATACCTCAGGAGGTATTTCATCGAGGCTGCAACTTTCTGCTTATTGTTTTTAGAACCTGTTAAGTTCATCTTCCATAAAGTGTCCTAGTTGGCTTTTGTATGTTCAACTGTGATTCTAGGAGCTTCCAAGCAGACTTTTGAAGTGTTATTTCCACTTCAGAAGTCTATCTTTTGGCGGCAGCCTTTAGTTTTGATCTTCAGGTGCTTTCCTACTGTTAGCTTTGTTTATCTTCTACAGAATTTCTATTTATTTATTTGACCATAAATGTATTCTTGATATTAGCATTTCATAATTATCTCCAATGTATGTATTTACCCAACCCCTCCACCAAGAGCAGGATGTAACACAAGGTAATTTTTATTTTTTATTAAAACTGAATTCAGAGTTTCTTTGTATACTGTTTGCCTAAGGCTAAGAACCCAGTCTGCTTTTCTATTTACTCATAGATGGAGGTGGAGGGGGTGGAATAGATGAATTCATGCTTTTCCTAATGGCATTAGGGTGAAGCGAAATCTTAATGGCCTTGTCTAGGAAAGCAAGGTTATTGATTCTATTTTCTATGATGATAACTTTTTATGCTAAGTTATCTCCAGTGAATTGAGAATTTGGATGATTAAAAAAAATGATGTTTAGTGTAAATGCTGACTCACAAAATCATCATTTAGCTGCAATTGGACTGAAAATTGCTTTATTCTCTAAAGTTAGAGTATTTGAAATGTATTAT
This sequence comes from Doryteuthis pealeii, assembly GCA_023376005.1. Taxonomy (NCBI): domain Eukaryota; kingdom Metazoa; phylum Mollusca; class Cephalopoda; order Myopsida; family Loliginidae; genus Doryteuthis; species Doryteuthis pealeii. Next base: position 126,377,945 of record CM042140.1, read on the forward strand.
CTTATTATAATGGAGATTGTGGGTTTGTCTATCTGTAACCGAAACTATATTACTATACAGTCACAATTCCTTTAGTTATTTAAATCATATTCTCCATGATTTTATTTTTATTTAAACCTCAATTATTAATAAAATTGTTTTACATTACTTACACTGTTGACCATATCTACATAGTATTTACCGCGTACCCCACTTGTACGGGTCAGGCACAAAGTCCCTATTAACGTGGGACACCCACAGCCGAGACTCATGGAGTGGCAGGTGAAAAATTGCGTCGATCCCGTCGGCATTCCCTCAAGGGGGCGCCTCAGGCGCTGGGCAATAAACCCAGCCCTGCCCCTTTAAATCAGGGGGCAGGTGTTGCTGGGGGGATGGCCCCTGGGATCGACGCTGTTAATTATATCAATGGTCCAGAGGCCGAAGCCACTGTTGACCATATCAACATTCTAATAACATGCAATTGTAATTATATATACAACAAAATAGAGGTTTACAGTATGAATGGAAAGGCTAATTTGCATATTGATCTTAAAAAATTGATTTAATAAATATATGCTTAGTATTATTGATTTCTAATTGTTTGGTTTTATCTTATTGAATATGAGCAAAAATCTCTTCGATAAATCTTAAAAGAAATCCTTAACAAGAAGAAATAACTTTAATAAACTTACTTTCCTATTTAACTAAACAGTTTTAAATTAGGAAATTTACCAATGAAAGACGGGAGTAATGGAAAATGATGGAAGTGTTAGTTTCAAAGTTGTTCTATTTTTCAATCATACCTCCTCTGTTCAAAATCTTTTTATCTACATTCTTATTCAGTTTCATTAGCCTTTCTAATTTAATATCATATTTTATAAAATTTAACTAAAATACTTGCACCCGGAGGGTGCATATATTTGCTAGTTCTTATTAAAAACATTATGATGTGCTATTTTTCTTGATTATGACTGCATGTATATTTACATAGAGATAATTTTAGTAATATACTCAAGAACCTGTGAACATGTTTTAACAGTTGTCCATGATATTGATGCTTCTATTTAGGGAGGAGTGAATAATTCTAATTTATATTTCGGGAGAGTCCCATAGCTTAGTGGCTAATGTGCTGGACTGCTACATGATAGTGAGTTTAAATTCCAGTCATACTATTCACTTTTGGACTAATACCCTTGGGAAAGATATTACCCCTAATCCCTCAGCTATGATTTAAATAGTACGCTACTGTTCTTCTGCAAGAGTGGATTTGGGATCAAATAACCCACAAGGTTTATATGCCATTAAACTAATAAGCCAAATCAACCAAGAGAGATAACTGTTATTAAAAACCTAATTTGCATTTCACTGTTATCTCTGTTATATTCAGAATTTGGATGATCAAAATAATGATATTCAACACAAATGCAAACCCCACAAAATTATCATTTATTATATTATTTCATAGTATAAAAGTAAATTAAGTAAAGTCGTTGGGGTGGCCTAATGTTGGTATCAGCCAGACAGCGAGAGAGTCTATCCCCTTTTCACTAGCGCTAAACCAAGATCTGAGGTGGTGCACCACACCTACCATCAGCTCCTCACATTACCGTACAGATCCCTGTGCTACTCATACGCTGAATTGGCGGGAGATGGTGTCGAACCAAGAACCTTGTGATTCCTAGCCGAACACTCTACCAACTGAGCTAAAACCGGCCCTATTTCATGGTATAAGTGTGTGCTAATGATCACGATTTTATATCATAGACTATTCCAAAACAGCTGTGGTTGAATCAGCCAATCAAAACGCCAAACATGTATTTAATTTACTATTTAAAGGCGTTAATGAATTATTCTAGAATTACTTGCTGGAAGGACAGACCGAGGATTATATAATTTTCTACTTCAAGACAGGATAAACTCTGATACAACTCCAACTTTGAGGATTGATCAGTGGAAAAGGATTAAAACTGATACTACATTTTTCTACTTATAAGAAAAGATCAAATTTGATGCCACGAAGGGATCTCCACTGTAAAAACTACTTTCAACTACAGCCCTAAAATGGCCACACGAATCGTAACATCATTCAATTGCAAATTGGACTGGAAATTGATTTGTTCTCTAAGAACATTTTGAGAAGTATTAATCTAATAAAAGACAATTTATGACTTGTCTGCAATGTTAAAATTGCTTTTTTGAAGAGCAGGTTTGTTTAACTTTTATAAGATATGACAGCATTTATAATGTTAGCTTTCTGCTTCGTCATGGAAGTGTACTTTGTTTAGAAGTAATATTTAATGTGGCATGGCTTAAGCTACTGCTCTCAGTGCAGTGTCCGAACATGTTGTCATTGGATGCTGAATGGCAAGAAGAATTTTCTTAGCGGTCTTCCTTTTATTTGGACTCTGTGTCCCATGGCCACTGCAGTTGATATGTATCATAATGTCAAACAATAATTTCAAAGAAAGGGCAGATAATCGACAATACTACTGGGATTTGAGAAACGACCTGAGAATGTCAGAAAGAGTAATGTTGGAAATAATTTATCAGAATTTTATTTTTTTGGGGGGAGGGGTCATTTTTAATATACATTTTATATTAAACCTTGTTGTGTTGTGAGTTTAAGTATAAAATAGATTTAGTCAAGTCATGTTGAAAGCACCGGTTCCCGCTAGATCACCAAAGTTAAGAAGCAATGAGCCTGTTCAGTACTTATATGGGTGACCATTTAAGCAACAGCAGGTACTGTATGTAACCTGATATCAAAATAACCTGATTCAGCATTAAATGACCTGAAAAAGGGTTGATATGCCATAAAATCAAACAACAACAAAATACTATTTCTCTGAATTTCTGAGATGAGGCTTGATAATTTGATTATTTGGATTAGTCAGAATATTGTCTTCATCTTTATTGTTATCTGCACAATGTTTTGGCCGATGTGCCCTCCAGGGTTCATCATCCAAAATGTTGTGCAGATAACAATAAAGATGAGGATAATAGTCCAAATAATACAATAATACAAACAACAAATAGATTTAACTATTTTTATTCATCAGCCATTATTTTTTCTTTTAGTTATGATTCTAAAACAGAAAAGTTCTCTTTCTCTGAATGTTTGAGATGAGGCTTGAAGATTAGTATTATTTGCGTTATTCGGACTATTGTCCCCATCTTCATTGTTATTTGTACAATGTTTCGGCCGATATACCCTCCGGCCTTCTTCAGGTATTTCTTCTCGGACTCGGGAACCTTCTCAGACTCGGGAACCTTCTTTTCGAACTCGGGAACTTTCTTGTCGTATTTAGGTTCAAAGTTCCGTGATGGCTCCCGAATACGACAAGAAAGTTCCCGAGTTCGAAAAGAAGGTTCCCGAGTCCAACAAGAAATACCTGAAGAAGGCTGGAGGGTATATCGGCCGAAACGTTGTACAATAACAATGAAGATGGGCAATAGTCTGAATAACGCAAATAATACTAGAAAAGTTCTCAGTCAAACCAAAAAGAGAAGGATCTTTTTTTTTTAAATTTATGTTTATTGAATTTTTTTTAGAAGGGTTGAAAAAACTTACAAAATGATGTGCCAAGTGTGTTAAACAGTGTGAGGAATATATGGATACCATGAAAATTTGATGGCTTTCTCTTCTAGTCACACTCTGTAGGTGGAGCTTAGAATATGTTGACTGTATCCCCTGCAGGTGGGTAAGACCAACCCCACCCCCACAAAACTCTCCTTGAAGAGTCCTGGAATTGACTGGAGCCACCATTGCAACTCTGTAACAATTTTATGTGTGGAACTGTTTGAGGGGTCAAAACATATGATAATTTGAAGGAGATGAGTCAGGACTATACTGTTGGTGCAATAAAGCATCCCAACCATATCAACCTGGTAGTAGAACTTATGTTCTTTGGTTAGTTGTTTTGTGACCCAACAAGATGACTCTTTCTGATATCCCAACTTCTTGGGGACCACTGACTTTGGAAAATTGAGTTCTATAGCAATATCACAAAGTTTACATTGTCTTGAATCAAAATTTCAGTGCATGCAATATTGTCTTCTATTGTTGAGGAATAATTGTTCACCCAATCAGCAGGGCTTAGAATATGCTGATAGGTAAGACCCCCTCCCTCAAAGAGGTGTCCAGGGTATGACACTAAACTGCATCTGATGGTGAGGCTCCAGTTCTGGAGATCTGTGGAATGTGGAGTACCCATTCATCACTATAACTTACAGGTTTGCTCTGACCTGGAGTGGTAGTATCTATAAGTTAAATACGTCTGTTTAAAGATGATTCATATTCAATAGGAATACTTGATGCTATATAACCATCAACCTCTTTTGGGTCATTTAATGCCAAATCTAGACATTTTTGATAAACAAAAGACTCAGGATGCTTACAGTACCTGCTTGGTAATTCCATGTCAAATCATCCAGAACATGTCACCCCCCCCCCCTTCAATTTTTCTGAAATTTTGCCCAGAATCTGAGCTTCCAATTCCAAAAATTGGCTGAGTTATGTCAATTTTTAGCTCTCCAAATTTTATTTTTTTTTGGGGGGGGAGAGGGAGTATATGAAAATGCTACTTTTTGTAATCTATTTTGTCTGTAAAATGAGTTATTAAGCTTCCCTAGTCCTAAAATTGGTTTATAAAAGCTTTTTGACCCAAGGAATCCAAAAATGCTATCAAAAAGTCTTAAAATTAACCAATTTTACATTATTAATGATTTCTGATTTTTCATAGCAAGATAAATAGGTTGGGGAAATACCAATGTGGCACTGCATTAATGACAAAATTTATTATTATTATTATTTTACATATTGTGAACATTATTTAAATGAAATGGATAGTTTGGTTTTTGCACAGAATTGAAGCTACAACATCAGTTGAAATTTTGCGCTTTTATGTTTTAAGTGTTTCCATTCAGCCATTGAATAAGGTCTATATGTAGTAAAAATAACTGTCAGAGTGCAATAGAAATGATCCGGATTATGTTGGTGGTTGGATATATTTGAAAATATAGAAAAATACATTTCCCTTGTATCAATCATATTGCCTGCAAAATTCTGACAATATTTAAAACTCAATATCGGCACCACATTTCATTATGGAATTGGAAATTGGAAATGATAACAATAAACAAATAAAACATGTTTATCTACTAAAAGTATTTACAGCGGTTTGAAAAATTTAAAATACAGTATTGATACATCTTATATCTATACAAACACAATGAAAATTATAGTAATGGGTAATTCTGTGTCAAATCACACAGAAAAAAAAAATTGTCACTTGTATTTGAACCTTTAAAAACAGTTTTCTAAATGAATTCCATTGATCACCATGTGAAAATAGGTCCTTGAAATTGTCTGTATACGTACGGTACAGTGGACCTGACAGAATATCTGACAAAAGCATTTATGAGTCAGTTGCATTCCTTTTGGGACTCTCAAATTAAACAAGTACAATTTCACACTGTCGAATGAAATGAACTAGGTACTGACAAACCTTTCAGTTTTGAGAGTTTTTATTTCTAACCTCCCTTTATTCTCCTTTATTTTTTATGAATTTTACAATTAATGGAATGAATTTTTGTTTTTTATATATATTTATATATATATATATATATATATTATCAACGAATTCACCCCAAATATTAAAAAGTTGGCCAGAAAACTCGAAAAAGATCAAAAATAGAATTGTTAAACAAGAGATGTGTCTTTTGTTTAATTCTACATGTATAAATGAAAGAATGCTGCCCAAATACCCCCCCACACCACATATATATACATACATACATATATATATATATATTATATATATATATATATATATATATATATATATAAATATAATAGTGTAGTGTAGCGTAGCAGAGAAGACACATTTCTGGCTAAGTTACTGTTATATTGTTAGAATTGCAAAAACTTGTTGTCTTTAACACATTATTTCTTGTTTCTATGAATGTCTACTCTTAAGCCACTTAACTTTAGTGACATGTAAAATATCTTGTATTTACCTGTTTATCTACTTTTGAATATTTGAAATTGTCTTTTATGTTCATAAATGTAAATACAATGTGAAATTGTATGAAGGTCACCTACTTAATACAAAAATCATAACCTGTGGACTTATACTAAGTTAAACTTAGTATTAGTTTTTTGGTGTTTTTTTTCTCGGTGTGGTGGACCCGTAGATCACGTCAGATCATCCACCTGCGCTCCCCAAATACTCTCAGTCATCTTGCCTGGCTTGTCACTGTACTAGTTTTTGGGGAGGTAGAGATGTTGTGTGTGTTGCACAAGCGGACAACATGTAACATGTCAGATACTTCTACAAGTCCCACGGTGATGAAGGAACGGTGGGCGTGTGGCAGGCCTGACGGGCAGGAAGCACACATCTGTGAATCTACACCTGGTGAGGTTGTGAGTAGCTGAGCAGCCCCTTGGGTAGTACTGGCCCACCCAGACACTTGGAAGGGTAATAGAAAAGGTGACCTAAAAAATGCCTGTTCCCCTATCCAGCTGGCCAGCAAATCTGCGCTGTTCACATTAGCAAGGCCGAAACAAGAAAATATTCCAACAACCTAGACTAACAATAGCCACCTGGAATGTTTCAGACACCTCGTTTTGAGGGATCGGGAAACCCTGAACAACAAACTGGCATCATGGCAAAGAATTTCAATATGGGGAAGACAATTGTGACCCTTGTGGAAGTCCGCTTTAGCGATGAGGACCAATTGACAAGTGGAGCCAGGTACACAATGTTTTGGAAAGGCAGGCTAATGGCAGTTGTGAGGATTTGAGGTAAGGCAGCTCAAGCACCTCATCTTGAAGCGGCCTCTATGTAATCGGCTCATGACGGATGGCATGGACACATTTCACATTTAAGACTGATCATATATGTGACCTGTGTGGCAGGGCCAGCCTGTCGTGGGCTGGGTCTCTCAGTCACGTGCAGTCGCATGCGAGAGGAAAGCCGACAAGTGGTTCATGTGTGACAGGGAACTTTAAAAAAAAAAAAAGAAAAAAAAATTTGGACTAGTGTTCTCTGCGTACTCACACCGAACTACTTGTAGAAATGGCCTTCTTCTGTGAAGAAGTGGCAATCACCATATAATATATATATATATTATATATATATATATATATATATTAGGCTCATTGCTAATCATTCTGTTAAACTAGATAGATTTTAACGATTCCAAATAATTTTGACGTTTGGAATGATATGTCTACACTGGTCAAGAAGTGAAGAATTTTGAATTATCTGGTCAAATTTTTACCTATGCTCATTAAAAAATTATTTTGTTTCCTCCTTACTTACTCAATGGTAGTTTTTGGTTTGAAGAATGAATAGAAAAAGTCATTTCTTAGAGTTTTCTTTATTTTTGTCTATTTCTGTGGTGAGTCCATCATTGCTGTTGTGTTATTTTAAAAGTAAAACTTTTGACTCAAAAATACATAAAATTATTGATTATAAAGTTGTTATTTTTTTTAAAGAGGTAAATATTTTAATTCTTTTCTTGTTTGTTTAATTTAAGTTATATTTAAATAAATCTTGTTTTCCTTCAATCAAATTTTTAATTTTTAATTTTTAATTTTTACTTCACATGTCATTTGTTTGTCCAATTTTTCATTGATTGCCTTCTCTCTATCTTCATTATTGGTTCCAGTTTATTTTTTCTCTCTTTATGAATTAATTTAATTATTTTTTCGTTTTCCTTTCAACCACTGCTTGTTTTTATCAAAGAAATTATTCCTTCTCTACATCTACCAACAGTTTACAATCCTTTAAAATCTTATTTAAGAGCGGGAAAGGAGGAGTGAAGGGTGAGGAGGAAGATTATCAAATGAGGAGGAGAAAGAAGAACAAGAGAAGGAAGTGGAGAAGAAAAGAGGAGTTGAGAGGAGAGAAATGAAGGAAGAAGAAGAGAAGAAAGAAGAAAAGAGGAGGAAGAAGAACAAGTGATGAGAAGAAAGAAGGAAATGAGGAGGAGGGAAATGAAAAAGAAAATGAAGAAAGGGTAAGGAGAGAGAGAGAGAGAGAGAGAGAGAAGAGAGAGAGAGGAGAGAGAGAGAGAGAGAGAGAGAGAAGAAAAGGTGTAAAAGAAGAAGGGAAATGTAAGAGAAAAAAGGAAGAAGAAAATTGGAAGAAGGAAGAACAGAGAGGAGGAAGAACAGGGGGAGGGAAATGAAAAAGAAGAAAAAAAAAAGAGAAAATAAAGAGAGGAGGAAGAGGAAAAACAAAAACAACCAAAACAGTCAATGAAAGGACAGCAAATACTAAAGGGTATGATAAATATGGTATTATTATTGTACTGCAAATGTAACTTAATACGCACCTTTCAAGAAAGGGAGGCTTATTTATTTAATATATGAAATTAATTTTATTTTAGTTTCAAAATAGTAGTGGACCAAAATGCTGGAAACATTTTTTCCGCATTAAAAACTCTGATATTCTAATAGCGAACTAAAAGTTTTAAATAAATATTTAAGTAATAATAAATAAATATTCAAGTAATATAATTGTAAAATCAGTTTTTTAGTCTAAAACTGATTGAAAAATTATTACTGTAGATATTTATTTAATTTTATTAGATAAAAAAACAAAAGAACAAAAACAAAAAATCAATTTTCAAGTGACAAATTTATTTAACTAATCATCTATCTCATTTTAGACCTACAAATAACTAAAATTTACATTAGTTTGTTACCGGACGATTACCGTAACCAAAAACAAAAACAAAACACCGGCGCCCCCAAAAAAAGGCACATCATAACGAGATTTTTTAGAGCAATGTATTGCTCTAAAAAACCAATACACTTCAATTTAGTAATACTTAAACTTAGAGATAAAGCATTTTTCAGAGAAACTTTTGTGAAGTTAGTATTCGCGCGCGAACGTCATTTTTAATTATCTGAATTCTCAATATAACTAAATAAAAAAAATATGAAATGTTATAAAGAATCTTTCACTTGCTTCGAAAGATGAATCAATGATTCAGGAACCGTTTCTTTAAACGGGTCGTCTAGTAACTAATATTTAAAAAACACAAAGTTTTTGATATCTTTTGTTTTATCTTTAACATGAATCTTCCTTTGTGCTTTTTTTCTTCTATCTTATTTAAATTATTGATTATTTCAAGTTCAACTCTTTAACTTTTTCCCGTTCTTATTTTGAAAGTTTATAACTCAGTTTCAACATATTTTTATTTCTTCCATTTCTCCCCACCCCTTTCTATCAAGCACCTCTCTGGTATTTATTTTTTAACTCGATATTTTTTAGCTAAAAAAAAATCGGCCTTTTCCTTTCGCTTTGGCTTTATTTCAATAAAAATTAGGCGCCTGTGATAAACCTTCCCATTTACAAACACTTTGCCGAGTAAAATTAGACCGTAATTGTTAGTTTTCACCCTCACACCATATTTGTCTACTACTACTCGTTATTTAAAAAAACATTCATTATATCTGTTTCTTTCTATATTAACGTCCGCTTTCAGTATTTGCCCTGTAGTGTATCTCTCTTTGTTTTGTTTAACACCTTTACTTATCCTTCCTCTCATTCTCTATTCCTCTGTATTCTACCCACCAGGTCTTTTCTCTCACTCTGTTTATATACTCTTGATTCAAACTGTGTAATTAGTACTACTCCCTTAGTTTTTAATCGACTCTATTTTTGTTTATTTTCACTTTACTTCTCAAACTTAATTTATCTTTTCGTACTATTCCCGTGACATTAAATCAGCACACTACAGCAATTGGTAAAGCCTTAAAAAAAGAAAAAGAAGAAAATCAGTCGCAGATATTATTCAATCAACTCTATTGACAATGAAACCCCATAAAACGGACACTAATAATAACTTACTTATACGTATTATTAAAAAAATAAAATAAGTTAAAAAACAAACAAACTGTGCAACTTTATGTACTTTTTTTCCTTTGGCAATGCAAAATAAATACTATGCAAGTGAACAATTTTTGACATAATTGTGTACTGACACTCACTATACCCCAATAATGTGGTCTACCCTCACAGTGGAGGTTGTATACGTAATTTTTCCTTGTGATGCCAGGGGTAAGTGTTCGAGTCTAGGTAAAAAAAAAAAAATTAAAAAAAAAAAAAGCCAAGAAATAAAATCTTAATTTTTAATGATTTTCAAGGTAGGCTGACTTTCTTCCCTTGAAAAAAAACAAAAAACAAACAGCGAACTCAATCTTTCTAGTCTATACATCCCATTTAATTTGGGCCTTGTGTATCGTAACGTAGAAGCTTATCGACTAGTATATACTATATATATATTATTATAAAAGTAATAATGCGGATTTACAGGCATACAAATATAACTGATAGTGACTACACAGAAGGAAAAAAAAACACACACCCAAAACAAAACAATATGTTGATATCACTGAGGTTACAGTGACTTTGTGTGAACGAAAAAATAGACATAAAGTTGGTAAATACATGTTAATAATTGGTTAATCCCAAGGATGTAATTATTACACCCTTGGGTCAGATATTACACGGTAATATCGACAATTTCGAGTGTATGGAGATGCAGGTGTGTGTGTGTGTGTGTGTGCGCGCGTGCGTGCGTGTGTGTGTGTGTGTGTGTGTTTGTGTGTGTTGATTGCCGTGTAGACAGTGACTTTCACTTTGAGCATTTATAACTCAGTAAATTCATAGGTTTGTAACCATACAATTCATTACAAAATAATTCTAATTCATCATAAAATATATCTTAGTGTTTCTAGAACGAGTTTTTCTGGAGATATTCTATTTAAAATTATTAGGGATGAAATTTGAATTTGTAGACTTTGTTAATGAGCTAAAAAAATTTACAGCACATGACAACTCTCTCTCTCTCTCTCTCTCGTCTCTCTACTCTCTCTCTCTCTAGTTATATTATATAGTATAATATATATATATTAATAGTATATATGCAACAACCTGCATTTCCATAAGAAATAATACACATTTCTAGACACTAGACAGACAACTATTAAATGGATTTATCATACCCCTTATTTAGTAGGCAAATTAACATTTTCGGAAGTATTTTAAAACAATTATTAAAATAATTGAAAGTTTGAAATGTACTGACAGACTTCAGTGCAGTGTCTCTTGTTAAAAAGATCGAAATAATTTCAGTTTGTAATTGTTTTGCATTTAAAAAAAAATGTATTTTAAATTCATATTTTTCAAATTGTATAAAATCTATGATTTAAAAAAAATTGACTACATTGATATCAAAGTCACTATCTATCATATCGATCTACGATTCATCCATCTTATCTCTTCCCTCTAACCCATTGTATTATCATATCATATCTATCTATCTATCTCAGTACTGTCATATCTATTATCTATCGTATTTTATTCTCTTGTACTTTTTCCCTCTATAAACTGAACCTCTCTTATCTTTTTCTGTTATCTTTTTTCCTAATCTATTTCTCATATCACTAATAGTACTAACTTCACCATCCTTACTTACTTATCTACTTTCCTGTATTTATTGACGTAACTTTCTCTCAATCCCACTCTATATTTTATTATCTCCCTGTTATTTCGTCTCCTTTTCTTTCTTTTTTTTTTTTTACCCTCACACACTCACTTACATTCTCTCTCTGAGCACAAACACTCTTTGCTTCTCTCTCACCTCCACTTTTAACCACCCTGTTTATCTTATCTCTTACCTACTCTCCCCTTTCCTACCAATCTTTATACCTTTACGAATAGCAGCAGCAGCAGCCTAATAGATGTAGTAAAAAGGCAGCGGCGCCGTTGTTAGTAGTAGTAGATGGTTTAGTTATTACTGTATGGAACAGGAGGCAGGGCGAGAAAAGCAGTGGCACTCTATTAACTAAAGGCGCTTTAGGCACCCATTTACCATTATTCTTTGAGTATAAAGATAAATGATACAACATGTATATACTATATGTGCTGCGCAAAGCACCACAGCAATAATCATTACGACTCTACCCACCTTATATAAAGAAAAAAAATTCTTAGTGCTTTTTCTGACTGTCCTGTCCTATAACAAGGATTTCCCCCTCCGTGTTTATTTCAAACTTTTTTTTTCGAAGTTGAGGAAAAAATAATCTTGAGGTGTTTTACCGTTAAACAGCTGCATTTTGGAGACTCAAGAATAAACTCCTGAGGGCCAGGGTGAGTAAATTTAAGAGAACAAAATCCCTAAAAACAAAACAAAACATATTTAGACATTGTAGATGATAGATAACTTAGACGAATTAAATGAGTGGTCAAAAAATGGGGGAATCAACTACTGGTTACTTCTATACATAAAATGATCCCCCAGTTTCTGTTATGCTCTCACTAGCATATATACATTTACAATTATTTATCTGCTATTTTTTGTTTTCATTATTTAAGAAAAAAAACTGACATTGGGCTCTTACAGAATAATCCAAGCGAAGACAAATTTTATCTCCTTGTTTTGGTCATGGAAAAACTTCTATTATTCAGAATTATTTGAAGATAAGTACAATATATGTTAAAAAAAACAAAACTATTACCCGCTTCTGCGGTACATGTTTTAGTCTAGTAACAGAGTGAATGGTAATATATTGTAGATGGGAGAGATGCGTTATAATAACTGGACCTTCTAACTCCGGCCGATAATAATAGATAATATGATGAATAATCATTTATGAAGTGGTGCTTTACTGAAGCGTAGTAGTATTTTTCTGTTGCGTAATATTATTATCAATATCAAACCTATGCATCATCGTGTGATAAATAAATTAAACGTTGTGGTATCGGAGAAAAACCTTTTCCTTTATTTGTTGTGCTATGGATGGCCGAGGGATATTATTGTTGAATTAGCATTTTAAAATCTTCCCAGTCTGTTATATATTTTAAATGGGATTGAAAAAGAAAGGTCTATGTTAATTTCGTGTACTGTTTTCTAGTATTGTTTGTTTTCACGATACGGCCATAACATTTTTATATAGCTTTTTTTTCACTATGGAATCTTTTTTACACTTTTAAAGGCCCGACCTGTCCATCCGTAACAAGTGAATACGAATTTAATACAATCGTGCATATTTCTGTTTTTTGCTTTCTTTCTTTCAAACTTCATTTGTTTGTTTTAAATTATTCTTAATTTATTATTTGGAAAGCTGTATCTATTTAGATTGTTGAAATATCAATATCAGTTATATTCTAATTTGTTATCTAAAATAAACTTAAATGAAATTTCGAAATTTGAACTTAACCTATTAATTTTGTTACGTTTTAAATAAATAAAAAAATGATTAACATTATTGGTATTATTTCATTAATAATTGTATTTTTAAAATTTGACAATAAATGATTCTGATTTGTTTAAAGTTTTTAAACTTCGATATTGCATGAAAGGTGAACAATTTTTTATCCCATCCTCATATTCGAATTTCATAAAATGTGAAAACTTGGCATTTAAGATCAAAAAATTATTTAAAAAATTGTTAAGCATCGGGATGAACTCTAATTAGTGCAAGTAAATCAGGCTTTATGAGCCACCTGTCGTAAAATGTACGAAGATAAAGCTAAAATAATAGCTTTTTCTAGAAGGTAATAATTTTTTCTAAAGGTAATAATTTTCCACTGTTAAATGTTTTGTCTGTGGTATTTTTTATCCTAAATTTTGTAATAAGATGTGATACTTCGAAAGATAATTGGCGATGCTTTAAATAAAAAAAATAACAAACAGGTTATATAATGAAATATTTTTTTTTTTTTACAAATTATGAATTTACTATTTTCCAAATTAAAACAAAAAAGTCTTTCAAAAATGTTTTAAGCTAATTTGGCTTGAATGTTAAATGAAATGTTAAAATAAATAAAGAGACTGATCTGATGCAGTAGATAGTTGCTATACGAATAAGATAAAACTGGAAAAATCAACATTAAAATCGCAAGGAGACCCTCACAAAAAAAAAAAAAAAAAGAATATTTTATTCAGTTTTGTCTCGGTCTCGAAGACAAGAACAATTAATTAAATTGAAGCATACAAGTTTATTCTAAGGACAAGGTTAAACTTCAACAGCCAGATAGATATCTAGCACATGAAACATTTAAAATGATCTTATTTCTTTTTCACTAAGTTCAATCTGTCTGCCTGCTTATGAGATTTAAAAAAAATCAACTTATATACTGTAACATGTCTTTTTTTTTTTAATTACTATAGACTTAGCAAATTGGTCTTTAACAAAGAAATTACTGAAGCTTACCGATTCTTTTTAAATAACAAACGCAGTTGATCATTTATCTATTCAGCAAATTTAGATTTTATTATATCCAGTTAGTTTGGTTTTTATCTGTCAAGATGCGAAATTATCATAAATGATTCTAATCTTAATTCTTAGTTTCATGTTAAAAAAAAAATTATTAAATTTCTTTAAAATTATAATGAAATTAAAATAAATGCTTTATTACTGAATTTTCTTTCAAATGACTGATAAAATTTTTTGTTGCTAGTTTTTATTTTAAGAAATTTTAATGTAACTTCAATAGGTTAATTTCATTTTTGATAAAATAAGTAAAATAAAGCCTGTTGATCGGTAAATATAACTGTTAGAATTAAAATGTAGCGTTAGCTTTTTCAACAATAATCACAAGGAAATAAAGGGCACGGTTATTAATCTTTTGGGGTTATTTGTACTAATTTATATCTTGGATATTTTTTTGTTGTCTGATGGTAACCGCTTGATTTTTTAGGGTTTAAAGAGATAAAGAAATAAAACATAGATATCACTTTAACATGTTTTGCTGCCAAGGTTAATTATGATAATTAAACCTTTATGTGCCAACAAAACAGTACAATAACTGTATTTCCTAGTTCATTTTATTTAATTTTTGCATACGCGTACAATTCTTGTACTAATATTTAATATAGCACTGGAGATTTTAGAAGTAGTAATTTAAATACAATGTTTTAAATAGACTTGTTTGCTTCGAAGGTTTTTGATATATAAGCCAGCAACCACTTTAGTGTAGGAGGAAGGTCATGATGACCGACTTTTCGTTGTACGGATGGCGCAAATCGACAAAAAAAAAAGAATGTAAAAGTTTATTTATATTTTTAAAGGTATAAAAGGTGTAGGACGCTTACTAATTTATGTTGACAAGTGTTATTAATTTTATGTAATTATAAATATTTTTTATTTTGTCCAATAATTCTAACAAACTTAACCGACTGGATTCGAAACGAAAGAAAATTATAGATTGTATTTTAGCGTAAATTTCTAATAGTAGTATTAGCTGTTTACTAATTCATGAATTGTATTAAACCTGGAAATCTTGCGATTCAATTTCTTCACTGAAATAGCATTAAAGTAAAATAGTAATATTTATCGGTCTATTATTTGAAATATAATGTTGATTCCTTGCCTTATTTATTAATTCTCTACGTCTAACGGTGCTAACGATTTTAAGAAACCATCTTAAAACTGGTACACCTGAATTAAACATTTTTTTTGTTGATAAAAACTTATATTATTCATAAATGTGTATTCTTTCTATTCTCTTTTTAAATCACAATTTTATTCTTTATTCGAATTCCTTCATCAATATTGATGTATGGAACTTGTATAGGATTTAATTTTTCGCACTTATCTGAACGTAATTCGAGGACGACGAAGGTTACTCGAATCTGTTTAGTTTACTGTTAGTTAATGTAGTTTGGAGTTATCAGCTTTACTGTTTTAATTTTAAGATAAACTTTTTAAAAAATTCCTAACACTCGAACCAATAAAATAAAGGCCCGTTTTTCCTAAGTAATGTAACAACATTGACCATAAAACTTATTGATGTAAAACTTTTTAAGACCTAATTGCCATTTTTTTGGGTATACAACTTCATTCTCTCATCACACGCAATAAAAAAAAGCTAAGATTTTAATTTAATCCGCGCCTTCTATGTATCAATATATTACAACTCATTTTATTCGCGTTGCAGCATTTCATTGTTATTAACAATTCTGCAAGAAAAGTTAATGATATATTCGTTTTTTCTACTAAAATCGATTTATGATCAAATGTAGCATTATCTCTTGGTTTTTTTCAGTTTTAAGTTTGGACACTGGTTTACTTCTCCGTCCATATGTCAAATAAATATATCAGTTTAAGATCTATAGTTTAGAAATGAAGTATTCGTTAATGTAAACACTTATATACGCATCTACATCGAATATATTATGCTTTCTTTTTGATTAGCTAAAAAAGTGTATACCCAGCTGTTTAATTTTAGAGCATTTATATTTTTAGTCTTCAAAACTTTGTCACCAGCTATCGCTAAATTGTAATCATCTTGAAGCTTTTTAACCTTTTTTTTATTTTAGAAGAAGCAATGCTTAAATAAATTTTTTTTTGTAGTGAATCGAAACAATGTTGCCATTTCAAACCTTTTTATGCAGTATCCAAAATCCAATCCATATCGACATCAAATGGATCCGATGTTGGATAAATCCTTAATTTCATTAGTTCTTAGATTATTTACTTTCAAAGATGTGATATGATACAATGATGTGTTTAACATTTGTCCAAAGATTCAGCTAAAATCACTTTGAAATATCAGACGTAATGATGTACAGATGACTTAAATGTTTGTAGACTATTTTTTCTATTCTGGATGTTTGATATACATGTTTTAATTCATTTAAAAATGAAATTGTCTTAAAATACATAATAAAATCTTACTCTCTTTGGATTATTTATTATATTCTGTTATATTTTGTGTACTTTGATGTCTGTTTGACCTTGACACTATGATATTTTTAATCAACGATAGTTTTAACTGAATTTACCTAGAAAAATATGTATGAATGATGATTCAAATTTTAAACTAGAAAATAAGAAATACATTATTCTTGAATAATCCAATCATTTAGATAATACTATTTATTTCTTCTGATTAAAAATGATAGTTGAATTGACAAACAACTATCATTTTATAATTCAGAAAGAAAATAAATGTTTGTTAAAAAAAATTTAGCTTATGAATATTTTACAGTCAATCATTATGCCAATAACCCTAAACCCTGGCTATTTTTTACACGTTTTCAATTCTTCTTAAGAATAATCTGAAAGTTTGGAGTTTTAACTTTGTATTTTTTAATTTTTTTTAAAGAGACTGTAATACATTAAGAAACAATTAAAATGTCACGATTGCCCTTTGCATTCAGATGTAGAAGTCAATAATGTGAAAATTCATTTTTTTCTTCTATAATTTATTTTTTACCGTCTTTATTCATATAAAGTTTATTATTATTAATAAATAAATTTATTAATTGCACGATTAAATTTCATCGAGAGTCATAACAAAAGAAAAAAAAAACTATATGATATTTTAAGATGTTCAGTGTTACCTAAGAACACCAGTTCTTTCTTGTGACTATGCATGAATTACAATGCTACTATAATTTGTTTGTTTCAGATCAGATGTTGAGTTTTCTCAATAAATAAAAAAAAATCATGGCTACGTTGGGTAGATTATTATACCCTTGTTTTAATTAGTTTGTTAACACATATACTTTCCT
>CM042140.1:126395564-126442064 GCA_023376005.1 Doryteuthis pealeii
AAAAAAGAGAGAGATGAACCCAGTCTGCTTTCTATTACTGCATAGATGGAGGTGGAGGGGGGTGGAATAGATGAATTCATGCTTTTTCCTAATGGCATTAGGGTTGAAGCGAAATCTTAATGGCCTTGTCTAGGAAGCAAAGTTATTGATTCTATTTTCTATGATGATAATTTTATGCAAGTTTATCTCCAGTGATTGAGATTTTGGATGATTAAAAAAATGATGTTTAAGTGTAAATGCTGACTCCACAAAATCATCATTTAGCTGCAAATTGGACTGAAAAATTGCTTTATTCTCTAGTTAGAAGTATTTGAAAATGTATTCTTATTATAATGGAGATTGTGGGTTTGTCTAATCTGTAACGCGAACTATATACTATACAAGTACAATATCCCTTTAGTTAATTTAAATCATATTCTCCATCGATTGTATAGTGATATGTTATTAAACTCAATTATTTAAAAATGTGTTTCTACATTACTTACGAGCCTGTTTGACCATATCTACATAGGACATATTTACCGTCGATCTAAGTAGGCGCTAACCTCACTTGTGAATGTCGGAGAGACGCACACAGGTCGAACGGCGAGAGGTGAACGAGAGTCCATCGGCACGCGCCGGTAGATAGCGGCTCCAGCGGCGGGGTCATGTCCCGCTCACTGGGGGGCGCCTCAGGCGCTGGCAATGACACCAGCCCTGCCCCTTTAAATCAGGGGCAGGTGTTGCCTGGTGGGGATGGCCCCTGGATCGACGCTGTTAATTATACTGCAATGGTCCAGAAAGGCCGAAGCCACTTTGACCAATATCCAACATTCTAATAACATGCAATTTAATTATATTATACTAACAAAATAAGGTTTACAGTATGAATGGAAAGGCTAATTTGCACTATTGATCTAAAAATTGATTTTAATAAAATATACATGCTTAGTATTATTGATTTCTAATTGTTTGGTTTTATCTTATTGAATATGAGAAAATCTCTTAAAGATAAATCTTAAAAGAATCCCTTAACAAGAAGAAATAAACTTTATAAACTTACTTCCTATTGATAACTAAACAGGTTTAAATTAGAAAATTACCAATGAAGAGACGGGAGTAATGGAAAATGATGGAGAGGTGTTAGTTGAAAGTGGTTCTATTTTCAATCATACCTCCTCTGTTCAAAATTCTTCTTTATCTACATTCTTATTCAGTTTCATGTAGCCTTTCTAATTTATATCATATTTTATAAAAATTTACTACAGATACTTGCATAACCCTGGAGGGTGCATATATTGCTAGTTCTTATTAAAAATTATGATGTGCTATCGACGCGATTTTCTTGATTATGACTGCAATGTATATTTACATAGAGATAATTTTTAGTAATATACTTCAAGAACCTGTGAACATGTTTTAACAGTTTGTCCATGATATTGATGCTTCCTAATTTAGGAGGAGTGAATATTCTAATTTATGTTTCGGGAGAGTCCCATAGCTTAGTGGCTAATGTGCTGGACTGCTAACAATGATAGTGAGTTTATAATTCAAGTCAACTATTCCACTTTTGGACAATACCCTTGGAAAGATATACCGTCCTAATTCCCTCCAGTATGATTTAAATAGTACCGCTACTTTCTTCTGCAAGAGTGGATTTGGATCAAATAACCCACAAAGGTTTATAAGCCATTTAAACCTAAAGCCAAATCAACCAAGAGAGAATAACTGTTATTAAAAACCTAATTTGCAGTTTCAACTGTTTATCTCTGTTATATTCAGAAATTTGGAATGATCAAAAATAAATGATATTAACACAAATGCAACACAAAATTATCATTTATTATATTCCTTTCAATAGTATAAAAGTAAATTAAGTACAAGTCGTTGGGGTGGCGCTAGATGTTGGACGATCAGCCAGACAGCGAGAGAGTCTATCCCTTTTCACTAGCGCTAGAGCACCGAGATCTGAGGTGGTGGAGCCACACAATCAGCTCCTCACATTACCAGCGTGCACGCCAGATCACTGTGCTACTCATGATCGCGCTGAATTGGCGGGAGATGGTGTCGAACCAAGAACCTTGTGGATTCTAGCCGAACACTCTACCACTGAGCTAAAACCGGCCTCTATTTCATGGTATAAAGGTGTGCAATGATCACGATTTATAAGGTTCAAAGACTATTTCCAAAACAGCTGTGGTTGAAATAGCCATTCAAAGAACGCCCAACATGTATTTAATTTACTATTTAACACAGTTAAATGAAATTATTCTAGAGAGTGCTGGAAAGGACAGACGAGGATAATATAATTTTCTACTTCAAAGACAGGATACAGGGAGAGTTGATACAACTCATTTGGGCGAGATGAGAGTCAGAGGATTAATACATGATACTACATTTATATCTAAGATATACAGAAAAGATCAATTTGATGCCACGAAGGGATCTACACTGTAAAACTACTTTCAATAGCAAAGGGCCTAATATGGCCGAGCAACGAAGGGTCAACATCATTCATTCAGATTGGACTGGAAATTGATTTGTTCTCTGAACATTTGAGAGTATTGAATCTAATAAAAAGACATTTTATGAACTTGTCTGCATGGTTAAAATTGCTTTTTTGAAGAGGCAGGTTTGTTTAACTTTTATAAGATATTGACAGCATTTATAATGTTAGCTTCTGCTTCGTCATGGAAGTGTAGTTTTGTTTTTAGAAGTAATATTTAATGTGGCATGGCTTAAGCTACCTGCTCTCAGTGCAGTGGTCCGACATGTTGTCAATTGGATGCTGAATGGCAGAAAGAATTTTCTTAAAGCGGATCTGCCTTTTATTTTGGACTCACTGAGTATCCCATGGCCGACGCAGTTGGCATATGTATCGACCATAACATCACACACCACACTCTCACAGAAAGAGGCAGATGAGAGACTACTAGGGATTTTGAGGAAACGACGCTGAAGAAATGTCAGAAGGAGTAAGTGTTGGAAATAATTTATGCAGAATTTTATTTTTTTGGGGGGGAGGGGGACATTTTTTTAATATACATTTTATATTAAACCTTGTGAGTTTAAGTATAAAATAGATTTAGTCAGTCATGTTGAAAGCACCGGTTCCGCTAGATCACAACAGTTAAGAAGGCCAATGAAGCCTGTTTCAGTACTTTTGGGTGACCATTTTAAGCAACAGCAGTTACTGTTATGTAACCTGATATCAAAATAACCTGAATTCAGCATTAATGACCTGAGAAAGGGTTGATATGCCAATAAAATCAAAACAACAACAAAATACTATTTCTGCTGAATTTCTGAGATGAGGCTTGATAAATTTGGATTATTTGGATTAGTCAGAATATTGTCTTCATCTTTATTGTTATTGCACAATGTTTGGCCCGATGTGCCCTCGAGGAGGTTCATCACCAAAATGTTGATGGCAGAGAGAGAATAAAGATGAGGATATCAAGTTCCACACTAATACAAATAATACAAGAGAGCAATAGATTTAACTATTTTATATTCATCAGGCCATGATTTTCTTTTAGTATTCTAAAACAGCAAAAGTTTCTCTTTCTCTGAAATGTGTCTCGATATGAGGCTTGAAGATTAAGTATTATTTGCGTTATTCGGACTATTGTCCCCATCTTCATTGTTATTTGTACAATGTTTCGGGGGATATGACGCCTTCAGGCCTTGCTTCCAGGTATTAAGGACTCGGAACCTTCTCAAGACTGGGAACCTCTTTTCGAACGTCGGGAACTTTCTTGTCGTATTTAGGTCAAATTCCGTGATGGCTTCCCGAATACGACAAGAAAGTTCCCAGAAGTTCGAGAGAGGAAAGGTTCCCGAGTCCAACAAGAACCATAGAATAGCAAGGCTGAGGGTATATTTCGGGATGCGTGCGCGACAACGTTGTACAGAATAACAAATGAAGATTGGGGACAATAGTCTGAATAAGCCAAATCACATACTAGGAAAGTTCTTCAAACCAAAAGAGAAGGATCTTTTTTTAAATTTAGTGTTTATTTTGAATTTTTTTTAGAACGTTCGCACAAAACTTACAAAAATGATGTGCCAAGTGTGGTTGAGAACAGTGTGAGGAATGAGATAGTATGGATACCATGAAAATTGACAGCCTTGTTCTCTTCTATAAGTGCACAAGCACTCTGTTCAGTATGGAGGATGCTTCAGAAATACTCTCTCGCACTCGCGCGCTGATCGACCTGGAGCGTGGGTAGAGTCACTATAACCACCGTGTTAGCTCAATCTTGACGAGAAGCTCTCGCATGTGAGAGGTGGCTGGAAGTGCTGGAGACCCATCGTTGGTCGAGTGGTATCTGAGTAATACGAAGAGTCTTGTAGTGTGTGGGAGACTGTTATTCTTGAGGGGTCAAAACATATGTATGAGATTGTTGTGAAGGAAAGTGACGGATGTATGTAGCTCAATACTTGTTTGTGGCGAGTGCTGCGGGCAAAGGGCCACCGCACTCACTACAACATGTCGCATGTGGGCGGGGGGAGGAGGGTGGAGGTATGTGGAATGCGGGAGAGTACTTTAGTCTTAAAGTTTGTTGTGGAACCAGAGAGAGATGTACATGCGTGTATCACAGGCGCAGATCTGTGGGGGACACTGGACTTTGGAAATTGAGTTTCTAATAGCAGTATATCAGCACCAGGAGACTTTCCGCTAACGTGTGTATTGGATATCACGAGAGATTATTCAAGTGGCAGACGCATGAGTGCATACACATGAGGTTGTGAGACACGGCGTATGTATGCGAGTGCAGCATTGAGGGGCCGTGCGTGCGACACGTCGCAATACACGGGGCTTAGAAAATATGCTGATAGGTAAGCCGGCCCTCCCTCAAAGAGGTGGTCCCAGGGTATTGACACCTAAACTGCATCTGGATGGTGGAGGAGCTCGCCAGTTCCTGGAGATTCTGTGGAATGTGGTAAGTACCCATTTATCACTATAAACTTACAGGTTTGCTCTGACTGGAGTGGTGTTCTATAAGTTAATATACGTCTGGTTTAAAGGATGATGTTCCATGATTCAACCGATTCTCCGTCGCTCATCGCGGCGTCCGCTAGGCTAGGAATACTTGATGCTATATAACCATCAACCCTCTTTTGGGTCATTTAAATGCCAAATCTAGACATTTTTGATAAACAAAAGACTCAGGATGCTTACAGTACCTGCTTGGTAATTCCATGTCAAATCATCCAGAACATGTCACCCCCCTTCAATTTTTCTGAATTTTGCCCAGAATCTGAGCTTCCAATTCCAAAAATTGGCTGAGTTATGTTCAATTTTTTAGCTCTCCAAATTTTTATTTTTTTTTGGGGGGGGAGAGGGAGTATATGAAAAAATGGCTACTTTTTGTAATCTATTTTTGTCTGTAAAATGAGTTATTAAGCTTCCCTAGTCCTAAAAATTGGTTTATAAAGCTTTTTGAACCCAAGGAATCCAAAAATGCTATCAAAAAAGTCTTAAAATTAACCAATTTTACATTATTAATGATTTCTGATTTTTCATAGCAAGATAAATAGGTGGGAAAATACCAATGTGGCACTGCATTAATGACAAAATTTATTATTATTATTATTTTACATATTGTGAACATTATTTAAATGAAATGGATAGTTTGGTTTTTGCACAGAAATTGAAGCTACAACATCAGTTTGAAATTTTGCGCTTTTATGTTTTAAGTGTTTCCATTCAGCCATTGAATAAGGTCTATATGTAGTAAAAATAACTGTCAGAGTGCAATAGAAATGATCCGGATTATGTTGGTGGTTGGATATATTTGAAATAATATAGAAACAATACATTTCCCTTGTATCAATCATATTTGCCTGCAAAATTCTGACAATATTTTAAAACTCAATATCGGCACCACATTTCATTATGGAATTGGAAATTGGAAATGATAACAATAAACAAATAAAACATGTTTATCTACTAAAAGTATTTACAGCGGTTTGAAAATTTAAAATACAGTATTTGATCACATCTTATATCTATACCAAACACAATGAAAATTATAGTAATGGGTAATTCTGTGTCAAATCACACAGAAAAAAAAAATTGTCACTTGTATTTGAACCTTTAAAAACAGTTTTTCTAAATGAATTCCATTGATCACCATGTGAAAATAGGTCCTTGAAATTGTCTGTATACGTACGGTACAGTGGACCTGACAAGATCTCTGACAAAAAGCATTTATGAAGTCAGTTGCATTCCTTTTTGGGACTCTCAAATTAAACAAGTACAAATTTCACACTGTCGAATGAAATGAACTAGGTACTGACAAACCTTTCAGTTTTGAGAGTTTTTTATTTCTAACCTCCCTTTATTCTCCTTTATTTTTATGAATTTTACAATTAATGGAATGAATTTTTTGTTTGTTTATATATATATAGTAATATTATATATATATATTATATTATCCACGAATTCCACCCAAATATTAAAAAAGTTGGCCAGAAAACTCGAAAAAGATCAAAAAATAGAATTGTTAAACAAGAGATGTGTCTTTTGTTTAATTCTACAATGTATAAATGAAAGAATGCTGCCCAAATACCCCCCACACACATATATATACATACATACATATATATATATATATATATATATATATATATATATATATATATATATATATAATAGTGTAGTGTAGCGTAGCAGAGAAGACACATTTCTGGCTAAGTACTGTTATATTGTTAGAATTGCAAAAACTTGTTGTCTTTAACACATTATTTCTTGTTTTCTATGATGTCTACTCTTAAGCCACTTAACTTTAGTGACATGTAAAATATCTTGTATTTACCTGTTTATCTTACTTTTGAATATTTGAAATTGTCTTTTATGTTCATAAATGTAAATACAATGTGAAATTGTATGAAGGCACCTACTTAATACAAAAATCATACCTGTGGACTTATACTAAGTTAAAACTTAGTATTAGTTTTTGGTGTTTTTTCTCGGTGTGGTGGACCCGTAGATCACGTCAGATCATCCACCTGCGCTCCCCAAAATACTCTCAGTCATCTTGCCTTGGCTTGTCACTGTACTAGTTTTTGGGAGGTAGAGCATGTTGTGTGTGTTGCACAAGCGGACAACATGTAAACATGTGCAGATACTTCTACAAGTCCCACGGTGATGGAGGAACGGTGGCGTGTGCAGGCCTGACGGGCAGGAAGCAACATCTGTGAATCTACAACCTGGTGAGGTTGTGAGTAGCTGAGCAGCCCCTTGGGGTAGTACTGCCCACCCAGACACTTGGGAAGGGTATAGAAAAGGTGACCTAAACAAATGCCTGTTCCCCTATCCAGCTGGCCAGCAAATCTGCGGCTGTTCACATTAGCAAGGCCGAAACAAGAAAATATTCCAACAAACCTAGACTAACAATAGCCACCTGGAATGTTCAGACACCTCGTTTTTGAGGGATCGGGAAACCCCTGAACAACAAACTGGCATCATGGCAAAGAACTTTCAATATGGGGAAGACATTGTGACCCTTGTGGAAGTCCGCTTTAGCGATGAGGACCAATTGACAAGTGGAGGCCAGGTACACAATGTTTTGGAAAGGCAGGCTAATGGCAGTTGTGAGGATTTGAGGTAAGGCAGCTCAAGCACCTCATCTTGAAGCGGCCTCTATGTAATCGGCTCATGACGGATGGCATGGACACATTTCCACATTTAAGACTGATCATATATGTGACCTGTGTGGCAGGGCCAGCCTGTCGTGGGCTGGGTCTCTCAGTCAGCGTGCGTCGCATGCGAGAGGGAAGCCGACAAAGTGGTTCATGTGTGACAGGGAACTTTAAAAAAAAAAAAGAAAAAAAATTTGGAGCTAAGTGTTCTCTGCGTACTCACAACCGAACTACTTGTAGAAATGGCTTCTTCTGTGAAGAAGTGGCAATCACGCAATATATATATATATATATATATATATATATATAATATAAGGTCATTGCTAATCATTCTGTTAAATAGATAGATTTTTTAACGATTCCAAATAAATTTTGACGTTTGGAATGATATGTCTACACTGGTCAAGAAGTGAAGAATTTTGAATTATTCTGGTCAAATTTTACCTATGCTCATTAAAAATTATTTTGTTTCCCCTCCCCTTACTTAACTCAATGGTAGTTTTTTGGTTTGAAGAATGAATAGAAAAAGTCATTTCTTAGAGTTTTCTTTATTTTTGTCTATTTCTGTGGTGAGTCCATCATTCTGTTGTGTTATTTTTTTAAAAAAGTAAAAACTTTTGACTCAAAAATACATAAAAATTATTGATTATAAGTTGTTATTTTTTTTAAGGAGGTAAATATTTTAATTCTTTTCTTGTTTTGTTTAATTTAGTTATATTTTAAATAATCTTGTTTTCCTTCAATCAAATTTTTAATTTTTAATTTTTAATTTTTACTTACATGTCCATTTGTTTGTCAATTTTTCATTGAATTCCTTCTCTCTAATCTTCATTATTGGTTCCAAGTTTATTTTTTTCCTCTCTTTTATGAATTAATTAATTATTTTTTTTCGTTTACCTTTCAACCATGCTTGTTTTTATCAAAGAAATTATTCCTTCTCTAACATCTCCCAACAGTTTAAACATCCCTTTAAAATCTGTATTTTAAGAAGCGGGAAAGGAGGAGTGAAGGGTGAGGAGGAAGATTATCGAAATGAGGAGGAAAAGAAGAACAAGAGAAGGAAGTGGAGAAGAAAGGAGTTGGAGGAGGAGAGAAATGAAAAGGAGAAAGAAGAGAAGTAAAGAAGAAAAGAGGAGGAAAGAGAACAAGTGATGAGAAGAAAGAAGGAAATGAGGAGGAGGGGAATGAAAAAAGAAATGAAGAAAAGGGGTAAGAGAGAGAGAGAGAGAGAGAGAGAGAGAGAGAGAGAGAGAGAGAGGAGAGAGAGAGAGAGAAAAGGTGTAAAAGGAAGAAGGAAATGTAAAGGAGAAAGAGAAGAAAATTGGAAGAAGAAGAACAAGAAGAAGGAGGAAGAACAGGGGGGGAAATGAAAAAGAAAAGAAAAAAAAAAAGAGAAATAAAGGAGAGGAAGAGGAAAAAAAAAAAACCCACAAAAACAGTCAATGAAAGGAGACAGCAAAATACTAAAGGGTATGATAAAAATATGGTATTATTTAATTGTACTCAACTGTAACTTAATTTACGACTTTCAAAGAAAGGAGGCTTATTCTTATTTAATATGTGATTAAATTGTTATTTTGTTTTCAAAATAGTGTGACCCAAAAATGTGGAAACAATTTTTCCAGCATAAAAAACTCTGATATTCTAATAACGAACTAAAAGTTTTAATAAATATTTAAGTAATAATTAAATAAATATTCAAGTAATAATTGTCAATCAGTTTTAGTCTAAACTGATTGAAAATATTACTTAGATATTTATTTATTTTATTAGATAAAAAAACAAAAGAACAAAAACAAAAAATCAATTTTCAATGACAAATTTATTTAACTAATCATCTATCTCAATTTTAGCCCTAACAAATAACTAAAATTTACATTAGGTTTGTTTAACCCGATTACCGTAACCAAAAAACAAAAACAAAACACCCCCCAAAAAAAACGGCACAATCATAACGAGATTTTTTTAGAAGCAATTAGTATTGCTCTAAAAAAACAATCACTTCAATTTAGTAATACTCTAATTAGAGAATAAAGCAATTTTCAGAAGAACTTTTGTGAAGTTAGTATTCGCGCCGAACGTCATTTTTATTATCCTGAATTCCTCAAAATATAACTAAATAATAAAATATGGAAATGTTATAAAGAATCTTTTCACTTGCTTCGAAAGATGACCAATGATGTCAGGAACCGTTTCTTTAAACGGGTCGTCTAGTTACTAATAATTAAAAAACACAAAGTTTTTGATATCTTTGTTTTTATCTTTACATGAAGTCTTTCTTTGCTTTTTTTTCTTTTCTATCTTATTTAAATTTATTTGATTATTTCAAGTTCACATCTTTAACTTTCCGGTTCTTATTTTGAAAGTTATATAACTCAGTTTCAACATATATTTCTTTCTTCCATTTCTCCCCACCCCTTTTCTATCAAGCACCTCTCTGGGTATTATTTTTTTAGGCATCGATATTTTTTGTAGCTAAAAAATCGGCCTTTCCTTTCGCTTTGGGGCTTTTATTTCAATAAATTATGGCCCTGTGATAAACCCTTCCCATTTAACAAACAACTTTGCCGCGAGTTAAATTAGACCGTAATTGTTAGTTTTCACCCTCACGACCATAATTTTGTCTACTACTACTTCGTTTATTTAAAAAAAAATCATTCCATTATATGCTGTTTCTTTCTATTAATTAACGTCGCTTTCAGTATTTGCCCCTGTAGTGTATCTCTCTTTGTTTGTTTAACACCTTTACTTATCCTTCCTCTCATTCTCTATTCCTCTGTATTCTAACCACCAAGGTTCTTTTTCTCCTCACTCTGTTTATATACTCTTGATCAAACTGTGTAATTTAGTACTCTCCCTTAGTTTTTTAATCGACTCTAATTTTGTTTATCTTTTTCACTTTACTTCTCAAACTTAATTTATCTTTTCGTACTATCACGTGACATTAAAATCAGCACCACTACAAGCAATTGGAAAGCTTAAAAAAAGAAAAAGAAGAAAATCGTCGCAGATATTATTCAACCTCACTCTTAATTGACAATGAAACCCATAAAACTGCGTGACACTAATAACTTAACTTAACTTTATACGTATTATTAAAATAAATAAGTTAGAAAAAACAACAAACTGTTGTGCAACTTATGTACTTTTTTCCTTTGGCAATTTGCAAATGAAATACTATGGCAAGTGGAACAATTTTGACATAATTGTTGTACTGACACTCACTATACACACAATAATGTGTCTTCCCTCACAGTGGGGTTGTTACGTATTTCCTTGTGATGCCGAGGGGTAAGTGTTGCGATCTAGGTAAAAAAAAAAAAATTAAAAAAAAAAAAGCAAGAAATAAAATCTTAATTTTAATGATTTTTCAAAAGGTAGGCTGACTTTCTTCTTGAAAAAAAAACAAAAAACAAAACAGCGGAAAACTCATCTTTCTAGTCTATACATCCCATTAATTTGGTCCTGTTGTATCGTAACGTAGAAGCTTATCGACTAGTTAATATACTATATAATATTATATATAAATAATAATGCGGATTTTACAGGGCATACAAATTAACTGATAGTGACTACACAGAAGGAAAAAAAAAACACACCCAAAACAAAAACAATTATGTTGAATAATCATGAGGTTACAGTGGACTTTTGTGTGAACGAAAATAGACATAAAAGTTGGTAAATACATGTTATAAATTTTGTTAGTCCCAAAGGATGTAATTTTACACCCTTGGGTCAGATATACACGGTAATATCTGACAATTTCGAGTTATGGAGATGCAGTGTGTGTGTGTGTGTGTGTGCGCGCCGTGCGTGCGGTGTGTGTGGTGTGTGTGTGTTTGTGTGTGTGATTGCCCGTGTAGACAGTGGACTTTCACTTTGAGCATTTATAACTTCAGTAAATTCATAGGTTGTAACCATACAATTCATTACAAATAATTCTAAATTACATCATAAAATATATCTTAGTGTTTTCTAGAACAGCAGAGTTTTCTGCAGATTATTCTAATTTAAATTATTAGGGATGAATTTGAATTTGTGAACTTTGTAATGAGGCAAAAAATTTACAGCACATGACAACTGCTCTCTCTCTCTCTTCTCTCCTCTCTCTCTCTCTCTCTCTCTATATATATATTTATATATATATATTATATATATATAATATGCAAGCAACCTGCAATTCCATAAGAAATAATACACATTTCTTAGACACTAGACAAGACAAACTAATAAATGGATTTATCAATACTCCTTATTTAGTAGTGAAATAAACATTTTCGGAAGTATTTAAAAAACAAATTATTAAAAAATAATTAGAAAAGTTTGAAATGGTACTGACAGACTTCAGTGACAGTGTCTCCTTGTTAAATCGAAATAATTTTCAGTTTGTAATTGTTTTGCATTTAAAAAAAAATGTATTTTAAATTTCACTATTTTTCAAAATTTTAAATCTATGATTTAAAAAAAAATTGAGCTAACATTGATTTCAAAAAGTTCACATATCTATTCTAATCGATCTATCCGATTCATCCATCTTATGCTCTTCCCTCTACCCCATTGTTTAATTATCATATCAATATCTATCTATCTATCTCAGTCTGTTCATATCTATCCTATGCTATCGTATTTTATTCTCTTTAACTTTTTCCCTCTATTAACTAACCTCTCTTCCTTTTTCTGGTTATTCTTTTTTCCTATCTATTTCTTCTATCACTACTAAACATCCCATCCTTACTACTTATCTACCTTTTCACTGTTTTAATTTGGAGTAACTTTCTCATCAAATCCCACTCTATATTTTATTATCTCCCCTGTATATTTCGTCTCCTTTTCTCTTTTTTTTACCCTCACAACACCTCACTAAATTCTCTCTCTGAGCACACTCTTTCTTTCTCCTTCGCCTCTACTTTTAACCCAACCGTTTACTTTCTCTTACCTACTCTCCCCCTTTCGTACCTCTTTAAACCTTAGAATAGCAGCAGCAGCAGCCTAATGATGTATAACAAGGCAAGCGGCGCCGTTGTTGTAGTAGTAGTAGTTTAGTTATTACTGTAATGGAACAGAGCAGGGCAGAAAAAAGGCAGTGGCATCTCAATAATAAGGCCTGCTTTAGGACCACATTTACCATTATTCTTGGAGTATAAAGATACATGATACACATGTATGATACTATAAGTGTCTGCAAAGCACCAAACAATACATTTAACGAACTTCTCCACCTTTATATAAAGAATAAAAAATTCTTAGTGCTTTTTCTGACATGTCCTGTCCTATACAGGATTTCCCCTCCGTGTTTATTTCAACACCTTTTTTTTTCGAAGTGAGGAAAAAATAATCTTGAGGTGTTTTACCGTTAAACAGCTGCAATTTGGAGCTCAAGAATAAACTCTGAGGGCCAGGGTGAGTAAAATTTAAGAGAACAAAAATCCCCCTAAAACAAAACAATAAACATATTTAGACATTGTAGATTGATAGATAACCTTAGACCGAATTAAATGAGTGGTCAAAATGGGGATCAACTACTTGGTTAATTTCTATATCATAAAATGATCCCCCAGTTTTCTGGTTATGCTCTCACTAGCATTTATATAACATTTCAATATTTATCCTGTCTTTTTTGTTTTATTATTTAAAAAAAAACTGACATTGCTGCTTACAGATATCAAGCGAAGACAAATTTATCTCTTGTTTTGGTACTGGAAAAACTTCTGATTATTAAGAATTATTTGAAATAAGTACATATATTTAAAAAAAAAACTATTACCCGCTTCTGCTACTGTTATTGTCTAGTTTAAACAGAGTATTATTATTGTATAGAGGGAAGAGATGCCGGTTATAATAAATGGACCTTTACTCGGCGAATAATAATAATAATAATGATGAATAATATTTATGAAGTGGTTGCTTTACTGCAGCGTAGTGTTTTTTCTGTTCGTAAATATATTATAATATAAAACCATTGCATGCATCGTGTGATAAATAAATTAAGTTTGGTGGTATCTGGAGAAAACCTTTCTTTATTTGTTGTTGCTAATGGATGGCCCGAGGAATATTATTTGTTTGATTAGCTTTTAAAATCTTCCCCAAGTCTGTTATATATTTTAAATTGGAGTTAAAAAAGAAAGGTCTATGTTAATTTCCGTTGTACTGTTTTCTAGTATTTGTTGTTTAGCGATAGGCATAACATTTTTATATAGCTTTTTTCACTTGGGAATCTTTTTTTAACGCTTTTAAAGGCCCGCTGTCCATACCGTAACAAGTGTACGAATTTAATCAATCGTCATATTTTCTGTTTTTTTCTTTCTTTCTTTTCTAACTTCATTTTGTTTGGTTTTAAATTTATTCTTAATTATTTTATTGGGAAAGCTGTATCTATTTAGATTGTTTGAAATATCAGTTATCAGGTTTATATTGTAATTTTGTTGTCTAAAATAACTTAAATGAAATTTTCGAATTTGAACTTTTACCTAATTAATTTTTGTTACGTTTTAAATAAATAAAAATTGATTAACCATTATTGGTATTAATTTTCATAATAATTGTAATTTTTAAATATTTGAAATAAATGATTTTTTCTGATTGTTAATAGTTTTAAACTTCGATATTGCAATGAAAGGTGAACATTTTTTATCCCATCTCATATTACGAATTTTACATAAAATGTGAACTTGGTCATTTAGATCAAAACAAATTATTTAAAAAATTGTAACATCTGGGATGAAACTCTTAATTAGTAGCATAAAATCAGGCTTTATGACCCTGTCGTAAAAATGTACCGATAGATAAGCTAAAATAAATAGCTTTTTTTCTAAGAAGGTAATAATTTTTCTAAAAGGTAAATAATTTTCCATGTTAATGTTTTGTTCTGTGGTATTTTTTTCCTAAATTTTGTAATAAAGATGTGATACATTCGAAAGATATTGGCATGCTTTTAAAAAAAAAAATAAGCAAAACAGGTTATATATGAAATATTTTATTTTATTTTTTAAATTATGAATTTACTAATTTTCAAAATTAAAAAAAAAAAGTCTTTTCAAAATGTTTTAAGCTCAGATTTCTTGAAATTGTAAATGAAATGTAAAAATAAATAAAGATATAAAACTGGAAAATCAACATTAAAATCTGCAAGGAGACCTGCCAAAAAAAAAAAAAAAAAGATATTTATTCAGTTTTGTCTCGGTCTCGAAAGACAAGAAAATTAATTAAATTGAAGCATACAAGTTTATTTAAGGACAAGGTTAACTTTCACACCAGATAGATATCTACACATGAACATTTAAATGATGCTTATTTTCTTTCCAGCTTAAAGTCAATCTGTCTGCTGCTTATGAATTTAAAAAAAAATCAACTTATATACGTAACATGGTCCTTTTTTTTATTACTAATAGACTTAGCAAATTTTTGGTCTTTCAAAGAAATTACTTGAAGCTTACCGATTCTTTTAAATAAAACGCAGTTGATCATTTATGCTATTCATCAAATTTTATGATTTTATTATATCCAATTAGTTTGGTTTTTATCTGTCATGCGGAAATTACATAAAGTGATTCTTAATACTTAATTTCTTAGTTTCATGTATAAAAAAAAATTATAATTTTCTTAAAAAAATTATAAACTGAAATTAAAAATAAATGCTTTATTAACTCGATTTTCTTTTCAAAATACTGAGTAAAAATTTTTTGTTTGCTAGTTTTTATTTTAAGATTTTAATGTACTTCAATATGGTAATTTCATTTTGGATAAATAAGTAAAAATAAAGCCTTGTTGATTCGTAAATCTAAACTGTTAGAATTAAAAATGGTAGCTTAAGCTTTTTTCAACAATAATCAAAGGTAAATAAAGGGGCACGTGTTATTAATCTTTTTGGGGTATTTGTACTTAATTTTAATATTCTTGGAGTATTTTTTTTGTGTCTGATGGTAACCTTGTTTTTTTTAGGGTTTAAAGAGATAAAGAAATAAAACATAGATTATCACTTTAACTTGTTTTGCTTGCCAAGGTAATTATGATATTAAACCTTTATGGCCGACAAAACAGTAATGACCTTGGCAAGCAAAACAAGTTTAAAGTGATATCTATGTTTTAATTTCTTTATCTCTTAAACGCCTAAAAAATCAAAAGGGTTCCATCAAGACACAAAAAAATACTCCAAGAATATAAATTAAGTAGCAAATAACCCCAAAAGATTAATAACACGTGCCTTTATTTCCTTGTTGATTATTTGTTGAAAAAGCTAAGGCTACATTTTAATTCTAACAAGTTATATTTACGATCAACAAGGCTTTATTTTACTTATTTATAAAATGATTACCTATTGAAGTTAACATTTAAATCTTAAAATAAACAAGCAACAAAAATTTTACTCAGTAATTTGGAAAGAAAATCAGTAATAAAGCATTTATTTTAATTTCATTTATAATTTTTTTAAAGAAAATTAATAATTTTTTTTTATTACATGAAACTAAGAAATTAAGTATTAGAATCATTTTATGAAATTTCCCGCATCTTGACAGATAAAAACGCAAAAACTAAATTGGATATAATAAATTCATAAATTGATGAATTAGATAAATGATCAACTGGTTTGTTATTTAAAAAGAATCCGTAAGCTTCAAGTAATTTTTCTTTGTAAAGACCAAATTTGCTAAGTCCTATTAGTAATAAAAAAAAGACATGTTACAGTAATATTAGTTGAATTTTTTTTTATAATCTCATAAGCAGCAGACAGATTGAACTTAAGTGGAAAAGAAATAAGCATCATTTAAATTGTTTCATGTGTAAGATATCTAATCTGGTGTGAAAGTTAACCTTGTCCTTAAATAACTTGTATGGCTTCAATTTAATTAATTTTCTGTCTCGAGACCGAGACAAAACTGAAATAAATATTCTTTTTTTTTTTTTTTTGGAGGTGTCTGCCTTGCGATTTTATGTTGACTTTTCCCAGTTTTATTATCTTTATTTTTTATTTTAGCATTTCCATTTACATTCAAGCAAATCAGCTTAAAACATGTTTTGAAAAGACTTTTTTTTTTAAATTTGGGAAATAGTAAAATTCATAATTTAAAAGATAAAATAAAATATTTCATAATATAACCTGTTTTGTTATTTTTTTTTTTAAAGCATGCATTATCTTTCGGAAGTATCACATCTTTATTACAAATTTAGGAAAAAAATACCACAGACAAAACATTTAACAGTGGACAAATTATTAGCCTTTAGAAAAAATTATTACCTTCTAGAAAAAAGCTATTATTTTAGCTATCTTCGGTACATTTTACGACAAGGTGGTCATAAAGCCTGATTTCTGCTACTATTAAGAAGTTCATCCAGATGTTACAATTTTTTAAATATTTGTTTTTTTGATCTTAAAATGCCAAGTTTCCACGATTTTATGTAAAATCGTATATGAGATGGGATAAAAATGTTCACACTTCAATGCAAATCGAAGTTTAAACTATTAAGCAATCAGAAAAAATCATTTATTTCAAATTTTAAAATACAATTATTATGAAAATTACTACGCATAATGTTAAATCATTTTTTATTATTTTAAAACGTAACAAATTAATAGGTAAGTTCATTTCGAAAATTTCATTTAAGTATTTTAGACAACAAAATAGATTAACTGATAACTTGATATTTCAACAATCTAAATAGATACAGCTTTCCAAAATAAATAATTAAGAATAAATTTAAAACAAACAAATGAAGTTAGAAAAGAAAGAAAGAAAAAACAGAAAATATGACGATTGATTAAATTCGTATTCACTTGTTACGGATGGACAGTCGGGCCTTTAAAAGGTTTAAAAAGATTCCATAGTGAAAAAGCTATATAAAAATGTTATGCCTATCGTGAAACAAACAATACTAGAAAACAGTACAACGGAAATTAACATGACCTTTCTTTTTCAATCCATTTAAAATATATAACAGACTTGGGAAGATTTTAAAAGCTAATCAAAAAACAAATAATATCCCTCGGGCCATCCATAGCAACAACAAATAAAGAAAAGGTTTTCTCCGATACCACAAACTTAATTTATTTATCACACGATGATTGCATAGGTTTTATATTATAATATATTACGAACAGAAAAACTACTACGCTTCAGTAAAGCAACCACTTCATAAATATTATTCATCATTATTATTATTATTATCGCCGAGTAAAGGTCCAGTTTATTATAACCGGCATCTCTCCCTCTAACAATAATAATACTCTGTTAAACTAGATATTACATGTAGCAGAAGCGGTAATAAGTTTTTTTTTTTTAAAATATATGTACTTATTTCAATAATTCTAATAATCAGAAGTTTTTCCAGTGACCAAAAACAAGGAGATAAATTTGTCTTCGCTTGATTATTCTGTAAGAGCCAATGTCAGTTTTTTTTTTAAAATAATGAAAAACAAAAATAGACAGGATAAATATTGAAATGTATATAATGCTAGTGAGAGCATAACCAGAAACTGGGGATCATTTTATGTATAGGAATTAACCAGTAGTTGATCCCCATTTTTTGACCACTCATTTAATTCGTCTAAGTTATCTAATCTCTACAATGTCTAATATGTTTTGTTTTGTTTTTAGGGGGATTTTGTCTCTTAAATTTTACTCACCCTGGCCCTCAGGAGTTTTTATTCTGAGTCTCCAAATTGCAGCTGTTTAACGGTAAACACCTCAAGATTATTTTTTTCCTTCACTTCGAAAAAAAAAAGTGTTGGAAATAAACACGGAGGGGGAAATCCTTGTGAATAGGACAGGACAGTCAGAAAAGCACTAAGAATTTTTTTTCTTTATATAAAGGTGGGTAGAAGTCGTAAATGTATTGCTGTGGTGCTTTGCAGACACTTATAGTATATACATGTGTATCATGTTATCTTTATACTCAAAGAATAATGGTAAATGTGGTCCTAAAGCAGGCCTTATTATGAAGATGCCACTGCTTTTTTCTGCCCTGCTCTGTTCCATACAGTAATAACTAAACTACTACTACTACAACAGGGCGCCGCGCTGCCTTGTTACTACATCATTAGGCTGCTGCTGCTGCTATTCGTAAAGGTATAGAGGTAGGAAAGGGGGAGAGTAGGTAAGAGATAAGATTAACAGGGTGGTTAAAAGTGAGGTGAAGAGAGAAAGAAAGAGTGTTTGTGCTCAGAGAGAGAATGTAAGTGAGTGTGTGAGGGTAAAAAAAAGAGAAAAGGAGACGAAATATACAGGGAGAATAATAAATATAGAGTGGGGATTTGAGAGAAAGTTACGTCAATTAAATACAGTGAAAAGGTAGATAAGTAAGTAAGGATGGTGAAGTTAGTAGTGATATAGAAATAGATAGGAAAAAAAATAACAGAAAAAGGAAGAGAGGTTAGTTTAATAGAGGGAAAAGTAAAGAGAATAAATACGATAGATAGATAGATATGAACAGACTGAGATAGATAGATAGATTGATATGATAATACAATGGGTAGAGGGAAGAGATAAGATGGATGAATCGTAGATCGATAGATAGATAGTGAACTTTGAAATCTAATGTAGTCAATTTTTTTTTAAATCATAGATTTAAAATTTTGAAAATAGTGAATTTAAAATACATTTTTTTTTAAATGCAAAACAATTACAAACTGAAATTATTTCGATTTTTAACAAGAGACACTGTCACTGAAGTCTGTCAGTACATTTCAAACTTTCTAATTATTTTAATAATTTGTTTTAAATACTTCCGAAAATGTTAATTTGCCTACTAAATAAGGGAGTATGATAAATCCATTTAATTAGTTGTCTGTCTAGTGTCTAGAAATGTGTATTATTTCTTATGGAAATGCAGGTTGTTGCATATATAATATAATATATATATTATATATATATTATAATATAGAAGAGAGAGAGAGAGAGAGAGAGAGAGAGAGAGAGAGAGTTGTCATGTGCTGTAAATTTTTTAGCTCATTACAAAGTCTACAAATTCAAATTCATCCCTAATAATTTTAAATAGAATAATCTGCAGAAAACTCGTTCTAGAAAACACTAAGATATATTTTATGATGATTAGAATTATTTTGTTGAATTGTATGGGTTACAACCTATGAATTTACTGAGTTATAAATGCTCAAAGTGAAAGTCACTGTCTACACGGCAATCACACAACACAAACACACACACACACACACAACGCACGCACGCGCGCACAACACACACACACACCACTGCATCTCCATACACTCGAAATTGTCCAGATATTACCGTGTAATATCTGACCCAAGGGTGTAATAATTACATCCTTGGGATTAACAAATTTATAACATGTATTTACCAACTTTTATGTCTATTTTTTCGTTCACACACAAAGTCACTGTAACCTCAGTGATATCAACATATTGTTTTGTTTTGGTGTGTTTTTTTTTCCTTCTGTGTAGTCACTATCAGTTATATTTGTATGCCTGTAAAATCCGCATTATTATTTATATATAATATTATATAGTATATACTAGTCGAAAGCTTCTACGTTACGATACACAAGGCCAAATTAAATGGGATGTATAGACTAGAAAGATTGAGTTCCGCTGTTTTGTTTTTTGTTTTTTTCAAAGGGAAGAAAGTCAGCCTACCTTTGAAAATCATTAAAATTAAGATTTTATTTCTTGGCTTTTTTTTTTTTTTAATTTTTTTTTTTTACCTAGACTCGAACACTTACCCCTGGCATCACAAGGAAATACGTAACAACCTCCACTGTGAGGGTAGACCACATTATTGTGTGTATAGTGAGTGTCAGTACACAATTATGTCAAAATTGTTCACTTGCATAGTATTTATTTGCATTGCCAAAGGAAAAAAGTACATAAAGTTGCACAGTTTGTTTGTTTTTTAACTTATTTTATTTTTTAATAATACGTATAAAGTAAGTTAAGTTTATTAGTGTCCGTTTTATGGGGTTTCATTGTCAATAGAGTTGAGTTGAATAATATCTGCGACTGATTTTCTTCTTTTTTTTTTTTTTAAGCTTTACCAATTGCTGTAGTGTGCTGATTTTAATGTCACGGGAATAGTACGAAAAGATAAATTAAGTTTGAGAAGTAAAGTGAAAAGATAAACAAAAATAGAGTCGATTAAAAAACTAAGGGAGTAGTACTAATTACACAGTTTGAATCAAGAGTATATAAACAGAGTGAGAGAAAAGAACCTGGTGGGTAGAATACAGAGGAATAGAGAATGAGAGGAAGGATAAGTAAAGGTGTTAAACAAACAAAGAGAGATACACTACAGGGCAAATACTGAAAGCGGACGTTAATAATAGAAAGAAACAGATATAATGAATGATTTTTTTTAAATAACGAGTAGTAGTAGACAAATATGGTGTGAGGGTGAAAACTAACAATTACGGTCTAATTTACTCGGGCAAAGTGTTTGTAAATGGGAAGGGTTTATCACAGGGCCATAATTTTATTGAAATAAAAGCCCAAAGCGAAAGGAAAGGCCGATTTTTAGCTACAAAAAATAATCGATGTAAAAAAATAATACCCAGAGAGTGCTTGATAGAAAGGGGTGGGGGAGAAATGGAAGAAAGAAAATATATGTTGAAACTGAGTTATAAACTTTCAAAATAAAGAACGGGAAAAGTTAAAGAGTTGAACTTGAAATAATCAAATAAATTTAAATAAGATAGAAGAAAAAAAGCAAAGAAAGACTTCATGTTAAAGATAAAACAAAAGATATCAAAAACTTTGTGTTTTTTAATATTAGTAACTAGACGACCCGTTTAAAGAACGGTTCCTGAATCATTGATTCATCTTTCGAAGAAAGTGAAAGATTCTTTATAACATTTCATATTTTATTTATTTAGTTATATTGAGAATTCAGATAATTAAAAATGACGTTCGGCGCGAATACTAACTTCACAAAAGTTTCTCTGAAAATTGCTTTATTCTCTAAGTTAGAGTATTACTAAATTGAAGTGTATTGGTTTTTTTAGAGCAATACTATTGCTCTAAAAAATCTCGCTATGATGTGCCGTTTTTTTTTGGGGGGGGTGTTTTGTTTTGTTTTTTGGTTACGGTAATCGGGTAACAAACTAATGTAAATTTTAGTTATTTGTAGGGTCTAAAATGAGATAGATGATTAGTTAAATAAATTTGTCATTGAAAATTGATTTTTTGTTTTTGTTCTTTTGTTTTTTTATCTAATAAAATTAAATAAATATCTAAGTAATAATTTTCAATCAGTTTTAGACTAAAACTGATTGACAATTATTACTTGAATATTTATTTAATTATTACTTAAATATTTATTTAAAACTTTTAGTTCGTATTAGAATATCAGAGTTTTTAATGCGGAAAAATGTTTCCAGCATCTTGGTCACACTATTTTGAAACAAAATAAAATTAATTTCATATATTAAATAAATAAGTCTCCTTTCTTTGAAAGGTGCGTATTAAGTTACAGTTGAGTACAATAATAATACCA
This sequence comes from Doryteuthis pealeii, assembly GCA_023376005.1. Classification (NCBI taxonomy): domain Eukaryota; kingdom Metazoa; phylum Mollusca; class Cephalopoda; order Myopsida; family Loliginidae; genus Doryteuthis; species Doryteuthis pealeii. Next base: position 126,417,647 of record CM042140.1, read on the forward strand.
TATTTTATCATACCCTTTAGTATTTTGCTGTCTCTTTTATTGACTGTTTTTGTTGTTTTTGTTTTTTTTCCTCTTCCTCCTCTCTTTATTTTCTCTTTTTTTTTTCTTTCTTTTTCATTTCCCTCCCCTGTTCTTCCTCCTCCTCTTGTTCTTCCTTCTTCCAATTTTCTTCTCTTTTTTCTCCTTTACATTTCCCTTCTTCCTTTTACACCTTTTTTTCTTCTTCTCTCTCTCTCTCTCTCTCTCTCTTCTCTCTCTCTCTCTCTCTCTCTCTCTCTCTCTCTCTTACCCCTTTTCTTCATTTTCTTTTTTCATTTCCCTCCTCCTCATTTCCTTTTCTTCTCATCACTTGTTCTTCTTCCTCCTCTTTTCTTCTTTCTTCTCTTCTTTCTCCTTTTCATTTCTCTCCTCCTCCAACTCCTTTTTCTTCTCCACTTCCTTCTCTTGTTCTTCTTTCTCCTCCTCATTTTGATAATCTTCCTCCTCACCCTTCACTCCTCCTTTCCCGCTCTTAAAATAAGATTTTAAAGGATGTTAAACTGTTGGTAGATGTAAGAGAAGGAATAATTTCTTTGATAAAAACAAGCAGTGGTTGAAAGGAAAACGAAAAAAATAATTAATTAATTCATAAAAGAGAGAAAAAATAAACTGGAACCAATAATGAAGATAGAGAGAAGGAATCAATGAAAAATTGGACAAACAAATGACATGTGAAGTAAAAATTAAAAATTAAAAATTAAAAATTTGATTGAAGGAAAACAAGATTTATTTAAATATAACTAAATTAAACAAACAAGAAAAGAATTAAAATATTTACCTCCTTTAAAAAAAATAACAACTTTATAATCAATAATTTTTATGTATTTTTGAGTCAAAAGTTTTACTTTTAAAAATAACACAACAGCAATGATGGACTCACCACAGAAATAGACAAAAATAAAGAAAACTCTAAGAAATGACTTTTTCTATTCATTCTTCAAACCAAAAACTACCATTGAGTAAGTAAGGGGAGGAAACAAAATAATTTTTAATGAGCATAGGTAAAAATTTGACCAGAATAATTCAAAATTCTTCACTTCTTGACCAGTGTAGACATATCATTCCAAACGTCAAAATTTATTTGGAATCGTTAAAATCTATCTAGTTTAACAGAATGATTAGCAATGAGCCTATATATATATATATATATATATATATATATATATATATATATGGTGATTGCCACTTCTTCACAGAAGAAGGCCATTTCTACAAGTAGTTCGGTTGTGAGTACGCAGAGAACACTAGTCCAAATTTTTTTTCTTTTTTTTTTTTTAAAGTTCCCTGTCACACATGAACCACTTTGTCGGCTTCCTCTCGCATGCGACTGCACGTGACTGAGAGACCCAGCCCACGACAGGCTGGCCCTGCCACACAGGTCACATATATGATCAGTCTTAAATGTGGAAATGTGTCCATGCCATCCGTCATGAGCCGATTACATAGAGGCCGCTTCAAGATGAGGTGCTTGAGCTGCCTTACCTCAATCCTCACAACTGCCATTAGCCTGCCTTTCCAAAACATTGTGTACCTGGCCTCCACTTGTCAATTGGTCCTCATCGCTAAAGCGGACTTCCACAAGGGTCACAATGTCTTCCCCATATTGAAAGTTCTTTGCCATGATGCCAGTTTGTTGTTCAGGGTTTCCCGATCCCTCAAAAACGAGGTGTCTGAACATTCCAGGTGGCTATTGTTAGTCTAGGTTTGTTGGAATATTTTCTTGTTTCGGCCTTGCTAATGTGAACAGCCGCAGATTTGCTGGCCAGCTGGATAGGGGAACAGGCATTTGTTTAGGTCACCTTTTCTATACCCTTCCCAAGTGTCTGGGTGGGCAGTACTACCCAAGGGGCTGCTCAGCTACTCACAACCTCACCAGGTGTAGATTCACAGCTGTGTGCTTCCTGCCCGTCAGGCCTGCACACGCCACCGTTCCTCCATCACCGTGGGACTTGTAGAAGTATCTGCACATGTTTACATGTTGTGCGCTTGTGCGACACACACAACATGCTCTACCTCCCCAAAAACTAGTACAGTGACAAGCCAAGGCAAGATGACTGAGAGTATTTGGGGAGCGCAGGTGGATGATCTGACGAGATCTACGGGTCCACCACACCGAGAAAAAAACCAAAAAAACTAATACTAAGTTTTAACTTAGTATAAGTCCACAGGTACGATTTTTGTATTAAGTAGGTGACCTTCATACAATTTCACATTGTATTTACATTTATGAACATAAAAGACAATTTCAAATATTCAAAAGTAAGATAAACAGGTAAATACAAGATATTTTACATGTCACTAAAGTTAAGTGGCTTAAGAGTAGACATTCATAGAAAACAAGAAATAATGTGTTAAAGACAACAAGTTTTTGCAATTCTAACAATATAACAGTAACTTAGCCAGAAATGTGTCTTCTCTGCTACGCTACACTACACTATTATATATATATATATATATATATATATATATATATATATATATGTATATATATATGTATGTATGTATGTATATATATGTGTGTGTGGGGGGTATTTGGGCAGCATTCTTTCATTTATACATGTAGAATTATCTCTTGGAAGGTTTAAACAAAAGACACATCTCTTGTTAACAATTCTATTTTTGATCTTTTCGAGTTTTCTGGCCAACTTTTTAATATTTGGGTGGATAATATATATATATATATATATATATATATATAAACAAAACAAAAATTCATTCCATTAATTGTAAAATTCATAAAAAATAAAGGAGAATAAAAGGGAGGTTAGAAATAAAAACTCTCAAAACTGAAAGGTTTGTCAGTACCTAGTTCATTTCATTTGACAGTGTGAAATTTGTACTTGTTTAATTTGAGAGTCCCAAAAAGGAATGCAACTGACGTCATAAATGCTTTTGTCAGATATTCTGCCGGGTCCACTGTACCGTACATATACAGACAATTTCAAGGACCTATTTTCACATGGTGATCAATGGAATTCATTTTAGAAAAACTGTTTTTAAAGGTTCAAATACAAGTGACAATTTTTCTTTTTTCTGTGTGATTTGACACAGAATTACCCATTACTATAATTTTCATTGTGTTTGTATAGATATAAGATGTGATCAATACTGTATTTTAAATTTTCAAACCGCTGTAAATACTTTTAGTAGATAAACATGTTTTATTTGTTTATTGTTATCATTTCCAATTTCCAATTCCATAATGAAATGTGGTGCCGATATTGAGTTTTAAATATTGTCAGAATTTTGCAGGCAATATGATTGATACAAGGGAAATGTATTTTTTCTATATTATTTCAAATATATCCAACCACCAACATAATCCGGATCATTTCTATTGCACTCTGACAGTTATTTTACTACATATAGACCTTATTCAATGGCTGAATGGAAACACTTAAAACATAAAAGCGCAAAATTTCAACTGATGTTGTAGCTTCAATTCTGTGCAAAAACCAAACTATCCATTTCATTTAAATAATGTTCACAATATGTAAAATAATAATAATAAATTTTGTCATTAATGCAGTGCCACATTGGTATTTTCCCACCTATTTATCTTGCTATGAAAAATCAGAAATCATTAATAATGTAAAATTGGTTAATTCTAAGACTTTTTGATAGCATTTTTGGATTCCTTGGGTCAAAAAGCTTTTATAAACCAATTTTTAGGACTAGGGAAACTTAATAACTCATTTTACAGACAAAAATAGATTACAAAAAGACAAAAAGCTAAAAATTGACATAATTCAGCAATTTTTGGAATTGGAAGCTCAGATTTTGGGCAAAATTTCAGAAAAATTGAAGGGGGGGGGGGTGACATGTTCTGGATGATTTGACATGGAATTACCCAGCAGGTACTGTAAGAATCCTGAGAATTTTTTTTTTTTTTATCAAAAATGTCTAGATTTGGCATTAAATGACCCAAAAGAGGGTTGATGGTTATATAGCATCAAGTATTCCTATTGAATATGAATCATCTTTAAACAGACGTATTTAACTTATAGATACTACCACTCCAGGTCAGAGCAAACCTGTAAGTTATAGTGATGAATGGGTACTCCACATTGCACAGATCTCCAGAACTGGAGCCTCACCATCAGATGCAGTTTAGTGTCATACCCTGGACACCTCTTTGGGGGAGGGGGTCTTACCTATCAGCATATTCTAAGCCCTGCTGATTGGGTGAACAATTATTCATCAACAATAGAAGACAATATTGCATGCACTGAAATTTTGATTCAAGACAATGTAAACTTTGTGATATTTTCTATAGAACTCAATTTTCCAAAGTCAATGGTCCCCAAGAAGTTGGGATATCAGAAAGAGTCATCTTGTTGGGTCACAAAACAACTAACCAAAGAACATAAGTTCTACTACCAGGTTGATATGGTTGGGATGCTTTATTGCACCAACAGTATAGTCCTGACTCATCTCCTTCAAATTATCATATGTTTTGACCCCTCAAACAGTTCCACACATAAAATTGTTACAGAGTTGCAATGGTGGCTCCAGTCAATTCCAGACTCTTCAAGGAGAGTTTTGTGGGGGTGGGGTTGGTCTTACCCACCTGCAGGGGATACAGTCAACATATTCTAAGCTCCACCTACAGAGTGTGACTAAGAAGAGAAAGCCATCAAATTTTCATGGTATCCATATATTCCTCACACTGTTTAACACACTTGGCACATCATTTTGTAAGTTTTTTCAACCCTTCTAAAAAAAATTCAATAAACATAAATTTAAAAAAAAAGATCCTTCTCTTTTTGGTTTGACTGAGAACTTTTCTAGTATTATTTGCGTTATTCAGACTATTGTCCCCATCTTCATTGTTATTTGTACAACGTTTCGGCTGTTATACCCTCCAGCCTTTTCTTGGTATTTCTTGTCGGACTCGGGAACCTTCTTTTCGAACTCGGGAACTTTCTTGTCGTATTCGGGAGCCATCACGGAACTTTGAACCTAAATACGACAAGAAAGTTCCCGAGTTCGAAAAGAAGGTTCCGGAGTCCGAGAAGGTTCCCGAGTCCGACAAGAAATACCTGAAGAAGGCCGGAGGGTATATCGGCCGAAACGTTGTACAAATAACAATGAAGATGGGGACAATAGTCCGAATAACGCAAATAATACTAATCTTCAAGCCTCATCTCAAACATTCAGAGAAAGAGAACTTTTCTGTTTTAGAATCATAACTAAAAGAAAAAATAATGGCTGATGAATAAAAATAGTTAAATCTATTTTGTTGTTTGTATTATTTGGACTATTATCCTCATCTTTATTGTTATCTGCACAACATTTTGGATGATGAACCCTGGAGGGCACATCGGCCAAAACATTGTGCAGATAACAATAAAGATGAAGACAATATTCTGACTAATCCAAATAATCCAAATTATCAAGCCTCATCTCAGAAATTCAGAGAAATAGTATTTTGTTGTTGTTTTGATTTTATGGTATATCAACCCTTTTTCAGGTCATTTAATGCTGAATCAGGTTATTTTGATATCAGGTTACATACAGTACCTGCTGTTGCTTAAATGGTCACCCATATAAGTACTGAACAGGCTCATTGCTTCTTAACTTTGGTGATCTAGCGGGAACCGGTGCTTTCAACATGACTTGACTAAATCTATTTTATACTTAACTCACAACACAACAAGGTTTAATATAAAATGTATATTAAAAAATGACCCCTCCCCCCAAAAAAAATAAAATTCTGATAAATTATTTCCAACATTACTCTTTCTGACATTCTCAGGTCGTTTCTCAAATCCCAGTAGTATTGTCGATTATCTGCCCTTTCTTTGAAATTATTGTTTGACATTATGATACATATCAACTGCAGTGGCCATGGGACACAGAGTCCAAATAAAAGGAAGACCGCTAAGAAAATTCTTTCTTGCCATTCAGCATCCAATGACAACATGTTCGGACACTGCACTGAGAGCAGTAGCTTAAGCCATGCCACATTAAATATTACTTCTAAACAAAGTACACTTCCATGACGAAGCAGAAAGCTAACATTATAAATGCTGTCATATCTTATAAAAGTTAAACAAACCTGCTCTTCAAAAAAGCAATTTTAACATTGCAGACAAGTCATAAAATTGTCTTTTATTAGATTAATACTTCTCAAATGTTCTTAGAGAACAAATCAATTTCCAGTCCAATTTGCAATTGAATGATGTTACGATTCGTGTGGCCATTTTAGGGCTGTAGTTGAAAGTAGTTTTACAGTGGAGATCCCTTCGTGGCATCAAATTTGATCTTTTCTTATAAGTAGAAAAATGTAGTATCAGTTTTAATCCTTTTCCACTGATCAATCCTCAAAGTTGGAGTTGTATCAGAGTTTATCCTGTCTTGAAGTAAAAAATTATATAATCCTCGGTCTGTCCTTCCAGCAAGTAATTCTAGAATAATTCATTAACGCCTTTAAATAGTAAATTAAATACATGTTTGGGCGTTTTTGATTGGCTGATTCAACCACAGCTGTTTTGGAATAGTCTATGAATATAAATCGTGATCATTAGCACACCTTATACCATGAAATAGGGCCGGTTTTAGCTCAGTTGGTAGAGTGTTCGGCTAGGAATCACAAGGTTCTTGGTTCGACACCATCTCTCGCCAATTCAGCGTATGAGTAGCACAGGGATCTGTACGGTAATGTGAGGAGCTGATGGTAGGTGTGGCGCACCACCTCAGACCTTGGTTTAGCGCTAGTGAAAAGGGGATAGACTCTCTCGCTGTCTGGCTGATACCAACATTAGGCCACCCCAACGACTTTACTTAATTTACTTTTATACTATGAAATAATACAATAAATGATAATTTTGTGGGGTTTGCATTTGTGTTGAATATCATTTATTTTGATCATCCAAATTCTGAATATAACAGAGATAACAGTGAAATGCAAATTAGGTTTTTAATAACAGTTATCTCTCTTGGTTGATTTGGCTTATTAGTTTAATGGCATATAAACCTTTGTGGGTTATTTGATCCCAAATCCACTCTTGCAGAAGAACAGTAGCGGTACTATTTAAATCATAGCTCGAGGGATTAGGGGTAATATCTTTCCCAAGGGTATTAGTCCAAAAGTGAATAGTATGACTGGAATTTAAACTCACTATCATGTAGCTGTCCAGCACATTAGCCACTAAGCTATGGGGACTCTCCCGAAATATAAATTACAATTATTCACTCCTCCCTAAATAGAAGCATCAATATCATGGACAACTGTTAAACATGTTCACAGGTTCTTGAGTATATTACTAAAATTATCTCTATGTAAATATACATGCAGTCATAATCCAGAAAAAATAGCACATCATAATGTTTTTAATAAGAACTAGCAAATATATGCACCCTCCGGGTGCAAGTATTTTAGTTAAATTTTATAAAATATGATATTAAATTAGAAAGGCTAATGAAACTGAATAAGAATGTAGATAAAAAGATTTTGAACAGAGGAGGTATGATTGAAAAATAGAACAACTTTGAAACTAACACTTCCATCATTTTCCGTTACTCCCGTCTTTCATTGGTAAATTTTCCTAATTTAAACTGTTAAAATAGGAAGTAAAGAATAATATTAAAGTTATTTCTTCTTGTTAAGGGATTTCTTTTAAGATTTATCGAAGAGATTTTTGCTCATATTCAATAAGATAAAACCAAACAATTAGAAATCAATAATACTAAGCATATATTTATTAAAATCAATTTTTTAAGATCAATATGCAAATTAGCCTTTCCATTCATACTGTAAACCTCTATTTTGTTGTATATATAATTACAATTGCATGTTATTAGAATGTAGATATGGTCAACAGTGTAAGTAATGTAAAACAATTTTATTAATAATTGAGGTTTAAATAAAAATAAAATCATGGAGAATATGATTTAAATAACTAAAGGAATTGTGACTTGTATAGTAATATAGTTTCGGTTACAGATAGACAAACCCACAATCTCCATTATAATAAGATAATACATTTCAAATACTCTAACTTAGAGAATAAAGCAATTTTCAGTCCAATTTGCAGCTAAATGATGATTTTGTGGAGTCAGCATTTACACTAAACATCATTTTTTTAATCATCCAAATTCTCAATTCACTGGAGATAACTTAGCATAAAAGTTATCATCATAGAAAATAGAATCAATAACCTTTGCTTTCCTAGACAAGGCCATTAAGATTTCGCTTCACCCTAATGCCATTAGGAAAGCATGAATTCATCTATTCCACCCCCCTCCACCTCCATCTATGAGTAAATAGAAAAGCAGACTGGGTTCTTTAGCCTTAGGCAAACAGTATACAAAGAAAACTCTGAATTCAGTTTTAATAAAAATAAAAATTGACCTTGTGTTACATCCTGCTCTTGGTGGAGGGGTTGGGTAAATACATACATTGGAGATAATTATGAAATGCTAATATCAAGAATACATTTATGGTCAAATAAATAAAATAGAAATTCTGTAGAAGATAAACAAAGCTAACAGTAGGAAAAGCACCTGAAGATCAAAACTAAAGGCTGCCGGCCAAAAAGATAGACTTCTGAAGTGGAAATAACACTTCAAAAGTCTGCTTGGAAAGCCTCCTAGAATCACAGTTGAACATACAAAAGCCAACTAGGACACTTTATGGAAGATGAACTTAACAAGGTTCTAAAAACAATAAGCAGAAAAGTTGCAGGCCTCGATGAAATACCTCCGGAGGTATGGAAGACAAGAAAATTTGCAGACATACTTCTCTGATTATTTTTGGGAGAATATGTGCTTAATTGAAGTCGTACCTAATTTTGAAAGTTAATTAATTAATAATTAATTAATTAGGTGGTCACTATAAGAGGAATAGAAACCTACTTCTAAACAAAATGAAAAATTCTCTGATCATGTAATGTAGTGTATAAACAAAGCAGAATAGAGTCATGGATGAAAGGCTGCATCCTCTCCTTCCTGAAGAAAGGCAACATTGGTGGTATAACTTTTACTGCCACAGCTGCCCAGGGTTATAATACCCTGCTTCTCAATCGTACCTGACATGAAGTCAAGAAAAATCTTAGGAAAAATCAAAACGGATTTCAGAGAAAATCATCCATGTCGCAGATTTTGACCATTTGTTAAACTGTCAAAGGAGTAGGAGCAAAAAATCTCAAGACAACACTTGTTTATAAATTTTTCCAAGGCATACGACTCCATACACAGAGAAAAATGGAGCTAATACTTCACGAATATGGTCTCCTCAAAGAAACTGTTATCACTATAATAATGCTCTGCAACACAAAAGTAACAGTGAAAGATTTCTTTGATATTTTGTTGGAGTCCTACAAGGAGATACATTAATCCATTTCTAGCAGCTGTACAGCTACTTACCACCTATCACATAAATCATCCAAGTAAGATGAAAAAGACATGTTGGATACTGCTAGAGAAGTAAGGATGTACTCATAAGTGACATTTTTCTGTGGATACCTACACATGGATGGACACACCAGCATAGGCCAACCCACAAAAACTTACATTGATCAGCTCTATGCAGATATTGGATGCCGTAGTGAGTACTTGCCAAGATCAATGACCAATAGGGACAGGTGGTGAGATAGTGCCATGGGAATTTATACTGTCAGCATGACTTGATGATGAATTTGATTCCTTCACACCTTCCTGGATAGAAGTATCAATATCATCATGGACTGCTGATATAATGGAAAGCCAATGGGTTCACAGGTTGTCTAGTGACTTTTTAAAAATTTATTTTTATCCTTAACACAAAATAAGTCTCATTCTTTCCAATAACATAGATAAACTAACAGAAGGCTTTGTATCCACAGACACATACAGAGAGAGAGAGAGAGAGAGAGAGAGAGAGAGAGAGAGAGAGAGAGAGAAGTTAATGAACACATGCATACACCTACATAAAAACAGGAATACCAAGTTTATGCTGGTATTTTTAAAATAGCTGAAACTAATTTTAGCTGTTCGGGCTCTGATAAGCAAAAATTAACAAAGCTGATAAAATTAGATTTAATCTTATTATTGTTACTTCTTTATCACAACAAGCTTTTTGATCACTAGAGCAGACAGTATGAAATTTTTCTACACTATCACTCATAAATAAGTACTCTTTTTATTAGAGTTAATTTTCATTTAAACCAAAGATATCAGCATTTTATTATTTCTAGTGTAACATTATACCATCAAAACAGATATCCCATTAAGTATTATTTATTGCCAACCTCTATATCACTGAAACTCTGTAACCAAAAATAAAATTGCATAGATATATATAAGAAATATACTTATTTTTAGACTGCTCGCTATTCCTTTTATTTTATTCTATTCTTTTATAGACATTCTTCCAAGCTGTAGCCATGTCTGTACTATTGTATGGTCGCATCATTTGGACTTTAACAAAGTGCCTAGTAAAAAAAGCTAGATGGAAACTACACAAGAATGCTACATACTGTTTTGAACAAATCCTGGAAGCAGCACCCCACAAAACAGCAGCTGTATGGCCACTTACCTCCTATCACACAAACCATCCAAGTAAGATGAGCAAGTCATGCTGGGCACTGCTGGGGAAGCAACTTTCTCCTATGGACCCCAACACATAAACTCATCAGTGTTGATTGACCTACAAAAACTTACATTCATCATCTCTGTATGGACACTGGATGCCGTCTGGAAGAATTACCATGATTGACAGTTAATAGGGATGGATGGCAAGAGAGAGTCAAAGGAATTTGTGTTGTTGACATTCCTTAATTATAATGTTGATGATATATCATATTTTTAGTGACAGAGTTCCAATGCTGTAGAGTTTGGTAATAAATAATACTTAATAATGATATCTGTTTTGATTGTATAATGTTCCTTTTGAAATAACAAAATCCTGGTATTTTTAGTTTAGAAGAAAATTAACCTTTTATAGAATATTGTTCAGAGGTGTACTTATTCATGTATTTACTAACTCCTCCGCACAAGCAGGATGTAACATAAGGTCAATTTTTTTCCTTCTCCTTGACTGATTGCCATATCAAGGTTAGAGAGTCCAGACTGCCCTAATATTTATCCATAGCTGGAGGGAGAATAGTAGGATACATACCTTTCCCAAAGGTATTTGCACTATGTGAAATGCAAACAGCTTTGTCCAGGATTAGAACTCGGGTCACCATGTCCATTTTTTATGATGTAAACCATTGCTCTATGAGTGTATTTATTTATGGATGATACTGTATATTTTCCCAAATATCTTTTATGTCAATCTGTCTTTCATAACACAAATCAAGGACTGATAGATCTATAACTACCAATATTTTCTGACTATTAATGGGACTGAGCAGTATTATTTTTTTTTTTTTTTTTACATATTAGTTTTTCATAATTCTAAAACATAACTTTTTAGCAATGGGTTCAATTTACAATGTAAATATAAGGTTAAATTCAACTCTTACTTTGTGTCGACCAGATTAGCTAAACTGAATCTTTATCTTTTTTTTAACAATATAAAGTGGACATCAAGCTAAAAATTTCCTTACCAGAAATCCAAGTTACAATATCTTTTTCTGTTACTTCTTTTCTATGTCTTTTTTCCAGTCATCAGAAAATCAAGACTTAAAAAAAACTGTGTTATTGTATTTACAATTGTAGCACAAACAGTGGTCACCAGGGGGCCTTAAACATTACCATCTCGAGAATGTTTATTAACTCATAAGTCCTCACAAAAGTGTTAGACCTGTTTATTGCAATAAAAACTGGAAAAAATAAATTCATGGTCAATTATGTAAGTTCTGCCTTGCCAGGTGGATTTCCAGCAAGTTGGAAATAAAGAAATAACCCCATAATGAGACTTGAACTTATATGCTAACTCATGTTGGAAGCTATTTCTTATATTATATATTATATATATATATATATATATATATATATTATATTATATTATTTATATATATATATATTTCTGTTTACTCTAGGCTGAAGAGGTACTGATCCAGGAGTCCTTTAGTAAAGTTTAGTTTGGCACAAAGTTAAAAGTATAGTGTACCTAGTGAGAATCAAATTCATTAGCAATGGTCTGATAGACTAGATTGCTAACCATTACATCAATCAAAGGACTTAATTAGTTTGGCACAAGGCCAAAAGTAACTGAGTATCAAACTCACTAGTACTGGTTGGTTAGAATATCTTGTTGACCATTATAGTATAGGGAGACAATAAATAATTGTTTTCCTTGGAAAATTGGGTTTCTCCATTTCTCATATGACAATCTGAGAAATCTTTTCTTGTCCTATTTCACCTCTGTTCTTTGAACAGTAGAGGTGTTGTCTTTCACCTTGCCATTAAAATATAAGTCCCACATGGCTGGGATCATCAAACTCAAGTAAGCTTTTTTCTGTTTCCCCTTTCACATACTGTTTGTTCATAGATCAGTATGTGCATAGTTTATCTGTTGGAACACATTTGTGTATTCTTTGTAATACTTCTTGTATATATATATATATATATATATATATATAATATGTATATATTAGATGTTTCTGTATGTGTAAATGAACATACCTTGTCTTTCCTTCAGTTTATTCAGTGTTAGTGTATCATGGATTTACTAATGCTAATATTGAATCTTGGTGAGTGGGGATTCACCTAAACCTCCTCCCAACCACCAATCATTCTAATAATACCATTTGAAGTATCTAAGTAAGAATAATAAGGTGGAGTAAAACTTGTAACAAAGTAATAATAGTTTTTTAAAAACCCATCCTAAAAGAAATTAAATTTGAGTATTAATAGGTTAAAATTAAGGTGGAACTATGTTAACCTAGATATAGTGTTTTAGTTAACTTGACCTTAACAAAACTAGTTAAGCTGGTTTTATACATTAGTAGAAGGGTTAGAATTTAAAAACTACAATCTCAAAGGGCTACTGTACATAATGTAGATCTGGGTAAATAAAAAGAACTTTTAATTATCAGAAGATACAGTACAAGTGTAACTTTCTGTCATATAAGAAAATAAACAAAATAATAGTTGTAGTATCCTGGAATTATATTCCAGGTAGACATTTACCCCAAAGATACTGATGTAAATGAACACTGCCCATTGTATAATCCATTAATAATGGAGTAATAATGCTTACATTACAGTATTTAAAAAAAAATTCTATGTAAAAAAAGTAAGAGTCAAATTTTCACAAAAATGTTGATACTTATTCACCTTTAGATGAATTTAGGTTTAAAATAGTTTTTTCCAAAAATATATTAGGGGAAATACTTTTTATGAAATGTATTTTACTTGAACAATTTTTTAATTTTCCATAGAGATAAGAGTCTGAATAATTAAACCAGAAAGTTTTAGAAACGTTTTGGAGGTCCTTACAGTCATAAAACAAAACAAATATCTCAGCGGAGTAGAGTGAATATGGTGCTTTTTAAGTAATTAATTAATTTTTTTTAAATATTAAATTTTTTTTTTTAATTTTTTTCTCACCACCCCCAGGCAATATCTTTCAAAAATTTATTTTTACACTGCCTGGACAGCGTTGTTTTGCTAGTTATTATAATAAAACATTAATATTATAGCTGCCATCTTGTTGTTTACATGTGTTATTATTGAGTGAGCCTTAAGAGTTAATCTGTAGCTATCCTTAGCACAAATAAAAGATATTACAATTGCAAAGTTGTCTTCTTTTGGCTGTGTATACATCAAGGATTTAATAGTTGATTGATTTTAATGGCATATCAACCTGTCTAGTGTTATTCTATGCCTAGAGGTTAGAGAATTGTGTTCATTGTACATTCACATTTATATTTTTTTTGTGTAGTTGTTTATTAAGAGTTTTTTGGTCCTATTGAATATGAATAATTTTTAAACAGATCTATTTGACCCATAGATAGGACCCTAAAAGGTATTACCACTCCAGGTCAGGGTAGAACTGGGAGTAATGGCAATGAAGAGGAACTCTACATTCCCTAGACCCCCAGAACTGGAGCCTCACCGTGCAATTTACTGTCATACCCAGGACACTCATTTGGGGGGTTCTTATCCTCTGCAGGGGATATAATCAGCGTATACTAAACCCACCAACAGAGCTAGTGGATACATCACAAACTATTGTCAGTTAGTGATATCACACACAGGGAGTAGTAATGAGATATTAAACAGAGTAAAAAATGATTTGAAGTATAAATGTGTGTGACGCCAAATTCAAACTCTCTTTCTCCCTGGACCTGCTCTCAGTAAGAGAAGGACAATTTTTGCTTGGGTAGAATTTTCTCTTTCTTCCTCCTATTTGTCCTTTGCTCCAAACATGATGCTTGTTGGAACAAACCCTATTTTGTTATATTTTATTGGTTCTCTCTAACCAAAAAAGACTTTTTTATCTCAAATTCCATCGCCATAAAGAGATACCATTGAAAGAATTGGTTGAGGTGTATAAACCATAGCCCCTTCCACTATTTTGTAGGAATGGTACACTTGTGTAATAGATAGTTTAAGATATTAAAAAGAAAACATTTGTCTAGAATTGTTGTTGGGTTTTTAATGATATATCAACTCTTGTGGGTTATTTAATGCCAAGTCTTGCTCATATATATATATATATATATATTATATATATTATATATATATATAAGATAAATCTAATGAGTCAGACGAACCTACTAAAAGTTTTGCTTAATGCTCTTCAGGGCTAAGATCTGACTAAAGAGACTTGGAGCAAACGCATTAAGTATTGTACTTACCTCCGTGATTCAAATAAATCATTTAAATTAGCATAATCTAAAACGACCAAAAGAAAACAACAAAAACAAGGACACTATTAAATTTATTATTTTATTATATTATATTTAATTAAAATTTTTATTTTTTTATTTAAAAAAAAGTAAATTTGAATCTATCACATCAGTTCTAATGTATACCTTAAATAACACTATTATCCATATACAACAAGCTATCTTAATCCCCTCAACAAATGGAAATCCAGCACGCGGACATTAGTCCGCCTCTCTGCCCTTAGTTATACAGTCAATCGTTGCGACTTAATCTAAGGAGAAGGGGGTTCATTTGACGAACCTCGACATCCCGAAACCTATCATGGAGAAGCAGCAAATGAATTGGGGATTGGATATGGCTCCTGTTGCTGGCACATAAACCAATATACCTCTCCACTCTTGCTACCAAACCACTGAGGACTAGGGGGGTTATATTTTCCACTGCTGCACTACCCCCTTTATATGGCGAGCATTCAGAAAGGCACACGTTTAATACAGTCTTTACCAAGAGGATTTACAATAAGTTTGGTATTATTTATATTATATATATATATATATATATAGAGAGAGAGAGAGAGAGACAAGAGAGAGAGAAAGAGAGAGAGTCAGAGAGACAGAGGCAGAGACAGAGAGACAGAGAAAGAGAAAAAGATAGATAGATAAATCTATGAACACTCTTGGAATGGTTAGTCAACACAGTTTCTGGAGTTCTCAGGTTTAATTCTCACTCGTTTTTGCCAAGCAGAAGCTGGAATAGAAAAAGACTGTTTATGAATTATATATAATATGTACATATACATATATATATATATGATTTTATGTGTATTAATAAATTGGCAGAAATAATTTTTTTTGTTAGAGTTTCATTAACTTCTTGTGTATTAACTAACTGGTAGTTGACCCACAGCCGCACCTTCTAGCATCTCTAGCCATTGTGATAAGAAAAGAATGGGTTAGATCTGGGCCATCATTGACAATAATGCTAGCAAACCAATCGGACAATAGCCAGAGACATGGATGTGTCTGATTTTCTTATCAAGCAGGTAGTGTATGAAGACATTCACTTTTCTCCACAAGATGGGAAAGAGCCAATTTTTATCACAGGCCATAAAGGACAAGAGGAAAAACCATACTGCAAAACAAACTCAATCATCCCTCCAAACAACATGTTTAAAATTTATTTTTGCTTTTTAAAAGAATATTTAAAAAATATATTTATTGAATGACCTCACACACAAAACACACACACACATATATATATACAGAGATGCTGATAGGTATGTGTCTGCATCCCTGACACACAAAATCTAAAAGGATGCAGTAAAATCGTAGCCATGCATCCCAGTGTTTTTTCTTTCTTCCCTCACCATTTAAGCTAACTGTAAATACATTCAATAGTTTCTTAGAAATTAATTACACAGGATAGGTTACAAGGTAGGAGTTAAATGCCTTTAGTTGGGACCTATAAATTTTCCCAGGGGACTCATTTAAGCAAATATGTGCATCCCAGGACGCACTAAATCAAAAGCTATCAGCAATCACTGGATATATATATATATATTAATATATATAATATATATAAAGTCATCACAGACACGTGTTTCGACGTTTCACGTCTCTTCAGTGTGGCTAGACATAGCAACCACCTCTGGACAGGAGCGAAACCCAACTGACTTTTTGCAGCCCGATTCATTAACCCCTCGGCCATTTGACAGCTGCCATTTAGGGCGGTGTTTAAACTATTAAATACATACATTTGTTTATAATATTCTACAATCACCAGAAAGATCATTCTGTTAACAACAGACGATCATTGCTTTTATGCTGCAGTGAAGTTGCCCATAGAGAGCTCTACCAGGTTTTGGGACATATAATAAGTCATCACAGAGACCATGTTTCGACGTTCATGTCTCCTCAATATGGCTAGACACAGCAACTATCTCTGAACAGGAGCAAAATATATTTCCATCTGATGATTGTGTGGCCCACATGAAACAGACTTCAACAGTCCATAATTGAATATTTTAGGTTTTATACCTGCTCTGCCATAATAGCATTGAGCACTAGTTTATGCACATTTATAATTGACTTTATTAATACTATAATCTATATAGGAGAGAGAGACGAGGTTTTCTATACGCACAGAACCCACAACAAAGCTGATTGATGTAGGTTTTTGTTGCGTTTGGCCTATACTGGTGTGTCCATGTTAGATATTCACAGGAGAAACGTCACTTATGAGTTCGATTCTTGCTTCTTCTAGCTGTGTCCTGCTCATCTTACTCATATTTCAATTACTAACTCTACAGCATTGGAAACTTTGTAACTAAAATATAGAATATATTATTCATCAGCATCATCTTAAGGATATGCTCAACCACATGGGGTACACCAGTGTTGACAACCAGCAAAACCTTACATTTCATAACTCTGTATGGACACTGGGATACCATGCTATAGATAATTACTGGAGTAACGGTTGATGGGACAGATGGCAGAGCAGAGTCAAAGGATCTGCTGCTGTCGATATCCTTAACGATGATGCTGATGATGTATATTCATATTTTTAGTTACAAAGTTTCAGTCTGCTAATGAGTTTAGCAGTTAATTGATAATATGAGTAAGATGAGCAGGACACAGCTAGAGGAAGCAAGAACGAACTCATAAGTTGCACGTTCTCCTGTGAATATCTACACATGGACACACAGTATAGGCCAACCAACAAAACCTACATTCAACAGCTTTGTGTGGTTCTGGGTGCATGTATAGAAACCTCTCTCTCTCTCTACTATATTATATATAGTATTAATAAGTCCAAATTATTTTAAATGTGCATTAAAATAGTGCCTCATGCTATTATGGCGAGCAGGTATGAAACCTAAAAATTCAAATTATGGGACTGTTGAAGTCTGTTTCATGTGGCCACCACAATCATTCAGATGGAATATATTTTGCTCCGTTGTTCAGAGATAGTTGCTGTGTCTAGCCATATGGGAACATGAAACGTCGAACGATGGTCTTGTGGATCGACTTTTATATGTTTCCCAAAACCTTGGTAGAGCTTCTATTGGGCAACTTTCACTGCCAGCATAAAGCAATGATCGTCTGTTGTTTACAGATTGGATCTTTCTGCGTGATTGTAGAATATATAAACAAATGTATGTTTTAATTAGTTTAACACCGCCCTTAATGGCAGCTGTAATGGCCGAGGGGTTAATTCGGGCTGGGCAAAGTCAGTGGGTTTCGCTCCTGGTCAGAGGTGGAGTTGCTATGTCGTAGGCCACACTGAAGGACGTGAAACGTCGAACACAGTGTCTGTGGATGACTTATATATATATATAATATATATATTTATTATATACCCAGTGATTGCTGATAGCTTGATGTGGTCCTGGATGCAGTATTTCTTTAATGAGTCCTGGGAAAATTTATAGGTTTCCAACTAAAGGATTTAACCCTATCCTTGTAACCTATCTGGGTGTAATTAATTCTAAGAAACTATGGAATGTATTTACAGATGCTTAAATGGTGAGGGAAGAAAAGAATATTTACTGCATCTTAGATTTTTGTATAATCGCATCTCTGTATATATATTGTGTGTGTTGTTTGTGTGTGTGAGGGTCATTCAATAAATATATTTTTATTTGTGTATATATGTCAAGTTATTTTAAAACATGTTTGTTTGTGTGTTTTGCAGTATGGTTTCCTCTTGTCCTTTATGGCTGTGTAAAAATTGGCTCTTTCCCATTCTTGTGGAGGAAATAGTGAATGTCTTCATACACTACCTGCTTTGATATGTATCCATGTCTCTGGCTATTGTCCTGTTGGTTTGTACATTATTGTCAATGATGGCCCAGATCATAACCCAGTTTTCTTATCCATGCTAGAGATGCTTAGAGGTGGCGGCGTGGGTCAATTACAGTTATGGTAATCACAAGAGTAATGAAACTCTAACAAAAAAAAAAATTATTTCTGCAATTTTTAATACAACATATTCATATTATATATATATGTGTTGTACATATATATAATAAATATAAACATGTCTTTTCTATTCCAGCTTTGCTTGGCAAAAACGGAGGTTGAGAATTTTAAACCTGAGAGTTCTCAGAAACTGTGTTGACTACCATTCCAGTGTTCATAGATTTTATTAGTCCTTTTTCTCTCTCTGTTCTCGTCTCTCCCTGTCTTCTGACTTCTTTTCTCTCTTCTCTGTCTCTCTCTCTCTCTCTCTATTATTACTATATATATATATTATAGTATATAATATACCAAACTTATGGTTAAATCCTTCTTGGTAAAAGACTGTATATGCCTTTCTGAATGCTCGCCATATTATAAGGGTGGTAGTGGCAGCAGTGGAAAAATATAACCCCCCCTAAGTCCTCAGTGGTTTGGTGTGAGCAAGATGGAAGAGGTATAATTGGTTTATGTTGCCAGCAACAGGGCCATATCCAATCCCCAACTTATTTGCTGCTTTCCCATGATATGATTAGGTCGTCAAATGAACCCCTTCTCCTTAGAATTAATCGCAACGATTGACTGTATAACTATATGGGAGTGGGATTTCCATTTGTTGAGGGATTAAGTAGTTGTTGTATATGGATATAGGTTATTTAAGGTTAACATTAGACTGATGTGATAGATTCAAATTACTTTTTTTTTAAATAAAAAAATAAAAAATTTTATGTTAATAAAATAATAATTTAATAGTGTCCTTTGTTTGTGTTCTTTTGGTCGTTTTAGATTATGCTAATTTAAATATTTGTATCTGAGGTAGAGTACTATATAATGCGGTTTCTCAGGTCCTTAGTCAGGATCTAGCCTTTTCCCAAATTTTAGTAGGTTCGTCTGATCATTAGATTTATCTTGTATATATATATATATAATATATATATATAATATTATATATAATTATATGAGCAAACTTGGCATTAAATACCCACTAAGGTTGAATTTATCATAAAAACCAACACCTAATTCTAGACAATGTTTCTTTTTAATTATTAAACTATCTATGTACACAAGTGTACATTCCTACAAAATAGTGGAAGGGGTAGGTTTATACACCTCAACCAATTTATTCATGTATCTCTTTTGGGCGGAATGGAAATTTGAGTAAGTTAAAGGGGCTTTTTTTTGGTTAGAGAGAACCATAATATAACAAAATAGGGTTTGTTCCAACAAGCATCGATGTTTGGAGCAAAGGACAAATAGGAGGAAGAAGAGAAAATTCACCCAAGCAAAATTGTTCCTTCTCTATTGAGAGCAGGTCAGGGAGAAAGAGAGTTTGAATTTGGCGTCACACCACATTTATACTTCAAATCACTGTTTTACTCGTTTAATATCTCATTACTACTCCCTGTGTGCGATATCACTAACTGACAATAGTTTGTGAGTATCACTAGCTCTGTTGGTGGTGTTAGATATACGCTGATATATCCCCTGCAGAGGGATAAGAACCCCCCAAAATGAGTGTCCTGGATATGACAGTTAAATTGACGGTGAGGCTCCGTTCTTGGGGTCTAGGGAATGTAGAGTTCCTCTTCATTTGCCATTACTCCCAGTTTTACCCTGCACCTGCGAGATAGGTATACCTTTGTTAGGGTCCATAATCATGCTGTCAAATAGATCTGTTTAAAAATTCATTCATATTCATAGGACAAAAAACTCTTAATAAACAACTACACAAAAAAAATATAAATCGTGAATGTACAATATGAACACAATTCTCTAACTCTAGGGACATAGAATACACACATAGACAGGTTGATATGCATTAAAATTCAATCACTATTAATCCTTGATGTATACAAGCAAAAGAAGACATAACTTTGCATTGTATATCTTTATTTGTGCTAAGGATAGCTACAGATTAACTCTAAGGCTCACTCAATAATAACACATGTAAACATACAGATGGCAGCTTAATGATTAATGTTTTATTATCATAACTAGCAAACACGCTGTCCAGCAGTGTAAAAATAAATTTTTGAAAGGATATTGCCTGGGGGTGGTGAGAAAAAAATTAAAAAAAAAAAATTTAATATTTAAAAAAATATTAATTACTTAAAAAGCACCTACTCACATCTACTCCGCTGAGATATTGTTTGTTTTATGACGGTAGAGGACCTCCAAAACAGTTCCCTAAACTTTCTGGTCTGAATTATTCAGACTTTATCTCTATGAAGA
Organism: Doryteuthis pealeii; assembly: GCA_023376005.1. NCBI lineage: Eukaryota > Metazoa > Mollusca > Cephalopoda > Myopsida > Loliginidae > Doryteuthis > Doryteuthis pealeii. Next base: position 126,438,643 of record CM042140.1, read on the forward strand.
ATAAAAAAATTGTTCAAGTTAAAATACATTTCATACAAGTATTTCCCCTAATATATTTTTGAAAAACTATTTTAAACTAAAATTCAGAAAGGTGATAAGTATCAACATTTTTGTGAAATTTGACCTCTTACTTTTCTTTACATAGAATTTTTTTTTTAAATACTGTAACTGTAAGATTATTACTTCCATTAATAATGGATTATACAATGAGGCAGTGTTCATTTACTCAGTATCTTTGGGTAATGTTCTACCTGGATATAATTCAGGAATTACTACAACGTATATTTTGTTATTTTTCTTATATGACAGAAAGTTACACTTGTACGTACTTCTGATAATTAAAGTTCTTCTTTATTTACCCAGATCTACATTAATGTACAGTAGCCCTTTGAGATTGTAGTTTTTAATTCTAACCCTCTACTAATGTATAAACCAGCTTAACTAGTTTTGTTAAGGTCAAGTTTAACTAAACCACTATATCTAGAGTTAACATAGTTACCTAATTAACCTATTAATACTCAAATTTAATTCTTTTAGGATTGGTTTTTTAAAAACTATTATTACTTTCGTTACAAGTTTTACTCCACCTTATTATTCCTACTTGATACTTCAAATGGTATTTTAGAATGATTTGGTGGTTGGGGGAGGAGGTTTAGGTGGAATCCCACTCAACCAAGATTCAATATTAGCTTAGTAAAATCCATGATACACTACACTGAATTAATGAAGGGAAGACAAGTATGATTCATTTACCATACAGAAACATCTAATATATACATATTATATATTATATAGTATATATATATATATATACAGAAGTATTACAAAGGAATACACAAATTGTGTTCCAACAGATAAACTATGCACATACTGCATCTATGAAAACAAAACAGTATTTGTGAAGGCGGGGAAAAGGAAAAGCTTACTTGAGTTTGATGATCCAGCCATGTGAGGAGCTTATATTTTAATTGGCAAGGTGTGAAAGACAACACCTCTACTTGTTCAAAGAACAGAGGGTTTGATAGGACAAGAAAAATTTTCAGTTGCATTGAGAAATGGAGAACCAATTTTCCAAGGAAAACAATTATTTATTTGTCTCCCTATACTATAATGGTCAAAGAATTTCTAACCAACCCAGTACTAGTGAGTTTGATACTCAGTTACTTTGGCCTTGTGCCAAAACTAATTAGTCCTTGATTGATGTATGGTAGCAATCTGTCTATCAGACCATGCTAATGAATTTTGATTCTCACTAGGGTACACTATACTTTTAACTTCGTGTGCAAACTAAACTTTACTAAAGGACTCCGGATCAGTACCTCTTCAGCCCTAGAGAAACAGAAAATATATATATATATAATATAATATAATATAATTATGATATATATTATAATATATAATATATATATATATATGATAAGAAATAGTTTCCAACATGGTTAGCAGATAAGTTCAAGCTCTCAATTATGGGTATCTTTATTTCCAACTTGCTGAAATCACCTGCAGGCAGAACTTACATAATTGACCATGGAAGTTATTTTTTCGTTTTTATTGCAATAAACAGGTCTAACACTTTGTGCAGACTTATGAAGTTAATTAAACATTCTCGAGATGGTAATGTTAAGGGCCCGGTTGGTACACTGTTGTGCTACAATTGTAATACAATAAACACCCAGTTTCTTTTTAAGTCTTGATTTTTCTGATGACTGGACAAAAGACATAGAAAGAAGTAACAGTAAAGATATTTTGTAACTTGGGATTATCGGTGGTAAGGAAATTTTTAGCTTGATGTCCACTTTATATTGTTAAAAAAAAGATTAAAGATTCAGTTTAGCTAATCTGGTCGACACAAAGTAAGAGTTGAATTTAACCTTATTATTTACATTTGTAAATTGAACCCATTGCCTAAAAAGTTATGTGTTGGGTTAGAATTATGAAAACTAATATGTAAAAAAAAAAAAAAATACTGCTCAAGTCCCATTAATAGTCAGGAAAATTATTGTAGTTATAATCTATCAGTCCTTGAATTTGTGTTATGAAAGGACAGATTGACATAAAAGATATTTGGGAAAATAACCAGTATTCATCCATAAATAATACAATCTAGAGAAATTGGTTTACTCATAAAAAATGGACATGGTGAACCGATGTTTTAATCCTGGACAAAAGCTGTTTGCAATTTCAATAGTGCAAATTACCTTTGGGAAAGGTATGTATCCTAACTTTTCCCTCCACTATGAGATAAATATTAGTGCCAGTTGGACTCTCTAACCTTGATTTATTGGCAATGTCAGTCAAGCGAGAAGGAAAAAATTGACCTTATGTTACATCCTGTTGTGCGGAGAGTAGTAAAATACGATGAATAACGTAACACCTCTGAAACAATAATTCTATAAAAGCGTTAATTTTTTCTAAACTAAAAAATTACCAGAGATTTCTGTTTTTCAAAAGGAACATTATACATCAAAAACAGATATCATTATTAAGTATATTTATTACCACAAACTCTACAGCATTGAACTCTGGTCACTAAAAATATGAATTATCTCAACATTATAAATTAAGGGAATGTCACAACACAAAATTCCTTTGACTCTTCTCTTGCCATCATCCTATTAACTGTAATCATGGTAATTCTCCAGACGGCATCCAGAAGTGTCCATACAGGATGATGAATGTAAGTTTTTTGTAGTTTTCAACACTGATTGGAGTTTATGTGTTGGAGGTCATAGGAGAAAGTTGCTTCCCAGGCAGTGCCAGCATGACTGCTCATCTTACTTGGTATGGTTTGGTGATAGGAGGTAAGTGGCCCATACAGCTTCTGTTTGTGGGGTGCTGCTTCAGGATTGTTTCAAAACAGTATGTGCATTCTTGCTGTTGTTTCATCTAGCTTTTTTTTACTAGGCACTTTTGTTGAAGTCAAATGATGCGCCCATACAATAGTACAGACAGGCTACAGCTTGGAGAATGTCTATAAAAGAATAGAATAAAATAAAGGAATAGCGAGCAGTCTAAAATAAGTATATTTTTATATATATCTATGCAATTTTATTTTTGGTTACAGAGTTTCAGTGATTAGGAGCGTGGCAATAAATATACTTAATGGGATATCTGTTTTGATGTATAAATGTACACTAGAAATAATTAAACTGCTGATATTCTTGGTTTAAATGAAAATTAACTCTTAATAAAAAGAGTACTTATTTATGAGTGATAGTGTAGAAAATTTCATACTGTCTGCTCTAGTGATCAAAGCTTGTTGTGATAAAAGAAGTTACAATAATAAGATTAAATCTAATTTTATCAGCTTTGTTAATTTTGCTTTCGAGCACCGAACAGCTAAATTAGTTTCAGCTATTTTAAAAATACCAGAAATAAACTTGTATTCCTGTTTTTATGCTAGGTGATGCATGTGTTCATTA